>JAOCZM010000286.1:690000-1890000 GCA_026122235.1 Vinca minor
ACAAATCCCCCTTACATGTAACACGAAATTGCAACCCTAAAGCCTCTACTGACATTCACAAACAGCTACAGTATTCCATTTTCTTTTTATGTGGCAAATTTAAAGGAACTCCAGCCTCAGTTACAGATCCAATAAGGATTCTACCAAAATTCTTCAAGTGTATCTAGCTAAAGGAAGAAAGTAATACACACAGCATATTCTTCATTTTCTGCAAAGGGGCATGTTGAAACAAAACTGGATCTAGTAAGTACAAACACCGAAGACAGATAGACACCGACAGGTAAACAGAAAAGATGGCATCTACCAAATATGCTTCGAGATCATAAAGTATATGACACAACCCAAATTAAAACTTTCTGGGTCACCAATAAGATTGGACGATACACGATCTGAGTTACTTTAAAGCCCCTCTTCCTCTTCGGTCTCTTAAATCACTTGGGATAATTAATACTGAATCTACACAAAGTCCGCCTTTGGAATGTGTGCAGTCGATCTGCTTCATTGAAAAGCTAACCTTGGTCTGGGAGGATCCGACTCCCTGATAATGAACTCACCAACCTTGTAATCAACCCAGCATCCACGCTTGTGGTTACTGTGGGCATCCTCCCGTTCAGTTTCATCTAAACATCCCTCACTTGACGCGAGCTGACCATCTATCCTATTCTTAATCCTTTGCATTTCGAAGATATGTGGACCAAGGACTTAGGGTCTTTCCAGATAGTGGAAGACTTTTGGCGGGAAGATGTTTATGGTTTTCCAATGTTTAATTTGGCTCAGAGTTTACGCAATGTAAAAAATGGAATAGAAATTATTTTGGCCATATTCAGAGTAATATCAAGTTTTTGCACAAGGAAATTGAATTTCTTCAGTCCCAATCCCAGACTTTGGACACCATCCACAGTAATAAAAAGCCCAAAGTGACTTAGATGACTTTTTTAACAAAGAAGAAATTATGTGGAAAGAAAAATCTAAGTGTCGTTGGCTTCAGGAAAGGGATGCTTGCACTAAGTATTTTCACCTTACTACTATCATTCACCTAAGGAATAATGATATAGACAATATCTTGAATAGTGATGGTATTTCTGTGGGGGGTTGCGAGAATATTGGTTCTTTGTTTGGTGATTACTTTTCTGATATCTTTAAATCTGCTAAGCCTAACTTTCCCATTGACATTGATGGTTTCATAAATCCCAGTATCACTGATTCGAAGAATAATTTGCTTTGTGATATTCCTTGTGCTGTTACAATTTTAAAAAACCGTGTTTGGAATGCATAATGGTAAGAGTTCGAGTCCTGTTGGCATGTCTATTTCCTTCTATAAAACTTATTGGCACATCATTTCTGTTAAGGTTATCAAGGTTGTCCAACATTTTTTTAATCATGGACATATTTTAACTTCGCTTAACCATTATGTCATTACTCTGATTCCAAAAAATGTTGGTGCCCATCAGGTAGATCATACTAGGCCTATAACTTTGTGCAATCTAGTTTATAAAGTCATCACTAAGATTATTGCATCTAGGCTTAAACCTATCCTTGATGGCATTATTTCCCCTCCCATGCCGCTTTTATCCCGAATAGAGTCATGAATGATAACATCATCATATCCCATGAATCATGCATCATTTTAATACTAAAAAAGGGAGGATGGGACTTATGACTCTTAAAATTGATATGGCTAAAGCGTGTGATAAAGTGGAATGGGACTTTCTCATTTGCATTCTTAAACATCATGGGTTTAGCTCTAAATTCATTGGTATTATTCAGAGTTGTATTTCTACTGCTTTTTATTCCATACTTATTAATGGCTCTTCATATGGCCATTTTCCCCCCGAGAGAGGGCTCAGGCAGGGGATCATATGTCCCCAGCTCCGTTTACCATTTATTTTGACATTCTTTCTAGGGCTGAATATAATGGGAATATTCATGGTATTAAAGTTTCTAGAGAAAGCCCATGTTTTTCTGATCATATGTTTTTACGGACGATCGTACTATTTTTTGTCGGGCTAATATTGATGAGGCCAATTATGTCAATAATTGTCTTTCTACTTTTTGTAATGGTCTGGTCAATCTATAAACTTTAACAAATCCTTGATTCATTACAATAAAAATGTTAATGTAGATATGAAAAATAATTTGTACAATTATTTCAGTATCCCCGAATGTAACCATACTGCAAAGATTTGGGCCTCCCGTTTTGTAAATTCAGATTCAAGAAAAGTGTTTTTTATGATATTATTGAGAAAATGAGATCTAGGCTGTTGGGCTTGAAGATGCACAATTTATCACAAGCAGGTAGATTCGTTCTTATAAAATCTGTAACACAATATGTCCCTCTCCATGTTATGTAGTCGTTTATTTTGCCTTATTCTATTTGTCAGAAACTGGATTCTCTAATTAGAGATTTCTTTTGGGGCTTTAAGGAGAATTCTGGGCTTCACCTCTACCTCAAGGCATGAGATTCTGTTTGTAAACCCAAAGATTACGGGGGGTATGTAGTTCAGGAAATTGGTTGATTTTAATAAAGCCATTCATGGTAAGCTTTCTGTTATGTGTGGGATGTTTAATAAATAGAAGTTGTAGTAGAAGGGTCTCGAACCTCAGTCAGTTGGGTTTCTTTAAATATCTCGCGAGTCGTAGAGTCGGGGCGGGTTGAAGCGCGGGTCAGAAACTGTCTATAAATAGATGACAGTTGTGATATTTTGGGAATATTCTAGAGAATTGTGTGGCGGTTATCTTCATCTTCAACCTCCGATTTCTTATCTCCTTTACCTCATTTTTCTGTTGAGTTCTTGAGCTTTAAGCTCTTTAATCTCACTCTTGATTACTTGTCTGAGCTAAGCGATATCAATAAAGCCTTGTGGAAGCTTTCTTCTCTCATTCGTTTGTCTAATTTCTGATTCAATCTCTTAGACATAACAAATTTGGTATCAGAGCCTTCGAACCTTGGACTGCGATGGTGACTACACGCAAGCACGGCAACGAGTCTCATTCTCCATTAGCTCAACCTCTGTTGCCACCGCCGAAGCTGTCGGAGTTCAGAATTCCGGTTGAACAACAGTCGAGATGGTTAGTTGATGTAGAGAGTTCAATTTTGCGCATTGATTCTCAATTTGATGAACCTAGAAATGCTGTTGTTACTTTTAACGCTGAAATTGCTGGAATCAAAAGAGACTCTAAGGAAAAATTTGTTAAACTGATGGAACAAATGACTAAGTTAGGTCAGAACCTTAAGGAGAAAGTCACTGTAGGTGACTCCAATAGAGGACCTAATAATTCTCTTATAGTGAGGCAGTTGAGGAATGATCACGGTTATGTAGGGGATAATATGGTGTCTGGAGGAGGAAATGAACTAAGGTCTGACTTAGGTGTGATTTCAAGTTGCCAAAACTGGAATTCCCTAAATTTGATGGAAGTTCACCTAGGGAATGGGTGATACATTCTGATCATTATTTTAAAATACATAAGATTCCTGATCCTCTGAAATTAGACATGGCCTTAGTCTATTTCAGAGGAGAAGCTTGTCTATTGGGCATAGTTACTCCATAGAACATGGAACACAGAATTGGCAAGGATTTGTGAGGCCACTTTACAATAGATTTGATGTTAAGGCATTGACTGGCATAGTAGGTGATTTTTCAAAGCTCAAACAGCTAGGAGATGTACATACTTATATGAGAAGGTTTGAAGCACTTAAATATGTGTTTGTAACTACTGGCACACAAGCAACTGCTGAATACTTTATTGATTTGTTTGTGAGTGGATTAAAGGAGGAGATCAAGGGAGTTGTGAGTATGCATAGGCATGTGTCACTGCTGGAGGCTTTTAGGTTGGCTGTGGATCAAGAAATTTATTTGCAGAATATTTCTAAGACTATTGGAAAATGACAGTTTTTTGGCTATGGTCAAAAGGCTATTAATAGCAACACTCAGTCATTTGCATCAAGTTATAAACCTTCTGTGACTCAAGGAGTTAGTGCCAACTCTTTTTTCAAAGAACCTATTAGATTCAAGAGGATTAGCAATGAAGAAATGCAATGAAGAAATGCAAAGAAGAAGGGAACTGAATTTATGTTTTAAATGTGGGGAGTAATATTCTCCTCAGCATAAGTGTTCATTAGCAGAAGTTAATATGATCTATTTGAGTGATCAGGTGTTGGAGGAAAAAAGAGATCATGAGCTGCAGTTACTTCAATCTCAATGGGATGATGAAGACACTTATGTTGGGGGAGATGACTGAGGTGGCACATATATCAGTGAATGCCATGTCTGGCATTACTGGCAGTCAAATTTTTAGAATGGTTAAGTAAGAGTCAACCAGTATCTATACTCATAGATCCTGGTAGTACTCACAGTTTTATTGACCCTAGAATGGTGAAGCAAGTTGGGCTAGAGGTGGAGAATGCTAATCCATTGCTGATTATGTTGGGAAATGGTGAGAATATGTGGTATGGGGATGTGTGCAGAAGGGTGAAATGGAGGATTGGAGAGCATGGTTACTGACAGGACTTATTTGTTCTGATTTTAGGAGGGAGTGATATGATATTGGAGGGTGATTGGCTAGGCCAGCATAGTCCTTTGACATTGGACTATGCTAAGCAGGAGGTCAGATTTGTAAAGGAATGTGTGGAAGTAATGATCAAAAGTGGGAATGTGCCTCAGCTACAAGCTATGTCAGCTAAGACATTTCCAAAATGCTTGGAAGGAGTCAGTGAAGTATGGCTTGGACATTTATGTATGCTGCAGGGCAGTGTGACTGAGTGTACAGGAGAGGAATGTCCTGAAGCTATTCAGCAACTATTACAAGACTTTACTGGGGTTTTTTAGAAGCCTAAGGGTTTACCACCTAGGAGAAACCATGAGCATCAGATTGTGCTCAAAGAAGGAGCTCAACCAGTCAAGTTGAGAGCATATAGAGTGCCACATTTTCATAAAAATGAGATTGAAAAGCAAGTTAAGGAGATGCTGGATGAAGGGATTATACAGCCCAGCTGTAGCCCATTTTTTTCTCCTATTTTGTTAGTTAAGAAGAAGGATGGATCATGGAGATCCTGTGTGGATTATAGACAACTCATTGCATTGACAATTAAAGACAAATTTCCTATTCCAATGGTGGATGATCTGCTGGATGAGTTGAATGGAGCTATTTATTTTTCAAAAATTGACTTAAGATCTAGATATTTTCATATCAAAATGAAGGAGGACATACCAAAGACTGCATTCAGCACTCATTTTGGATTATTTGAGTTCAAGCTGATGTCATTTGGTTTGACTAATGGTCCAGCCACCTTTCAGTCTCTAATGAACAAGGGCTTTGGACCTTTCCTTAGAAAGTTTGTCCTGGTGTTTTTTGATGATATATTGATCTATAGTCCCAGTTTGGAAGCTCACATTGAACATTTGAAGGTGGTGTTGACTGTGCTGAGAGACAATCAGTGACAGAGATAGGGGGTATTTACTAGTTTATTCTGGAAAGAACTATTTACTACCCTAGGGGTCAAGTTGAAGATGAGCTCAGCCTACCATCCTCAATCAGATGGTCAGACTGAAAGAGTCAACCAGTGTGTTGAAATGTATCTCAGATGCTTTGTGGGAAGCAGACCTCAGAGTTGGCACAGACATCTAGCAATGGCTGCTTGGTGGTACAATTCCAACGTACATACAACCATTAAAATGTCTCCATTTGAGGCTGTATATGGCTACAAGCCTCAAGGGTTTAGAGAATGTGTGGTGATAGAAGAGGTTAAGCACGGTGAGGTATCTAGAATGCTGGAAGAAAGACAAAGATTGAATGTCATTCTCAAAGATCATTTGTGCAATGCTGCCAATAGAATGAAACAATATCAAGACAAACTCAGGACTGAAAGACAATTTGATGTGGGAGACTTTGTGTTTGTGAAGTTGCAGCCTTATAGAGCAGTCCTTGGTCCTTAGAAAGAATCAGAAGTTGGCACCAAAATACTTTGGGCCTTACAAGGTGTTGAAGAGATATGGACCGGTTGCTTATGAACTGGAGTTGCCTTGAACTTCCATGTTAGTCAGTTGAAGTTGAGGCTAGGAGAAGGACATATGGTGCATTATGATTTGCTTGAGACTAATGCAAAATGACAGGTTTTGGTGGAACCTGTGGCTGTTTTGGATAGGAGATTGGCTAAATACAACAACAAGCCTAGAGTTCAGTGGCTCATTTCTTGGAGCAACCTGTCAGAGGAGGATGGGACCTAGGAGAATGCATATGAATTCATGAGGAAGTGGCCAGCTTTCTCATGGTCGGATTGATCACAATGCTTGAGGACAAGCTGATTGTTATGGAGAGGGAAGTGTTATGTGTGGTGATAAGTCTAGTTTTTACCAAAATATCAGATTAATTTCCTAGTTGGATTGAACTTAATCAAGAGAGCAAATTTATTAAATTAGTCTTTATGAGTGAATATGCCTAAAAATGTTCTTATTAATTTTATTTGATTCAATTCATTAATTTTCTAATATTTGATACAGGTAGGAAGAATTATATTTGACATGTGCTAAATTGTCACCGATTTTATCTTGGAATAAAAGAATGAAGAAGTGCAATCCAATTCCAATTACTAATCAAAGAAGTCAAATGATATTCTAATGTGAATTGGAATGTAACAACCAAGAAGTGCAATCCTATCCAAATTGGAATCAAGAAAACAAAAGACAGCCAGATTTCTCTACAAAAAGACAGGAGTTGGAAGTAGAATTGGATTTGGAGAACTCTTATTCCAATCGGAATTGATATCCTAATCAGACTTGGAGACTTGGAAGGTGCCTTTTACTTGGCTATATAAAGAGGCTGAAAAGTTCTAGAGTAGATTGGATCAAGGATAACAACACCACAACGTAAAATTGACTATAGATAGATTCGATTTCCTTGTGTGGTTTCTAGCGAGTAGGAAACAAAAGTTAGGGAAAACCATATAGTTTTATGCGGTTTTAGGTCTTAAAATCATGTAGAGATACGACTGATTTATTCTCTAAAACTAGGAGCTTTTCGCCAAGAGATTGAGTCTAGCTTATTTTCAGGAATTCTACCATTAACCAAGTTGAGACTTAACTTTAGAGGTGTCTTAGTTCATTCATTCCATTTATTATCTTCATATCGCATATTTACTTTACTTTAATTGTCATTCATTCTTAGTTATTTTTAGTTAATCTTATCATCTCTATTTTGGTTTAGGTTGAGTTATAAGTGAGAAAATTTTCCAGTTAGATAATCAATCCTTGTTGGGACGATCTTTTACTTATCATTTTATTAATTATTCGATATTTGTGCACTTGCAAATTTCGCATCATGTGGGATGTTTAATAAATAGAAGTTGTAGTAGAAAGGTCTCGAACCTCAGTCAGTTGGGTTTGTTTAAATATCTCGCGGGTGGTAGAGTCGAGGCGGGTTGAAGCGCGGGTCAGAAACTGTCTATAAATAGACGACAGTAGTGATATTTTGGGAATATTCTAGAGAATTGTGTTGCGGTTATCTTCGTCTTCAACTTCCGATTTCTTATCTCCTTTGCCCCATATTTCTGTTGAGTTCTTGAGCTTTAAGCTCTGTAATCTCACTCTTGATTACTTGTCTGAGATAATCGATATCAATAAAGCCTTGTGGAAGCTTTCTTCTCTCATTTGAGTTCAAAATTTATGCTTTAGTCTTTACAAATTACACAGGTTTCTCACTTAATGGACCTGATTATGCTACGAATTTTATGGTACTCCAATAATTGGATAGTGTTGATATTAACATTTTCTGAATTTTGGAGCCTGACGTATAAGATATTGTTAGATTCATGGTAATGCTTGAAAATGACAGTTTCGTTCTCACCTTCTTCTTTCATTTCAAGCCGAGGTGTGGTTCTCAAACAAGAACTGGTCAACCTGGGTCAAGACCCGTTTTTCTTGACCACTGGATGACCTAGAGGATAAACCGAATCTTATAAAAATAAATTTAATTATAGAATTCGATCATCCAATAAATCAACCAAAAATTTTAGACTAATTACTAAAACTTAACGGATTTACTTCAGCCCATTTCAGCCAAAGTTTGAGGGTAGACAATTTAAGGTGTATTTTGATTGATTTTTGTTCGAGAATTTCTGTTTTGGATAATGAAAACGTGAATTGTACGTGAGAGGAGTGTGAGACTGGCCTGAAAATTTTAATTTTGTATTGGAGATTGTGCAGAAAATGTGCACAAATGCACCCTTATATATTGTGTTGGGAAGGACAAGGCATGTTTCAATGGGTTTGGGTACAAAGCGGGTTTTGCCGGGTTGGATAACTCACACGCTATTACTTCTTTCATTCCCATTTAATTTTCGTTTAGGAGATTTATATGTATTCAAATTAATTGTCGTTTAAGATTCTTTTATTAGTTGTCAACAATTTATTTCAATTATACCCTCAACATTTCTTTTATTTGCCGCCTCTACCATCTCTATTTTTTTCCTTTTTTCTTATACTATAAAAGTGAGAGAGATGGATAATATCGAAAGTTTCGATAAAAATGACAAATTTCTTACTTTTATAAAATTATTTAAAGAGTCATATATTTAGGAATGGAGTTTCATGGACACAAAAGCAGATTTCTTTGACCAATTCAGTGTTTATTTCTAAAGGCATATTTACTGGTTTCTTATTAAACACTTGCCGCTGGAATTCTTCTTGTAACCAATTCACATTCTCTATAAAAACAAACTTTGATTCTATCGATTCCCAATTCTACTTCCAAATGGGTATTAATAGAACTATTGCAGAGAAAAAGTCATGCTGTTACCGGCTAATAGGCGGCATTTTCAAAAGGGATGCTTTAGACTTGAGAGATTACAATTTTTTAGACTGATTGTTGAGTAAGTATAGCATTAGAAATTTATGAAATATCTCTCTTTATCAGTTATTCCGAAGAACCCATGTCCATTAAGACGTTTACTTGATGTTCGTCACAAAATTGTTTAAATGTTATATAAGTAAGAGAGAGGAATTGCAGATCTTATGGTGCTCTATAATAATATGTTATCTTTAGTTTGTACATTCTTCAAAAACATAAAGTAAAGTTCATTTTTAAACCGAGCCTGTTTTTGGGGCTTTGCATGAGCATGACTCATCTTTTTCATAAAGGTCATGACATGCCACCAAAAAATTTGGGACAAATTTTTTATCTGTAACTGAAAGTCGCTACTTCCGTCTCTACAGTGACGCAGACTTCCCTGGGATGCACCTCGCCACGTCAGCCGAGAACGGAAGTCCCTTCTGAAACGAGAACGGACGTGAATTTTTTTTTTTTGATGAATTTTTGATACATGCTTTCTTGTGTTGTGCCACTTTTTGTCTTTTTCTTTTGTTTTCGTTTTTCTTAAGGTTATATATATATATATATATACACTAGCAAAATACCCGTACTATGCACGGTGAGAGATCACAAAATAAAAAAATTATATTATTTATACTCAATAATTGTGAACAACATATTTATGGTATGTACTCTACATTGAAAAATTGAAAACATGTTATATTATATGCACGGAATAAAAATATTCTAAAGTAAACTACAATTAATTTTTGTACAATTATATTTTTGCTCATTAAATTGAAAGCTTTCATCCAGAGTAATTATGTAAAATAATATATGATATGTGCACCATGGCTCCAATGCGGAACAGGTATTTGTTCCTCATGTGCGGGACGAATTTTCAGTCTAGGATTAAATATATTACGGTTGAGATTAATTTTAAAAAAAAAACACTTGTTCTGATTATGAGAATAATTGTTATGCGAACACCTGCTTACCAAAAAGCGTTTGTTTTGCCTTGAAAATTTGTTCCGCATGTGTCAAAAAATAGTTGTTCCACATAGGAACTGAACTGGATAATGTGAATACTAACTGCTATTGAATAACGTCAATACTTTAACACATTTCTAATAGATATATACATTCAAAATGGCTCCAATTGCATTTCTAACGAACAACGATAAAAAAAAAAAAAAAAAATTGTATCAATAAGAAATATTAAAATAAATTGAAAATCTAATAATAATTTTAGTTTGATATTTAAACATGAAATTCTGCGGTAAATAACTTAACAACCAAGTACATGCAATCTAACTTACATGGGCATCCAAATAAAAAAGATTAAAATTATGAATTGTTCCTCTAGATGATAAGATATTAAAATTAGGATATGTAATTTGTGAAACAATTTAGCACTAACTAAAATTAATTTATATGCGCTTTTGAAGCCTGTGTTGCAAGTTACAAATTAGGGTTTGTTAGGGTTATTAAGGTTTGTTAGGGTTTGTTAGGGTTATTAGGGTTTGTTAGGGTTTGTAGGGTTTGTTATGGTTAGTAGGGGTTGTTAGTGTTATGGTTAATTAGGAATTTTATTTGGATTAGGAAAGTTAGTATAATATAAATAATATATACAGAAAATCACATCAATTTAATAAGGAATTAAATAGGGGTTACTTAATAAAATAATATAAGAAATAAAGTAGAAAATTAAAAAGGAAAGGAACCGTGGATATGACTCAATTTTTTTTCTTCTTTAAAATGTCAATCTTATTTTAGTGTATACTAGAATACATTATCTAATATATTACTAAAATTATTGTATATGTAGTAGTGCTATTGGAGTAAAATCAATTAATGTGTTTAAAATAATCATATTACTACATTAAATAATGTCTAAATGATTTAGAGTTTTTTCGACTCGCAATTGTAGAAAACTAATATATATATATATATATATATATATATATATATATATATATATATATATATATATATATATATATATATATATATTAAACCTTAAGAAAAACGAAAACAAAAGAAAAAGACAAAAAGTGGCACAACACAAGAAAGCATGTATCAAAAATTCATCAAAAAAAAAAAAAATTCACCTTCCCACTTCCGTTCTCGGCTGACGTGGCGAGGCTTGTCTGGGAAGTGCCACGTCAGCCCAGGACGGAAGTCCCACTTCCGTTATGGCCCCAGGACGGAAGTGGCACTTCCGTTCTGGACAAAAATGTTTGTCCCAAATTTTTGGGTGGCATGTCATGACCTTTATGAAAAAGATGGGCCAGGCCCATGCAAAGCCCCCGTTTTTGGGGTTGGGATTGGGTTCTACTGGGCTGAATTGATTTTACTGAAGCCCAAATATATGTTTGATTTTACAGGTGCACACCAATTAGATCTTATATTCTCAACAAAAGAAGATCCAGAATGGCTTCGAGACTGGAGGAAAAAAGATATCAAGATTATTGAGAACTGGATTTCTCACTACCATCATTTTTCCATTAAGAATCTTTTGTTAAAGTTCGGTGTTCCGTTCATATTTCAACTAATAAGAAATTTATATGTGTTAATTTTTTAATTAAAAAATTATAACTTAAAAGAAATAGTGGAATTCGTAAGGAGAAAATGAACACTTGACAAACATATATTCGTGGGGATAGAGAACGAGAAATATAACGAGGATAGAGAAGTTTTTTGCCCATTCTTTCTAGCCATTTCTTCTCTTTATTTCAGATAATAAACTCATAATAGTTCTTTACCTTTTTTTTTTTTTTGCTAAGTAAAAAAGTACTCCCTCTATTTCTAAATATAAGACTCTTTAGACAATTTTAGAAAATTAAGGAATTTGTCATTTTCACCAAAAGTTTCAATATTATCCCTCTCTCACTTCTATAGCATAATAAAAGAAAGGAAAAAATAGAGATGGCAGAGGCGGCAAATAAAAGAAATGTCGAGGGTATAATTGGAATAAATTGTTGACAACTAATAAAAGAACTTTAAACGACAATTAATTTGGAAACCTATAAATCTCATAAACGACAATTAAATAAATGGGAATGGAGGGAGTAGTTCTTATTACTTCCACACATGTTAAACACCATTCAAAGATGCTAATAATAGAAAATGATGAACTTATTTATACCTTTTCGAGAACTTTGATTGATATCTAATCTTCTAGATTAATAATTAAGTACGCAATCACTAAATTGTTTATTACCTAAACCATTGTTGTTAAAATCGCAAGTCAACACGTAGAATCGTACGATTTTACGGAGGCAAAACGTGTTGAATCGTGAGTAGAATCGCAATCTGGTGGAATCGGGGTAGAATCGGTCGTAGAATCGTAAAATCGTACGATTCTACCAAAAGTATGATGGTTATTTTTAATTTTGGGCCGGGTCACCTAATTTTTTTTAGAAAGCCCACCAAATTTTTAAAGTTCTCTAAACAAAAAAAAAAAGGACAAAAAAATCGATATTCATTTCTGGGAGAAGAAAGAAGGGGACGAGACAGGGAATCCCAAATCCCAATCTGCACTAATCTGTTCACAAATTGACGATTCAAGATCAAGTAATCTGTTTTCCATTGTTTTATGCTAAACAAGTAAGTTCATGAATCATTGATTTCCATTTTTTTGAAATTTTGGGTTCTAGGGCATCCATAGATGGTTATTCTATTTATGATGTTTTGCTCGAATCATTGTTTATATATGTTCTTTTTCTTGACTACTTTTTTTGATGGGTTGTGTTTTTATTAAAATGAATATGCAAATTCATTGCTTGGTTGGGTCAGAAATGTCCTTTGACTTTCTGGGATCGCTTGAATTTTTGTGGGTTTTGGAATTGGAATGCTGAATTCTTGGGATTTTGAGAATTGGGTTCATCTGGGTTTCTGAATTATCCATTAAAGCACATATCTTTCTTCTTGAAAAGTGAATTCTTGGTTTTTGAGGTCTGGGTTCACATGGGGTTCTTAGTTATCAAATAAAGTACATATTTTTTCTTCATTTTCTACTGTGGGTTGAAGGTAAAATTGTCTTTTGAAAAAACTTGTGAAACTATGTTCAATGATTTTCCCCCCATATTTTTGGATCAAATGATATGATTTATATGTTAATTATTGTTATATATATATATATATATATATATATATATATATATATATATATATATATATAAAATAATTTCTCGATACGATTTTACGATTTATTTTACGATTCACGATTTTACGATTTTTCACCCCTCCACCGAGTCTACGTAGAACAGTGGCGGAGCCAGGATTTGAATTTAGGGGGGGCCGAACTAAAATTTTGCTTACGGTGTAAAATGATATATTTGAGGTAGAATTATATATTTTATTAGAAAAATTGAATTTAAATGACATATATAAAGAATTATATATTTTTGATTCTTCATCAGCTCATCGAATGAGTTTTCTGCCCCAATTTTAACCCTAAATCGCTTAACATACATAACCGAGCTATTTTATTTACAAGGAGAAGTGGACCTATTTTACTTAATTCTTTTTTTGCCCAATGCGTAAATCTTCATTTCCCACATCACAAGTCCATTCTTCCTTTTCCTTAGCATTTTTTGCAGCTCTTTTTATTCTCTTTTTGCTTGATCTTTCTACTGCAACTTGAAAGAACTTCGACTTGATCTTCATTTCTTCTACTAATCTTCAACATTGGTGGACCAAACGATTGTAAAAATTTCTAAATGGTATATTTCGGTGTGTATCATAAAATTCTTGGGGGGGCCGTAGTAGAAAAAAATCTATTTTTTTCTGAACAGTTGGATATATATACCTAGTATATAAAAAAATTGAAAATTCTTGGGGGGGCCCTGCCCCTTGTATCTAGGGGTGTCAATCGAGCTATGTGAGCTGAGCTTGGCATAGCTCACGCTCAGCTCACATAAAAATTCAAAAGCTCACGCTCACGCTCAACCCGGAAAAGCTCATAAACCTTGAGCTCACTCAGCTCACATTTTAACACGAGCTCGAGCTTAGCTCACGAGCTTCCCAAGCTCACTTATATTAGCGAAGAAAACGAAAATCCTGTCTCAAGAATAGCATAATACAATGAGCCTTAAAATTAAATTTGGACAAGAATACACAAAAAGAAGCAAAAGTTTCAGAATTGTTTGATATGCTAATAAAAGGAGTCTTATAAAAAAAAAAAACAAAAAACAAGAGAATCCATGCACTTAAAATTTTAACAAATGATAAATTTGCAAATTTCAAAAGATTGATTTAATTCCATTGTCGGTGGCAATTCCAATTTTGACAATCCCATTGAATTCTTCTACACCATCTCACTTTTTGTTGTGATTCATCCCAATGTATTTTGTACCGTGTTTTCCCACGCTGTCTTTTCCTGTTTTCTCTCTTCCTTTAACTTTTGTACCTGTCTCTCTCCTGTTTTAAGACTCCTTCTTTAATATAATCTCCTTTCTACCCAAAAAAAAAGATTATTGAGTTGATCCACACATTATAATTATAATTATAATGTATATAAGTTTTTTTTAAATTAGTATTATTATATTATATATATATATATATATAATATTTTAATTATATTAATCTTATTCGGGTTCGAGCTTTTTTCGGGTTGAACGGGGTCAAGCTCACGCTCAGCTCACATAAGAAGCGAGCTTGAATATTAAGCTCAAGCTCAGCTCACGCTCACATTACCTCAGCTCACGCTCACATTTTTTCGAGCTATGTGAGCCGGGTTCGGGCCGGCCCGAACCCGTTGACACCCCTACTTGTATCCTCCGTCACTGACGTAGAATCTCGATTTTAACAACCTTAACCTAAACCACTTATAAAGTATCTATTAGATTCCTCTCTAAGTTAATCATATTCCATGCATGGGCTCCATAATTTGAAGAATACTTTCTACGTGGACTGCTAATGGTCATAAATTAAAGAAGATATGCTTAATAAATCATTGCAAGTCTTAATATTTGACACCATTAACGTCATTTCGTATGGAAAATGCATGCATTTGAGCGGTTAAAACTAATTATTATTCAACCAAAATATGTATATTTGAGTCAACATTTACCAGTTCGGTTCCAACAAAATAGTATCAGCACTATACTTGATTTAATATTAGTTGTTAAATATTTAATTTAGTAATTAAAAATTATTTCTAAACAACTATCTTACTTGCTTAATTAAATAAATTAATGATCAAATTTACAACACACAATAGAGTTATTATTACATCATTGACGATGTTTTTTAGTTTCTACACAAATTCAATCAAATCACAAAATCCATTACAAGAATTGCAAGTATTTGTAGCCAAAGTTTGTACAACCAATAATAAATAAGATGAATTACAATTTTTTTTTTTTTTATTTTAAAATCAAATACCAAGCACACCAACAATTAAAATAAAATTCTCCTTTAGACTCGTCTCCTTGATGAAGCACCGTGAATTGCTGCTATATAGAGCAATTGTGTAACTGTAAGTATGATGATGAATGCTTCCATTGTTCTCTGAAAGGAAAATAAAAAGGTTCTTAGGTAGAAACGTTTCATTTGGACGTTTTCTCGAAATATATGAGAACATGTAATTTGAGACGTAGAGAGTATATACAAATGTATAGAGTAAAGAAATGATTGGTCTTACCAGACGAGCATTCCGGATGTGAAGATCAATCTCTTTCCAAGCAAAACTGCAAGAGAAAGAAAAGGGCATTTTGTTAGCAAATGCAAGGGCATATCTCAAATTTAAAAGGTGGAGGCTTAAGGGTGAATTATATACAGACATTTAATGTAGTAAACTTTTTTTAAAATAAAAAGAGAAGGGGCAAACTTCTTACTATCTACGCCACAAAATTATTGTCCCATTTGAAATTTTCACACATGTAAAAAAAAATAAAAAAATAAAAAAATGGAAAGGAATGAATCTCATGACAAAAAGTCCAAATTAACCTTCATTAATAATTGGCCAGTTATTATTAATGACTACATAAGATTATTTTGGAATATAAAATTACTTGTAAACGTGACTATTATTTTGGAATGAAGGTACTATTATTTTCTACATAAAATCTTTTCTGTAAAAAAATTAGGTAGCTCAGAAAACATTTAGAGAGCGACCCTCACTCCTTGTACCGCTAACCTAAAAGGAAAAATTTGTCCAATTTAAATGGGAAATCAAAGATAAAAGACATTGAATAAGGAAGAATTCCCATCAAGAAAATGCAAACTTTTTGAAGGAAATGAAGAGATACGTACCCCATGGCAAGTGCAGTTAGTGACCAAGCAATTGCAGCAACAGAAACAGCAGCAGGCAAGCTATCGATATCCCAAGAACGTAGATGGTTTAAACCAGCTATGCAAGATGCTACTCCAACAACACCAGCAATCATGGAAAAGACCACAAAGAATCCAGTGGCTGCATTTCCCATTGGGAAATAAATAGGCGAAAAATGTGCCGGTAAATCATATCCAGGACCTATCATCAAGAAATTCAACAATAATTTATTCCACATTTCGTACAAGTACACGATGCAGTTACACAATCATACTGGGGCGGAACTAAAATCTAGAGATTATAAGGCGAATATTGGAAAAGACCATGTATTATAGTAAACTTGAGGGGCGAAATGCAATATGATTTTTCTATAGGATATAAGATGTCCCTATAGAAAATTTGAGTTTCAAACAAATATTAAGGGGCTAGTGTCACCCGGTCCCAAATCCGCCCCTACAACCTGAGAATAGAGAGACTAACCAATGAGGAAGCCGTGGTCAATGGCTCTATTAATAGCCCAACTGCCAATCCCAAGAATTATAATATACATACACAAATTGAGAACCAAAAGCAAGCCTGCTGCTGGTTTCATTTGCTCACCAGCCATTCTTTGATAATCAAATCTAAAATCAATAAAATATAATTATTTCAAGATTTTTTTTTGAAAATGAACTATACTTGTGGATGGTTTGTTTTTCATGCAGATTCATGGGGGTCTTAAATATGTTAAGTTTAGAAGGGGGTTTTGTTCCTTTCTTGTTGTAAGGCTGCCTTTGTAGGGAGGGCTTTGTGTGGGGTTGTAAAGTTTTTTTATGATGCCTTCATTCTCAAGGCAAGCCACCTAAATGCAGATTCTTACTTTGTTAATAATGTTAGTAAGATCTTTTCTTTTTGTTTAGTACATTCTTTGATCATCGATCCTTTTCATTGGTTTTAGTAGCTCTTTCAAAGAGGGAAAACAATATTCTTTGCCAACGAAAGGGGAGTATTGATGAGGTTTTTCTCAACCTCGATATGGGTATAATTGGATTGGGTCTCACTCTGAGATTTTTTGCTCAATAAATCTTTATGGATTAATACTTGAGATTCCATTCTACAACTCAATCCAAAGAGAATATGAGTCTCAGTTTGAGTTACAACCTAAATTAGACTCAATCTTAGTTTGGGTTCCAAAAGAGTATATGTGTGTTATTTAATTTGCTCAATAAATTAAAAAGACAGTGCGACGGTGACTTATGATAAGATGAAGTATTTTCTTCATATAGAATGTTCAGTTTGAGTCATTATTATTATAAAATAGATGAGTACATCAATAACCATCATCATAAAAAAAATTATAAACCAATAGAATCTTGACTCTTTTACATGGTAAGATATGGTGTTTTATCAGTGTAGACACAAAGAATATATATGCTCTCTTAAAATAAGGACAAAACATTATTAACATTAGAGTAAATGGGTCGAATATGAAATTTATTATTTTAAGTCCGAAACACTAACTAATTATACCGTATTTTCCTTCATTATCAAATTCCGGAAAAAAATCACTGTCCCTGTATGTGTCCCCGTGTGTGTCCCCAACCAATCACAATTCACCTTGTGTCTATATAATTGGAAAAAATATTTATATAGTAAATTCTGATTGATTGGGGACAGGATTAGGGAAAGGAACGGGGACAGACGATTTTCACCCCTCAAATTCTTATAAGATTTCTTATATCAAATTTGTACATTTAAAAAGAGAGTAAAGAAAGGCCAACAAACATATAAATATATGCCTGTTGATACCTTAGCATCTCTTTTTTTTTAATCCAGCTCTAAGCTATTATCAAAAGCAAGAATTCATTAGATCACTTTGAGATATTTTATGGAAGAAAAAAGGGTAAAATAATCAACAAACTATTCGAGCAAAACCCTAGAAGCAAGTGAAGTTAGATACCTTGCAATGATTACAAGGATGAAGGGGTCCATCAAACAACTCTTGTCACATACAAGACATACAGACGAGATTAGAAGATTATGTTGACATATTTCAGTTCCCAGAACTTGTGTTTTTGTAGTTGCGGGACCTATTGTTCCGGGATTTTCGGGCAAAGAATTCCTATTTTGATTTTGGACATTTTTTGAATTACTTGGGAAAAAAGGTACAAAATACTGAAATAAGAATACAAACTGAGAATCCATAAATGTTCTGGAGAAAAATATATAGATATTTTTTACACTATCTTTATGACTCAATTCTTTGCAATGGATATATAAACTTCTTATTATATTCTTCAGTTTGTTATTTCTGTCAATTCTTCCTTAAAAATTTAACCAAAAAAATTACTCCCTCCGTCCCAAATTATCTGTCCACTTTGTATTTTGCACGGGGATTAAGGTTTCATTAAATTCTAAGGTGAAATATGATAAAATGTCAAACATAACCCTATTTAATGCTACTTCCAATATAATTCACCTCTTTTTCTCTCTTTATTTTTCTCTCTCCAATATTTAATGTAAATGGTAGGATTGGAAAAATCATCATTAATGAACCCTTTATTTAAAAAGTGGACAAATAATTTGGGACACATTAAAATGGAAATGTGGACAGATAATTTGGGACGGATGGAGTATTAAACTTTAACAAAAATTTCCTTTTCTTTTCATTCCCCTCCCTCCTTTTCAAAAAAAGAAAATTGTCAAGAGATTGACAGCCCCAGTGGGGGAACATTTTGCTTGGGACTGTGAGGTCCCAGGTTCGACACCTCCCTCCCCCCATCCCTCTCCGAATTTAAAAAAAAAAAAAAAAAAAAAATATTGGTTTTTCGATATTTTGTCTACTATAAGAGTGATCAGTAAATTTTATCTAATCATTATGACAAATTTAATCTAATATTCATCTATCTAACATTGAAAGTTACAATTTCATTCCGTTCATAAATTCACAAAACTGTTTGACTTTAACTCGAACATCCATGAACTCTTTCCCAATCAATTTGAATGTTCATATTTTGACATACACAATAATTAAGAAGCCAATTTTATCATGAACAAGTTAACATAATACCCTTAAATATATGAAGACTACTACTAGTATTTTCTTTGTCCCAACTTATCTGTTCACATTAATTGTAAACCTTTTAAATAAATGGTTCATTAATGATTATTTTTCCAATAATATCCCTTACATTGATGTTGGAGAGAGAGAAGAATGTAGAATTCAATTATGACTAAAACTAAATATGGTCATATTTGACATTTTACCATATTCTACTATAACATTTAATGAAACATTAAAAATTCTGCACAAAACACAAAGTGAACAGATAATTTGGGATGAATAGCGTAGATTAGTAAAGCTTGTATCTCCATATATTGAAAATTAGTTATAAGAGTTTTTTTTTAAGTGAGGACATTATTAAGCATTCGTATAATGATAAGTGGGCTATTATATCATGTACCTTTCGATCTAAACATTAGACGAATAGGTTGTGAGAGAGATAAGTTGAGAGAGGATGTGCTAACTTATATATCTAAGTGTTTTACAAAGTAAATATTTGCTCGTCTAGACCAAAGAATACAGTCAAACATCATAAAAGTAAGCCCCAAAGGTGCTAAGTATCGAAAAATATATATATATATATATATATATATATATATATATATATATATATATATATATATTTAAAACATTTACTTTTTCATTTACGATTGTTAAATCTGCGAAATTAGATATTCATAAGATGTCTTAAACTTGCAACCTTGTCCTGGACAAACATGAAGAGTAGCAAGTTTGACCAACTATACTAGAATTACTAGACACAAAACATTCCTTTTGAAACAACAATACTCCATTTATTCCTCAATATAGGTCATTTAGGACACTTTGAAAAAATTAAGGAACTCAAACAAACAATAATTTTTCCATCACAATTCAATAATACCCATTCCTTCCTCATTCTCTTTCACTTTTCCAATTAAAGATATGTTGAAAGTATAATTGGAATAAATTGTTGACACCTAATAAAAGACATGTAAATGACAATTAATTTAGATACATATATATCTCTAAACGATAATTAAATGAGAATGAAGGGAGTATTACATAAAAGGACCTTGCTAGGCTACTAGAATTATCACTACAAGAAAAACGCCTATTCGCTACGGTCGATTCCGTAGCGAAACCATAGCTAATACACCATTAGCTACGGAAACAAACCGTAGCGTTATTCGCGTCGCTAAATTAAATTAACTACGGAATATTAATCCGTAGCTAAGTAGCTACGGAAATTCCGTAGTTAACTTTCACCCGGGTCACTTAAAATGGGTATAGTAACAACGTATTTGCTACGGAATTTTTTTAATTTAACTACAGATTAGCTACAGAAATATTCATTTAAATAATATAAAATAAAATTATTTCCGTAGCTAATCTGTAGCTATTAGATAATTTTTTTACCAGAAAATTTATATATGCTACTAGCTCCCTGCCAAAACAGAAATGCTACCAAACAATTTATATGCACAATCTACCTTAAGCTAACAAACCAAGGCAACTAAATAATATGCCATAAGCTAACAAATCAAGCCAAAAAACTTAAGCACAATCCAAGTCATATACTTAATACAATCCAAACAAAAAGCTTAACACAATCCAAGCCAAAAGCCTAATACAATCAAAGTGTTCAAGCTAAAAACTTAAAACAATCCTAATGACAAACTTAAAACAATCCAAGCCAAAAGCCTAATACAATCAAAGTGTTCAAGCTAAAAACTTAAAACAATCCTAATGACAAACTTAAAACAATCCAAGTAAAAAACATAGTGTATTTTTTAGCATTTGCTTCTCTATGATCTTCTTCAACTTTTTGTCAAACTTTCCCTTGATCTTCTTCTCAATTGAGGAGACGGTGCTAATGGTGGGGAATCTGATGGTGGAGTTCGGTACTCTGGCGTGTGCAAATTGGACTTACGACGTGCATGTGTTTTTTTTGGGAATTCCTAAAATCCAACAAAAACAAAACAAAGGGTTGTTAGTTACATCAATACTAGTTGTTAGTTACTTGTAGAAACCTGTTGAAAATGAATAAAAAATGTCAAAAACATGCTGAAAAATACCAGAAATGAGCTGAAAAATGCCACAAAAATGCTATAATCAAGCTGAAACAGTCAGAAACAGGTAGAAAATTGCAGAAACATGCTGAAATATGCTATAATCAAGCTGAAACAGGCAGAAATACATACTGAAAATTGCAGAAACAGGCTGAAATATTGCAGAAATATGCTATAATCAAGCTGTAACAGTCAGAAACAGACAGAAAATTGCCAGAAATGAGCTGAAAAATACCAGAAATGAGCTGAAAAATGCCACAAAAATGCTATAATCAAGCTGAAACAGTCAGAAACAGGTAGAAAATTGCAGAAACATGCTGAAATATGCTATAATCAAGCTGAAACAGGCAGAAATACATACTGAAAATTGCAGAAACAGGCTGAAATATTGCAGAAATATGCTATAATCAAGCTGTAACAGTCAGAAACAGACAGAAAATTGCAGAAACAGGCAGAAATACGCTATAATCAAGCTGAAACAGGCAGAAACAGGTGCTGAAATATTGCAGAAATATGTTATAATCAAGCTGAAACAGTCAGAAACAGACAGAAAATTGCAGAAACAGGCAGAAATACGCTATAATCAAGCTGAAACAGGCAGAAATACGTGCTGAAAATTGCAACAAAAAGGTAAAAGCTAGACATTTAAATAAAGATCATGCTTATAAAAACATTAAAACACACAAATCCATTATGAACAAAATGGAAACGATCACCAAACAAAACACAAAAATATTTCCTCTGAATCAGCTACAAACTCCATAAAATCTCCTCGAAATTGAAATTTATGAATCCTCAAAGCACCAAAAATAAAAAAATCAAATCAAACAAATAAAGAAAGAAACTTTTAAGAAACCCTTGAATCCATTCCATACCCCAATCCTAAAGATTCCCCAGACTACCTCCTAAAGACCATTAAACTTAATGGAAAAGAAAACCCATCTACTGAACCGAAGGATACTTGAAGCAGAGAAGAACCACGAGCGGAGTCGACGAAATCGAATGAACTTGAGGTTACCTAGACTAGAATTTACAGAGATTTAAAACTTTTTTTTGTTGGGTAATATATCCCGATACGGTTCGGCTACGGATAAAAATAAAATATTATATCAAAAATTATCCGTAGCTAATCTGTAGCAGAGGTAGCTACGGAATAATACACAAAAATAATTAATAAAAGTTAATATACATTTGCTACGGAATATTCCGTATCCAACGGAAAAAAAATTTAGCGCCAATATTCCTGATAACCCGAAAAAAAAACCCGCCAACTTTTCTACGGAATAGCTATCGAAAATTATCCGTAGCTATTCTGTAGTTAATTTAGAAATATCAACTACGGAAATTATTCCGTAGCTAAATTCCGTAGCGAATAGGTGTTTTTCTTGTAGTGTATTGGCTAAAACATTGACTAAAATATTTTTTCGGACTATTTTACCCTTTTCAACAGTAATTGCCCTTCCCAATTTTTCAAAAAAAAATTCAAAAATCAAACTTAGAATTTAATGCAACATAGTACTTTCACCCTATTTTATCTCTCTGCAAAACTCTTACCTC
Source organism: Vinca minor (assembly GCA_026122235.1). NCBI lineage: Eukaryota > Viridiplantae > Streptophyta > Magnoliopsida > Gentianales > Apocynaceae > Vinca > Vinca minor. The sequence goes on from JAOCZM010000286.1 coordinate 712,733, forward strand.
TCTGTAATGCATTACTTTCCAATTTTTCAGTTCATGGGAGCAATGTTTTCCAGTTTTTCAAACAGCTCCGGTGAACAGTAACTCCGGTAAACATCTCCGGTGAACAGTGTTTTTTTTTTTTTCCGAACAACTTTTGCTTTTATAAAATTTCGTTACAAATATATTGGGTTTTTTTGGTTGTTTAGCCTTGGAAACTTTTTTTTGCTATCAAGATTCAGTCCTTTTTTTTTTATCAAAAATCAAGAACCCAACAGAGCCTAAAAACCAAGAACCCAAACAAGAAGTTAAAATTAAAAAATGGTAATTTTTTTTTTTTGAAAACGTGCAAAAGAAAGGAAGGGAAAAAAACTATACTTTTACTCCAGTCAAACTCGATATGCTTGGTTTGTTGGAGAAGACGATGAATAGTAACTTCATTTGTCATGAATTTGTGTTGCAGGGATGTTGAGAATTTGGAATTGTTAGATCCAGTGCGGAATATTAATTGTTCTGCACCATGCAAAACCATTTCGCATCGTTGGATCTAAAATCCAACGGTTGACATCATTTGGTTTAACAACTTCTTTATAATATTTATTAAGACCCAAATTATCTCAGACATCAAATGTTTGATCCAACGGTCTCTAATTATTCCGCACTTTGCAGTATTATTGTTAACAAATTTAAGTATTATTACAAAAAATTGAGAGAACATGTGTTCATCATCTGTTCTGATCAATAACTAATTAATACATATTATATCTCTTTACTTTTTTCTTAATGTTTTTTTTTGGTGAAATTTTTTGGGCCCGTGCTTTGAGATTTAGCTTAACAACTACATTGGTTAAGATATGCTCTCGTATTTGCCGAATCAATTTCTAAAATAAACAGGTGTTCACACTCATTAAACACGTGTTCTTATTCTCAGAATACATGTTTTTGTGTTCAGAACACATGTTCTTATATTCTGAACACTTGTTCTTGTGTTCTAAGCACATGTTCTTGTGTTTTGAGGGTCCTAAACACATGTACTAGTCAGCATTGCCTGTAAAAAATGTGTTCAGTAGACAAAAATATGTGTTCTTGGTAAGAGAACGTGTGTTCAATAGACAAAAACACGTGTTCATGTTAAGAGAACATGTGTTTCGATTAACGGTATTTTTTTTTTTTTTGCAAAAAACGTTTGCTTTTATAAAATTTCATTGCAAATCTATTAGGTTTTTTGTCGGGTGCAGGAAGAATTAATATATTTACTATAGCAGCCTAGTACAACTTGGTCCTTTGGAAGATTTATTTGTACAACTTGGCTTTTTGGAAGATTTATTTGTTCTTCAATGTTTCTTTGATGTAGAGGAAAAGCATATCAAATATTCCTCTGTACGAAATGAACAAAAAATTGAACATTTATTTTTGGACATATTAGTTAGATTAAATAGTCAAATATCAAACAACAAATATTTTCTCTTTCTCATTTTTTTCTACTTTTTTCTGGTAAATATTTACTGAGAAAGAAAATGTGAGAGAGAGGAAACAAAGAGAGAGAGAGAGAGAGAGAGAGAGAGAGAGAGAGAGAGAGTATGAAAGAAGAAGAAAAATGGCAGCAAATGAGTGAGAATGAAGTGATTGAAAATTGTAGCCTATAAAAGAGTCTACCCTATACATGTTTTAATGCTCATATATAACTTTTTCAAGCACTTATGGTTCCCAGCTACATTTTCCAAACCTGTTACAGCGCGGAACAGCAAATATTTCGCACGGTGTGAAATATTTGGTGACCGTCAGATAAGAAAACGGACGGCTGAGATCATTTGACTTTACATTTTTCATGATAAGTATTGACACCAAAATGATCTCTGACGTTAGTTTCTTCATCCAGTGGCCATTAAATATTTCGCACGATGCAGAACATTTGATGTTCCGCACTATAGCCGGATTGGCATTTTCCATCACTGTTTTTAGAATTCTTACAGCAAATGTCATTATCACACTTTCGGTACATATTTATTCACAAATTGCACGTAAACTCCCTATATCTTTTGTTAAATGCTTACCCTAAATCCCTCTAGGGTTGTGAATTGATTACCCTAAAGTCCCTATAAAATATTATTTTGATCCCAAATTTTTTTTTTAACAAATTGACCTCGGGATCAATTTTTATAATTTATAAATTGAACCATTTATTCTGATGTATATTTTTTAATTTTAAAAATTTACCCCAATTTTTTTTTATTTTGTAGCCAAATTAAAATTAGTGTTTGTTAGAACACTAAAACATTATGTGTTTTGAAATTATTAACACTAAATACTATAACGATTACTTGTTATAGCATAAAATTAGATTTTGTGTTTATTATAACACAATGACTTATAAAACACCGCTTAAAATGAAAATCGAATATATGCAATAACAATGATCCTCATTATACTAAGTATTGTAGAGTTACTTAAACACCTATTATGATTAGATTACTTGTTAATATATAACATTTGTGAAATGAAGAACGAATCAGAACGCCATAGCAATGATTCTGTAGCTTAGTATAACATTATTTAGCTTAGTGTTAGTTAGAACATGAAGTAACACACTCCTAGAGTTAATTAAACATTATGTAGATTCAATTACTTGTTAACATATAACACATGTTAAAGGAAGAACGTATAGTCTTATAAAACACCGCTTAAAAGGAAAATGAATATAATTATTATAACAATGATACTTAATATACTAAGTAATGTATAGTTACTTAACCAAATGTAATCATCTATTTACAACGATTTCATAATATTAATAATCTATAAACAGTCGTGGTTATTATCATTATAATATTATATAATTTAACTATTAACATTATAATATTACTTAAGTAAGATTTGAGTGACTTATATGTTCTCTCACCAAGAAGGCATTTGTCTTACGAAGAACACATGTTCTCTTGCCAAGAACATATGTTTTTATCTACTGAACACTTGTTCTCTTACCAAGAACACATATTTTTGTCTACTGAACACACATTATCTTACCAAGAACACATGTTTTTGTCTACTGAACACATTTTTTTTTACAGGCAATGCTGACTAGTACATGTGTTTAGGACTCTCAAAACACAAGAACATGTGTTTAGAACACAAGAACAAGTGTTCAGAATACAAAAACATGTGTTCTGAACACAAGAAGTTGTTAAATCAAATGATCTCGGCCGTTAGATTTTAGATCCAACGGTGCGTAATAGTTTTGCATGGTGCAGAACAATTAATATTCCGCACTGGATCTAACAATTCCAAATTCCCAACATCCCTGCAACAGAAATTCAAGACAAATAAAGTTACTATCCATCGTCTTCTCCAACAAACCAAGCATAATCGAGTTTGACTGGAGTAAAAGTATAGTTTTTTTCCCTTCCTTTCTTTTGCATGTTTTCAAAAAAAAAAATTAACATTTTTTTAATTTTAACTTCTCGTTTGGGTTCTTGATTTTTGGGCTTTGTTGGGTTCATGATTTTTGATAAAAAGACTGAATCTTGACAGAAAAACAGTTTCCAAGGCTAAACAACAAAAAACCCCAATATATTTGCAACGAAATTTTATAAAAGCAAAAGTTTTTTGCAAAAAAAAAAAAAAAATTACTGTTCATCAGAGTTACTATTCACCGGAGCTATTTGATCGGAATAACTGTTCATCGTCTTCTCTGAAAAAATTTGGGAAACTCTTGAGCTTCTTTATGAGAATAAAGAAGGAAGAATGAAGAAGGAGAGAGATGATATAATAGAATAGGTTGGTAGAGTAGAGCATTTAAAAATAAAGATAAAATAAATTTAATCTTCCAAATCACTAAAAGGGTAAGATAGTCATTTGACACACTCAATTTGGGGATTTAGGGTTTCTACCCAATATTTTGTAGGAGTAAATCATTTTCCTTGACAAACATGAAGAGTAGCAAGTTTGACCAACTATACTAGAATTACTAGACACAAAACATTCCTTTTGAAACAACAATACTCCATTTATTCCTCAATATAGGTCATTTAGGACACTTTGAAAAAATTAAGGAACTCAAACAAACAATAATTTTTCCATCACAATTCAATAATACCTCTTCCTTCCTCATTCTCTTTCACTTTTCCAATTAAAGATATGTTGAAAGTATAATTGGAATAAATTGTTGACACCTAATAAAAGACATGTAAATGACAATTAATTTAGATACATATATATCTCTAAACGATAATTAAATGAGAATGAAGGGAGTATTACATAAAATTTGTCAAATACATCCAATTGAGAAACACGTCCAAATTCAGGGACACAAATTGAAATTAATCATATTAGGAACCAGTGGCGGAGCCAGGATTCGAATTTAGGGGGGGCCGAACTAAAAATTTGCTTACAGCGTAAAATGATATATTTGAGGTAGAATAATATATTTTATTAGAAAAATTGAATTTAAATGATATATAAAAAGTCTTAGGTTAGCGGATGACGGGGGCCCGGGGGCAGCGCCCCCGGAATTTTTTTTTGATTCTTCATCAGCTCATCGAATGAGTTTTTCACTTTCGATTTTAACCCTAAATCGCTTAACATACATAACCGAGCTATTTTATTTACAAGGAGAAGTGGACCTATTTTACTTAATTCTTTTTTGGCCCAATGCGCACATCACAAGTCCATTCTTCCTTTTCCTTAGCATTTTTGTAGCTCTTTTTATCCTTTTTTGCTTGATCTTTCTGCTTGCAACTTGGAAGAACTTCAGTTTGATCTTCATTTCTTCTACTAATCTTCAACATTGGTGGACCAAACGATTGTAGAAATTTCTAAATGGTATATTTTGGTTGTATCATAAAAATTCTTGGGAAGTAGTAGTAGAAAAAAATCTTTTTTTTTTTAACAGTTGGATATATATACCTAGTAAAAAAAAAATTGAACCCCCCCACTGCCCTCGAATGCTCCGCCACTGTTAGGAACTGAAGTGTGGTGAAAGCGCGAAATGGTAAAGTCCTCCCCATGTACCAGGTTTATTCTGTTGTGTACCTGATCTACTAGATCATTTGGTTCACAATTGGCCACATCATTACATAATTATCTCTCTTCTCATTCTGAAGTGATGTGGCCAATTCTGAACCATATGATCAGTGGCGGAGCCAGGAATTTTTCTTTGGGGGCACAATTAACATTGACAAAATAAATTCATAAAAGCATATAAACATTGGTGGAGCAAAAAAAATTTTTTTGATGAAATTTTATAGACTAGAGTTATTCACATTTTGTTCACCATTTTCACTCTACTGATCAGTGCTTCATAAATCTCCAAGTCCTCTGGCTTAAAAAAAATGGCAAAGCTACAAAGTTTTCATTGTCATTAACGTGCATGGCACATCAAAGAGAAGGACTCTCGAGAAGAAAAAATAAATATTTACTATGAAAATTAAAATATATATCATGTTTGATTGTTGAATCCAAAAAGAACAAGCTTGAATAAAAAGGCCCCAAAGACCTTTTTTGTATGATTAGACAAAAATAAAAAGCCATTTAGAAATATTAGGGGTATTAGAGATGAAGTTTGAGGAAACATGGAGGGCTTATTATTAATGTGAACGAATATTGACCACACGGTCCACACCACATAATCTAATGAACCGTAATTAATATCAAAAAAATTCAACTTAAATCTTGAATCCCATAAATTTGCCTCATTTTCAAAAGCCAATGTCAAAAGCCACTTGTAGTCTATAAGACTATAACTTGTACACTATTTTTTTATTTTTGATAAAATCTTATATTATAATCTATTAGTAATTATGAATTTTTTGATGAAATTTTATAAATATTATATCTCTTACACAATTAAGTTTGTTACAATTTTAACCAAAATTGTTAAGATATAAGTGGTGTAATTCTTATAATTCACGAACTAAAAAATCTAATTTTAAATCGCAAAGTGATTCAAAATGTTCACGGGACGATGTGTTATAAAAACAAAAATAAAATTATAATTTTTTTTTTTTTTTTTTTTTTTTTTTTTTTTTTTTTTTTTTTGTTTGGAAAAAATAATTGCCCCCCACGTAGCTCCGCCAGTGCACATGATCCATGTGGACCAGATCTATATCAGAAAAAAAAAATCCCATATACCGTTAAAACAGTTAAATAACTAACTGGCTTTCCCTCCCGAAATCTTTACCAGCCATTCCTCCCATGTTTGAAAATGATGATACTTCGATCCACATTTCAAAAGATCGAATCTTTACCGAAATTATTCAGTATTATCCCACACATTTTTTCACTAACTACTCTCGCAGAGCCCTTAAAATCTTCAAGTGTAGCAAAATTATCTATATTCACCACTCCCAGTAACAATTTCGTCCTCACTGAACTTCTAAAGAACCGGAAATTTGATGATGCTCGAGAATTTTTTGAGAGAATCCCAAATCCAGACGTATATTTATGCACTAAAATGATTGCTGGATATGCGGAAAACTATAGATTAAATGAAGCACTAAAACTGTTTGATAAAATGCCTGTTAGAGATATAGTTACATGGAATTTGATGATCAGAGGATGTTTAGATTGTGGGAATTTGAAGATGGGTTTGCGGATATTTTCTGAAATGCCGGAAAGCAATGTGATTTCTTGGACCACAATGGTGAATGGGTTGTTAAGATTTGGGAGAGTAGAGGAGGCAGAGAAGCTCTTTTGGGGAATGCCAATGAGGGATATAGCTGCTTGGAATGCAATGATTTATGGGTATTTTGAGAATTTTCTAGCGGAGGAGGCTGTGAAGTTGTTTGAGATGATGCCTTGTAGGAATGTGATTTCGTGGACTTCCATGATTAGTGGGCTTGAGCAGCATGGGAAGAGTGATGAGGCTCTATTGATATTTCGTAAAATGATGGGTTTTGAGGTTAATCCTACTTCAAGTACTATTACGAGTGTGATAACAGCTTGTGCGAATGCATGTGAACTAGCTCTAGGTGTTCAAATTCACGGGCTTACTGTAAAGCTGGGGTATCTTTTTGATACATATGTTACTGCTTCATTAATCACATTCTATGCAAATTGCAAGCGAATAGATGATTCTTGGAAAGTTTTCCATGAGAAATTACACATGAATGTGGTTGTATGGACATCTCTTTTGACAGGACATGGTTCCAATGGTAAGCACCAAGAAGCATTGAATGTTTTTGGCAATATGGTTAGAACTGGAATCCCTCCTAACCAATCTTCTTTGACGAGTGCCCTGAATTCATGTTGTGAGATGGCGATCGTTGATCAAGGGAAAGAAGTTCATGGTGCAGCAGTTAAGCTTGGATTGGATACTGATGTTTTTGTGGGAAATTCTCTTGTTGTCTTGTATTCTAAGTGTGGAAATATAAGTGATGGATTAGCCATATTCAAGGAAATGTTTGACAAGAATATTGTTTCTTGGAACTCAATTATTGTGGGATGTGCACAGCACGGACGTGGCAAGTGGGCACTGGCCTTTTTCAGCCAAATGATACGTGCAGGGGTCTACCCGGATGATATCACATTTACTGGTTTGCTTTCTGCTTGCAGCCATTCTGGTATGTTGCGAAAAGGAAGAAAAATATTTGAATATCTACATAGAAGTGACACCACGGAGGCAAAGCTCGAGCATTATGCATGCATGTTGGATGTGCTGTGCCGAAGTGGAGAATTAGATGAAGCAGAGAATTTAGTGAAAAACATGCCCATGAAAGCGAATTTGTCAATGTGGCTAGCTCTCCTGAATGGTTGTCGGAAACAATCCAATATAGAAGTTGCTGAAAGAGTTGCAAAATGCATTTTTTCTCTGGACCCACATTGTAGTGCTGCTCATGTATTGTTGTCTAACATATATGCTTTTGCTGGTAGATGGGGTGATGTTGCAAGAGTTAGAGGACAAATGAAAAAAAGTGGAGTAATTAAAGAGCAAGGATGCAGTTGGGTTACTCAAAGGGGAGTAAAGCATGCATTTGTTTCTGGTGATAGATCACATCCCCTGACGGAAAAAATATATGAAAAGTTAGATTGGTTAGGAGAAAAATTGAAGGAATCTGGTCATGTGCCTGATCAAAGATTTGCTTTACATGATGTGGAAGATGAACAAAAGGAAACAGCCTTGTCACATCATAGCGAGAGGCTTGCTATTTGTTTTGCACTAGTTACAAGTGTGGAGGGTAGTACAATAACGGTCATGAAGAATCTGCGTGTATGTGGAGATTGTCACTCTGCCATCAAGATTACAGCAAATATTGTTGAGCGTGAAATTATTTTAAGAGATTCTAGCCGCTTTCATCACTTTCGAGATGGATTTTGTTCTTGTGGAGATTATTGGTAGCATTGTCATGAACTGCATTAGTTTTTGCAAGAATTGCACTTGGGGATGGCTGTGTCGATACACTTTTGGTTTTGGCCATTAAGAAAACTGCCACTCGACCAGAAGTGGGACTATGTTCATGAATATGAATGCGAAATATATAAAGATCTGTTTTGTCTCAAGCTGCGGTTCGCAAACCAACCTTGGAATTTTTTCTTGTATATGCCATGATCGTCTAAGTTGGAGGAGAAAAGAGATGTACTTCTGTCCAAGCATTATCTAACTTGACTTCCAATTCAGGCTCCCAAAATCACTGCTTGTTAGCTGAAGGGAACTCATAAGGCTTCTGAAAGTGATATCTGTGGACCAACAGTGGTTCCATGGAAAGAAATATATGCACAAATCACAATCATCAACTAAGCCATTCTCCAGGTAACATAGTTAAGCAATTCAAAGAATAGTCTGTGGCAAGCCAGATTGGTCCAAGGCCATTATTAGCTTCTTCCTTCTCTTGGAATCTCAGTTTCTACTTTACTATTACCCAAATGTAAATTGTGTAGCTCTTGGGATTACTCGGTTTTTATCACTCCAAACAAAGATTTTGGTTGCACAAAGGCAGATACAGATGGAACTCTGTTTCTTGCTATCAAAAATCCAAAACATTTTCATACTTTAGATGGTCCTGATGGGTTTACTGCTCGGTAATATGTTTTGAGGAAACACATTACTTAGAAGAAGTATGGTTGACTGGATTAGAAACCTGCAAATTTAGTGACACCTTTTATGAATACGGGTACTAGTTGCAGTCTCGTCTTGCTTCTCAAGAGAATGATGGTTGGTTTCATAATCCATGAAATGGTTGCTAAATGATTTATTATACTTTGCGGGAATAATAAAAATGCAGGAAATTCAACTCTGGATTATGAGCACATCTTGGGCACAGTTATTTTACAAGCTGCTACTGCTTCAATTCAACATATCGCTATGATGGAGGAAAATCTTTATTGGTTCTGTCTAAGAGGTACTTTTATCTTCTGTTTTCCCAACATCTAAAATGACTGAGTTTATTCATCTGTATGAATACTTGTGAAATTGTCTCTGCGCTTACTAATGACTTCTTATGCCAACGATTCATCAGCAAAGACCATTAGGTGTTCTATATTGTCTTGACATCAGCCTGTTTGGCTAAATAAAGTTTTAAACAAATAGTTGCGTACTTCTCCACAAAGCTTTGTGCCATTCAAAAGCATGCTGGAAACATAATGCATATCTGTAACTTAGTTATTTATATGGTTAGTCAGTAAATTGATAAGATATCTTCCGTTGCATTTTCATCATTGATAGCATTACAAGTTTACAGTCTGCTGAGAATATATTATGGCAAAATCGGCCAATAAGTTGTGGATAATACACTTAGAAGGTACTCAATAGGACCATTTAACATTTGGATAGATTTGTCATCATCGCAGACCCAATATATACTCCACATCGTTCGTCATTTCCTTTACTCTTCTTTCTTCACTCCTTCTAGGTAGAGCAAACTAGGATAAAAAGAGCCTGAAATAACTTGCCCTTGAGGAGCAGAATCAATGTTTATTCTCTTAGACTTGATGTGACAAGAAACATGATGCTCGTATCCCACGAGTAGCCATAACCAATCGCCATCAACTCTTTCGAGCTTTATTGATTGGTATAGATGACTCCCTATGAAGTTTAAGGGAAAAATTATCGGAGTCGCAGCCCACTTTTGCTTCTCCAAATCGTCCAATATCCATGCAACAAGCTCCCCTCCCCTTACTATAACCACTGATATCATATCGTTCCAACTAAGAAGCCGAACTCTTCCTGAATACAACCAATCTCGTGGGACTTTAAGAATTTTAGAACAACACTCGCTTTCCATGTCAATGCAAACAACCTCAGAATTGTCATGCCTAATAACACAAAACATTCCATCAATACGAGTACTTGAATCCATCCTCATGTCTTGTAGAAGCCTATAATTCAAGCTTGGGATCTGAAGGCTTCTCCAACTGAGATCCTCTGAATCCAATGTCAGAACTTTGAATCCTCCAAGTTCTGTTTCATTCTCGCGGTAAAGATAACCCACCGTATACTTCTTAGTAATTCGAAGATAAAATATTTCCATGCCTAGATGTTGATCGAGTGGATCAGGCAAGTCAAGTATCTGTCGTGTTACAGGGTTTCTTATACGATATTTATGCGTTGATAGACTTTCCTCGAGCACTAGTCCATCTATAGTTGAATGAACTATAAACTTTTCACCTAAATCAGCATCCAGGTTATCAGAATATAAATAAGCTTTTTCAACCGGTCCGAACCTGAGATGCTTCTGTACAAAGCATCTGTCCTCTATAGTGGCACGCCACAACTTGCAAACACATTTGAATCTTAGTAAAGACTGAACAGGCAAAAAGCTTAAGATAAGCATTACCAGTTCATGTGGTATGATTAGGAACCCTTCTGCTTCTACCATTTCAAGCTTAGGAGCAGAATCCATTTTGGTATCTGATTATGCAATGCCCTTACTTTCTCTGCCTCCCTGGCTCCATATTAAGATGTTGGGAAATAAACAACAATATTTGGGAGAGAAAACTAGATCAAAAAACAATAAAGAAAGACACAAGAAATTGTTTACCCAGTTCGTCAAAGAATTGACTACGTCTGCGGTCACTACCAAGCCAGGATATTACTATGTGATGAGATACAATATTAAGGTTACATAGATGAGCTATTTATAGGAAAAGAAAAACCCCGACTCCTAATTGGATTCAATATCCAATTCCACTTAACATTAGGATAACTTATATATGGAAGAGTCTTATTCCTTTCTTATTTCCTAATCCTTGTAGACTTAGGCTCCATAACCTAACATAAGATTCAAGAAAAGAAACCAAGTTGGAATTTATTAACTCGAGGTTAAAAAGAAACTATAAATGTTTCTCTTCTTTTTTTTAAAATTTTAATTCTTGCAGATTTGTCAAAGACAATATAGCTCGTTTTCATCATTTCTTGACTTTTTTTTTGTTGTTTATTCACTACTCCTTTTTAGTTAGCTTTTCTATCAATCTCAAAATATTAGTTGTTTCCAATTTTTGAGGAAAATATTTTAAAACTTACCCTTAATCCATATCATGGTATGAGAATAGGAGACATGTTGGGGATTTAGACTTAATAGGAAGGGAACATGACCTCAATATTCCTTAAACAATTATCAAAGACATAGTTAGATTCCCGAAGTATTTCGACTTCTTGTTAGGTCCTGAAACAATAATCGCGAATTTTAAATATCCCACCATCAGTTTGGCTGGTTTTTTCCGACAAAAATTATCACGAGCTTAGCACGTAGCTGATCACCCGGGGCAAAATGGTCTATTCTCATCACACGTGCCTAGCCCAACCCCATATAAAAAGAAAAAAACCTAATAAACTTCATCTTCCCCATCTTCACTCCAAGGGGATTAAAGGGAATGATTAGAAATTAGGGTTTGGATTTCGTAATAACGCGGCTGAAGAAGAAGATATTTGAGATACTTATGTTACGTTTACACGTGACATAACGGTGGGATAAAAAGCTCAAATTTTGGACCATTTTGCCCCGGGTGATCAGTCACATGCTAAGCTCGTGGCAATTTTTGACCGGAAACAACCGGTCAAACTGATGGTGGGATCATTTAAAAATCGCGATTATTGTTTCAGGACCTAACAATAAATCAAAATAATTTGGGGAACTAACTATGTCTTCGATAAAACTTTAAGAATTATTTAGATCATTTTCCCAAATAAGAATAAACTAAATTCCTTCTAACGTTATAATAGGAAAAATATCACTCGTCTCAAACTTCCTTAGTTTATGCTAAAGTAGCTAGAATTTCTTTCCATAATTATTATTAGAAAGAGATGAACTGAAAATGGAAAGGGAAGAACTACACAATATTTTTAAAAAAAAAATAAAAAGGAATTGAAAGAGAAAATAATTATTGCAAAAAAAAAGGACAAGAAATGATGAAAAGAAAAAGAGCATACCTTTGGGATGTCTGGTTTCCTGAGTTGTAGATGTAATGGAAATGATAGCAAATATTCTACTCCTCTCTGAGAAACCAATGTTTTCCGATGAGAATTGGGAAAGATCATTATTATTGAGCATTAGTTGACAGAGACAGACTCCATTTTCTTTTTTTAGAATAATATTTTGCCGAATAATTGTCCATCTAGTTTCAAATTAGGCCTATCAATTGTACTTTATAGCCACTTAGCAAAAAAAAAAAATTGTACTTTATAGCCCATATACATATCCAAACTCATAAGATTTAATTTGCGTCTAGATAGACTTTTATATGCTCATATTTAGATTGGCTTTGTACTCATATGGGTAAGATTCAAGACAAATATGATACTCAATAGTTGTGGGCCTAAATTATAATTGTATAGACCCTATAGATCCTATTAAGATTATTTTGTTTATTTTGTTTTATAATAACCCAAGGATATGAGCTAATTTTAATGAACGGTGCATATTTTTTTCATAAAATATTTCGCTAATAATCGTTATTTATTTTATTTAAAAAATATTCACATTTTGATCGATAGAATTGAGTATCAATAAAATATTAATAAAATTAATGAGCGGACAAATTAAATTCAAGACCCAATGTTGTTGAGTATCAATAAAATATAAGTAAAATTAATGAGCGGATTCAAATTAAATCCAATACTCAATATGGTTGAAAAGATCTAAATCCAATCCAATAGAAATTCAATTTGAGTTTCCGTTTTGTGGCATGAATCTGAACCCAATATTTTAGATTCAATAAACTCAATTAGCAGATCTATTTCGAACCATTATTCACCTAGTTCAATATTGTAATGCATGTGCCCTACAAAAAGTAGGTCTTGGCAAGTTGGCACCGTTGCTTTTCTGAAGCTTTTTCTATTTCTAATGTTGTATTTTTATAATATTTCAGATATCATATTAATCATAACATTTGTCACAAACAATTTACTCCTTCCGTTCCAAATTATTAGTTCACGTATTTTACACAGGACTTAAAGTTTCATTAAAATCTATAACAAAATATGATAAAATGTCAAACATAACTTTATTTAATTCTACATTCTTTTCTCTTTCTATTATTCTCTCTCCAACATTCAATGGAAGTGGTAAGATTATAAAAAACATAATTAAAAAATTATTTATTTAGAAAGTGTACAATTAATTTGAGGCATATTAAAAAAAAAAATTGTGGACAGATAATTTGGGACAGTGAGAATACTTTTTAAGTCATAATTTAAGATAAATACTTAAAATTAAACTCTATCCTATTTCAGTCCATCTTTAATTATTTCAACACCTCTCCAGTTCAATAGCATCTTTAGTCCTTCTTAGAGTTTTAATGACGTTAAAATATCCCTCCAGCTCCAACATTCTTTTGGTACTAGATCAATCAGGTATTTACGACAAATTTATAACACTCCATTTTGGAATCGTTGTAGTCGTACACTTCATAACAAAAAAAATTCTATACATAATGCTCGAACTCGAAGTACTACTTAAGAAACACTAATCTCCTTTCCAATTGGCTCAATTCATGGTGGTCACCTCCCTCCCATGAACATGGTTCATAGTCACGGTATCGGTTGCCGATTCGGAGGCGACTCGGTCGCGTATCGGGCGATGTGCGAATTTTTGGTATAGAATGTTCAAAAAATTATGAAGAAATTTGTAAAAATGAACAAAAATACAAGCAATATAATGATATCATTTATGAAAGTAAACAATCATATTCAATGTAACAACTGTCTATTTAACATAATAGGGCTTTTACTTGGTTTAGTATCATTTTTGTATAGGTGCACTGAAATAGGCACCAAAATTTCGGGTAGGACTAAAGTAGGCACAACGCATTTACCAAATGCGTAGTACCTTTACACAACGCATAAGTTTTATGCGTTCTTCTGCATTCAAGGACACAACGCATACATGTTATGCGTTCTTCACAGCTACTACGCATACATTTTATGCGTTCTTCACAGGACACAATGCATATTACTTATGCGTTGTTATACTAAAATTCCGCCAACTCCTTCAGCTTCTTCCCTTATTGCTTTTTAACAATACCCTTATTATCATCATATTGTTTTCAAAAAATTAAATTTACATTCTATTTCAAAACCCTAAAAAACCCTAATAAACCCTAAACTTAATCAATACTAATAAAACTATTTAACATAACATATTACTCAAATATTTATTGTAATAATTTTTTAAGAATATTGAAAGAGAAGAGACAAATTTGATTAAATAAAAAACTTCCATATAATTGCAAAATTTAACAAAATTCCATATACTGAAATCGTTACAAAAAAAAATGTTACAAACAAATAAAACTTAACAAAATCTAAGAGTGACTAGGTCCGGCATTGTAATGGCAATTTCTTGATGTATGACCAGGCATATGACAATTGCTACAAAGGCGAATAGCACCCGGTTCACGATAATCCATATCGCTATGTATCCTTGTGGTATGCACGCGACCCCTTTTATTTTTCATATTCGGTCCGTAATGTGTCATATAAAATGGGGCATCCCGCCATAAACCCTGGTCAGCGATTGGATTAAAATAAGCCTCGTATGTTTTTTGGTAATTTACGTTGGTGTAAATTTCCAAAATCATTTCCACTGGGTTCCATCCCTTATTGTTACAAACTGCCATTGCATGAGAGCATGGGTAACCGTAAATGATCCATTTCCCACAAGTGCAGGAATTGTTAGCCATATGGAGTGTGTACGTTGTATTTCCTCGTCCATTTCCACGCGCCCGAGATTTGACACTGTATAATCCCGTCTGGTCATTGAATTGGACAACCCGGTGGCGTCGACACTTCTGTTGGTTCAGAAGGAATTTTTCCCAAATTCTCGCAGGTAATTGATGAATGCTTTTGTTCGCTTCTACCCGATGTTCATCAAAATACTGGACCATCTTACTAAAAACCATCTCTAAAAGAGCCTTTAAGGGAAGAGCCCTAGCTTTCTTTAACACACTATTTAATGACTCAGAGAGGTTAGTCGTCATGATTCCATGTCTGTAACCACCATCATGCACAAGTGTCCATTGGTCAAAACTTATTTGGTTTAGCCAATTGTAAGCTTCGACATTTCTGGTATGAATTTCTTGCATAAACCGGTTGAACTTGTGCATTTTTGTTGTGGATCCCGCTAGCCACATTAAAGATTTCAACTCTTTATTTTTTGAACCTTTTGTTGAAATTTGCTCTTATGTATCGTAGACAGAATCTGTGATGGGCAAATGGTGGCTGCCAGAGTACTTGTTCAGTGACAGCATTGAGGATTCCGTTGTGACGATCGAAAATTACACAAACAGGCCTTTGTTTGACAACATGTTCTTGTAGGTTTTGGAGAAACCAATTCCAACTCTCTGATGACTCTTTGTCAACAATGGCAAATGCTAGTGGGAAAACGTGGTTGTTTGCATCCCATGTGCTACCAATCAATAGCACTCCCTTGTAAACACCGCGTAAATGAGTCCCGTCAATTGATATAACGGGACGACAATGTGTAAAACCGATGATGGAAGGCTGAAACGTCCAAAACAAAAAGTTGAAGACTTTGACACCGCGGCTGCTAGTCTCATGGTTGTTCCATCGTATAATTGTGCCGCTATTTGAATCCTCTATTGCCCGAGTGTATTGAGGTAGTATGGTGAATGTGGATTTCCAAGTACCGAATAACAACTCAATGGCACCCTTCCTAGCGTACCACCCTTTTTTATAGGAGCAACCGACTCCAAAAATTTCATCTACCTCTTTTACAATGAGGCTGACAGGTGATTCTGGATCCACCTGCACAATATGGGTGACACGCTCGGCAATAGTTTTTTATGAGAGATTGCAGTGATAGTTGTTTGCTCTAGTAACAATGCAAGTGTGTGTTGGATTGTATACAGTTGACAGCCATTTACCATGTGTGATTTTTTTCCTTATGTTTATGTGCCAAGGACACTTATTAGTCGGTGTTGAATTTGCACAGTCTGCTGACCACACCCTTGTATTGCTCCTAGTAACCTTAAACTCTACTTTATTCTGGACACTCCAAATTCTAACCGCCAACAAAGCTTCACTTTTGTCGCGGAACCGCATATGGTTTTTCAGGTGCTTTGTCTCGGGGGTCCAGTCATCCATGGTGACGTCCCCATCTTCTTGCAAATCATCAATTTGGGCACCTGAACCTAAATCTGTGAAACATGGGAATGCAGTGTAATCAGTAAGTGGGAATGACGGACCTTCCTCTCTTATTGGGTACCTATTAGTCGTTGCCTCTTCGTGTTCATCAGAGTCATCGCCATTTGGACCTTCTGAGTCGGGATCACCGTCCACATCTGAAGTCGGACCTAGAGAGTCAGCTACAGCAGGTCCATTTAGCATAGGTTCTGCTGATGCAACTATATGTGTAACTGGAGTAACATTCATTGGTGGTTGGGGGCATTGCACCGGTTCTGCCGGACGATCTGGGATAGTTGCAATTGGTGAATAATGCAAGTTAGATAGTGAGCTTGAACCAAACACATTTTGACTATTGAAATTATTGGGACCGTCAAAATCGTCGTTGGCCATTGTTTGGATGGACACTTGCACAAATAAAATATGAATGTGTACACCAGATGCACCAAATTGCGGGTGAATATCCCAAAGAGCAGCCATTTCTTCATCATTGTTCATATCAACAGCTGAGTAAAAGAAACGTTCCCACTCCGGTGAGTAAAATGGCCACCTAAGTGTCATTCGAACTTCATACTCCGTTGTGTTTAACCCTTTAAGGGCTAATATTCTTTGGACCATCTCTGCATGTGCAACCTTGCGCCTTAACGTCCATGTTTGCTTTGCATTGCCTGTAAAGTAGTGACCTTCTTGGTCTCGTTCAATTTGACTATCCCAGTATAAAAAAAAAATCTAATGGGATTTTGCAGGTTGGTCGTCATATTTTGAATAAATGGGGAAGAATGATGAGTGTGAATGTATAATTGTATGGTATATTTGATGATTTTGGACGATGACTTACAGTTAATATATATAAAGGGCAGCAAAGATAAATTTTGAAAAAATCTTATCTTTTGAAGATTTCCCAACCTTATCTTATCAATTGGAGATTTTACCACGTGAAGATATTTCGATACATCTTATCAACTTTAAGAACAACGCATGGTGGGAATGCGTTGTTTAGTAGATGCCATCTAAAATAATTTAGAAAAACCTTATCACTGGCAGGCTTTACCACGTGAAGATATTTCGATACATCTTATCAACTTTAAGAACAACGCATGGTGGGAATGCGTTGTTTAGTAGATGCCATCCAAAATAATTTAGAAAAACCTTATCACTGGCAGGCTTTACCACGTGAAGATATTTCGATACATCTTATCAACTTTAAGAACAACGCATGGTGGGAATGCGTTGTTTAGTAGATGCCATCCAAAATAATTTAGAAAAACCTTATCACTGGCAGGCTTTACCACGTGAAGATATTTCGATACATCTTATCAACTTTAAGAACAACGCATGGGGGGAATGCGTTGTGCACTAGAAGACATCCAAAATAATTCCGAAAAATCTTATCTATTGGAGATTTTACACTACAAATGGTCACATAATTTCACTACCAGTCCATACATACTTTGAAGGTGATTACTTCTTAGGAGGGTTTTTAGAGTTTGTTGCTTTTTACAATATGGGCCATGGCGGCAACGAAGAATTTCTGCAAATACATCCCGCCCCTAACGATATCCTTGATTGGAAGGTTGGAACGCATTATCCAGGAACCCGTATTGTATTGAACTCGGAGCTTGGTTTGCCCAATTTCTAATGTTTTGTGGTATGAACTCGTGTTATGGTTTCTGTCAATTATTAAATAAAAGTGCCAATTTATAATGTATTGTCAATTAATAAATAATAGTGCCGGTTTCTAATGTTTTGTCAAGTAATCAATAAAATTTCAAGGTACATCATATAAGATAAACACCATATACACAATATAAGAAATTGGACTATGGATAATCGGCCGGTGTGAAGCGATCTGTCGCGAACCTATCCCGGTCTGACCTACGCAAAATCCTCTCCTCTGGGGTCAAACCGTCAAACTCAATATCAAAATGAGGATCTCCACCAAATAACTGATTGATAAAGGTGTCACCTGGACCGGGTTCACACAATCTTGAAGGCCCTGCAGCAGAAATACTACCTGTAACGACACACTGACTATGAGTCCAAGCTTCGGAAGACGGTGGAAGTGAACTCGGTCCAACATCGGATGTCTGTCCAAATTGGGAATCTGGACGAATATCTGCCTCGGGCGGAATGTGTACATCTGGAACTGGTGCTGCGGGGGGCTGGCCCCTCCCACGTTTGCGCCGAGCATTGCCTCTCCCTTCTCTATGTCTCCTACCACCTCTCCTAACTCCCCGTGCGCCCCGGTCGGCTATGGGTGATCTAGGCGCACTAATTGGAGTTGGAATGACTGCGTTAGAAGGAATGCCGCGACCCTATGGTCTGCACCCTAGTGAACCACCTACTGCCAGTAAGCCTCTAGTACACTTTGAAATTATTCGCTCCATAAAACTCTTCATGTGCGGTGGCGCTTGCTGCTCAGCCTCCATGGCAATGTTATAGCATTCAGCGACAACATTTCCCTGCCACGAATTGAAGATGAAATACAATATAAATGGTTTAGAATATTAAAACAAAATAAAATTAATGAATATTAAAATAATATACACATCTAAAAAATGAAACTAAATATAATTATTTCTTACCAACATTACAGCAGTTGCGGCGGTTGCGTGAAAACCGTCTGAAACATGTAACCGATGCATGGTGTTTCCAACTTGGCACCGCGTCCTCACCAAATACCAATCCATGTAATCAGGCCTGGGTCTCCGGACGTCTGCGATATGATGACCGTTGACTATGAAATTATGTTTAGCATCCCAAGTTTGGATTTGTTGCCTATGCACCAGACTCCAATCCTCATTGGCCTTGCCTTGTATCCTCAATTTATGCCAATCCGAACGGGTGTCACAGTTTGGAGGTACATACTGCTCAAAGTTAAACTGTCTCATCACCCGACTAGGTAGATGCATCTCGGCAATCTCAAAACAAATGAGCGGGACCTCGGCACGCCATACATCATCACCTGGATAAACCATGACATCCCGATAGGGAAGCCAATCAAACTGCAACACAAATATTAAAGTTAATTATAAATATAAATAACAATTTATGAAATTATTAAATACTATTTCAAATATAAATGTACCTGGTGAGGTTTTAGGGAATCTAACTGATCCCGATAGGTAATAAGTACCCGCCTCGGGAGTAAAGATAAGTCCAGGGGAAAAGACCAACGGCCACCATAAACAGCACCCTGGGGAAACTCAACTGGCCCCCTAATGAGCGGACGGACCACTGATATACGTGTCCACGCCCACAACTGCAAAAGCGTCATCGGACCCACTATCTCCTTCGCTACCCCAAGAGCAGCTGACATAAAGATCTATAGAGATATGCCGATACACCACTCCCCCAACTATACATCGGGGTGCGATCTAAATCAGCCAGGAACTGCAGATACCGCAATGGGACGTGGTTGCCACTGTGATCGCTAAAAAACTGACCCCCTAATAACATAAGAATAAGACCGCTCGCAAGCCTGGAAAAGTCCAAATCAGTAGCATCATCTGGTAGAGGAGTCAAAATAAATTCCTCCAAACGTGACTTCAGCAATTGATTCCCTCGAATATCGGTTGCCGCAGGTCTAAATCCAAGACTAATATCTATCTGTTCAATCCACTGCGCTTTTGATCGATTATATTTACCCCCTGTTATCGGTAATCCCTCTACCGGCAAACCCCACAAAAGAGCCACATCCTGTTACGTCACAGTCGTTTCACCTATTGTAAGATGAAACGTGTGAGTCTCAGGACGCCAACGCTCAACTAAGGCAATAATGAGCGAAAGGTCCGTGTCCCTATACCCAATCCTGGCTAAACCACCAAATCCCGCTCTATCTATCCACTCACGAACCCTCTCGTGAGTCTCAGAATAAACCTCCCAAAAAATCTTATCAAACCTACGAGCTATTAAACTGTTATCTTCTTGATTCCCATCCCAAATCAACGAAGATCGGTGTTCCGCTTGCATAGTCAATAACGAACAATCTAAGGGGCCGGGATGAACATCGGCAGGTACTCTACGAGGCTCCATCAATAAGCTTCAATTATCATAAAATTAAAGAATAAGTCTTATTCTAAAAAAATATAATATAATAAATTACACAAAATTAAATTTAAAGCATATGTTTATTTTTCACTATCAATTTTTAAATTTCCCTACCAATGATTATTCTAAAATAATATAATTTACAAAATTACACAAAATTATACAAATTAATACTAAGACCCCAATTTATCATAACTAAATCAACATTATACAAAATTATTATACAATCTAAATCAAAACTAAACAACACAAATTTATACTCAATCACATAAAAATTAACATATTATTACTAAACAACACAAATTTAACACAAAAAAAAAAAATCAATTTAATACAAAAAAAAAAAAAAAAAACACTAATTAAATTACAATATTAACAAAGATAGGGTAAAAAATTTTACCAAAATGATGATGATGTTATGGAGGAGAATGATTTTTCAAGACAATTTTGCTGCTTTTTTGCTTGGAGGAAAGAGCTATTTGAGGAGGAAAGCTTCAAAGTTTTGCCATGGTGCTTCTGCCGCGGCTGGGGGGGAAGGAAGAAAAGAGAAAGAAAAAAAAGAGGAAGGCAGCTTAGGGTTTTTTGAAAACGCATAAAGGTTATGCGTTGTCCGCTTTATCAGAACGCATACATACAATGCGTTGTCAGTCAATAACGCATACATTTTATGCGTTGTGTCCTCGGTGCAGAAGAACGCATACCAGCTGTGCGTTGTGTATTGCAACTACGCATTTTCCTAATGCGTTGTGCCTACTTTAGTCCCTCTCAAAATTTTGGTGTCTATTTCAGTGCACCTATACAAAAACGATACTAAACCAAGTAAAAGCCCAACATAATACAATAGTGCGATTACCGAAAAATAAAAAGTTACAGAAGTTACAAAAAGTTTTAACTTACACAACATAACATAATTTAAAAAGATAATATATTACATAGACCTAACTATCAAATACCAAGGGGAATGTCTAGCGGATTCAAAATCATCATCACTATCCAATTCTTTGTAATTATAGTATGAATATGGAATCGGTTATCAATAATACTACAAATAGGCAAAGACTGATCATGTCGTGCATTTATCTGTGATGAATATACCTGTGGTGGATATGGTTAAGGTGAGTATGCTTGTGGTTGATAATAGATCGGATCATCCCTTTTTACATCCGAAAAAATCTGAGATTTTTTCTACTGAAAATAGTTAACTCGTGTTGACTCGCCGAGTCAGTCCGAGTCAGGGCGAGTTGGAATTGATTTGGCAAAAAAATCTGAGATTTTTTTCTACTAAGACGAAGTTAAAATCGTGTTGACTCACCGAGTTGAAAATGATTTGGCAATTTTTTTTGGAACAGTTGTGAGGTGTCTCGTGTTTTAGGCAATGTACACCAATGGATCGGATGTAGCTTGGTACACTTCCACATCTCATCCATCTTACCGCAGATAACCCTAATATACCAATTGCATAGGGCTTACTTGTAGAATTACGACATTCCCTATTAAACAACTCTTTGTTGCTCATTTCTATTTTCCACTCCCTCTGAGCTATTTTGTCATGTCACACATTTATGGCTAATATGTCCTCTTTTTTAATCTTTGAAATGCATGCCCATATCTTGAGTTGGGTTATCCCTATTCCAAAACACAATCGGTTTGTGCCCAAAATCTTTATGCCAATAACTTCAAAAATTCCCTCTACTACCAAGCTCCATCTAACCTTCCACATCACTCTTAAAACTAAATTAAAGTGATCTGTATTTAGTTCTAACATTACACAATGGATCATCACTTGAAGAGTATTTTTTACATAGTTTTAAAATTCCAATTTCCTCGTTAACATCTTGGAGAATGGTAATATCTTATGTTTTTAAGATGTTTTTTTTTGTTTTTCCTTTGTTATATGTTATCATTTCGCTTACAGAAAATTTATTATATAGCGTATACCATCAAGGTACATAAAGTGCCTGGAGAAAACTGGACTCGAGATACATGGTAGTTTATATCTAAAGGACATCATTGGTAATCAATGGTATGTTTACCTAAACCCAAGAGCATGGTCAATACTAGGGATGACAATGGGGCGGGTGGGTGGGTGCAGAGACCATGATCTCTAGTCCCGACCTCGCCTCTTCCATCACATCCCCATCCTGGCCCAGTCCCATCATTGGGGATGGATGGGGATCACATTCCCAGCTCATGTAGAGGCACAGTTCCCAATGGGGGAAATTGGGGAATTTTTTCACCAAATCCTCACTTGTCTCAGCGGAGGCCCAACCTCAACTAAAATATTTAATGCCTATAAAACGAAATAGCATTTTAGACGGGTCATGCGGTCTTTCCCCAATTTTCAAGTATACCTTTTAGATGTTGAACTGATGTATCATTTGTTGAAGCATTGTCAACTGTAATAGTTAAAAAAATCATGAACAACCCATTCTAGAAGGCACTTCTCTATTGCCCTGCCAATTTCAAACCTATAATGACTAGAAAATAGACAAAAGTTAAGAATTTTCTTATTCAACCTCCAATCATTGTCAATAAAATGTGCGATGAGACACATAATTTATCCTTTGATTGGAAGTCCAAGTATGTTAAGTAAATTCTAGACAATACAATTCATAACAATCCCTAAAAATGGTCCATCTTGAAGGAATTTTAAAAGAATGACATGCACTTCTCATCTATTTTTTTAAAGCCTTTTCGTTACCCTCAACAAATTTAAATGGCAATTCATCAACAACTATCATGTAGGCTATGTTCTTCCTAATAGCATCAAATTTCCAAGTCCCTAGAGTACATTTTCAAGTTCACTTGCACATAATTCTATTCGAGTCCTACCAGTTAATTTGGAACATCCAAAAAAGTGAAATGTATCAATTAATTATGAACGAATGTAGTAATACTTTGATAATGTGTATTTATTCGAGTAGTATCATTAACTTTCGCATCAACAGATATTGTTGTACCATAATCAATGTTGTTAAAATCGCGAGTTAACTCGTAAAATCGTACGATTTTACTATTCTACGGAAGCAAAACGAGTTGAATCGGAAGTAAAATCGAAATTTGGTAGAAACGGAGTAGAATCGTAGACTCGGATCGTAAAAATGTAAAATCGTACGTTTTTACGATTCTACGGATTCCACAAATTTAGAGAGAGGGAAAGATGAACCTGCGATGGAGGTGGGCGACGACGTCGGTGGAGGAGCCGCGGCAAAGCAACGGGGGAGGAGCGGCGGTGAAGAAGGCCGAACAGAGATTAGGGAGACCAGGGGTGATGTCGCGGGAAAAAGGGAGAAGAAAGAAAAGAAAAAAAAAGGGAGACGGCGGCGATTTCGCGGCGGAGAGGAAGAGAAAAAGAAAAGAAGGACGTGGAGATGAATAGAAAAAAGAAAGAGGAGAAAGGTGGCGACGGTGCGCCGGAGAAGAAGAAGAGGAGGCGGCGGCGGCGCTGAAGAGGAATAAGGGAGGAGGAAGGGAAAGTTTTTGGGGTTTCTTCTAGGGTTTGGTCTCCTAAGAGACTATATATATTCAGGACTAAAGTTGCAATTAAAAAACACACAAAATCCTATAAAATACTTATATTGAAATAAGTCCCAAATAGTCTACTTTATATTATTTAATTGGACCAAAAATATAAAAGAAAACATTACCGAAAATGATTAAAATATTTCTGAAAGTAAATAATTTCAAAAATATTATTTTGAAAGCAAATTGTTGTCTTTTGAAAAAATTATTGTTTAGTTATTGGCCATATGGTATGATTTATATGTATTGTTATTTATATATAAAATATATATTTTAATTTTTCGGTACGATTTTATAATTTATTTTACGATTCACGATTTTCGACCCCTCCACCGATTCTACGTAGAATCGCGATTTTAACAACCTTAACCATAATTATTACTCTTCATCATTGGAGTAGTACCAATAACTTTACCATCAAAAGATACTGTTGTACCATAATTATTAAAATAATTCTGATATGAATCAAGTACATTCAGGTATATTGGACCCTACAGTTCATAACTGGCCATATCACCAAAAATGAAAAAATGACAATTTTGTAATAATGTGATCAGTTCTTAACCTCAAGATTTACATATACCTAGTCCATATCAGAATTTTCCTAATTACTACACTTCATCTTCATTTATGTAGATTGAATCATATGTAGGCAACAATCGGACATTCCATGGCAATCCCTTCAATGAGTTTATGATATAAAATTTTATCAAGGACTTCTTGAATGATCGCAAAAAAAAAGCCTCCAATCAGGCATCGCATAACAGTGGATACAATAACCTGGAAACACATAAATAACCCGGCAACAAGTAACCAAATTACTCCATCAAAATACAACAAATTCCAATGGTGAAGATTGCAAAAGAAATCAGAAGCCCAACGATAAATAAATAAACATATACATGTATGTATTTCACAACGGATGGTCTTATAATTTGCATCAGCTAACAAAACAGTGTAAAAACAAAAAAGTACATCAAATAGCAAAATTGATTGATGATCGAGAATAGCTAGGTTACGCCTAAAGCTCATTCATCCTCTTGACTGCGTAATCTAGCAAGCTTGTTAGTGACAACAAGCTCTAGTCGAGCAGCTCAATCAACTATCTCCTTCCTCTTTTTAGTAGATACATCGTGTGCAACCTCTGCACAATAAGTCCTACAAGAAGGGAAATATATACCTCACTGTAAGTACCACCACAAGAACACATAATCAAGAAATAAAACTACAAAGACCAGAAACATGTTATGGTATTATTGGGATTACCTGTTGTGCATCAGCAACTCAAGCTCTTTAACATTGTGAACAACAAATTCTTGAAACCATTGGGGAGATAGTGACGAGTTCGTCAATGCCCTTTGGTCTTCACCAGTTGGTCTGCAATAGAATCAAATCAAAATGAACACTCAGCCAAGAAACATAAACAGTAATACTCACATATTAGTATAAGCAGGACAGAATAGCAGAAGAAAAAACAGAACATACAAGTATATATTGCTTCTGATATCGGACATAATGATGATATCAAACAATCACCAATACAACATATTCAAAATATCAACAACAATTGCAATGTAAACAGGAAAAAAGTAACAGAAAGCTTATAGTTATTAAAGCCAACTGTGTCGCAAGACCTGTAATCTATTTTTTTATGCCCTTAAAAACGGAACACCCAGCAACAGCACAAGTCTGGGCATTAGATACCATGGGCAAGACCCTAACATTCAATACAATAAAAAACAGTAAAGAATGTAAACAGTGATATAGTAACAGAAAGCTTATAATTTGTAAGCAAACTGTGTCGCAAGAACCGTTCAAAATTTGTTTTCTGCCATCAAAACGAAACATCCAACCATGGAAATTGACAGGACATTAGATACCTCAGGCAAAAAAAACCCCAAATTGAGGAAGGAAAAAATTAAAAAAAGTTTTTCGAAAAAATCAAATACGCAATCTCAGCCGAAAGATGGTGAAAATTGTAATAATCACAGAAAATCAGTAACATAATTGTCTTCATCATTGACAGCGTACTAGAAATCTAATAGGTAAAACTGTTAGATAAAACCGATTGGTTAAACAGTGATGGTAAACCGACTATTTGGTAACTAAAATTATAGACCTGAGATATACAATGAGATCAGATGGTGATGCATGTTTTGATGTCATCATTCAAAATGCAGATTAGGTGGATAGGTATCATCACGCCACTCTGTATATCTCGAACATTAAACCCAAAACCTTAGCCCAAATTGAGATACAAAACTCTAAAATTAAACATTCAAAGTATCAATGTAGGAATCAGATGTAAAACGTCAATCACCATCTTGCATCTTTGATGCATGTAAGACTGGGGCGACAAAATACCATCATCATATTCATCATTAATCACACAAAAAAAATGTAATCTTTTCCAATTTTCTAAAAGAACAATAGAATCTCTAATCAAATCGGTTAAAATCACTAATCTTAAAAAAATGCAATTTTTTTTCATTTGCGGTCGCTCAGGGGCCTCTTGAACTTCTTGACCTTCTTTTTCACTATCTTCTTTGTGAGCAGAGGCACCGCCATAGCTGCTGCTACTTACCTAGTCTTACCCTACACAATTAGATCAACAGAATCGTTAAATAAATTAGATAAAATCGAATCGTTAAATAAATAGATGAGAAAGATCTACATTAAATCGAAGTTGCAAATTGAGACAATCATGAAGAAGATTTGGGGCTTACTGTTAATTAGGGTTTTGCGGAGCCGCCGAGCTTGGTTTGAGAGGAGCCGCTGAGCACTTATATAAAGGAGTGTCTAGGGTTTTTAGGGGTCGTATATTGAACGGTAATGACAAATTTACCCTCCTCTAATATATATGTTACGGCCATACAGGTTTCAATGTACGCCTCGTTTTTCTTTTTCTTTTTTCAGAGAGAGAGAATACAACCAGTGGCGGAGCTTCATTGGCCCACCAAAATTTTTTTGAATTTGCCTATTAGTACTTTTTTTTTAACAGTGCATATTAGTATTTGAAATATTATTTTTGTATAAATAAATCTTTATAATATAAAATATTTTGGTCTTTTCTCAAAATTTTGAAATTTCATAATAGTACTCTCTCCATTTCAAAATAATTTTCTATTTTCTATATTAGTTTATTTCAAAATTAATGTTAATTTTCTTACAATTAATGTATTTTCTCGATGGTACCATAATTTTTCCATCCTCAAAAAATCTCCGTCCTCGATTCATTCAATTGTCTATTTTATTCTTGGAATTCTCATTGTTCTCTAATATTTTAATTTGGGCATGATCTTTGGTGTTGTAATAGTGTAATTTGTGATCAGCTTTTTTAGTGTTTTAATAGTGTAATTTGGACAGTATAAACATAAAGAAATTTGTAGTTTTAAAGTAAAAATATGTCATTTGATTACTTAATATATTCAAATTAATAGGACTTCAAATAAATAAAAGTTTTTCTAAAATATACCTTTAATTAAATAAATAAATAAAAAAATTATAACTTTCTCATTATAATAATAATAATTTATAATTGTTATTAACTGTAACATTAACCTCTACATATTAGTCGTTTTTTCTCTTTTTATTTTTGTCATTTTTCTTCCTTAATTTCTGCATTTTTTTTCCAAGATAAGTATCATTTTAACTTCAAATCTTTTAGTAAAATATATTTTTTTACTTCAAATATACTGTCATACATTGTAAATAAATTTTAGTTCTACCCCGGTAATTTCAAATTCTGTCTCCGCCATTAAATACAACTCTTAAGAAGAAAATTACTGAAATGAACTTTCACTCAATTTTTTATCCATGTAAAATGAGGACAGGCATTTCAAGAGTTTGAATTCAAAAAATGGGGTGCTTTCATCATATGTCCAACCCGGTATTAATTCAAAAAGTTAGTTATTTAGAAAAATATTGTCCCATATTAATTTTTTATTTTATCAGAATTTGAATTTTCAAAAATTCTATATATTATTCTCTATCTAGTAAACTAATTATTTCTGATTTTTTTTTTATAAATTTATGAATTCTAACTATTTTGATACGAAAATAAATAATGAAAAAATATGTATTTTTATAATGTAGAAAATTTTGGACCATAGTGTCCAATAGAACGGATGTATATTAAAAGTATTCCTCTTAAACGGTCTTTTCTTTTTTATTATTTTTCTTTTTTCGGTGCTGAATACGCTCTTCAGTTGTTGCACTTTTTGGGAAAATTCTCAATTTTGATAGCAATTATCTTTTTTTTTTAAAAATTCCAAACAAGAAGGAATGAAAAAAATTATGCAATCTTAAGTAGAGAAAAAAACAATACGATTGGATTTGAACCAGGGCGAAGACAGGGGCCCCCGAGATTTTTAAAAATACTACTATTTATCGAAATTTTATATGTAATTTAGAAAATTTTATCAGTTTCGCCCCCACAAGAATTTTTTTTTTGCCTTTTTTATTGCCCCTCAAGAATTTTTTGCCGTTTTTATCACTCAAGCTCTGTAGTTCTACATACTGTTGCAGTTTCGCCCCCAACACTAAATTTCTAGCTTCGTCCCTGATTTGAACACCACTTTTATTCATTTCTCCTTGCAAAAGTTGTTTTTAATCTCTGATTGTTTTTACTTGCAAATAATTTCAAAGATAGTGGACAAATTGGCATTATTTATAATTTTTAGAAATTAAATTGAACTACTTTTAATTTTTAATTGACACATTGTTGGACGACATCTAATAGGATAAGATTTATACTTGAGTGATGTAATATAAATTTCTAAGAGCATGTTTGATAGTAGAGAGATTTGACTGGAACCATGGCACTTCTATTAATATTCCAACTTCATTGAATTGTAAAATCATGAAAGATAAATATTTAAATTATACTGTAAAAGGACAAAAATATTTTCTTCTTAAAAGAAGAAGAAAAAAAATAATACTATCTCCATTCCATAATATAAGTTATTTACGATATTGTGTGAAAATTAAATAAACAAAAAAAAAGTATTTTATTTGTTAAAATATTAATATTACTATTTTAAATATGACTTGTATACCACTAAATTTATTTACGAAAGTAATATTGATATTTTGATTAAAAACACTTCTTTTTTTTTTTTTTATTACGTATCCTAAATAAATTCCAATTTTGTATATCCTAGTATCCACATCACATTTAATTATTGTTCACGAAATAAAGAGTAAAATAATTTTGTATCGTATATGCTTATTATTCTGAAAATAAAATGCTCCCGAAGTTACAATGAATATGATATTATTGTTCGAAAACGGGAGCAATAACTAAAATTAGTGAATATGTCATTACCATTGGTATTTCTATTTCATGAATTAAAAAATTAAATTGTTTGTAAAAAAAAGATACGTGATCCGAAATAGAAATTTGTCAATTGTTAGGAAATGTTACAAGCATGATTTTAATGCATGTAGCTAACTCTTGGATCGTCTCTTTTTCTTTTTCCTTTTTATGAATAATACATCGTTGTCATATAAATTTGAAGAATTGACATCAGAACTTGACATTATTCCTGTGAAACTAGTACCTCAATCCAAACCTAGACTATTAAAGTTATATCATAATGGAGAGATAGTTTCAGGGGAAATATAACTTACATTTTGCCCATTTGGTTGGATTATGTGCGAAAGTATTACATTTTTCTTGGTATGAATGTCATTTCCCACTTCAAATGTTTCTGTATGAAAGTACTGCATTTTGTTGGGATTGTCTCTCCTCGAACAAACCAATTCAAGTTCTCTTTCTCAAAACAGGAACTTTCCAAAGAAAACTAATCCAAGATTTTCCAATGCATGAAGCAAACTATTTTTCTTTTTGATTGAGCATTTCCTAAACTAGTTGATCACTTTCCCACAAAAACACAATATAACGATATTCTACCCTTCTGCACATGAAAACCAACACAAATAGCCATATCTTGTCACTAGTAATTTGCCAGCCATCAAAACCAGTGAAGCAAAAGAGCAAGTACTTTAGAAAACATGCATTTTCCTTCTTCATTAACTTAACCTAAACTTATTAGGAACTGCAAGATAAAATTCGTAACCCTTTGACCCATTTCTGTAGTAAGCGGTCAGGATAACGTCAACACTATATCAAACAAGACAGGTACGCGATAAAACAATCAGATACATCGACATCATTGTATCCAACATTCAACTAAGAATGTAAAATAACACTGGCTAGTCACTATGCTTGCATATAAAACAAACAGAATTCCTGTGCAAGAAAAGAAAAAGTAGAGAGCAAAGGTTTATATACACCACAAGCAACATCACAGAGGTGACCCCTGGAAAGTTTTTCGACTAACATTTATTAGGCATATGATAAGTTGATCAAATTTTAAAAACACTCGGAATAAGTGAGCGTCAACTTTGAGTAACAAGTTTTGATGCTCTTTGGTACATTCATCAGGGGAGACGTCCTGTACAGACATCATGCGACCATTTCATGAGCACTTCAAAAATGACGGAGGAAGCAAACAGCATGTGGTCCTTATAGACATATAGACCAGGAAAGGGGGTTGAAAACTACAAAACCAGCTTTAAAAAATATCTTAACTTCACTGAATAGAAGTTGGATCAGGGATTGCGATTAGAACAATTCATGATGAAATCAAAGAATCTCAATTTATTCTTATAGTTCCTGATAGGAAAGAAAGAAAAAATGAAATGCATGGCTGGTTTTTGTTAGTGTCAAATTTCTCACTGAATCAGAAAAAAATATTCTGCGTACCTAATGTTATGTGAATTGCTGACCATAAAATATGTATCTTCTCATGACCTGCAGACGAGGCATGCAAAACTTTAAAAGAAAATAACAGAACACAATGAGCAGACACAGGAACTTCTCACAAATTATGATGATCTTCTGGCCCATTCAACTTCATAAACCAACATATTTCCTTCCATCTAATGGAAGGGAAGGTATGGTAAATTATACTAACTGATTGTTTTGTTATCAAGAGACAGGCAGCGGCTAGCATTAAACATATTGTTTTGTGCAAAAACCTATTCAAGTCTAGCAAAGTTAGCTAGTAAAGTTCAAATGGCTCACAGCCTCACACCTAAATCTCCCAATATGTAACAATCAGGTGTAGTCAACAAGCGATCTTCTGTGCTGCCACAACTCCATTAGATCTTTCACCTAACAGCAAATGTTTCTTAATTGATCCAAATCGTGTAATGACTCTAAACAACGAAGTATCCATTTCTAAAACACACTAGGTGTCCCTAAGTGTAGGTGCACCATGAGAGAAAAAACACCAAAGAAAATATGACCTTTTAAAGCAAAAAAAAATTGTGATTGAAAGAACTTGTGGCTCGGAGTTTATCTTTAGAAGGCTTGAACTAAAAACCATTAACCATAACGAAAAGATGCACTTGGATAGTTCTCTTTTGTTGCTTGCTCATGAAATTCCATCGATAACATTTTCATAACGTGCCCTTAGCAAAACTTGAGATAAAACGATGTTAGAAGACAATGACACTGATATATCCAACTTCTACAACCATACAAACAATCGGTAAATAGTTTATATATCAGAACATAACAAAAAGTGTAAACATACGAATAAATTACCATATCCAAAACAATTTCCAGTTTAGTTTGCCTAAATAGACCAAATGATTCTGATTTAGAATTCTCGCCGCTGCTCCTTAGCAAAAAGGATGAGCAATAGAAGAGACGACCTACCTAGATACCAATAAGCACCAGCAAAATATTTAAAAAGTGAAATCCAAAGGCCATATTGCAGTTATCTTGTTGTAGTTTTGAACAACTGAAACCGTCAGATCCTCACCTAACCATATTGCTTTCGATCAATGACCTAAGGATCATAACTATTACAAATGAAATCCTTCATGCAATTAAAGAGCAAACTTCGTACTCCCCCTCATCCAGAATAAAACCTCCACTTTCCCATAGAAAATGAACGAGAAAGTGGGCATTCAATTTCGGAGTAAAGGAGTATCATTTTCTAGTTTAAAGAGCAGAGGCAAAATCTCTTGCACACTCCATAATACCCTAACAGTTTATGTCTACCTCACTTCAAGCTATATATTAAAAAAGTAGCTGAATAGTCGCAAATTACTTGCGCGCTCCACACTACACTACCAATTTATGTCTATCTCACTTACAGCTATAGATTAATCGAGTAGCTGAATAATCAAACATATGCTAGCTTCTTGTAACCAACATACAAAACTACAAAACAGTTATTACTAGATCTGTTTCAGAAAAATTGATTAACCATATACACAAACTTTTAGACATTTAAATAACTGTACAAGGTGAACATGATGAAACGTTCAACTGCCTTCTTCCCAGAAACCAGCCCAAATAACTAACTAGGTAAGCAATGAGGTAGGAGAAAAGTATAGGCTAACCAAATAAGATGGAAATATCCCTTTGTATAGAAAATTATATCCAGGCTCAAGCAGAATTTAAAGAGCATCTAAACGGAGGATGATTTTGCTGAAATGAGAGGGACAATAAGCTGATAAAGAAACTACTACGAAGAGCAAGGGGCGGTCATTCCTTGTTACCAAATTTCTTAGCAATGATAGGGCGGACATCATCAGCATCAACCAGGGTCTCCAAGAATGGAAGCAACGATATTAGTGCAGAGTCAGATGGATCGTCAAACCAACTTTTGATGGGAATTCCATTATTCACTTGCAACCGAAACACCTGAAACCATGAAGGATAATCTTTATCAGTAATCAAGAACTCTATTGGCATACAGGGGTTCAGTTTGTTATGTACTTTCTACAATAGCAATCAAATAGCCAGGCCAATAATTTGCAAAACACTCAACACTCCTACATAAAGCACAAGCAGAGGAAAAACCATCCCCATCTTCATAGAAAAAAACAAGTGCATCAAGAACCAATAGGTTATGCGTCTGTTTCATGAGGGAATATGATCTAAATTTACCAGGTCATAACAAATGAAAACCCAGAACAATCAAAAGCAGTAGCGGTTACATTAGTACCTGAGGAGAATTATCAATTATTACAATCTTTGCTAGATCGACACCCAACACGGTCAAGTCTTTAGTGTAACAGCCATCCGAAAAGATGCACGATTCTCGGTAAGCTCGGCTTGAAAAGAATTTTCCATCAGGATCCAATATATCTAACAGTTGCTCGGCGTAGATGCTCTGGCTAGCTGTGAAAACCACAATTTCAAACATCTGAGCGACTCTCTCCAGGAATGTCTTTAGGTGAGGCCTCTGTTTCACATACACAGTATGCTCTTTCATGTTGAAAAAGACTGGAAAGGTGAAATCAGCATCATCACAGTGTTCCAACGTAGAATGGACTAGGGTTTCTGAACATAAGAAAACCAAACCAGGTACACTTTTTAGCAGACTAAACAATGATTTACGTGACAGAACTGAAATTCATTTATTCAGAACAAGATAAAATTCAACAGGTCCTTCTTTCCCCTTTCCCAGAAAAACAAAACATAAAGTTGTCTTACCATCCAGGTCAAGTACAAGAGTAACTGATTTTGTTTTCATCCTTCCTTTCGGAAGCTTAGCAGGCTCCAAATCTGAAGCCAAATCAGGCATATCTGGTTGATTTCTTATAAACATGTGCGGGTCAAAACAATCAGATTGATCCATGTCCGGGTAGTTATTAAGTTCAGATTCCTGGTTACAGGACCTTAATTGATGGATAGCCATATATAAGCCTGACTCACAGGAATCTGTGACAGTTTCTTCACAAGTTCGGTTATCACACATATATCCAGTTTCTACAGCACCATCCAGATATGGCATTAACAGATCTTCCTCAGCTACACCGAAAGATGCAACCTGTTCGTTGCATTTGAAATCAGGAAAGAAATTGATGTCTGTCCCATCATCATACACTGAGTTGCCTTCAACAGGTATCCCAGGAAAAATCATGTCAGAAATGAAGAAATCTGATATGCTGCAATTTCCGTATTCACATGAACCTTTGCTACTGTCATCACTATCTTCTGTCTCCAACTGTGGTACATAAAAGTTATTCCCACCTGGAGAAGGGTATGATGAATCAAGAATTAGAATTCACATAGTAACAAACCATTTATCTAGGAGTCAAAAGCTAAAGGCCTAGCAAAATAAATAAATCCACTGAAAGGAGACTGTCTCATCAATTAGAACTGTTTCTTTTCACATCACATCGGAAAAAATAAAGCAGTTCCACAAGAATTCGTTTGATTTTTCTCTATTCAGAATCTCATGGCATGTTAGATAAAAGAACTAAATAAGTCTAGCTCAGTGAAAATTCTATAACTTGAAAAGCAGAAGTCCAAGCAAGAGCACCTAATATGAAACTGCTATTACGCCTACATATATTGGTAAGAATTGATAACCTTTTGCACTTGCAGAACTATGCAGGGAAATTGGCTCCCATTAAGTAGAAAGATTAGTCACTCAATTTACTCCTTTTCTTTATAGGTATTTGAGAACCAAATATTTTTAACAAGCAAATGTTGCAAGATCATAACAAAAATTGCCTTGCGATTACTTAGCCTTAAAAAAAATTAAATGCAAGTCTTAGCAATCAGGGCATCGACTTCTAAACAATGAATCCCTCAATAAAAAAGAAGGCATCGGAACAGAAATTGGAGCTCACCCCCATAATAATCTTGGTATGCTTCACTCTCGATGTCAATGGACTCGAGGATTGGAGAAAAAATACTCTCTGAGTTTGTTGCACATGCAGCTTGTGTAGATTCCTGCAACCATTTAATAAAATTAAAGTTTTTCTCTGTGACTCTGGATTTAATAAACTAAATTCCCTTTTTTGGGGCATGATTGCATAAAACTACAAACATCTTAAGACTGCAAAGCTAACAGAACAGGACAATATCATAATCTAATCTATTTTACCATCAATGTATAAGTTGCATCTCAAAAGTACATGAGATATCATTATGATAGAAATGAAATAACTCTGTATCAGTTCTAAACTATACTGACAAGATAACGAACTATCATAACATGAGGAGCGAACTTCAAAAATTCTCTCCAAGAAAAAAAAAAATCTGCAGCCAAATGGGTCAGAATAAATGAAATAATAACTGGAAAATTAGTGTATCGAAAGACAAGTAACAGGTACTTCCCCAATTCCAAATGAATGTCCATATATGGATTCGTGCAAAAATTCAGGAGACTCTCACCATCTTTATTTTATCACATTACCATCGGTGAAAACGATGAAATCTATATGTGGTGTACTTGTTTCATTCCCTCTTGTGTCAGGCATGGCTAATGACTGAAATTCAAATTGACAACATGCTCATTTATGAAAGCTAACATCAATTTTAGGACAGCCCGAAATAGAAATATTGAAATACTACTCGACATAAAGTATTAAATAGAAAAATTAGACTGCCTTTATGTACTTGGTCTTGGTAAGAGGAAATTTTTTACTTTCTTAGTTTGAAAAACAGCCAAGGGGTAGACACTACTTGACTTGGTACTGAAGTCTGCTTGAGAATCCAAGATCTGATATGATACAAAAGATCTTTCCTGGGACTTCCAAATCATCAGATTTAGCAAACATATCAGGAAAATTACCAGAATTAAAGAATGAGAAAGGGATCCGAGATATGCAAATTAAGTACTAAATTAAGAGAATAAAAGGATTCATCCATAAGAGATAGGAAGCAAGTTCTCTGTTTTACCATTCTGCTAACTGTTGTAGTATTGGTTAAAGATGCAGGGGGCTTTTCTTTACACAGACGCTGATCGTCATTAGCCTCATTATCTCTACTGTCATGAGCATGCTTTTTGTTGCACAAGAGAACTGCCCAAACAAAGAGGAAACAATCAAATTATGGGTAAAAAAACCAATTGTCTTCAGGAATCTACAAAAACCAGGCAGTGCTGCTAGGAGTTTGTACATCTTGATGCTCAATTAGAAGAGAAGTTCAAAGGAGTAAGATAAGAAAATGATATTAATGTTATGTCTTTTCCAGTAGAAACCTCAAAATGCAAGCAGCTATACAGTGATAAAATATTACAATGTCACAACCAGAAATAGATAACTTTCGGCCTAGTTTGAAAGAAAGAAATCCCCAATGGACTTCTTAAAATCGGTGGCCTCCAGATGCATTAGAATCAGCAAACGAAAGTTTCTACAACAAACTGATCCAGCATTCATTACTTACCTTCCTGAGTATTCTGAACAATAGTTCCAATATCTTCCATATTGTGAGCGATTCTCGAACGAGAGAGAGA
The DNA here is from genome assembly GCA_026122235.1 of Vinca minor. NCBI lineage: Eukaryota > Viridiplantae > Streptophyta > Magnoliopsida > Gentianales > Apocynaceae > Vinca > Vinca minor. The sequence goes on from JAOCZM010000286.1 coordinate 749,126, forward strand.
AGATTTGGATATCATGTTTGACTTTTGGCATACGTGGAGACCATCTTTTTCTTTTAAACAATCTGCTGCTGACTTGGTTTTCATTTTTAATGATGGCATTTGATCTACGTGTACGGTTCGTATTACAGTCCAGATACGCGAACATCAGCGGCGAAAGAAGCCCCTTTACACTGGCTGACCAGCCACAAAGACTGCCATCAAAATGTCAAGGATGAGAGACAAATCCAGAAACAGTAAACCAATAAAATCTGTGAATAATATTCATTTAAGTAGGAAAAACCTTCACAAAAGAATGATGCAGCAGTAGTGAAGCTTTGCATCCTGTACACAAAAACTTTTACAGAGAAGAAACCTACTCATAAGGAACATGTTGACAGAGCAATAATGCAGTTACATTCGCCAAAAATACAATGATCGAGAGATAAGATGTATCCTTTTATCTAATGGAGAAAAGGTTGAACCACCATGTTTGTGGGCATAAAATAAAAATCTCCTGCCTTTTCCCAAATAAATAAGGAAACGAGTATCCAATTTTCTAGTCAAACAAGCTACAGTAGCACGTAAACAAGTAATGCCAATGCCAAAGGCATGTTAGATAATTAAACTGGGGACCCAGTCATGACCCAACGCATTCACATTTGTATCTAAGAAGGATTAATCTTGCATTAATTGCACAAAATAAGGACATAGAAAGTATGTCCCTTTTGGCCCTTCGATGTCTGAAGCGTCTGCGCTTCTAAAGCACCCACTGCAACTGATGACTTTCTTTGTATTATTATTTTGTCTTCATCTCACTTATGTGTTAGACAGTGCATGACATGCAGAAGTGGACTATTATAACGAGGATCGGCAAGACCACGTGACCCGGGAAAATCTTCCAAGTTCATTTACAAAGTCTGAAATACTAAATGCCATATCAAAGGGGATCTAAGAGATTGGGTTCTTGGGTTAATTCAAGAGAGGGTCCTATAGAAACTAATTGTGATGGAATCCTTTCCGTTTTCTGTATCCCGTGGTTATGGTCATGGCGTCAAACGGAAAATTTTGTGGCCACCCTTACGGGAACAAATAAAATCGGCGGGTCAAAGAGGGAAAACAACAACAAAAAAAAAAAAAAAAAGTTGTTGTGGAGTGGCCACGTGTATCACGAAGCTGCATGGATCACAATCCTTTCCGTTTTCCGTATCATGTGGTTATGGTCATGGTGTCGAACGGAGAAAATTGGGGCCACCCTTACGGGAACACAAAAAATCGGCAGGTCAAAGAGGGAAAAAACAAAAATTTGTTGTTGTGGTGGAGTGGCCACGTGAATAACAAAGCTGCATGCTTGTGATATTTCTTCAGAGTAGAACACACCAAATCAAATGAATTCTCAACATGGATTTCTATGAAAATTGATGTGTTTCTCGCACAGTATCCGAGGCTCACTTTTTTTACTCTAAAGTGAAAAATACTCACACAACTTCCAGTCCAAATACAGCCTAAATAGGAAATACCTTGAACTCTTCCTTTTACTGCTATTTATGGGAGGCATTCACCTCCCCTCCCAAAATGCTCTTTTACGTTTAGCTAAGTGGCCTATTCTCATAATTTATTACCGGTGTCACCTTCACAAGTACAATTTATGAGACTTGACGTGGATTAAACCCCAAAGTCAGAAATACCCTAAAATCTTCTCTCTACTCTGCATACTATTCATGGGGATATTCAGCTCATATTATTTATGGACGATCAAAGAAGCCTATATTTTAGTAAATAGAAGGTCAATACATAGATTTCTTAATATAGAGGAATCAGTTACTTCCAACAGACACAGGAAATATTGATCATCTCCAAACAAAGAGTGGCAGACTAGCTCAGCTCCTATATCTGTTGTTACCATAAGAATTGCACATGTGTATTATGCAACTTAAAAAAGTCATTAGAGGCGCTTATTAATATAGGGGAATAAGCCGATGACAATAAATAGAGGAGACAGTTTGAATTTCTCTGACAACGCAAGGTAAACTAGCTTAGCTCCAAAGTTCAGAGGTTATTGTAAGAATTAACGATGGACAAGTGTGTAATGCCACTCAAGAAATCTATTGTTACCGAGAGGTGTCATTCTAATGTTATAATATCATGGAGACTTCACACAATTAGTCCCTAAAGTGGGTGTTGTCAAAAAGACTACATTTAAGGAAAATTGCGCTAAATGGGTTTCTGTAATTCATGAATTCTCTTCCATAGGAGAGGCGCGAAGAAACTTACAGAATAAGAAACAATTCCAGGCAGAGCATATAAACAAATAACTGTTCCAAGTAGGACTTAAATAAGCAGGAAATTAAGAAGATATCACCAGAAACAAGATAAGTAGTCTAATCAAATTTATCAAAAATGAATGGCCCCGTACTCTATGGGTCCATATTGTTCTAGCAGAATCTGAACATCCATCTAACCCCTAAACCCTAGAAAATATTATAATTACCATTAAACGATATATGACTAATTGGAGAGCATAAAGCTGACCCATCAGTAATTACAGTAACAAAATGCCAAAAAAAAAAAAAAAAAATCAAGGAAAGAAGGGGAAAAAAAGAGAGATTTAAACAAAAACCTAAATTTGTATCAAAATTCAAGCATATTTACTCAAAAGAATTCAAAGTCAACTCAACCAAAAACACAAAATACTTTCCATAATTGCCCAATTTAGAACTTAATCAATCCCATTCCGTACAACTAATTCATCTTCAAAAAAAACCTCAGCATCAACTCAAAATTCCATTTCCTTCAAGAAAATTCAAACAAGCATTCTGAACCAGCAAATAAAACTAAATTCAATAACAAAAGAATTCATATTTACACATGTATTTAGCTAATTATTTAATATTCATAAAATACACTAGTAATTTCTACTTAATTATACATACATATGTTCACTATATGTATACAAATTTACCTGCAGAGAAAACCAAGCCACCTCTCTCTCTCTTCACCACCAACGCGCTTTCTCTCTCTAGATTTTCTTCTGTGTTATTCTATATATAGCCCCCGTGTGAAATGGGGGACCTGAGTCTCACATTGGCTTTTGAAGTCCGTGGAGGAATTATTGACTGCAATCGTTTATTCTCGAGTTCGTTTTATGTGTTAGAGATCAAGGGTATAATTGTTATATTTGACAAATTTAGGGGCTGATTTACTAATAGACGGTTAGATTTGATTTGATCTGTAGGGAAGAGGGACGTTGATTGTAGAGGATTGGAGCTTGTGCTTACGTGCGATTGTCTGGGGTAAGTGGATGGCTGAGATTGAATGTTGAGAAAACCGTTTGGACCTGTTGAAATATGCCACGTGGAGAAGAAAACACCAGCCATTGTGACGTGCTGTTTCGCGGAAAGAAAGGAGCCGTAATATAAATGGCTGCTGAACGAGAGCTAGAGGAGCGTGAACGCACGCGGCTGTGGTCATGTGCTTAGGTGTGTCAAACGAGCTATGTGAGCCGAATTTGGTATAGTTCATTCTCATCTCACATCAAAATTGGAAAGCTCAACTCACAAATTTTGAGCTCATACTCAACTCACATGTTAATGTGAGCTTGAGCTAAATTTATATTAGCAAAAAAAAACTGTAGCAAAAATAGTAAAATAAATGAGTCATAAGATTAAATTCTGACAAAAATATAAATATACATACTACAATAATTTATGTACTAAGATAACCTAATATAAAAAAAGAGCAATAATGATTGTTGGATCAAACAATGATCAAATAGTATAAAATTAAAACAATGTTGGATCAAATCAGGATCAAATAGTATAAAATGAAAATGATTGTTAGAATTTAATGTGATGTTATGCTTCTTGATTCAAATTTGATCCCAAATTTTTTATCCAATAATCACTACCCAAATTAAAACTATTGTTAGAATTTAATGTGACTTTATACCTTTTTATCCAAATAACCAAAGATAGAGGTTGAGAAAAAAAAAATCAATGAGTTATGCTGCAAGTTTTTATGTGCTTTTTAATTAGAAATATAGTATTATTATTATTATTATTATTATTATATAAATAATATATTAGTCTTATTCGGGTCTGAGCTTTAACCGGGTTGAGCGGGGACAAGATCACGCTCAACTCATATAAAATTCGAGCTTGAATATTGAGCTCACGGTCGGCTCACACTCAGCTCATCTAAGCTCACGCCCACATTTTTTCGAGCTATGTGAGAGGATTTGGGCTGACCCGAACCCGTTGACACCCTAATGATGCTGAACAAAAAATGACATTATATATTTATACCATAAGGAGGCCAAATGGTGTATTTAGTTCTGAAACAATTTTCGCTTGGCAAGTTTGGTCCCTAATGATTGTTTGTAGCTTTTTAGATCCTCAAACAATTTTCTCTTGTCAAGGTTGGTTCCTAACGATTGTTTGCACCTTTTTAGATCCCTTTGTATTTGTTAGTCAAGTGTGCATGGGTATAATAGGAATTTCACATATTTTTTAGATAATTAATACCACTTGTACTCAATTGTAAATATACTTAAATATAAATACCTAATTATAAAATTAAAAAAAAACCATCATTCACAATTCCGGCCAATACCACCTTCACAATTCCGGCAAATGAGGGAGGAGGGAGAAGAAGGGAGGAGGGAGGAGGCGGCGGAGGGAGAATGGAGGAGGCGGAGAAAAAGAAGGTGGAGGGAGGCGGCAAGGAGGGAGGAGGAGAAAAGTTTCAATTTTGCAATTAGGTATTTGTTTTTAAGTATCTTTACAATTATGTACATATGATATTAATTATCTAACAAAAATGTGAAGTTCCAATTTTGCCCACATCACTTGTTGATTAACATTCAATATTTCAAAAAAAAATCGGAAGGACCAATTCCCGGCCCATAATTTAATTGAGGATCTAAAACGTTGCAAACAATCATTAGGGACCAACCTTGCCAAGCAAAAATTGTTTCATTACTAAATATACCAATTGGCCTTTTTATAAGTATTACATTTTATACAATAAATATTTTCTCCTAATTAACACATATATTATGAGACACATGTTCACTCTAAAAAAAATTAACGGTTAAATATTTAATTTAATAGAAAAAAGTATTTAATTTAATAACATGTAATATGTATTGAATTTTTTGGTAGTATTGCAACCGAACCGCTACTCACCCTCTTCGCAAATGGACGTCCATTTGCACAATTTTTACTTTCATTTTTTCTAATTTTTGTTTTGTTTCTTTTTTCAACGTAAAAATAAACTTTGCACACAATTAAAGAATTGGATAACTGCGTAATTTATATTAGTTTTTTTTTAACTTAAATGATCAAAAATCAATTCGAAACTTAGAATACAACTATTTTATTTGTTGAATTAATAAATATTACGGTATTATTAGAAAACATACGTAAACATTATCTTTTTTATCTATCGAAAGTAAACGTTTTCTTATACTCATGAAAAAAACAACTAATTTGAAAAAAGAAAAATAAATTTTGAGACAACTAAATTGAGAGGAAGAAAGTATTGTGAATTATTTTCATTCTTTCTTTTCTTTTTTGGTGTGTTTTTTGTTTTTTTTTTTGGGAATGAATGGATGAATTTATTGAACATATAAACCACCCTTCCATATTTTCAAAAGAAATAAACAAATAAATCATCACTCCACAGCAAAAATCATTTTGTCCAACTTCCTTCTCTTCTCAAATATTACTTTTCAAATTATTCGGACCGGATAATTTTCAAATGACAAATTAGTGAAACTAGGGCTTTAAGATACTACGATTGGTGAGTTAGATTCTTACAATTTGTGTTTTATACGAATGGTGTACGGCAGATGGGTTGGGGTCAGTGGCGGAGGATAGTGAGGGTAGGAAAAAATTTCAGAAACGACGAATTTTCTATAGGAAAAAATTATTTTTGTGATATTTTCTTATAAATGTTGTATTTCGCCCCCTAAAAAATTTCAGTAAGAAATTCGCCCCCTATGACAAATTCCTGGCTCCGCAACTGGTTGGGATAATGGGTTTGAGTATGATTTATGAGTGGGTTAGAATAGAAAATGATAAAAATACACGTGTTTTGAGTGGGATTTAAAATAAAAGTTGGTAATTGTTGATTCACAATTTTTTTGAACGGAATGATTTAAATCACCAAACCGTAAATTGTTCTAAAACCCAAAAATAAAAAATCATTTTTAATAACCTAATTTATAAGTCGTAATATGTTAAAACTCTAATTTCTCTAATTTGCTTTTTCAAATGGCTTCATTTTATGACCACTATCTGTTACCAAGAAGACAACTAGATAGACCGATTTAAGCCAAGAAAAAAAAAACAGGCGAACGTGACTGGTTAGGTTCTAACTTCGATGGCAAAAAATCGTCTGTCCACCATTCTGTGTCCCTTTATGTGTCTCTACGAATAAATATTTGCCACGTGTATATTTATTCTCTGTGGGTTCCACTATTTCTGTTAGGTTCTAATATTTTAATTAAAAATTTAACACGTGTCATTTTTTTATTAGTGGGACAGGAAAGAAGATACCGAATGGGGACATAGGATTCCTAGCCCGATGTTTAACTTTCGTTGTTTTTTTTTTTTGAAGCCCAGACGGGCGTACACCTCACAAGAAGAGGAGGAGATAACCCTAGAAAGGGAGACAATTTAAAGCATGCCTATGCACGGGAGGGTATCGAACCCACGAGGTCGTGGGCAGGACGTTGCCCCACTAGACTAAAGACCTTGTGATAACTTTCGTTGTTATTGTAACCGTTTTTCAAGCTTTCTACGGTTTAGCTCTCTCCATTCCTTAATACTACTATAAGAATTTTAGTACATGTGAAAATTAAGAAAACAAAAAATAACATACTTTCTTAGTTAAATTACAAATATTATTCTATTAAATTTGACTTGTATACCACTGATTTTATTTAAGAGCGTAATATTGACATTTTAATTTAAAAAATATCTTAATTTTTTATTTTTTTATTTTCGTAACATGAAAATTTTATATTAAGGAATGAAGGTAATATTTCTTATGAGAATTAATTAAAACTTCATTTGATTTACTTTCAGTTTGGCTCACCCTGGCCTGGGCCTTTCCTTCAGCCCTTATAGAACAGATGTCTGGTGTAAGTAGAAATAAATGTCTAAAGGTTAGGTCAGTCTTTAATTTACCCGTTCCAATGTTATTTTGGAAGCAACTACTTTGTTCATTTACTGACAAAGATTAAGTATTTATAATATCCATCTCCCGCACATACTTTAATTATTGGGGATTTAATAAGTTATGTTATACGTCTTTCAAGTCAGATGTCTGCAGAGGTTCAGTACATAAATAAAGAGCTGCTTTTCCAGTTAATTTAGGAAATAGCAAATACCATAAATTGAAAGTTCCAAAATACACATATTCTTGTATTGTTAAATACTGAAATAAGGTTACAAAAGAGATTGTTTTTTCACTATTATACAATTCTTTGCAGCCCCTCCAAAATTTCATCCTTTTGGGGGCACTAATTTACTTCCAGACCTTGCAAGAAACATGCAGGAGATCGAAATCGCAATCTCAACTTTCAAAAAAATCGAAGAGATCCCAAAATATGATAGCCAAAATCGGGAGAGAGAACCACGAACGATCAGTTCCCTATAACTGCAATCCTCCTCTTATCTCTTAATTGACGAATATTTAGCGAAACAACCACAATACCTCAAGAAAACCTGGTACTGAACTACAATACGGTCTTCAAGACTAAACTCCTTTTGGTCTCTCATCTCCTACTTCAATGCACATATTTACCTGTTAGATGGTTCGTAGCCGACCTTGATTTGGGCTACGAGCTATCCACGTGACCGTTAGCTCTGCTTCGGCTCAGCATACGAAGCTTCCTGTGTTGTGCTATACACTGAGCCCTTTGGCTCTGCGTCATTTACTTGACGTACTTGGATGTTCAAACAACTGGATGGAAAATGTTCACTGATGACCTGCATATAAACAAGGTATATCAGTAGTAAATCTCTTTTCATCTACAGACACTGCACTGTAAAGCCACCCCCCAAACATAGGAAGCCGCCAATGGACCATAACGCCTTTTATTCTTTTTCAACAAGTATTATGTAAAGGTAACTTAAGTAAGAAACTAAGAATAACTAGTTCCCGTTAACCTCTTAGAAGGGACATGATTGGGCCACATTACCTCGTCGCCATATTCTGAGCTCCCTGGGTGGAAGAGAATTGGCCTACAACGTTTATCTTCGTTCATCAAACTTGAATTCTGGAAATGGGCTACAAGGGCTGCCTTGCCCTGAATTCGAGCATATGCTAGAGAAGCCACTTTCTCGCTGTTGAACTTCTCCCATTTCTTTCCATTGAGTGCCTAAATATTAGGAAATATCAGCATTTTGTAGTTTGTGTTTGACGGTCAAAAGGAAGAGGATAGAACAGGAAATATACGCATCGGGTTTGCAATTTCTCAAGTTTAACAGGCATAAAAGCTTACAAAGAAGCCCCTTAACGTATTTACAGAACGTTGACCTGGAAACAACAGCAGGGGCTGCACCACATGAAAAGGTTGCCTATTAAATTGCACGATCTTAGTTCAGCATAAAATTTTACCTCATAGAATGGGATGATGTGTGCCGGGGACAACATGTTGATAAATGCGTAGCCGACATTGCACTTATTCTGCAATCACAAATAGGAGTTCTCTCAGACATGTATAAAATCAAGGAAATCAGTTTCATGTATTTCACAATGGATTACCTTAAAATCAATAGGCAAATAGAGGAAGTCATAGGTTCCCTTGTGATTTTCATCAATAGCAGCAAGCAACATCTTCGAGGTATACCTGGAAGAAAACAGTAAGTAAATATCCAAACATAGTTCTTCAAATCAAACTCAAATTCACAAATAATTAGTCAAAGATCATTTTTACTTGTTTGGGATGTTTTTAATCATCAGAGTTGTTCGAGTATCTTCACCGATCTTGATCTTGTGCAAATCAAGTTGAAACTGTTTCTTATTCTCCATCTGGTTACTATTGCTCTCAGTACGTCTGGCACGCCCCCAGTCATTGAAACCCTCGAAGCCAGTGGCTGCCATTGCCGGGAAATGACCGTTACCTAAAAGCAAAGGATTAAATCCAGGAGAAGACATCATGCCAAAACCAGGGGAGCCATTTTCTGATATGTTTCCTGAAACAGAAGCATTGCTTCGAGCACCCATACTCATCATGAAACTCCTCTCATTATGTCCGAAACCAGCATTTCCAATATTAGGACTCAAAAATGTCTCTGAAGGTTCCTGATAAAAACCAAAGCGCCTCTCGAAAGGTACACCAGAAGGAGCAGATCCAACATGATGATGGAGTTGGCGGTGACCTTGACTTGAAAATGGAAGTACAAGCTTTGGCCCATTTGATGTTAAAGGATGCCCAATAGATTGTGCCCTCCAACCAGAGGAATTAGTTGGCTCTGAGTAGACCTTCAGACTTCCCCAGAGAAATTGAGGACCAGAGAGTGTCTCAATACCAGAACCATTTGAACTTGAAGCCCCAAAAGAAGACATACTTCCAGGATACTGGCTTGTTTTTTGCTCGGGAAAGGAAAGAGACTCTGGAAAAGCAATTCTTTGATTGGGATTCCCATTAGTTAACATCGGTTCCACATGGCTGCTCCTCAAAGAATCTTTTCCAATTGGTGCAACCCTCATAGAGCTTGAGGTTTGTGGATGCAAAATAGAAGCTAACCCAGGAAATTTGTTGTTTGTTGAAGGGCTCAGAGACCTATAATCTGTGGATTTACTACGACTTGATAGGGGACTGTGTTCCAAAGGGCTGCCAAACTGTGGCCAGTTACCTGCCAGAAAAATGGGGATTATAACGCTGCCTCAATAGGACGGACCCAAACATGTCGCAAGCATAACATAGGCAAAAAAAATTTAGCTACAACTATTCAGGAGAGCCTCACCTGGAGGAGAATGTCCTATCGAGGAGCCCATTTGATGAAGAAAACTGTTCGAGTCTACATTTTCAAGATCTTGGTTGAGTTGCAGCACAAGACTATGCAAAGGAAAGAAATTTGTAGGGTCAGAAAGAGCTCTAACACCCCCACCCCCCCAAAACAAAGTGTGGCTTAATGAGGCGGAGGCACAAAATGCACATCTAAGTACAGAAAGACCGCAGGGAAGCATGAAAATTAAAAGTCAAGGCGAACCATCAGAGAAGTTTCTAGACCAAAAAGTTCTTTGGTGAAAGATTTCTTATGCTAATATATCGTGCATTGAAGGAGCATCTTTATTGAAGTAGGAGTAAAATATCAACAGCTCATATGAAAATTGACCCAAATAAGTATGATTAGTGAAGCCAACAGTATAGCAGCAGATAGGAAAGATATTTTTTGGTGAAACATTTCCTTTGATAATCCTTAGGTCTCATGTTAAAGACATCTGACTTTTTCAAGAAAAGGAAACAAGCAGAGTTATGTTATAAAAAATTCCAAGTGTCATACCTACATAGCTTCAGTAACATGCAAATCAAGCAATGGCTATTTTATCAGTTTAGAGAAAAAGTAAAAACTGATGGATGCCAAAAGCAACAAGCTTCACTTGAGTTTTAAAAATAAAAAGGAAAAACAACAAAAGTATTTATAAATATACGCACTTTCGCCTTGCTCCCCCAGGGCGGCTAGGTTCAAGCTTTATGCGTTTCCCAGCTATGTCACACCTGTTCAAGGATCTTAGAGCAGCTTCAGCAGCTCTAACGTCATAAAATTCAATGAATTTATGGTGTCTCTTATGTGGTGTTTCCCTGATCTGCTTCATATCAAGATATCATTGTATGCTCATGATTCAATGGACGATCAAAGGGAAATAGGTGAAAAGTAAATGAGGAAATAAGCTTAAGAAGTAAACTATCACCTCTTTGACCTCGCCATAGGCCCCAAATATTTGAAGAAGATCTTCATTTGAGACAGACGGATCCAAATTAAATACTACCAAAGTACCTTGATTAAGATCCTTGTCCGATGGGTTATCCTGATGACAAAGAAAGAGTCGAGAAAAAGAACAAAAAAAAAACAAGATGGTTAACATTTGCAAGAAAGTTTTATAAAACCTTTGGTATGGAGAAATGAATGTCCAACTTTCTCCGACGCAATGGTTTATTTTGTAAATCCCGCATTGCAGTTCGAGCAGCACGAATGTCGTAGTAAGATATCATCACAAAGCCCCGATGCTTGCATGCAGTATACAGAGATCTGATATCACCAAATTGCTACAACATAAGAAGCAAGGAATTGGTGAAATTTTAGAAATTAGTTAATAGAACAGACGAAAAGAAATGGTTATACTGAAAAGACAATGATCAGCTAACAACTTGATATTCTGGAAGGCTGCAAGGAATTCTTTCAAATTAGAAAAGAAAGAAATCATTAAAAACAAGATTCTCACATTTAATGTATAGTGGTCGGGTATGTTACAAATATTGCAATTAGAAAAAGCTTAAGATTTAGAGTTTGCTAACTATATTTGTCGGAAATAAAGAGGAATACACAAAAAGATATCAAGAGAGTAGCTAAGCCACATATGCTGTCCGCATTCCACCCCCCCCCCAAACCCCCCTCGCGCACATAAAAATAAGAAAACAAGATAGATTTGAGTCGTAAGGCAGATTTATTAGCACGTCACACAAGATAGACACTTGGCCACTCGATCACGAAATATCCCACGAACACAATAAATGAATAAGAAGGAAATTTCCATTTACATGTTACCCCAATTCAGGTGAAAATAGTCGCATAGGATGAGCACACCGAGAAGACATGCTGATACTAGACAATGAAAAATGAAAAATGAAAGATTAGAGAATACACCTGAACTAATCCTATTTACCTCAAATAGACTTCTCAGTTCAGAATCCTCAACATTACTGTTGATATTACGAACAAATAATGTCCTCGAAGGATGCTCTCCAAGTGGATGTTCTCCAGCAACAGTTCCCACACCATTTGAGAGTCCGACAGGAGCCATTCCATTGCTGGTAACCGCATCAGATAGACTAACCTTGGAGATACCAAAACTTAGATTTCCCTGTTGATCAGATTCCAGTTCCAATCCGCCTCCACTGTCAAAGATATCATACTCTTCCAAGTCATCCACGCGATGAGGCAAGCCACCAAGATCAAAACCATCCATTATTCCAGCTAAAAGCTCATCTTCATCATCAGGAAGCAAGCTTCCAACAGCCTGACTTCCAACAATTCCATGCAAATCAGTCGCCTCTATTTCCGGTTGTAGTTTTTTCAATCTGGAGGAGGCATCATCAATTGATTGTCGACCTTGTTCTGAATCATTCAGCGCCACTATATTTGACAATCCCCAAAGGAATATGTAAGTTTTCTCAAAACATAAAACTGCTGTAAAATTTAATCTTAGAAAGAAAAGGTGAATACATTTAGCATGAGGAAGAACAGGCAATGAACTAGAAAAGATTGTAGCATCACTTGAGGAACGGTAGGCATCAGATCCAGAGAAAATCTCCCACGGACTCGTCCCCATTTTCTTCACTTGCACTCACCAATGAATCCTTCGACCAACCTAAAAGGTAAAATCCGCAGTCAATCCAGAAAACTTAAAGAAAAACAACTCAACATTTCTTCGAAGCTTCTGAGATTAAAAAGTAAATTCTGCTAGCAAATTAGTTCATTAGATTCTATGAAGAGATAAGATTCTTTCTGCTTAATTAATAAAAGTTTAAACCTGCAAAAGGTGATGTTATCTAGTGTGACGACAAATAATAATGAAGTTTGAATACGACAAGAAAGCTGTTGCCCCATACAATCATTGCAAGTATAGTCACCAACAATTAGAGTTGACCATAACGGTTACGCAAACTAATTCATTAACTGCAACTACTCGTGTACACACGTAAGTGTTGAGTAAACTACAATCATGCTTTGCTACGTTGACTTTTGAAGAGATTTTTAAGCATACAGCACAGAGAACAGATACAAAGATCAAATGAAGCTCTTCCAAGTACAAAAAGATAGCATCGACGGACTTCACTAGACATTCTTGTCCTAACGGGGAATCACTAAGAATCTGGAATAAAAAGTACACAACTAGGACCAAAAAATAATACTAGCAAACATCAACTAAAAAATTCTAGCATTCAACTATCTGTTTTCTATTCAATGTATATACTCCAAATGGTTTCAAGCTATCATGTTAGATAGCAGTTCTAATCCCTAGCAAGCACGTGAGAACATAAATGAACATTTCCTATTTAAATTTTGACTTAATACAACAACAAAGCCTTAATTCCAATTACATTCCAAGTAATTGTGGTCGGTTACATAAATCAATATAAGATTTATGTGTGATCGTTACAATGAATACCCTCCATTTCCTCCTATCAAATATCGTACTCTCATTCAAGTCTAACAAATCCCTATCAATCTTGATGACGGTCCAAACTCGGCATCCCAGCCTCTTACAACCTCATGCCTCCATCTTAAAGTTTTCGAACAAGAGTCGTTCGGACTTGTTTTTGTATGTCCAAACTTTTTAAATCAAACCTTAATCAAGTAAAAAAAAAATAAAGCAAGAAAAAAATAAAGATTTCGAAATCTTTAAATTTTTTATTTATAAAGATAGAGACTTTGGGAGGATAAAGGGAAAAGAAGGAAAAAAAATGCTCACACAAAAACCTCTCAAGATTTTCCTGAAGCCTATTCAGGGACAGTTCATGAAAAGATGAATAAAACAGAAAAACAAATATGTATGAAAATCATAAACCAGAAATTTACAAAATTAATTCAAAAACCAGAAACCCACTACAATAATACACAGCTTTAGCAGCCTTAAACTCCTTATTCCAATCAGACCATCCCAAAAATCTTCCAAAGACGAGAACTTTTTTAGCCCACGAAGACCATCCATTAACTGACTGAATTGGAAAGGGGAAAAAAAAACCCAAATTCAAACAACCCACCTAACTTTTCTAACCCAAAAATATAAACGTGAATTGAAAATCAAGAATTCCAACAAAAAAGTTAAAAAATTACAAAAGATAAAATCAACCGACACAAAAAAAAAAAAAAAAAAAAAAACACAGAAACAGAGCATATTAGAACCTGACAAGGAAAAAAGGCATACCTTAAAAAAATACTCCGAACCCAGAAAAGAAACACTTGAAAGGTGTCTGAAGAAGCACACAAAAAACACTTTCAGAACTTGCAAACAAAAATTTTCCAGAGAGAGGCGATGTATATATAAATAATTTTGAGAGGGCAAAAAAAAAAAAATTAATAATAAAGAGACGTGAAGAGAGAATAGTCTATAATTACTCTATTTATTTTCTTTTCTTTCCTTTTTTGCCCTTCTTGTACACGAACTTACATGCATACAAATTGATACGTACAGGGTAAAAAATCGAATGTCACCATTTGTGTTTTGTTTTCTATTTTAATAAAAAAAAAATGTAATGTGTTAATTTGTCGTTGAGGATTTTCATTCATAAGTTATAATTTTTAATTAAAAAATTAACGTATAATAATCTTTTATTGATTAGACTGAGAATAGACAATTTTTACCGTACATACAGAGTTATATGTACGTAGAGAATAAGAGAGAAAATAAAATTATTTGATGATAAAAGAATTTATTTAATTATTCACAAAACAAAAGACAGAGTGGGTGAGGTTTAATGCAATTAAACTCTATTTAAATATACGTTGGTGTCCACTCACATCAAAAGTGTGTGTAGTGTGTGCAAATTTTAATAGAAAATGTGTATTTTATTTTGATTGAATCATTTAAAGTGGGATTATCCAGGTAATGGAGTACTAGGATAAGATTAATTTTATGTTTTATTGAGAATTTATCTAACACGTATTCAGTGCGCATGTTAATTCAGATAAATAAAACTATGTATGATAATTTATATAATTAAAATTTTAAAATCATACATGGAAAAAACCTTAGGGAATATAAAATTTATACTACTATGCATAGTAATTTAATTTGTATTAACATGTGACTGAATGCACGTGTTAGAATTTTTTTATTAATGTGTTTATATGATGTAATATGTGATTAAGTTATTTTTATGGTAAGGTAAAGTGTAGAAGTAGATTTTGGGATAAATGCAATTTAAAAAAGAAAAGTTTCCAACTTGAGGGATTAATTAAATGTTAAAAATATTATTAAAGAAATTTGATGTTGATAAGAAGTATATTTAATTTCATGGATTAACACCACCAGTTTAGACATGCTAATGATGAGATGACCGTGGGATGACGATAATGGTTATTTGAATTACCTTTATTGCCCTTTGTCTTTTGGATATTCCCAACTTTTTTTTTTTTTTGTTAAATCTAAAAGTAAGGGTATCAATTGAGTACATAAATTCTTTAAAGTTGACAATTACGTATTTAATCTTTGTCCGAATTTGAAATTGACAAACTAAAATAGTAAGATCTGCATGTAAAATCACAAAACTCGTTATTCAATGTAAACGAAATAATATTAAAGAATGAAACTTACTCATTAATTCTAAATTGAATGTCCACATTTAAATTTTATCATAATTAAATAGAATAATTTGACTTAAAGTAAATTATTATAATATTCTCATTTGATACTAATGGTAGGTCACATACTCTTCTTTGTCTTATTTTAATTATTTTTAAATATAATTTTATTAAAGGTGTATGATTAACAGAGTGGAACAATTCACAGCCCCAGAAGTGAAATAAATGAATTAAATAACTACCTAACAATTATTAATGAAAATGGACTATTTGGTCCTAAAGTTAAGACCACTACAAGATATGCTTCATAATTTTATTTTATTTTTTCAATTGTAAAGGTCATTAAAATTAGAATTCAATATGATGTGGTTTATAATTTGATTTTATAATTATTACATTTTTTATAGACTTTATCTATATGTGAATATTGTTATAATTTTAACGTGTATGGTTGTGGAACCATTCCAATCGCCAATGAGGTATTTATCTAGCGGCCAAGGTTGAGGCCTCATGACGTAGAGGTCATGAGTTCGAATCCCCTCTCCGCTTCTTGAATCCTCCTATTTTTTGTAATAGATAGTTCCCCCTCTCCCAATAAATAAATAATAAAAAAAACCAATTTAAAAAAAAACATTCCAATCACCCACAAAAATATTTGGGATCTTAATATCTAAAAGAAAAACTTATGGGCCATATAATATTGAAATTAGAAATTGAATGAGCTAATTAATACTGAAATCAGTGATTATAACGAACTAAGGAATTCAATTTTAATAGAGAACTAGGGCTTAAGCCCGCGCGATGCGCGGGATGTTTTGAACATATTTTGACATTGATTAAAATGAGTTTTTGTATTAGTGTAATTAAGAATAAAGAGATTATATATGTAATTACAAAGAAGATAACTTTTACTATATTGGAATTTAAAATACATTTGTAATTGATTATTTCTGAGTTCCAAGATTAACCACATTGTAAACAATTCATTTTTCTCTGTGGAAGACTACGTAGTCATCTTTTTTTATCTTCATGTTTTTTATAAATGTGTCACATCCATCATTCAGAATAATAGCATCTTCATACACTCCATACTTTTCCTTGGTTATTTGTGAGAAAAATCATTTCTGGAATATTGTTTTCGAGTCGAATGATAAAGGTATTTGGTATTTCTTACAATATATTGATGGTTATATTGTGACAATTATTTGTAAATAACATATAAAAGGTATGTTTGAAATATAAATTGAAGTAATAAATTTACCATGTCTATCAAATCGTTGGCATTTGTCATACACTTGATGAAGCCTCTTTCAAAAGTTGCCATGCTTGTGTTTGATGGGGTTTAAATTTTTGAGCGTGTTGTTTTTCCTTTATTGGATGGATGAGTGATTAGAAAATAATTGAATAGAGTTTGTGTGATGTTAGGATTTTATAGAGAGATAAAATTTAATGTATATTATTAATTTCATATTTCTTAATACAATTTTTTTTTGGT
Source organism: Vinca minor (assembly GCA_026122235.1). Lineage (NCBI taxonomy): Eukaryota > Viridiplantae > Streptophyta > Magnoliopsida > Gentianales > Apocynaceae > Vinca > Vinca minor. Next base: position 766,139 of record JAOCZM010000286.1, read on the forward strand.
GTAGTGGCACACGTTCTATACTTATTGTATATTATTAATATAATATTTGATAATACATTTTTTCCCTGGGTTGATATTTAAATATAATTTTTTTTTCTTTCGGTGTAGTGGAATACACGTGGCTGTACTTGGCAGAGAACGAAGTCCTCTTCCTTCCATGATGTTCTTGCATCTTGTTTAGAAACGTTTTTTCATTTGTATCAAAATAAATTCCTGTTTTCATTTTTCCTCCTTTCCAAAATTTAATTAAATCTGATTCGAAGTATTATTGATTTCTCTGATAATTTGTTGAATAAATTTCCGGTGTTTTCTTCCTCCTCATCTTGGAATAGCAAATACAGTTTGATTTAATTTAACATCCGTTTTTGTTGTGTTGAGATTGGAGTTTTTTTGCGATTCGATGTATCTGAAAGGGAGTGTACTATTCGGTTATAAAAGTTGATAATTGAAGAGTTTTATTGATGATTCGTTGATTCAAGGTTTCAATGTAGAGGTATGTCATTTAGATTTCTGGAATTTATTTGATCTGATATACCATTAATTTTTTCTTGGAATATTGAGTGTTTGTCTTTATGATTTGATTCATTCATGTGTATAAATGTATAATTGATTGTTTATGTCATTGATGATGAATGGTAACAGTTTTAAAATTCATTGAGTCCATTAAGTTTGAATTGTTCTAGAATTGTGACTCTTCATATTGAGACTGTTGGAATACTTTATGATTGGGTGTAAACTTAATTGAAATTTAGTATATATAGGAGTTGTTGTTTAGGGGTATTATGCAGTTCCATATTTTTCCTTATTTGTAGAGCATTTTAGTTTTTAATATTCTTTAGAGTTAGTCGTTTGTATTCGTAAGGTCTCCTTAGTGTTTCAGTTTTCAGCATGGCTATTTATAATGTCGTTCTGACTAAGTATACTATGATTGGGAAGCCTGAAATTCACCCTTTTTTTTCTGAGAGTGTTATTTTAAAATCCGCTGATGTCCAAACTGAGAGAGTGCATCATATTATTCCGCATAAAAAAGCTCATTGCCTTAGAATTATACTGAATTCGAGTGAATTGAATGAAGGTGAATTCCTAGAGTTCTTGAACCCTCCTTGTTGATAAGATGATGCATGTTTATACTAATGTATTTCAAAAAACTTAAATGCTTAATCCATTATGAATAGACCATTAATATTCCTTTCTGAATATAATTACTTTGCAAACAAATAAATATACAGGAATTTAAAGAGTTTAGCATATCAAATACTTTAATATAACTGAATACCATGAGTCTTGCATATTAGATATTTTAATCATTCTGAAGGAATATTGAATTCCATTTGAAAAATAAAGTGAATTTTTTATCCATTGCACATGTTTTAAATGAATAAGTCATTTCGATTTGCATGACTCAGTGCCTGTTTATGGTATCTTTAGAAAGTTCATGGAATGTTTATATTGTTTTCAATCTATGACATTAAAGTGTAAAATAGTTTTATACATTAGATTTTGCTAATTTGCTTTATAATTTAGGATTCCTCCAAATAGACTGAAGTATTGCTTAATTTTCTTGAGTTCAAATCATAATATATTAACAAACTTGTAGAGAACATAGCATACTGGAAATAATCTGGAAAAAACAACTGAAACATTGAATACAATAGTAAGGATAGTGTACATTGTGATTTTGTTGAGTTCAAATCATAATCTATTAAAAAACTTGTAAAGAACATATCATACAGGAAATAATCTAAAAAGGAAACAACTCAAACATTGAATACAATGATAGGGAAAGTGTACCTTGTGATTTCTACGGTCAAGGACTTTAAACTATCCAGCAAATTACCAAAAGAATGTAAAGATTATCAAATTATTCAGCAAAGTTTTCTTGTATATATAATGATCTAAACTAAATAGACAAAAAAATATAGACAACATAAATGGAATAGCAAAATCATAATAGTACTTGTTCGAAAAAGTAGAAATTAAAACAGGTCTATCAAAGGAATTCAATTAAATCTTGAATCCCTATTTGTATGTATTTTTTTTGTGAAATACCTCTAACTGCTAAACCTTGCAGTGGAAATCTGAAACACATCAAGAATTTAAAAAAACTCACCAGCCTACAAAGAAAGATCAGTAATTTTCACCCTTTATCTATAGAAATCTGAAACAAACTTGCAGTGGAAACATAGACACTTTTAGATAACATACTGAACTATAGATTAATTTGCTGAGTTCAAAACATAGACTATTGTAAATAATCTAAAAAGGAAACAATTGAAACATTGAATAGTAATTTTCACCTTTATCTATGGAAATCCGAAACAAACTTGCAGTGGAAACATAGACACTTTTAGATAACATACTGAACTATAGATTAATTTGCTGAGTTCAAAACATAGACTATTGTAAATAATCTGAAAAGGAAACAATTGAAACATTGAATACAATAGTAGGGAAAGTGTACCTTGTGATTTCTACTGTCACGCACTTTAAACTATCATGTAAATTACATAAACAAACAAAGATTGTCAAATTATTCAACAAACTTTTCCTGCATATATATAATGATCTAAATTGAATAGATTAAAAACTATAGATAACATCAATGGAATAGCTTATATGGTAGTTTCCGATTATATATTAATTCAATTGTCGTGGTTCTATGAATGATTGATTGTGCCTTACTTTGTTCAATATAGTAGCTGAAGATGGAAAATCTTGAATAGTTGGATGTAATCATGATAGATAAATCAGCAGAAAGTTCTCTAATTATGCTTGTCTTTTATGACCAAACTGATAGATTTGACTGATAATTTGAGTTTAAGTAATTGTGTTTTTCTGTATTCCAGCGAGAAGTTCAATGTTGGATTTTGATCCCATGCTCCACTTGTACTTGGCCAAGCCAAAGTTGTTCGCTACTTTCCGAATTTTCAGAGGTAATAATATGATTTTCTTCAAAATTTATAATAGCTGAAATCCTTTTTGGAAAGTGTCTCAGCTTAATTTGATGAGTTCAAAACATAAACTATTGTAAATAATCTGAAAAGGAAACAATTGAAACATTGAATACAATAGTAGGGAAAGTGTACCTTGTGATTTCTACTGTCAAGCACTTTAAACTATCCTGCAAATTACAGAAACAAACAAAGATTGTCAAATTATTCAACAAACTCTTCCTACATATATATAATGATCTAAATTGAATAGATTAAAAACTATAGATAACATCAATGGAATAGCAAAATCATAATAGTACTTGTTTGCAAAAACAGAAATTAAAATAGATTTATCAAAGGTAAGTCACTTCAATCTTCAACAACAATCATTCAATAAGTCTATGACCGATTTTGTGATGGCATCCTGTCAGATCCATGCCTCTGGCGAAAGCTATTGGTTCTGATACCTGCACCATAAGCGCTGGCTCCCTGATGGAATGGCACCCAACCCGAGTCTCTGTCAATTTGACCAAAGGCTGGCAAATGTTCGCGATCCCAAGTATGGAAGCGATTGGACAAATGATTTTCTGCTTCTTGGAAAGTTCTTTATGAACAGACTATAAAGAAACATGAGGCATTTTCAACATTGATCTATGGAAATCTGTCCATATTCATCTTATGAAGATGGATAGGTTAAGACTATTCACATTCTGTATTTAATACTCAAGCAATGAATAAATTGTAGTGTGTTATCCCCAATACGCCCTCAATAACTCCATTAGCTATAGATATTAGTTAAAGGTTCTCTTCCGAAGTTATTTGCTTAAGAACTTCTTATACAATTAGAAGAAAGAAATCTAATTGTTGAAGATAGCTTCATTTTATAATGATGTAGAATGGTTTTCATAAGCTATTCAACTTCTGGTTATTAAATATTCATTATCATTGCATTAAAGAGATACCTTGAATTTATTCCTTGTAATTTAGGTTCAAAACCCACCACATGGCAACTTCTGATTTATGAACTAATAACCTTAGCTTTGCAGGTCCAACTTCATGAATACAAACCCACCACATGGCAACTTCTGATTCGCCAGTCGCCATAGACACGCCACATGTCAAAGCTGCAGGCGTCTGCCCTGGCTTTTATATATTTATATAGATTTAATAATTACGTATGCATATTATCTTGAATTTTGGGGTTTCGCCTACAATGTTGAACGACCATTTTTTTAGCACGCTCACCGTTGCTTAACGGCCGTTGGAATTGTGCCTAGTGGACATCAAGTAGTCTGTTGTCTTCAATAGTTGTCCTCCACACTGAATAATTTGTTTTAAACCCTTGTTCCCGCCCAAAATAGGGGTTTTTGCTCAAAATCCATGATTTGAGCAATCTCAATCGCGATATGTATCCGAAAATCTCGGATTATTCATTCAAATTCGGCAACATGCCTATCATTCCCCACACTCACGTTTATCTTGAGTTTCAATATACCAAAAAACCCTAATTTCTCTTATTTTCAATCATGTTCTTCCTTTTCTTATTTTTTGCAATTTTTTTCGATTTGTTCAATGGGTATTTCATTTATCGATAATTGGAAACCACCAATTTCCTTCACGGATGTGCTTGCAAGTCAATCAATTCCAGTTGCTGATTCCATAGAGAGTTCGCATGAAAATCACAATGATTTAGATTCAATTCCAAACAATAATGATGGTGTTAATGTTATCGCGGTATAATAACTATTGTGAATTTATCTCATAGCTATTATGAATTTGTCTCATATCTATTATGAATTTGTTAGCTATTATGAATTTGTATTATAGTTATTATGAATTTGTATTATAGCTATTATATTCCAAGCTAATCGCTATTGTATATTCATCTTATAGTTAGTATGAATTTGTTTTATAGCTATTATATGCCACGTTAATAGCTATTGTTGTATTATAATTTTTTTTATAAGACACATTCACAAATGCACAGAACAACCGACAACCTTCTTCTTCCAGCTGATTAATCACAAAAATCAAGCCCAAAGAAAATCATCCAAACCACCACGACTCTACTACAGTCTATTATCAATCAAATATCAATAAAAACAAATATTCGTATAATCTGTCTTATAAAAATTTCTTGTTTGATCTCAATTTTTTATCCAATAAACACTACCCAATTTGATTATAAACTACTCACTTTTGTGAATTTAAATGAGGTTTTCTCACGAGGCCTATATATTCTAGCATTACTAGCTCTTTCATCTCCCTATTTGTTGTCATATTCTTTAGAAAGAAAAAGGCTTGGTCCAATTTAATCTCTATTTTTCTCACTTTTATGCTTTTACTCTTATCTCCATTTGCAGGTTAGAGGGATTTGTGATTGATCGATGAAGATAAAAACTCATGTTCTTCAAAAAGAAAAAAAGGATAAAAATCGACAAAATGACCTAATTCGTCCTATATGTATTTACGATTCTCTTTTAAGGTCCCATTTGTTTAATTTTAACTTTTAGCATCCTCAATGTATTTACGGCCTGGCGGCAAAGGACATCCGTCCAATTTTCTGTTAATTTATCGTTTGCCTAATCATCCGGTCAATATTTTTGTCTTATCACAGGGGTATTTCAGACATTTCAACATATTTCACACATGAAAACATTTGGGTACTCAATTGTTAAAAAAAAAACTATGAGTACTCAATTTAAATTAACAAAATAAAATCTAAAACCCATCCCTCCTCACCATAGGTTTTTGGATTTTATTTTGTTTATTTTAAATTGAGTATTCATAGTTAATTAGTTTTTTTAAACAATTGAGTACTCAAATATTTTTATGTGGGAAATATGTTGAAATATTTGAAATACCCCTGGGATAAGACAAAAATGTTGACCGGATGACTAGGCAAACGGTAAATTAACAGAAAATTGGACGGATGTCCTTTGCCGACAGGTCGTAAATACATTTAGAATGCTAAAAGTTAAAATCAAACAAATGGGACTTTAAAAGATGATCGTAAATACATATAGGACAAATTAGGCCATTTTACCGATAAAAATCTCAAATTAGAGAAATCTGAGATGGTTTAATGATGGAGATCGTGTGCGGCGTTTCGTGGGCAATAGTTATTGTGCAAGATGAATGTGGAATTGGTGGGGATCGTGGGTTAATCTTCCATTAAAGGTTAAGAGATCGTGGAGGAAGAAGTTGAACAGTATTGTTCGTGATTTTTTAGTTAAAAAATCTTGTGTTATGCACGGTTGGTTGGATCTAATTTTCAGCACATTTTATGGCCATTGGATCTCAAGCCACTAGATCCTATGACTATTACACTATTCTGCAGGTGATGAACACAGAGACGTTAAGCACCTTAGCCAAGTCATAATTTTGAACGCTACTTCGTCTTTCCTATCATTCATGACCACATAAACAAAAATACATATAAAGTTGTTCTTGAAAGAGTCATCAATCAATTGTCTGACTCGAAAGCTAATTTCATATAAATTTGAGAAATCGGCCATGGACATCCCTAAACTTATTTCGTTTAGCTTTGAGAGGCTTTATAATGTTTTAACGGCTTAGAAAATCCCTAAACAGTTTACGTTTAGCATGTATAGTCCTAACCACCATATTTGCGGTGGTTTCCAGCCAAGTCAAACATGTGCCCCGCACATGGTCTAAAGATCAAGGGTAAAATAGTCCTTTCGTATTTAAAATAAGAGAAAATCACTATTTATGCCCCTTCAACTATTTTCAAAAGCAAGTTATGCCCCTTATCTTTTTTGCATGTCATTAATGCCCCGACAATTTACGGGGTGCCATAAATGTCCCTCAGAGGCGGAATCCGGCGAGTTTTGGTGGCTAAACACACGTGTGAGTCACATGCCCGATTTTTCAAGGGCAAAATCGTCCACTCTAATTTTAAGACCCAATTGAAGATCTTCATCTTCTTCCTCAAAATCAAATGGGGTTCTTGGAGCAGTCATACACACTGTAAGAGATACAATAAAATTCAAACTAGATTATCACCCATGGTCCAAAGATCTATCTATTATTCAAAAAAAAATCAGTTTATGGAAGAACCCTAAGAGATTTATGGAAAAACCATAAGAGATACAATGGCAGCAGTGTTACTGTGCGTATTCTGGTGCATAAAACTGTAATTCTGGGCAGAATTTTCTGTAAAAAATTATGGGCAGCGGTAGCGGATTGACTGTTCACATTCTAAGGCTGAATTCTGCAATTATGAGCTGTTATTTCTGCCGAAAAAACCTGGGCAGTGGCAGTGGCGTTTCTTATCATATTCCGCCTTTCGCTGTTAATATTCTGGGCAGTATACACTGCTGGAAAATTTTGGGCAGTGTATACTGCTTGGCTGTTGGAAATCTGGGGCTGTGCATTGATATTTCGAACCGTTTCAGCCCCCAAAAAATTCTGAGCAGTGTACCCCTCGTGACTGTTCAAATTCCCATTAGCTAACACCTCAATTTCCATCATTTTCTTCCCAAAAATTCTATTATTCCCATTATTGTGAATCAAAGCTTGAAGCAAAACTTTTTTGTAGAAAATGATGAAGAAAACAAGGCACATAAATCATATGAAGCTCCTCCCACCATAGCTCTGTTAGTAGTGCCCTAGGACCATTAGCACATGTTGTGCGTTTTATTATCTTTTGAGCATGTAATTGAATAGTTAATTTTGCTTTTGATTATCAAATGTGTGATTTGATAGTAAAACTCATTAGCTTATGTAATTACTATTCTAGAAGTCCCTAGTTTTATGTAATGCTTAATTACTATGAAATAAAACTAGTATGATTGTTGATTGATGATCTTGTTTTACTGATCATGTGTAATGGATACAAATCACATCATAGATGCAATATATAGGGATACATTGTATTGGACGTGATCCGTCAGAGAAGTAATACTTCATGGTCTTAAGTCATAAGTATTACTTCTTCAATACTATTTTAGAATCCTTAGACCTTATGTCTTCATTGATTCTAGTATGAATGGAGCCACGTTTTGACTCGAGTCGGACGTTACTTGTATAGAGTAATCAATACTGATCGATGATCGGATGTAGTGTCCTATCATAGCTTGAATGTGAGAGACATTGTAAGGAATTTGTCCCTCTCTATTATTAGAGAGAGATATCCATGGGCCCCTCGATAGGGAAAGACTGTTTAAATGCATGGCCAGTGCTCAAATGTATTTGATAAAGTGGTTATCAAATACTATTTGTCGAAAGCAGATCTACTTGGAGATCGAGCATAAATACAATTAAGCTTAATAAGGGTGACGACCACCATGCCTTATGCTTAATTAGGATATCGCGAGACAAAGGGATTAAATAGTGGATTGATATTAGGTTCCGTTGTATATTCATTCACTTTGGGTAGTCACAATGTCCTGCTAGGGACCGCTTGTGATTTATGAACTCACACTACTACTAAGTGTGTTTTCATTGCCATTGTGATATGAACCTACGTGGGTCACACGCATAGGCGAGCTAACGAGCTTCATGTCAGATTCAATGAATCTAGAATGTGTCTAGGTTCATTGTATCCGACATTCACTTTTCCGAGAATAATAAAGTGTTATTATTCGAATTAGAGATAAGGGGCATTTTCGGGTATAGATTTGGAATTACGTGGGAGTTATTATCCGATAAAGACTCCCACTACCAGCAGAAGTCTAGTGCACGTGGGAGTTATAGACTCCCACTGCCAAAAGAGGTTGAAAGGACGTGGGAGTTTAGACTCCCACTGCTGAGAGAAGTGGAGGACGTGAGAGTTGGTTATGGAAACAAACTCTCACACCCTATATAATTAACTCTCAGCCGAAACCCTATTCTTCCTTGCTTCAGTCGAAATTAAACAACTCTCTGAAATCTGATTTCGAATCTTCTGCCTCTCCCTTTTTCTCTCTAATTCCCGAAAATCAGAAAAGACGAAGAGCTAGCAATCGCTGCCCGTTTCGTCGCGTGGATACCGGTAGATGGACTTTCCGCAAAGGGAGATCAATCGGTAGCAACAAAGAATCCAAGAAACGTCATCCTCCATTCAAGAAGTAGCTTCTTGAATCCAAGAAAGTAAGTTCTTTATTGCTGTTTTCGAATTGTTTCATATGAGCGGATCCTTCAGGGGAGGATCCATGGGTGTTTGGAACGAGTTTCCGCCCATGAATCCCTTCAAGCTCCTCCGTCAACGGTGGAGTGGCTGCTGCTGTGGTGGTGGATATGGCCGGAGCGAAGGGGAAGTAGAAGAAAGGGGCGGCGTAACGGAGAAGAAAGCCTGGATATTTGTACTTGATTCTCTCGTCCTCCTTATCTAGGGTCTCTGTTTCAAAGTCTTGCCTAATTATGGAATTTTTTTATTGGGATGATGAATTGTTCAGTTTGAGTTATGGTTTTTATATGATGAATTGTAGTTTGATAAGCTCTGTTGGATATTTGTGTTTGGTTATGTGATGAATGATTCAAAAGCTTTATTTGCCCAATTCTTCAATTGGGTTGGATGAATTTGCCCAATTCTTCTTTGATTTTGAGGAAGAAGATGAAGATCTTCAATTGGGTCTTGAAATTGGATTGGACGATTTTGCCCTTGAAAAATCGGGCATGTGACTCACACCTGTGTTTAACCACCAAAACTCGCCGGATTCCGCCTCTGAGGGACATTTATGCCACCCCGTAAATTGTCAGGGGCATTAATGGCATGCAAAAAAGACAAGGGGCATAACTTACTTTTGAAAATAATTGAAGGGGCATAAATAGTGATTTTCTCTTTAAAAAAATAAAACTTCGCCCCAACCCCCCTTATATCTGGGCCCATCCCCATCTGCAACACCAGTCTGGGTCTTCTCCCAGAGAGATGGTTTTTTAATTATAGAAAATTGGAAGAATTGGGAATGTAAGTTGAAAATTTTAAATATAATTTGTGTATTCGATTCTTGGTTTGTACTGCAATATAGATGGTTGGTTTGTACTGCAATTGAGATGGTGGTGGTGCTAGTGGCGTCAGTGGCCGGAGATGGGTCGGGTAAGTCCAGGAAGATGAATAATGGAGTACCAGCCGGTCAGATTGTCGTGGACCCGGATGAAGCGGATGCGAGAATCTGGACAGAGATGACAACAACATCTGAAATTACGAGAACTTGGAATTTCTTCTTTGGATAGAAGCTTCAGTTGTCTTATGGGATTTCCTTCTCAAAGAAAATTGCAGAAACAAAATCCACGATTACCCTCAATATCTATCTTGCTCGTCGAAATCTGCATAAGAAATGAGTTTAGTAGCTACGGAGGCTGGGTTGGGGATGAAAAGAAATTTTTTTATTTAATTTTGCTCGACGATTTGCGGTGCAAGAGAACGGAAGCCAGTCATGGCGGTGTTACCGGAGGTTTTCCAATTTTTGGGGCCAATCGGTTTTGACGAAGAAGATGAAACGTAAAAATACTATTTTACTCCTGATCTTTAAAGCATGTACGGTGCACATGCTTGATTTGGCCGGAAACTACTGCATGGTTGCTATGACTATACACGTTAAACGTAAATTGTTTATGGATTTTGTAAGCTGATAAAATATCACAAGGATTCTCGAGGCTAAACGAAATAAGTTTGGGGATGTCTGGGGCTGATTTCCATATAAATTTAGTCATCACGTTTTAATTTCAATCTATCAAGTCCCTCAATAATTTTTGTTTTGCACATGCTTGATTTGGCCGAAAACCACTTCAAATATGGTTGCCAGGACTATACACGTTAAACGTAAATTGTTTATGGATTTTGTAAGCTGATAAAATATCACAAGGATTCTCGAGGCTAAACGAAATAAGTTTGGGGATGTCTGGGGCTAATTTCCATATAAATTTAGTCATCACGTTTTAATTTCAGTCTATTAAGTTCCTCAATAATTTTTGTTTTGCACATGCTTGATTTGACCGGAAACCAATGCAAATATCAAATATGGTTGCTATGACTATACACGTTAAAAGTAAATTGTTTATGGATTTTGTAAGCTGTTAAAATATCACAAGGATTCTCGAGGCTGAACGAAATAAGTTTGGGGATGTTTGGGGCTAATTTCCATATAAATTTAGTCATCACATTTTAATTTCAGTCTATTAAATCCCTCAATAATTTTTGTTTTGCATGTTTAGTCTCCCATTTTAATTTCAGCCTAAATAGTCTCTAATCAATTTATGGGTAACATAAATATTCCCCACCACCACTTGCGCGTTGAAATTCAACTGATTTTGGCATGTGTAACGTGCATGTTCAACTAAACAAGGGTAAAGTAGTATATTTAATTATTTTGTTTTAAAAAAAATGATAATAAAATAAAAATCTTTTTCTTTTTTTCCATTTTATTCCTCATTGAGCCTCACCTGCCACTCTTCATACAATTTCAAGATGTGTGTGCGGCGGTGGAACGCGATGACTGTGAAGGGTGGTGGTGTGCGGCGGCTCTATTGAAGAAGAAGACAAGATGCTGCTATGTTTAGAGAATAAGAATATTTCGTTCACCTTTTCTCTCTCTCTCTCTCTCTCTCTCTCTCTCTTGAAATAATGATTTCAAATATGTATTAGTAATTTACCATATTTAATTGAGCATATGTATCGCAAATGTCAAAATCAGCCGGATTCCACCTTGTAAGTGCTGGCCGGACTCTTTTCGGTGTCCATAAATTGATTAGGGACTATCTAGGCTGAAATTAAAATATGGGAACTAAACATGAGAAATAAAAATTATGAAGAGACTAAATAGGCTAAAATTAAAATGTGACTAAACAGACTAAACAAAAAGTGTGATAGGACTAAATAGGCGAATTTCCAATTGTTTTCATCTTTGATTGCTTTTAATCTAAAATTTCATCGTAATTATAGGCTTTTAATATTGTACTCCCTCCGTTCCTCTCAATATAGGTCGTTTAATAAACTTTGAAAAAATTAAAAAAGTCAAAAAAATGATAATTTTTTCAACACAATTCCAATAATATCCCTTCCTTCCTCCTTCTCTTTCACCTTTTTAATAAAAGATATGTTGAGGGAATAATTGGAATAAATTATTGACACATATAAAAAGACATGTAAATGACAATTAATTTGGATATATATATATATATATATATATATATATATATATATATATATATATATATATATATATATATCTCCTAAACGCCAATTAAATGGGAATGGAGGAAGTATTTCTTATTATTAATTAATGTAATAATATTTTTTTTCAAAAAAATGTAATAATATTTTTCTTATCACAAATTAAAGAGCAATAACTTTACTTGTTTTTTTGTATTGATTAACAAATAACAATAGAGAAATGTTAGTGGGATAAAAAAAAGGTAAATTGGTGATTATTATCCCTAAACAATTTATAGTTAGATGTAAAGTTTCAAAACAATAATTATGTACAATAAAATCCCTAAACAATTTATCATTAATGTATAAGGTCTTTCCGTCCAAAAAGTGACGGTCAACATAAATTTGAAAAACAAAATAGAGTTAAAGAAAAAATTTGAAGGGGTAATATGGTACTTTGTACCATCTATCTCTACCTCTTCTTTAACCCCCACCCCACCCCACGTACCCCCTTCTTCCCGACGAAACCCCTTCCCCCAAACTGCAGAAACAAAAAATGGTCATCTATAGCTATGGCCTGCCAATTGTTTCCCCTTTTTTTCATTTTCTTATTGACTTGATTTGCATTATGCTTTTTCTATGTTGAAGAAGAAAAAAATTAATTTATGGCGTCTTTAAGACTTAAGAGGGCTCCAGGGATGATGAGCAAGTAGAAGGCAGAGGAGGAGATGAGGATAATGACAAGGCGAAGAAAATGGGTTGTGCTTTTTTTTTATCACCAATGATACAAGAATTGAAGAATGTATTTCAAGCTGAATCAAAGAATGCATTGGAGAAAATGCAATTGGAAGAAGAACGCGTGGGATATGGATATCAAGCATTTCAGCTAGAAAACAGAGATTGAAATGGGTGAAATTTATAGCAACGTTTGGTACGTTGGAATTGAATGAAATGAAATCTCTTTCTAGGTAGAATCGATTTCCACCCATAATAACTTCGGAATTCTCTTTTCATTACAGTGTTTGGAAAGTAAAGTCATAATGGAATGTCGATTCCTTTTCTGTGTTTGATAAAACTATATTTTAATGTCAAAATTGAATGAAATTAAACATAATATTACATAAATGCCCTTTTTAACATGTACTAGTGATAAAACCTAATTAAACATTCATTACAAAATATTACTTGAATAACATTGACATTATATATATATATATATTGTTGAAACATAATTTTTATTAAAATGTCAACATAATAATAAAAATATATTTACTTTTAAAATTTAAAATAGATTAAAACTACTACAAAAAAATAAATATTTATAAAATTACCATCTATGAAATTATACTAAGTAAAATAGAATATTTATGACTAAATATGAATACGTTGCCATATAAAATGAATGTAATAATTAATTAAAAGAGGGGTATAAATGTCAGTTACTATTTATTAATGATTCCATCTTCTCTTGGAAAGGTCATTCCATAGGTTTTGGTGTGGAATGAACTTTCACACTTCTTCTTGGAATCGTCATTCCCACTTCAAATTACTCAATCAAATGCTGAAATGCAAAGAGAAGTGGAAAAAAACTTTCCATTATTTTTTATTCTCGCATACCAAACACGCACTTAGTAACAAGAAAGAAAGGGAAATGGAAAGACAGAAAATTAGTAATCAAAGGATGAAGTTGGATCAGTCCTAAAGAAATTCTTGAAGAGGAAGAGAGGTGGTTGGGGGCTACGGGGGAGAGGTGAGAGGGGGTAGGGCCTAGGAATATAAGACGTGTGATATAATAATTATTTTCATAAAATTATTTTGATTGACCGGATAAAAAAATTGAATTTAGACTTAGACTAATAACTTTTTGAACGGAATACTTTATATATCAATAGTAAATTGTTAAAAGATTTTAATGTTTATAATTAATCTTTTTGAACCTTACGTCTGAATTATAGATTATTTAGAGATAATAATGACCGATTTAAAAAAAAAAAGCATCTATTTACTTTTCAATATAACTGACACACTCTTATTTCTTTGGTTAAAAAAATCATAAAGATTATACTTCTCCCATTCAATGATTACACTTTGTTACGCCCATCTGGATGAAAAATTCTGATATAGACCTGGCCTACAAGTGGGGACATAGATCACTTGGTTCACAATCACCCACATCCCCTCTTTTGATTAAAAAACAATAAAAACGCCTCAAACAATGCACCAAGTGGGGGAATATTTTTATTATTTTAATCAAAACTGTGATGTGGCTGAATGTGGATCAAGTGGTCTATATCCCCACTTGTAGGCCTGGTCCATGACAGAATTGATCCATCTGGATTGTGTCAAGAATTCAAATTCGCTCAACTCGTTCTTTAAATTAAAACAATTTAATTTTCTATTATTAGTAAGATACTAGATTTTTTTATTCTTTAATGTGCAAATATTCTAGAGGTGCGTTTTGAAACTTTTTGGACTTTTTTAGGGTCTATTGTACTTTACTACTATTAAATTAGGGAAGAGTAGTGTTTTACCTCATTTAAGTTTTCATTAATTCACTAAGAGTCCATTATGTTAAACTTCGGTTAAAAATGAGATCGGAACGACTTTGTTGCCCTTGTGCATATTCTTGCATATCATTATTATTAAATTGAAACATTTTTCAATTTAGTTCCTCCAATAACTTATTTAATTTAAAAAAATTAGATCACAAAAAATTAAAGTAAAAAGTAAGCACCCCCTCCGTTTCAGAATAAGAGTAACATTTGAACTTTTTACAGGAATTAAGGAGTCCCTATAAACAATAAGATTCCAAGCAAAAGACCAATATATCCTTGGAAACTAAGATTTTTTTTTGGTGCTAAATGCCTTGGAAACTAAGATAGCTGTTAGAAGAATGGTACAAATGGTAAAAACTCACTAAAGGTACATTGATATTTCAAAAAATAAAAAAGTCTGAGGGTTGCTCTTATTGTGGGACGGAGTGAGTAGTAAATAAATGGCAGTAAGAGAATTTGTAGACAAGATATCTCGATGGACAATTTAATCCTTTTCAATTTAGATTAAGTATATTATATATTATATATCGTCATGTGCATTGCGGTAATAGATAGAATATTTGTATTTTTATAAAATTAAAGATGTTGGCATTTTTTTTTTAATATTTTGAGATGTTAAGTACTTATTGGCAACCTAAAAAAAAATTATCAACATATATTTGGTAGTGTAATTTTTCTACTTATTTCAAAATTAAATTACATTTTTTAGCTCGGAAAAACACAACTTTAAATCAAATTTTTTTGAGCTCGTGATTTCCTAAAAGTGCATCAAGTGCTCCGAGCTTCCGAACTCAAACTCGAACTCAAGCTCCGGTCTTAATTTTTTTTTAAACGGGCTCTATAAGTGAAAACGCAAGCTCGGCTCGGTGGTTTACCTTATCGCCCAAGAATTATATAGTGCCAGTCTCGGGTCACGAGCTTAGCAAGTGACTTGACCATAACTTCACAAGGACTCCTTGCACTTGCATGTGTTAAAGCTCAGATCTCAAAACCGAGAAATTATATGCATTCTTATTTTTTATTTTTTGAGGCCGAAAAATCATTATGTATTCGGTAGTATACAACACAATACATCGAATAGTACTCCCTCCATTCCTCCATATAAGTTATTTAGAACACATTGAAAAAATTAATGAATTCAAATAAACAATAATCTTTGCACCACAATTTCAATAATACCCCTTTCTTCCTCATTCTCTTTCACCTTTCCAATAAAAGATATGTTGAGTTTATATTTGGAATAAATTATTGACATCTAATAAAAAGACATGTAAATGATAATTAATTTGGATATATATATATATATATATATATATATATATATATATATATATATATATATATATATATATATATATATTTCTTAAACGATAATTAAATGTGAATGAAGGGAGTATACAATATGTAGCACGCAGGTTGAATTAATAGGCATTTTTTCATCAACTTATTTTCGCCTAGACAATTTCATCATTTTTCACTTTTTTAAACTCCATCCATCACTAATGTATTTACGGGCTGCCATTTTTATCATTCCATTAAATAATTGAGATTTTTCTATCTAAACTGATAACGTGGCGTAATGGTGTTAGAAAATTCTCTCCTACAAAGGCAAAATGGAAAAAATTAATCCCAACATGGAGCTCCTAACCCGACTTGGGCTATTTATCTCCTTCTTCGATCGATTTGTTCCCGTGGATCTGGCTAAACTTATTCTCTCTGATCAATCACTGATAACGTGGCGTAATGGTGTTAGAAAATTCTCTCCTGCAAAGGCAAATGGAAAAAAATTAATCCCAACATGGAGCTCCTAACCCGACCTGGGCTATTCATCTCCTTCTTCGATCGATTTGTTCCCGTGGATCTGGCTAAATTTATTCTCTCTGATCAATCTCTTATATTTCTATCTCTTTTTTTCTTTCTCTATGTTTTTCTCAAGGACACTTCACCACCCACCCTTATGATCATCATCTTTTAATCATTATCTTGTGTATTGGTTTTGATTTTTGCTATTTTTGTTCATGTCCCCCAAATAAATTTACTTTCAATGATTTGTTTCTTTAAAACTCTAATGTACTTTGTCCATGCATTTCATAAATCTTAATGTGGATGTTTATTTATTACATAATTATTATTTTTTATTTGCTTATGGATCTTTAAAATTTTATAAAGTCTGAATCTTTATTGCTTTTAGACTGTAAATTTAAGGTGGGATTTGCAAGAATTTTTATAAAATCATTTGTTTTTCTCTCTCAATCCGTACAAAGCCCGACCCACCATCCCCTTCCCTGCTCGAATATGACAACACGTCGCCGCCGCCGCCTTTCTCTTATTCTCCTTCACCGGCCAGTAACCTAAAAAAAATTTTGCGGGTCGGATCATCCATATAATATACAAAAAGAAACTCCAGATATTTGGGATCTTTCTCTTTGAATAAGATCTCAATTCCAGTGACGGTTTCATTAGATATCTTACAACTAGAATCCCTCTTTTTTCCGATCCAGTTCCTCCACCACCACGAACCCCAATTAGATTCAGAACCCAAGTACTCTCTTTCGGATTCAATAAACAACTCTCATAGATCTTTTTTTCCTTTTAGAAGATACAGGAGCGAAACAATCAACCTATTGATATTGGAAGACCCCACGGATTCTTCCAATGTATCATTTCTGGGTCCAATGGAATTCATAGGTATAGGAAGAAGTCCTATCAAATAGAGATTTTTTCTTTCGACCATATTTCGATTGTTAATACGATATATAAGGTATGATAATTAATTTTTTCTGTATAACAGGATTATTAAAAGTTAACAAAACAATTTCATTAAAATCTTGCCAACTCAAACTTTCAAATCAATTCTCAATTCACAAAAACCTAGAAAAATTCTATTATTTTTCCCCCAATCTTTGAAGGCCCAAATGGATGGATTGAGAGAGTGAAAAGAAATTAGGTTCCTATTGTTGTGATTCCAATTGCATCCTTTTGATTTTCTGAGATGCAAATTACTAAAAGTTTATAATTGGTAATTGCATTAGACATTCACAATGAAGAACATAACAACTGCTATGGTTAGAGAAAGAAAACAAGCGCTTAAAAAAAAGAAAAGTTATTGAGAGACTGAAGCCATAATATTGTTATGGCGTTCGTAATAGTTCTACAGATTATTATGGAGAATAAGCACAGAGAGATGAAGGGGAGATGAGAGATTGATTAGAGAGAAGAAGTGTAATAGGACCCACGAGAACAAATCGATCGAAGAGGAAGAAGATGAATAGCCCGGGTCGGATTTTCTTGTTTCAAATTCAGATCGGGTCGAATCAGGAGCTCCACGTTGGGATTAATTTTCCCAGTTCGCCATGGCAGGAGTGAGAGTGTTCTAACACTGTTATGACACATCATCAATTTGAATGGAAATTCTAAATTATTTAACGGAGTGATGAAAATGGCAGCCCGTAAATAAATTAGTGATGAAAAAAGTTTAAAAAAAATTAAAGATGATGAAATTGGCTAAGCGAAAATAAGTTGATGACCAAAATGACTATTAATTCTACACAAGTTCATCTTCGTATTGTTTAGTATACTAATAAAATTACTTTACATATATTAGTGTACTAATTTACAAGATACGAGTCAATAGTAAAGAGCATATCTTGGATAGTTGGTGTGCAATATATTCCACGAGACAAATTTTATCTGACTTTAAATCTTGTTGTACAATGGCTAAATATATTAATAATATTGCTTCATATGTTGTAACATCATTAATGCAAAGTGAATTCATAGTTAGAACCAATCACATACCCGATCATTTTATTATTACATTAAAAAGTGTATTAGAAAATTTAAAATCATTTTATCTAATGCATGACTATTGTATTGCGATTAATTTTTTACACAGTCTCCAACATAAATTTTTATTTGAATATCACATGTTCTCTCTCACATTAACATTTTACTTCATGCAATTTTCTTGCAATTAAAAAGTCAATTCAAATACATAAGTACTTCCTTGAAAAACAGTAGGAAAAAAAAACAGAAAAATAAAGAAATAAATGAAGTCCAAATCATGCTTCAATCATTTAGTTCATTTATGGTTGCTATGCCCTATGGACCAACAGGAATCACAACATTTTCCGTCCCCAACAAAAGCTACTTGATCCATTCAGGGAAACCATATCCAAAGCTACTGAATTTATAGCTTTAGGAGAAGTCTATAAATCACCCAGTGCCAAAATCACTCACAGAGTTGCCTGGAAAAAGCCAGATTATGGATGGAAGAAACTCAACACTGATGGTTCTGGCACTGGTAGCAACAGCAAGGGAGGGGCTGGTGGTCTTATTAGAGATCATTTAGTCCTTTGGCTAGGAGGTTTTAGTAGGAATTTGGGTCCTTGTGACAGCATGTTGGCTGAATTGTGGGCTCTTAGAGATGGACTTACTATGGCATTCAACTTAAATATAAGCAAACTTAATGTTGAGTTGGATGCAATAGTAGTTATCAATCTCCTCAACCAAGTTGACATTTCATCCCATCCTTTTTCTAACCTTGTATTTGATTGTAGGGAACTATTGCTGAAGTTCGAAGACGTCAGGATTAGGCACATCTTCAGAGAAGCAAACTCATGTGCAGACAAGCTTGCAAAGAATGGAGTTTTTTTGGATAATTTTTTAATGCTTTCATATGTAGATTCTCCCCCCTTTGTTAGCCAAGCTTTGGCCAGGGATGCCCTTGGGGCCTCTTTTGAGAGAACCTCTTCAGTTCTAAACACTACAATGTTGCCTCCTTTTGATTAATTTATAATATCGTTTGTATTCTGACCCAAAAAAAAATTTAGTTCAATTTTGATATAGAATAACTGTCCAGTTCAGTTCGACTCTACACGGTTAGACAAATTAATTCAACGGCTGAATTTTATGTTAGATGAATAATTCTACATACAAATCTTTTAACCCTGTTCTACACACGTACTAACTTAATATCTCTTGCGCATATGATAAAAAAACTCAGTCATTGACCCAAAATTTTGGGAAACAAGGGCCATCTCACAGTGGCTCTAGAATGGTTAAATTCCGCACGTATAAAATTTATCCTCATCCATCGAATTAAATTGTAAAGATTGATTTAAAACATAACACTTGTTATGAGACTTAGAACATATGTCCCCTATGTAATTTGTATGTTGCGAAAAAAATGTTGTTATGCATAGGATCCGGGCTGGGCCACCTCACACTCTACACTGCCAAATGGGGTGGTGATGCTGATGCAACAAATCCAGACAAACCCACAAAATTTTCAAGCCTTCCCACCTCTCTTGATTCCTCCGGCGGCGAGAATCAGAAGCGGTTAAAAACAACATAGTACAAACAACAAAAGGAAACTTATAAAGAAGAAATGCAGACCCTTAATCTTTGTTGTACCTCTGGACAAACTCTGTCTTTTATTAAGAATCGTTTGCAGAGTTCTAAAATTAGGAGTTCTCAGTCTTATAATGATGGTAAATTATGTCACCTTACCCCTCAGCTAAAGCAAAATCACCATCCTTTTGCCTCAAATTTTATGGGTTTTCAGTTTAACCCCCTCAGGTAAATCTTGGGTTCTGATAAAGTTGAGATTTTTTTTTAGTGGGTTTTGTTTGTTTATGCGATGTTTTTTGTGTTTTTGCAGGGTTTCAAGTAATTGTATAGAGGGAGTGATCATGAAGAAGAAGAAAATACATGGGTTTGGAACTGTTTGTTATGCAGGGCCTCTTAGTCCCCAGAATCTTCAATGGATTTCCACTATTTCCACAGTGTAAGCCATGAGATTAATTATAAATTCAGTTTTCTTTTTGTAGTCCTTTGTATTTTTCAATGAAATGTTCAATCAATTCTTATTGGAATGCATTGCATCAGTAGCTTATTCAGTTTTTGAGAGTTCCATTTGATAGTTGTATGAAATATTTGCCATCAGACAACATGTTCTTTTGCCTAATTAAAGTAAGAAAGTAAAAGAATGATTTTGCTGTTCTGTGCACCAGTTCACTTATATATATGTGTGTGTGTGTGTGTGTGTGTGTTCTAATATATTGAGTGATAAATTTTCCTCTAGGA
This sequence comes from Vinca minor, assembly GCA_026122235.1. NCBI lineage: Eukaryota > Viridiplantae > Streptophyta > Magnoliopsida > Gentianales > Apocynaceae > Vinca > Vinca minor. The sequence continues at coordinate 786,808 of JAOCZM010000286.1, forward strand.
TCCTAATGCTTGTGCGGGGCACTTCGATTCACAAGGCCTTTCTTGTGCCGTTGTTTGCTTTACAAGCTCCTGCAAGCATTGTCTCATGGATCAAGTAAGTCTTCAACTTTCGGCATTTGTAGTAGTATCATGCTTGCTGACTTCCAAATTGAATATCCTACTACTTTGATGATTAAGACGGGCCAAATATTATGTGTTCTGAGATCACCGTAATTGAAAATCCAGTATACAATGACTTTCAGGTTTCAGTTTGATTGAAATTAATACAAGTTTATTTGCAGGGGTGAGTATGGCATTTGGAGTGCCTTCTTAGCTCTTCTTGTTCGTCTATTCTTCTTCATCCCTGGTAATTTATCCTCTATTTATTTATCTTATGTATGACTTATAAGAATTACCTATTATTGGCTTGCGGAGCCAGATATAATTTGTTTATGATGTCTTAGCCGGAGAAATTGAACAAATATTTATCTATCCAGCTATTTCTTTGATTTAGTGCTCAGTTTATCAATATTTGGCATTGGTAGTTGGAAAGTAGTTTAGAACTCACATTTCAACTTCCAAGCATCATCAAAAATAGATTACAGAAGGCAAAATACCATGAATATGGAATGCTGTCTTGTTGCCGGTCTTGAATGCTACATCGGGAAGCATATATGGACCTTTCAGTTGGAGTTGAAACTGTTTAAGTACCCTTGTTAGGGCACAACTAAAGAATCATGTTAATGAGTTCTACTTTACTACCCTGTCTTCAGTTTTTCATTTCATTTGTCCACAACCCACATTTGATTTTATCTGCTAAGATTTGTGTGTGTGTGTGTGTGTGAGAGAGAGAGAGAGAGAGAGAAATGATTGACTGTAATTTATTGCACAGAAACCAATCACTAGAATTTATGTATCACGAGTAGTTCCATATTTCATTAGCAAGCTTAATCAGACAATTGCTTATAGAAGAAAGTTTTTTTTGCGTTTGCATTTGCAATTGGACCTATTTGTGTATCAAATATCTGCTGGAACTTTTATGTACAAAATTGAGATCCTGATGAGGTTCAGTTTCAAATGAGACTCAGTTCATGATAATTGATAGTCTTAGCTGCAAGAGTATTGGATGGATCATTGAAATATATTTAATCAAAATTTGTTCTTTTGTAGGGGAACTTGAGTTGCCATTTATAACTTTGCTCCTGCTAATTGTGGCCCCTTATCAAGTTACGAAGCTGAGGTTAGTAAAATAATTACTTATTATGGATCTTATCTGTGGTCTTCAATTTTGAAGCAAGTAACTAATACCATTGTCTCTTTTGATTGTTTCTGCAGAGGAACTCAGGAAGGTATTATTCTTTCATTGGTGATTGCTGCTTATCTTGCTTTCCAGCATTATTCTCGAGCAGGAAGTTTGAGGAAAGCATTTGACCAAGGTTCTGTTGTTGCATCTTTAGCAATCATTTGCATCGTTGCTGTGCCATGCTTGCTTTTGGTCTGACTTGAACAGAATCATGTAAATTGATTCCTAATAATCATCTTCTGTAAATTTGGGTTTTAAAGTTCTTGGAGAGGGATATGACAATGAATAGTTGTGAAGTAATCACTTAATCTCTTCTTTTATCAAAGAAAACGCCAACTTCTGAGCACCTTAAAATCTATATGTGCTTGTCTCCAACTTTCAATGACGTAACTCAAATTAGCAGTACCGAGTTGCTTATGTTTCTTGCTCTTTTGTTTTTCATTTTTTGTTTTCCCTTATCTCTATATATCTTCATTATCAATGTAAGATGGTACTTCCCATTTCAGTTAGATTCACATGGAGTGTCTTCGTGATAGTTTCTTGGCGGATAGAGCTTTCCTTTGGATTCTCCTGCAACTACTAAGATTTTATGCTAGGAGAATCAACCAAAATAGGTGGACTAGTACCTTGCCAATTAAATCCTTGTTTATGTAGGATCAAACGGACTGCTGCTCTTACCACTGCCTAAAGAGTTTGAACTTCCATCTGTATACTAATAAATCACTATGTTGGTACTGCTGTCTTTTCTAGATCTTCTCTTCAAGTATTTAAGTTTCACCATATTTGGTATATGAAATGATTCCGATGTATGTTTTAGGAAGAATTGGTGTACCATGAAAGGATAGTTTGCTACCATGTCCATATCGGAAAAATGTTGGAAATAAAAGCGTGACCAAAAAAAATATCTTTATTACTATTCTGGAATTTGTATCAGCTCTTGTCTATTGTACATGGTGCTTCACTAAAACAGTCCTAAATCTAGTTCTTGTCTAAAATATTTATTAACTGCAGATATCATATATAGCCAAAAAGAACCCTCTAGATGCTCTTTCCACTATCAACTAGTTGCTTTTTGAACTATAAGGCATACAATAAAGAGTAACAATGACTTATTAGTGAAGACATTCAGCATATTTCTCATGACAGTGCTTCGTGCCTCCACACGGATTGACCGAGTCTGGAGGCGGCCAGGTGAATGGCTCTCTCAGCTTTGGGATAGTTAATAAGTCCATCTGCTCTTTGTCTAAAGGTAATTTGCTGCGGTAAACCATACCATTAGACAAGTCATCACCAAGATCTGTTGTAGGTTGTGTGATATCGTCTTTGCTGAGTTAGGGGTGCCTGTTGGTTCTGAACCGTAGTCTGTTGGTTCTGAGCCATAGCCTGTTGGTCCACTCGGGCTGTAAGGATTGACGGGCGTAGTAGTGCTGCAAATTCCAATAGTATAAAGGTTTCATTCATAAGAATTAAGAAAATAGCAAGTTTCATTAAGTTTAGCAAGCTTACCTTGGTGGTGTCATGGGAACCATGGGCGTTGGGGACATCATTGTTGGTGGTGTCATTGTTGGTGTTGTGTTGGATGCTGCAAAATGACAGCTTCCATAACCTGCAGCAGTGTAATTCAAAAATGTGAAACTTCTGCCCTCTGACTCTTTCCTTGATTTATAAGTTTTTAAAGGACCAATAGATATGTGTAAACATAAGATAGCATTGTCTACTTGGGAATTCGTCAGGGATTTGAAGTGTTACTAGTATAAGGTTTATGATTGGCAGGAATCAGTTTACATTCAATGATGAGTATACGATAGTTTCCTTCTCGTGTAAAAATGTCGTACCCAGATCACAAGGCTCCAGCATCACCAGGGGTCTAGAGAAGGTCTTGATGTACGTAGTCTTACCATTATTTTTTTCCATAAAGAGGATGTTTCCGGGGATTCGTGACCTAGCGGATAGCAAGTGAACACTTAACCATCGCGCCAAGCACGGCCTTCATTTTTTTCCCATCTCGTAGTAACTCAAAATTTAACCTTCATTTTTTCCCCCATCTGGTAGTAACTCAAAATTTAAACTCATACTACTAGAATATGAGTAAATTTGGAAAAAGGGACATTCAATGTTCTCTTGATTGTCTAAAGTGGCAAATAACTAAAAACTCCAAAAGCATGTCCAAGTAAAACAATGCTATTCTGGACTTACTTGGGTCAGTGTAAGTAAGCTGTGCTGCACCTCCAAAAGCGCAGCTAGTCGGGGAAGGGTTCTTCTGGTAATACTCATTGAAAGCATAAGAAGCATGATCTTTAATTGTGTTTGGATCAAAGCAAGGACCGCCCGTTTGAACTGCTGAACAATCTGCACCACCATAACCCACAAGCATAATCTAGAGCTACCTGTAAAGCAGTTGAAGAAGCTGTGGGGTTGGCAACACACCAAGATCCTCCTCCAGATGATGCCGGATTTGGAGTGGTGGTGGTTGGGGCTGGATTTGTATATGGGTTCGGAGTGGTGGTGGTTGGGGCCGGATTTGTATATGGAGTGGTGGTGGTTGGGGGCGGATTTGTATATGGGTTCGGGTTTGTTGGTGCTGGCGGGCTTGTTGGATTTACAATCGGAGTTGTTGTTGGAGTTGTCGGATTGACGATGGGAACACTATCCAGCTGAGTTTCAGATCCAGTAGATGAAAAGATGGTTTCGTCGTCTTCATAAGGTAATCTTTCATTTTGCCAGATTGCTTCTTCAGGAGGTTTTTGAGCATTTCTTGTTTCTGAAGCAAAAAAACAAGCAATATAAGTTATTTTTTCAGCTTTACTTTTGTTTCTGAAGATCTTAAAATGAAGCAAAAGACATATTCCATGTCTTTTGTGTCTAGAAATGCTTATAGTAGCACCACCCAGCAAGCCCTCTCAACATTTATTTTTTAAAATATTATTTGGGGAGAAGGTTTTGAACTTTGGAACTATTTGGTTCGACTTTGAAGTGCTAGATAACTACACAAGCCTTTCTTGACAAGTAGTAACAACTAAATTTTGTATTTGGACAACGTTTGTGTCCCAAACTAATGAAAATATTTTACCTTATCTTTTCTCTTACAAATAACAACAGAGAAACCTCGTAAAAATGAAAAGAAAATTCAAAGAGCGGGAATGCCCCTCGGATTACCTGAGAGAAAGAAAAGGGAGAAGAAGAAGAAGACGAAAATGGAACGCTGAAGAACACCTACAGCATCCATAATATAACCTTGAGAGAAGATCCAAGTGCAGTTATGAAGTTGTAATTTGGGTTAATAGTTTATAAGATGAGATTTAAGAAAGAAGGGAAGTACAGTAGAGGCTGTGAAGAAGAAGAAATCATATTCATAGAGAAGAAGTATATAAATAAATAAAAGTAAGAGAAAGAATCATAGCTTTCTTGCAATGAAGACATAAATTAAAAAGAGAGATCAAGTGTTGGAAGAATATAAGAAAACTTAAGCATTGAGACATTCATAGTTTGAGGCTGCAAGCAATTGAAGGGTGACAGAATCAACCAAATATGATGATGCTCCTGTTTTCGAGTTGGTTCGACTGTACTCTCAGTACTGACAGCAATTTTTGTTATTATCGTACTAATTATATTACGATCATCTAACGGCTCAAAAATCAGTCGATAGCTATTTAGGAATACTCACTCATCGACTTATTTTATCTGTTAAAAAATGAGCTGACAAAAACTCTGCTAGCAATGCAACCAAATTGTGTTGCTTTGGCATTGTTCTTTTTCTACTTTTTTTTCGTGACTTTTTACTGTTACAAAACATAGTATTTACCAAAAAGGTAAAATATAAAAATGCCAGAATGAATGTAGGAGGAAGATTTTATTCTATTTGTAATATGCAGTTTTATTGCCAACCTGAAGATGCAAACTGTCCAAAGTATCATTACTTGGTGATTAGGAAATGTAATAATCAACACTTTTCTCCTTTCATTTTTATTTTTATTTTTTTCACTTTGAGGATCTATTTTGGATTTAAGATGTGAGCAATATAAGGTGCAGATAATGAGTTTAACTACTTACATAATAAATATTTAATAGTAACATAATTATCTCTGTAGTCCGGTACCAAAAGTTATATATTGTGAATTAAAATATAAAATTGCAATGAGTCATAACTACACTCGGCAGAAATAGGGCACATCGAGTTTAGTGAAAGAAATAAAGAGGGCCAAGTTTTTTTTTAAAAAATTGAAGGTGTCAAATTGTTCGTTAATATTATCTAGAACGGCTATTTACAATAGTCATGTCAGTATGAAGTATTTTAAGAATATTATTGAGATATTTCCAAAATATTTCCCGACTCAATATATTAAGTTAAATCTTTTGAAACTAATACATCGATTTAATCTATCGATGGAAATTCTTGTCTCACTGATTATTATGTGTTCATAATAAGCATACAAAACAATTACAACTGCCAATTTCATTAAAAGGTAAAGTCCAATTATTATCCTATTTGTTTTCTCATTCTTTTTTCTTTTGCTGTATAATTTGAGTATTTTCGTATTAGCAAAATTCTAGTTTCATAATGGTAAAGAAAATACAATATCTAAATAAACATTAACAAGTAATTATGTAACTCGAAAATAAGGAAACATACATACAACTTGAATAAATCATTAATTTACTTTGCTGCACTGCTCAAGATTCATGGTAAGGTAGAAATGGAAGAGTATATTCGGGTGATAATACTTTTGATAGGAAACCGAATATGTAAATACTGAAAAAGATGGAATATTACAAATATCAAATATTTAGCTTGCATGAAAAGGAAAAACGATCAATTTTCCCCTTTACATTTATTTTGTCCAAAAGAAAAAGAGAAATGAAATAGAAAAGATCCAAGTAGCTTCCTATAATACAAAATAGTTATTATACTATATAATTAAACCGAGTTTTTTTTCTTCCTTTCCTCCCCCTCCTCTCTTCCCCATTGCAGAGAGTACAATCAAGAGATATATACTTTATATAAATCTCCAAGTTACTCTATGGAATTACTTCAAATATTCAGTTTCAACAAAAGAAAAAGGAAAGGAAAATAGAGAGAGAATAATTTCCTTCCTCTCCCATGCAATTCATACCTTATCTTTGATCCATGAAACTTCTCTTGATCCAAATTTGGGACAGAGATTCTGTTGAACAAGAACATCTACAACACTCCATAAACTTTGCACAACTTTGCGTTCATGGCCACCCGTATCTGATGTTTGATTCTCTAAGCACTCTCAATTATCCGAAAGACTGAAACTCGAGAAGAATGTTAACTTAAAATGGGTTCAATATTAAGCAAACACCAAGATCTAAAATGTACAACTCAATAATTTACCTTTAGGTTATCCTTGGTGTGGCCTATGGCACTGTGACAATTTTTTTGTTACTTCAGTCCAAGCTGCAGAAGAAGGATCTTTCAGTTTTATAACAGATCAAATTCCTCCATTAAGAAGAAAAGATTTCCTTACCGGGGATGCTTCGAAAATCAGGCTCAACCCCGTTCCCATTTATGTCACTGTGATTCGGTGTCACATACTTTCCTATGGTAACAGCTACACCAGATCCGTCATGCAGCTCGAATACAGATTGAATCAGACCCTGTAGTTCAACAATCACAGACTATTAGTTGACTTAAGATATATGACATGATGCAGCTGTCCCCCAAAACCTCAGTCTGGTTTAGACAAACCTAAGCAGGTAAAATATTTTAAACGCCCCTGGAGTATAATTTAAGAGACAGGCACTACCTATCACCTAACTAAGAAGTGGGGAACCTCCAAACTACTGCTTACCCTTTAAAACTAAATAAGCTTATAACTCTACCACCAAATTCAAATTGTAAATGAAGCTCTAACCGAATTATGTTATCCCATTACTATATTCTGATACGATGAGTAACTATTAGTGAAACTTTAGTGATTCAAAATTTTCTTCCTTTTTTCCCCTTAATCATTTTTTGTGCAAACTGCAACTAGATCATAGGAACTAAAGGAATCAATTGTAGATTTATGCACAGACAGCATGTCATAAAGGTAAGGTCACAAGGACCCATTTTCACTTGGGATTCTACAAATAAAGGTTTTCTATGCTCCAATACGGTAAAAGACTTGACTGATAGGGTGAGACAACAATACTGATTATAGCTTTTCTGAATACAAAGAGAAAATATTAACAGAACATAATATTCCTATTGGTATGAAATCTTTTGTACTCCAGTAAAGGATTGGTCAGGAGATGAAGAAGTCAGTACAAATTCATTGGATGATATCACGAGGGTGGAACAAATTAATGCATGCCAAACTACATAATAAAAACAAAATGAGCAGACTCCATAAAACCTTAGACGGAGCCAGAAACTTCATGTTTGAGGAGGGGGGTAGGAGGGAGGGGGACATGGAATCCTTCTTTCGAGCATGATACGGGGGAAACAAAGAAAGAAGATGAATTATATCTCTAAACACTGTAAACCTTACCGCGAAGCACTAGAAAGATACTGAAAAGAGAAGCAAAAAATGGATAAGAATGACAATTGAATCCGAAGAACATGAATTGCATCTAGAATATGCTGTTAGTTTGATGCAAATAAAGACGCTAACTACCTTGCCATAAGTCCTATCCCCAACAAGAACGGCTCTACAGTTATCATGAAGTGCTGTGGCCACCTGAGATGAATACCATACGTCAAAACAGCTAAACACAGATGAAGGCAAACAATTCATGCTCTTAGCCTAAGCAACTCACAATTTCACTTGCACTGGCAGTATTTTTATTCACCAAAACCTGCATTGAGAAATATGGTGATGAGCATTATAAAGAAGCCAAAACACACGTGAATTTTTCCCAGAAGAATTTTCTCATAAAAAGTCAAAATATTAAATATTAATAGTTGGTCAAAAGACACAAATTTGATTTGACACAAGTGTTATCCTGCAAAAATATTAGGCCATCACAGGCACTTCTAAATTTGGAATTTTAACCAACCAACCTTCATTTATTTTTTTTATTTTTTTTGGAGGTTTTGGTTATCCACCGTAGTGATTGGCAGGGTCATTTGACATGTGACTTTAAGTTCAACCTCATAATCTACCTAGTATCCAGATTCTCCATTGATCATGATCTAGCCCCTCGAGATCATATTCCAAGGATTCAACTCATCTAGTGCAAGTCACTATGATCCAACTGTAATCCACATAAAATTTAACTCTTAGATAATACGGTAGTTCCTAATTTCCGAGGGTGTGGTTCTTGTAGTATTTATTCTGGTTTATATCTCGTAATGTGTGATCTCTACAACTCAAAGAGTACCTAATATACAATTTGTTTGACATGTCATGGAATTTGTACTATTAAATCAGAACTTGAACTGCAACAAATGGTAATTTATTCATGAAATAGGACATTATGCTAAAGAAGGTCCACACAATAGAAAGTGATTCACAGAATAAGCAGTCTTATTTCATCAGATAGTACCATAACGAGAGTTCCAAGTTCATATTTCTCTATTCCAATCATCAAACACGGAAAGGTATAGGGATATAGCACATGAGGAAACAAGTTAATCTACAACTTAAATAGTCCAGCAATTAGTTAGTACCGGACATTTCTAGGTCCTGCATATTTTTCTATATTGAAAAGCTAAGACATCTCAGTGTATATATTGTAATTATCTCCTCTCCACTACAGGTAGTAATGGAATTTCTGCTTGATAGATGCTTGCCAAGTTATCATATAATCATATCAGGAAGTCCATACCAGTTTTCAACTTTTATGCTAGCACCTGGATTTGCCTCCTTGTTGGCGACTACAGATGCTGCAAATTAATTAAGAACTAACATGCACTCTCAATGAGAATGTTGTATTCTCTAGATTCTGCATTACTTGTACAAATGGAAAACGTATTAGTTGTTTATGATTGTCAGAAGATTGTCCTTACAATAACAGGATCCCTAACAAGAGGTGGAACTTCTGCTGTAATGTTTTTGACATACTGCGGATCCCTGCCAACAGTATAAGTCACCTGTTCACATCCAACACAAGAAAGAAGTAAATTCAAATATGGGAAGAGATAACATAGGGGACACGAAGTACAAATTAATTTACAATGTCTTTATCATAAGAATTCATTTCACAGCATGTTCTAGCTAGCATTGTTGCTTCCGGCCCCCCGACTCAAAATAAAAGCCCTTAAAACTTATTCAAAGGATATTCTGCCTGAATCTATTCAAATAATTGCCCCTGGCTGTAGACCTAACAGGATAATTGGCAGCACAAGTTTATGAAACTCAGTGAGGAGCAACAACCATGAAGCAAAAGCAGAATCATAAATAAAAAACTGTGAATACTTAGTAATCTTCTTTTCAAGTTAGATTTCTATTGTTTTTTTGTCAATTTAGATAAACAAAGAAATCCAGAAAAAGTAATACTGTAAAAAGGTATTCTATTTTTGCTATCCAACCCCAACCGCCCCCCCCCCCAACCCACTCCACTACCTGTTGAGTGGGCATGGAAGCACATTTGATTCTTCTAGGGTCAACAGCTAATTTACCAAGTTCATACAAGGTCCTAATCATAGTCACATAATTCGGTCAATCTGCTATCGAATCCCGAACTCCGTTCGGCGTACCGAATCGCCGGACGATTTGCTCCGGGAACGGCCAAAAAAGTCGTTCCGGGCGAACTGAAATTGTTATGTTGCCGAAGGAGTGCGGTAGGAAGTATAATTGAAATGATATGAAAAGGGAAAAGAATAATGAAATGGAAGTGAAGAAATTGGTAGGAGGAAGAAGAGAGGCTGACAGGAAGGAGGAGAGAAAGGTAGAAGAAAGAAAAGGGACTAGGGTTTTACATCTTTGTCTATGTTTCAGTGGGCTGGGATAGTGGGTTGGGCCAGCACACTTTCATGTTACCTTTATCACAATAATCTTTTGCCAATAACCTATCATAAATTATAATAATATGACTTGGACTTATGATAACCACCTAATATAATGAAAAAATACATGTTTTTTATGGGGTGAAAATCCTCTGTCCCCATCCGTGTATGTCCCCGTGTCCCTAACCAATCAGAATTTACTATATAAATATTTGTTTCAATTATATATACACATGGTGAATTGTGATTGGTTGGGGACACGGGGACATACACGAACGAGGACAGGGGATTTTTTGCCTTTTTTATGGTACCAGGTAACATCACTTACATGAAAAAATATATAATTATTCTATTGAAATTCTAAATCATCTTTCTAAATACATGAGTATACCCCCACCGTACCGGATTCATCTAAATTAAGCGAATTCCGTACCGGAGCGTACCCCGTATTCCGAATCGTATTCCGTACCATGTAACTATGGTCCTAATATTTGCTTCACAACTTCCCTAGAATTCATAGAAACAAACAATTGATGGTCTACAATAGCCATCAAATTTGCGAAAGCTTCACTTTACCATCTAAATCTGATTAATTTCTTACTTTGCCATCCAAAATTCACTTTGTTTCAATTTGACAACCCTAATTTAAAATTTGGTTCACTTTGCTATTTCCTTCTAGATTACTGTTACTCCACCATTGGCCTACTAAAAGAATGTGATCACATCAAACATGTATAATTGAATCTGAAATATTCAAGTGACAAATTTTCTCTTAGCTAATTACTTCTTGGACATAGTTTGAAGGAAAATATGCCATTTACTATCTTTTATTCTACTTATAAAAGTTTGACTGCTTTCCGTTAGTTGACTAACAATAAAGTAGCAGTACTTTAAAAGGAGATGCCAAATTTAAACTTAAAATTAAGGATAGGCTCTTAAGACAAACTGAGGTGATGACAAAGTAGGATATAAGCACTATTTAGATAGATGCTTAGATATAAGCAAATAAATTTTTTGTTAGAATGCTAAACAGATTCATGAAATATAAAGTTTAAATGGACAAAAAAGAAAAAAAAATAGTTCCAAATGCTACAACTCAAAACTTTTAATTATTATTGGTATGATGGGAACTTGACTATAATACTGTTGAGGGGTAAAATAAAATTTAAAAATAATTATAATTTGGAAGGCACAGTACAACAGACTTTTTGATGTTATAGTGTATCACCTACCGTCTCCCCTTGATGTAGAAAGAGCTTTGCAATTTCAATGCCAGCCTGAAAGAGACAACTACCAAGATCAATATTAACAGCAAACAGCAGGCTTAAATCTGTAACTAAAACATGGAAAACACTAGCACCTAGTTTTTCAACTTCTCTTTCTTCCAGCAAAATAAAAACATAGAACTTTTAAAAATCTTTCTTCCTCCACCGAGTTTCTTCATCTCCTCTGTCTAGCTAAATCAATAAATTATAAGTCATTACAACTTCATTTCCCCCTTCTGTAACTTATTTCCCTATAATCCATGTATCTAGAAATGGGCTGTAAAATGACCCGTAAAACAGTACAGAATTCTTGTATGGATCAACTCTTTTTCAGCCAAATTTGTGGTACATCACTAATAGATTTATCTGTATTATTAAAAAAAATTTAAAAAGTGTGTTAGTTTCTAGGACAATCTGCTATTCTAGCCAAATCTAAGTCTTTTATTAGGGGTCAATCCTTATAAAGCCAGTGAACCAAATCAGTGGCATATCACCAGTAGAATTATCTTACCTATAACCAGAAAATGTGTGTTAGAATACAGGAACAATATGCTAGTCTAGCTGAATTTAGTGTTATTATTTAAAGTAGGCTTAATTAACTAGTAAAATGTAGCAAGCTAACCTGTACTAGTCCACCAAGATTATCTCTAAGATCAAGAACAAAGTATGTAGCACCCATAACCTTCAGTCGCTTCATTGCTGCAAACGCACATGGAATACATGAAGTGAAACTAAATGAACATAAACCAGTTTTGTTTTAACATTTGAGCCTATCCGAAATATTCACGACAGCTTTGATTCCATTAACAAGGTTAGACATGTAACTTTAAGACGAGAAAGATAACAGCTTGAAGCAGGAAAAATAAGCCGTTGCTTTTTTTGGAAGAAACTTCCAAACATTCAAAAGCCATAATCACGTTCAGTTCTTCAAATATCAACAGCATTTTACCATGCAAAGCATTTTCTTTCAAGTTCAAAAGAAGGTTTCTCTTGAAATATTCAAGACAGCATTGATTCCAGCAACAAGGTTAGACATGTAACTTTAAGACGAGAAAAATAACAGCTTGAAGCAGGAAAAATAAGCAGTTGCTTTTTTTTGAAGAAACTTCCAAACATTCAAAAGCCATAATCGCGTTCAGTTCTCCAAATATCAACAGAATTTTACCATGCAAAGCATTTTCCTTCAACTTCAAAAGAAGACTTCTCTCGTACCACTTAGGGGAGTGAATATTTATGAGTTTATGCACTGTTGTGTTTATGAATTCACAATTGAAAGAGGTTTATAACTATTTCTTGGTTTGTGCACTAACAATTAAGACCCTATCCAAGGCCTAAAATCTCTGTCTACCATGTATATTTTGCATACCTGAACCTTGCAATTCAATTTCTTGCGTTGATATCTAAATAGTAATATTAGGAGACAGATCAATATGTATGATGTATCTATTATGTCCAGTCTGTCCATCTGAAGATAATTTGATTAAGTTGAAGGATAAATCTGAAGAAAAAAATCTCGGAAAACACATATTATGCATAAGTAAACAATATCAAAGTATGCCAGAGCAGCAAAGCAACACAGGAGATAACATCGCACCATTCCACTGTACAAATAAAGAAAATAAAGTCTATGCTATCCTTTGTGGCAGAACTTACAAGCTGCGTTCAAGAAAAGGAAACTAGAAAATTCTAGAGAGTAATTGTATTCCTAAGATATTCCAGCAATACGCCAATACCTCTAACATTGCCCTGCTAAAAAAAAATCCACTCTTTCATCTTTTTCTTTGTGTTTCTTGAGCTAAATTAAAAGAAAACAAGAACAAACAAAAAGCAACTTAGAACAACTAAGATATTACCGTATGTTAAGCAAAAGAGAAAAAGCTCTAAAGACAACAGCAAAATAGTAGCACACAAATGATTTCTAATTATTGCAAATGTCTTTCCGCAATATTGAGGTGATGAAGTACAATATAGAGTGCATTCACCTGTGACCAGGTCTTTTCTGGCCAATGCATTAAATTCTTTAAGCCGTACATAACCAACAGATACAGCGCCATTTTCAGTCTGTTCTAACCGATAAAATACCGGTGTCTTAGCAACAGATTGCCTCTGGACCTCAATTGATTGCACAGGTCCACAATTTCCATGTTTGACCTAACATTATTTGTGTAAGAATCATCATCTGAGCCACTGAAATAAAGTCCTGGGGGAAAAGAAAAGTATTTTCTCTGTTCAGGATCGAACCATGATTTTCACAGATGTGTCACTGGGCCCTTGTAGTAGAGACTGATGCTTCGAAGGCAGATTTTCCACTTACATCTATTCCATTGACAGACAGGAGCTCATCTCCCTATAATAAAAAGTTAGAAAGCCACACATTTATTTAAACATTAGTGTAGTTCCAAATTACTCACAAGTAATGAAATTACTATTCAACAGAAATCCATATAACGCAACCAACAAGGAGAAAAGAAAGTTGTGGAAGAGAAAGGACCTTTTTCTTGCCAATTATGTAAAGACAAACTTTGAAAGAACAGGAATAATGGAATATACAGAATCATCAAGGAAATAAAATCGGGGTATTCTCTATTAGATATCCGCCATTGAAATATGTAGTAAATGATTTCTAATAAATTTTGTCAATACGGTTGCTCAAATCCTGAGTTCTTACACTGTCGATTAAAAAAATAAAAATAAAACTGCAATCAACATAGAGCCTTCGCTAGCAAAATAATTTATGCAAACCATGAGATAAAATATATGCAATATACACCCTACGCGTACGAAAAGATGAAAGCAATATAAAAGAACTTTCTAGTCATAACAAAAGTATACCTGTCTTACACCAGCATTGTGAGCTGGGCCATCCAAAAGGAGCCCTAAAACCTTCAGTTTCACACCTCCGTTGTCATCTGGAATTTCCCTAAGATTAATTCCAATCCCAGTAATATCATACCTCGCCATCCTAGAGAACTTTCAGCGATGATGAAAGTAATGTTTCCATGGAATAAGAACACTGAAACTTTTGTAAGGCAGACTATGGCATGACGAAATGAAAATCAATTACAAACTAGTCCTAGGAAAAGGATAAGTGTCTCGTACAGAAATTACTACCAACACTACAAAGAAATGTATGTTTTGTCAAATGCAACAAAGTTTATACCAAAAGAAAAAAGAAAAGGTGAATGTATCAATCTGTACCTGTAATGAGTGAGGAAAAACTTGAGAAACAAATGCAAATCTCTCTGAAAGATAAAATCTCACCGATGGATAACTCAAAGATCATGAAGTAACCATAAGACAAGAAAAAAAAATATCCAAAAAAAATTCTTTTAATTTCTAAATTCTAGAACTACTAGAATCCATGAATGTCCTTTTCTCTAATCAGTGAGTTACTGAAATACTTGGCAAAAAAAAAGGGACTTGCGGAAATAGCACATAGCCATTCTTTACTAGACATTCCTGGTCAGGTTGATCCAATTATTTATACTGGATTATTCAAGATTTAATTGAACAGAATCAGATCAAGTGACTCAATAATGTAACCAATAGGGAATAGCAGAGAGAAGATAACTTTATTTTAGCGAAGCACACTGACATGCATAACAACATGGACTCTTACTGGTTAACCAGTTCTAACTTACTAAAGTGCTTAACTTGAGAATAAAAAATTCAAGATATTAAACTTCTTTTTTTTTAAATCTTAAGGAAGAGATGGTGATGAAAATTTGAATTCCTCTGCCAATAAGAAAGATTTCATCAAGAAGAAAGATTTTAATTCTATCAATACCCTCCTGGTGGGCAAGAAACCTGCCTAACAATATGAGAATAGCTTTCTATTCATTTGACAGAGGAAGCAAATCAACATATTCAGGAAAGAAACTTAGAAATTTCAAATCAATAAAATACTGTTGGGTATTGTCAATATGTTTATTAAATCAATATACCCCTGGAGGTGAAAAAAGATGCATACGTATTCATATGTTTTTTATCTTCTGCATTGCAACATATACAATATGTTTCTTAAAGTTGTAAAAAGTGTAGCCTGGATATAATTTTTAAAGTATTCAATATACCTCTGCAGGAGTAAGAAAACGTGTGTAGGGATCACTCAAGTTGGCCAACATCCTGCGGATGATATCATGAGCTTTTGATCTTGTCTGGATTGATGTGCCCAAGATATCTTCTTTCTTTTTCTAGATAGAAATGATGCCATGATTACTATCCAGAGGCACATAAGACGTGACAAACTATAAGCAATAGCAAAGCTATGACAGCCAAAAAATAATTATGGATGGTGTTTGCATGAGGCTTCAATTTGGGAACTAAACAAGGTGAAGCAAGCAAGAAACTAGGCAAGTCTGCAGCTCGCCACGATTGAAGCTTTGGGGATCATTCGTAATGTATATCAAACAATAGCATACCTCCGGACACAGTTCATTGAGAAAGTGTGTGTGGGTGGATGGCATGCGAGAATCAATCATTAAATGAAAAAAAAAAAGGCATCTTAATACCCGAATCACTATTTAGGTTCATATTTTAGAACAATCTTCTAGCTTCTTGTCGACAGTTTGATGTAAACACTACTTTAACATGAATAAAAACTGATCTTAAGTAGACATATACTGAAAAATGCTGTCACAAATTTGAAAACCTTTACCTCACAAATATTTATATACCAGCTAATAGAAGGGGAAAAAGTTGTACTCAGTGCACAAGGATTCCGCATCAACAGAGTTGGGAAGGTCATATGTACGCATTCACTTTTACCTTTATTTTTTCATAAAGAAGCGGTTTCCGGAATATACCAGCTAATAAAAATAGGTACAATCACTAATTCATAAAACCAGTGAGAAGTTGAACACTTACAAGCCAAGTTTCAGGGGACCAACGGTGACGACTTGTGGTGTCCAGAAAGCTATCATATACAATCTGCCAAGCCTCTTCAACGATGCTATCATTAGTCGGAACTTGAGAAGCGCTCATTGTTTCTTCCTCCGCTTCCTCTTCACGACAACTCAAATTCGGCTCCGCGATAGAGACCGAAGCCGAGGATTCCGTCGCCGGCGGCAAGGGGGAAACTGATGAGAAAGATGGCAGTGGAGAAGAAAAGAGAAGACCTAAAGATAGAACAATCGAAATTCCATTCGTGATAGTTCGGATTATGTTAATTTCGCCATTGTCGTTGCCGTTGAGAGTATTAGCAGTAGCCGAGGAGCAGTTTTTGCGGCTAACGGCAGATGAAATTTCTGAATTGGTGTAGAGTGCGATTCTGGTTAGTGATGGAGGCGGCCGCGGCGGCATTCGTGGCGGCGGTGGCGGCGGAGAAGATGAGAAGTTTGAGAGGAGAGAAATCCTCATCTTGATGACCGTTATTACTGTAATGGGCGGAACAGGTAGTATTTGGATTAAAAACTAAAAAGGGACTGAGAAGGAAAATGAAAATTTTTAGAGGACTGAAATGAAAATTTGGACTTCAGAGAGAAAATAAAAAAAAAAGTGATAATAATTATTCATTTTTTTTATTAAATACATCACCTATTTTTTAGAAAATATTTTTCCCAAAGTATCCTTCTCATATTTTCAGACAGCATCTTACACTAAAATTTATTCTCTCACTTGTCTCTACAAGTTTCAAATTTAAATAATATTACATTTTCAGACATAATATTACACTAAAATTATTTTTATGATAGTGTTGACCTATAATATAAATTATATTTCAATAATTAAGATATATTATTTACATGTGTTTGATAATAATGCCAATGCTACTTAAATATGATTGTTGTAAATGATATATTTAATTAGGTTTTATCGTCATTATATATTGTCTTCGGTCATATTATGTTTAATTTCATTTCATTTCGATATTGAAAATAGATTCACAAAACATAGAAATGAATCAACATTCCATTGTGCCTTTGCCATACATACGATGTAATGGAAAGATGATTCCGAGTTCATTCCCGATGGAAAGTGATTATTCGTGAAAGCGATTCCATTATATTTCAGCATACCAAACGTGTTGAAAAAGAATACACATGCAGATAAAAGATTAAGTTCAAGTTATTTTTCTATTTAAAATTATAGATCAATTTGCACTAAATAGCCACCAACTATTTACGTATTTCTCTTTTTGACCAAATACATTAATTTTAGTGGTTTATAGCCATCAACAATTTACGGGCTACATAAATTAGCACCGGCGTACTTTTTTGGCCAAAATATTTTAAAAAGCACGCACGTGCTCGACACTTGAGGGGCAATATTGTCCTTCAAAATTGACCCGACCCGACCCGACCCGACTCGTTCCTATCATATCTATCTTCTCTGACTGCTCCGACCACCATCACCCACCTCCACCGCCAACGACCATCCCCAACGTACACGACCATCATCCCCATACGCCACCACCTCTCATAGCAGTCATAGCCAAAAGGAGTGCATGGCAGTCTATGGACTGATTCTCATAAACAAGATGAGCAATCAAGGTACATAGATGAGTTTTTTTTTTTGCTGTGAAATTATTTGAGATGCTTTTTTCATTGCTCTATAAACATAATCGGAATCAGATTTTCTATTTTCGAATATCATATATCTAATTTATGGGATATGTTTTGTTGAGAAACTCTAATTTGATATGAAAATATTCTTCTTAGGGCACCTGAAATTGACTTAAAAGAGCTTGACAGTCCCTTTTCAGTGGCATCTTCTTCAGATAGAAGGAAACGGGATGACGCTTAGGAATTCACATCTTCTTACTTAAATAGGCATTTTGATTTTGATGATAATAATGATTCTCGTAGAACCCCCAATCGATTGACAATTGGAATCGGATACTCTAAAACACTAGTATTAAAAAATACCCAATGTAAGCCCTAGGACAAACAAACTCAGTTTTTTATATTGGACAAAATTTTGATGTTGTGTCTAATGATCTTAATCTTTGTGATAGAATATCGGAACTCATTATGGAAGCTCTAAGTACTTCAATCGAGCCATTGGTATCAAGATTCAAAGTTATGCAAGGCTCATTTATCAAGATTGAAGATTGAAGACTTAGGTTTGGTTAGTTTAGCTTTGTCGTCATAAGTCGTTATCTTATAAAGCTCTAACCAAAGCTCTCATGAACATAAGCTCTACACTCTAGTCTTGCATGCATCATAAACACGTTTTCAAAAGGCTAAGTTTCAAAACGTTCCTTACACGAGTTCATATCTCAAAAGCCTTTGTTTTCAAGGTCTAAGTCCTTTAAAATGGTTTTCCAAATGTTCTTAGTTGTTACCTTTTGGGAAAACCTTTTAGACTTAAAAAGATTTTAAAACGTGTGAAAAAATCAACATCTCTCGAGGCTCGGAAAAGTTCGGTCAGCCGAGCTCAAGCTCGGATCAGCAGAGAAAGCAGAGAGTTTGATTGATTGGCTTGGTCGACGAGGGATGAGTTCGGTCGACCTATGCATTGGTTCGGTCGACCGACCTAGGGGCTTCGGTCAACCGACCACGGCTCGGTCATCAGAGGTTGTTTTTCGGTCAACAGAACTCTGCGAGTTCTAAGCCAGTTATATGGCCAGTTGCTGAGTCGATTTTTCGAGCATATTTTGAAAAGTATAAATACTCTAAAGCTGAGAATCACTCGATGACTTGGACATACAATAAACATTCATATCTTATCAAGTCTAAACACTTACAAAGCAAAATACTCTCCATCTCTATGATCTAAATCATTCAAGAGTATTCTTTCAAAAGCAAGACAAAGAGTGTGCATCAAATGTTCTAAGAGCTTAGTATTCTTGTACTTCAAAGGTATATCTTTCTCACTTAGAAGAGTGAATTATCTTGTTCTTTATTGATCTTAATTCCCTTTCTTAGTGATAGGGTAATTCTTGTAAAAGTCCTACTTAGTGTGGGCAAGTAACTCTTAGTGAGTTTGTGTATTGTGGTTGTGTTGTAAAACTCTTAGTGAGTTAGCCACAATTGTAAAAAGTCTTCTTAGTGAAGTTGTTGAAATCCTTGGGTTGCGGCTCAAGGTAGTGGATGTAGATTCTGAGTGAATCGAACCACTCTAAATCCTTTGTCTAGTGTTTGGGTTTACTTTGCTTTTGTTTATCTTGCTCAAACTTACCCTAGCATTGAATAGATTCGAAAAAGTTTGCAAGATCGATTAAAACCCAATTCACCCCTCCCCCCCACTCTTGTGTTTTACACCCAATTTCCTCAACCAAAATTCCTTTAATGCCTCTTCCTCCTCCGATTACCGAAATCCGGCGGTGGCAAAAAAACATCGTTTTTAATATCTTCTTTGCATTGTTTTGGAATTTAGCTGCGGATTGGAACTTTTGGAAAGAAAGGTGAATCGATACGGACTCAGCAAAAATATGAGTGGGTGATGGGAATTAGATAGGATTTCTTGATTTTTGGATTGAAATTGAAACCCATTGTCGGAGAAGATGATCGGAGGTGGCACCGGAAATGAAGGTGGTTGGATCTTTGGTCGGTTTTAGGTGGGTCTGGGCTGGGCAGGTCTTAAGGGATAAAATGGTTTTTTTACGTTTTCAGGCCAAAACAATTAAGAAATTTGTGGGAAAAGTACACCAGTGCTAAGACATACAGCCCGTAAATTATCGATGGATAGAAACCACTAAAATTAATATATTTGTTCATAAAGAAAAATACGTAAATAGTTGGTGGTCATTTAGTGCAAATTGCTCAAAATTATATATAATGATTTTTTTTGCTAAAAATTTATTTATTTAAATTTAATATAAGAAAGTTAAAATTGTAACTTTAGCCCTCTACAAAAGTTAAAATTAAAGTTAATGATCATCTGTAATCGTAATTGATGATTAAGTTAACTATAATCAACAATTATCTAACTGTGATTATGACTGCGAGTATTACCTTCAATGTCACAAAGACTTCCAACCACACGTATCTGATGTTGGATCAAAACCTCTACTCAATTCCAAGCCTCTCTTCTTCAATATCAAAATAAACTCATAAACTTTCTTAGTCCTTTGGAAACACTATTCCTTTTAATGCACCTATATCTTAAGTTTTCCACATATTTCAAAGGCTTGAAATATTTATAAAATGGGATATGAGCAACATCCAAAAATCTAAAATCATTAACCCATCAACTACTCATTCCAATGTCTCGAGGGCTACTATCAACTCTTTCTTGGGGATTAGAACTGAAATTGGGAGTCTAGAAACTCTCTCAATTGAAGAAGCTGATCAACTGAACAGAAGTATCCGTAAATTCAAACGACGAGCAAGTGAAGAGATTCTACCGGAAACGACACAATATTCACAAGAACCTATTAGCTCCCCGCATGTAGGTGCAACTTAGGGTCTGGAATTTTTTCGCGATACACTCACGGAAACTCCTCGAATAAAACATTTACGCACGGGGAAGGTGAAGATGATATGGAAGACAAGATGGTGACAGAACAGTTCCTAAAATCGGAGACATTGAATGTACTACAAGGGGAAGTACCATGGTCGTCGGTTAAGTTTTCCTTGGAAGAGTGCCAAGAGGCGTGGCGCCCCTGGAAACGAGCCTTGATCTTGAAGGTCTTAGGCTGTAACATCACTCTAAAAATCCTACAACAAAGGGTTAAAGATATTTGGAAGCTACCAAGGGGCTTCCAACTGATGGATAGGCAAAATGGGTACTTCATAGTACGATTCTTCAACCGGGAAGATTATATTTATGTTTTGGAAAAAGGTCAATGAATAGTTATGGGACAGTACATATTGGTGACTAAGTGGCGTCACAACTTCAGAGCCACCCTAGAAAAACTAACATCCACCATGGTTTGGATACGACTTCCAGATGTCTATGTGGAACTTTTTAAATACCAATTGCTGCTCCGTAATGGCAATACGGTGGGCAAACCAATTAGGATTGACCATAGGACAGAAGAAATGGGAGCAGAAAAAATGAGACCTATGTCATTGCGCAATAGATCGGAAAGACCGGTGGTGGAGAGAAACGGTGATAATGGGACGCCTAGCGGAGGAGACCGAGGCAAAGCTACAGGTAGCAAAAATGTCTTTCGGTTTGGAATCCAGGACGACACTGTGTCAGGGGAGGGCTCCAAGAGGAGCAAAGGGTTCTATATTTGACATTTTAGGTGACCTACAAGAGGACCAGGTCGAGCCCATTCCGGTGCGAAAACTAAAGGAAAAAGTATCAAGTATACCAGACCCTACACCATCAATACTGACCTGAATCACAACAGGGGGAAAGGGGTTTAATATGGGGCGAAAAGTTACCAAGCCCAAAGATGAAAGGAAAACAGACAAGGAGAAAAGAAAATGCCATAACGAATTGGACCCAATTAATACCACGTTCTTAACTCCTATAACTACACACAAAAAAAAAAAACCCCAAACTACTTCTAATAAACAACCCCAGCCCACCCCAAAAAACAACTCCACATACAGGCCAGGCCACACTCTAAACCCAACACACATGTACCCACTGTTATTCCAAACCCAATTAATATACTGTTAGTAGTGCCGTAGGACCATTGGCATATGTTGTACGTTTTATATCTTTTGAGCATGTTATTTGAATAGTTAATTATGCTTCTGAACATCAAATGCGTGATTTGATAGTAAAACTCATTAGCTTATGTAATTACTATTCTAGTTGTCCCTAGTTTTATGTAAGGTTCTTTACTGATGAAATAAAACTAGTATGATGTTTGATTGATGATTATGTTTTACTAATCATGTGTAATGAATACAAATCATATCATAGATGTAATATATTGGGATATATTGTATACGTTAGAAAGTAATACTTCATGGTCATAGTCATAAGTATTACTTCCTCAATACTATTTTGGAATCCTTAGACCTTATGTCTTCATTGATTCTAGCATGAATGAAGCCACGTTTTGACTTTCGATCGGGACGTTACTTTTAATCGAGTAATAAATACGGCGATGATCGGATGTAGTATCCTATCATGGCTTGAATGTGAGAGGCGTTGTAAGGAATTTGTCCCTCTCTTATTAGAGAGATATCCATGGAGCACTTTCGATAGGGAAATCTTGTTTAAATGCATGGCCAGTTCTCAAATATATTTAATAAAGTGGTTATTAAATATTGTTTGTTGGAGCAGATCTACACGGAGATCGAGCATAAATACAATTAAGCTTTATGCTTAATTAGGATATCGCTGAGACAAATGGATCAAATAGTGGATTGATATTATGTTAGTTGTACATTCATTCACTACTGGGTAATCACGATGTCTACTAGAGACCGCTTGTGATTTATGAACACATACTCACTAAGTGTGTTTTCATTGCCAGTTGTGATATGAACCTACTGAGGGTCACATGCATAGAGCGAGTTAACGAGACTCGTATCGAGATTGATGAATGCAGAATGTGTCTAAGTTCATTGTATCTTACATTTATTTTTCTGAGAATAATAAAATGTTATTATTCGAATTAGAGATTAAGGAGGGTCATTTTCGGTATTTGGTTATAGCTTGTGATTACGTGGGAGTTATTATGCGATAATCTCATTGAATAATGATAAAGGTACAAAGCAAGAAATTATACAAACAAATCAATTCTTACAAATCCCCCTTTGTTATTCATATTATTCGACATAATATCATTTTTAAGGGACATAAATTGATTTTTACTTAAGCCAACACTTATTTTTTAGTAAAATTTTAGTGGAAAAAAAAACTCGTCATGCCCATAATCAGAGGGAGATTTATGAGTCTGATAGCGGGGAACACTTAAGTTTCAAGTTTCAAGTTTCAAGGACCATTCTTTAGAATTAAGTTGGTTTCACGGACGATTCTTAAGTCCAAATTTGACACTGAACATGGATAAAAACCTATGAAAACATATGAATATTATTGTTGTGTTCTTAACTGAATGAAACAATCTCCTTACAAACGAAAATATATTTACTAGAAAGCCACTGATCGTAATTCAAAAGGGTTCTCAGGTATTTTTCAATTATGTTCAATTAGTTTTAAAAAACATGTAGACACTAGATGGTAAACTTGATTACTTATTACTATCATAGTAGATACAGTAAAATCTCTATACCGGAGAAAAATATTACTATAGGGAGTTTATTCTAAAATAGAGACGTACATATAAAAAATTATAATTTAAAAAAATAACTATATACATTATACGACCCTTCGAATTGTGTGCCTTCATATTTTAAAAACATGAACTTAAAATATATATATATATATATATATATATATATATATATATATATATATATATATATATATATATAAGATTCATGGGTTTTAAAAAAACAAATGTACGTACATTACAACTTTATACAAGTATTTCATATCATTTTAAATTTAATGCAACATAGTTAAATAATTCAAAATATTTTATAAAGATATATAAATATATTTAAAATTTAATGTTATTTTATTATTATATGGAGGTAAAAATTTCTTAAGGATGGTCCTAAAAAAGCATGAAATATTACAATTTAAAATTTATTCTTATTTATAACTGGTCTCGGATTGAGACCATAATTTTTTTAATAAAATGAAATTATTCTTATATAGAGTATTACTGTGTATTCTTTTGTATATTAAAAATCTAGTTTTTGTAAATGTAAATAAAGGAAAGTGGAATTTAAAGCAAAAAAAAATGGAACTATATATCATTCCGTAATTTATAACCAATCTATAACAATACAAAACTTCAAATTTGAAAAATCTATGACTTGCTATCACATTAGTATAAAAAGTATATCTTCAAGATCTATTTGATAAAGAACATTGGCATGCTGATGATGGGAGATTAAAAGAGGCACACAACGGTATGCAATCTTGATCAATGTTGCAATGAACATCTCCTCCTCCAACATTTGTGTTTATAAAAAAATTGCAAGTACCATTTTTACAGTGTGATGTAACATCCTTAAGAATTTCTTTGCATTGAGAATCATTATTGCATTGGTAGGAATGAACTGGAAAAAAAATAGACAAATCTTAGACATATATAATTTATTTAAATATTACACGTGTTACAATGTGTATAAAAAAATAGAATGTAATCACTTACCACAAGTATTAATAATCAAGACGACCAAGAGAACTAGAAAAATAATTTTATAAAGTAGTTTTTTCATCTTGACTATGATGCAATTTTATGGTGTATCCCCTTTTTCTTGTGCAGTATATATAATTGTAGACATGATCTTATGATTTAGAATAAAATAAAATTTTGAATATTTTTTAATTATGACAGATCATAGAATCTAATTAACATTCAAATATGACATTAAATACATTTTTTGGGGCACAAGGAAATAGGTAACGTTTATACATAAAGTGCATTTGTTCACCATAATGTTCAAAATGTTTTATCAATATACATGGTACATCATCTTAAGGTTTCTACTCCACGAATGATATACCATGTTTATAATAACTTTTAAAATTTGATTTTGTATTATCGAATATAACACTCCAAAAGGAAATAATAATAAAAATATCAACTAAGAATATTTAAATACTGAATTCAAATACCACTCATCACTTCTTATGTTTTCACTTTTCACCCTCTCTAATGAAAAATAATTAAAAAAATACAAAGCTAACTAAGAATATTTGAGTATTCATTTATAAATAAGACAAAATCTACAAGAGAAATAAGAATATCGATTTTCTAATTTTAGTGGAAATTTTCCTGAATAGAAAATTTGCAATTTCACGTGATTTCTAACAGCACGTTTGGTATGCTGGAATGGAATGGAATGGAATCCCTTTCCAGGCAGAATCGGTTTCCACCTAGAATGACTTCGGAATCCTCATTCCATTCCAGTGTTTGGGAGCCAAAGCTAGAATGGAATGTCGATTTCTTTTATGTGTTTGGTAAAACTACATTTTAATGTCAGAATGGAATGAAATTAAACAGAATATGACATAAATGCCCTTTTAGCATATACTAGTGATAAAACCTAATTAAACATTCATTACAAAATCTTGTTGAATTAACATTGACTATATATATATATATATATATATATATATATATATATATATATATATATATATATATATATATATATATATATATATATAGTGTTGAAACATAATTTTTTATTAGAATGTCAACATAGTAATAAAAATAGCTTTACTTTTAAGTTTAAAAATAGATTAAAACTACTACCAAGACAAAGAAATATTTATAAAATTATACTAAGTGAAATAGAATATTTATGACTAAATACGAATACGCTGATATGTAAAATGAACGAAATAATTAATTAAATAAGGGGTATAAATGTCGGTCACTATTTATTTATGATTCCAGCTTCTCTTGGAAAGGCTATTCCATAGGTTTTGATGTGGAATGCCCTTTCCCACTTCTTCCTGGAATCGTCATTCCCACTTCAAATTGTTCAACCAAAAGCCGGAATGGAAAGAGAAGTAGGAAAGGTCTTTCCATTCCTTTCCATTCTCGCGTACCAAACACGCACTAAGAACTAAGAATATATTTATATTCAATTTCTTTGGAAAGTTAGGAAGATTTTAAGTGAAGTTTCACATGTTATTAAAAAAAAAAAAAGAAGATATCCATTTTTGGTCAAATCAACATCGAAATCTTCGTCTAGTCAATTGTTATCAAATTGTTACACTTTCCTAAAGACACATGATGTGAAATTAGCTGAATTATTATACTTTAAAAGGTTATAATATAATACTAGATTAAAACACAAAATTAATAAAGTATGAAGATATATCTATAAATTGTACACTAAAAATACATTTCAAAATGTTAGGGTGGAGAAAACCAAGACCCGTACAACTCATGTAGGTCCACTGATTTATGTTGGGAGATATTGGAGAAAAAGAGGAATGGGAAGAAAAAATATTTAGAGGGAACCTCATTTTCCCTCCGAATGGGAGATTTTCAATCAATTATTTACATAAGATATATATATATATATATATATATATATATATATATATATATATATATATATTTATCGAGTTAAATATTTACATTAGTAAATCAAATTTAAGATATTCTCTCTAATATTAGTTTTATTGCGAGTTCGAATATTACGTCATATTATGTGTCACATTTGTTGTTTCATTAAAAAATCTATAATGTAAAAGAAGCGGGGAGAAATAAAAGGGGAAGTGAGTGCATGATAACTATTATAAATGGGATTAAACGATGACACAAGAAACGATGATAGAAAATTTCAAATGTTAGAGAAATGTAATTTTCTAAAATTGATTGATTAGT
This sequence comes from Vinca minor, assembly GCA_026122235.1. Lineage (NCBI taxonomy): Eukaryota > Viridiplantae > Streptophyta > Magnoliopsida > Gentianales > Apocynaceae > Vinca > Vinca minor. The sequence continues at coordinate 813,522 of JAOCZM010000286.1, forward strand.
GTAAAATATTTGAAGTAGATTAGAGAAATGTAATTTTTTAAGGTTGATTGATTAGTGTAAAGTATTTAAAGTAGATAAACATTTACGTGAACGATTGATTGATTTTAAATAAACTAAAATTGAGGAGTTGTATTTCAAAAGTGCTCACGCCCCCAATTTTTTATTTTTTTTATTTGAACTAAAAAATGCAAAGTCTCTAACCCTCGAACTTTTCTTAAGTATTAATGTTGCTTATTCCGTCAAATTTCACTATTAAATCTAAACGGAATAGGACCACGTGACCAAACTCTTGGGAATTTGAAAAAAAACAGATTTGACTCTTAAATAATTGAAAATGAGATAAATAATCAGACTTCCACATGCATAGGAGTTTTTCCTTTTTTCCTTATTTTTTTTTACATCTTTTCATCTACACTTTTTGTTAGGGTCAGAACCTATTCCCCCCACAATGCCTCTGAGCTTGATCATGTGAGAGTCATGTGATCCAATTATATCCATATTTAACGAATTTTTTTATCTTGATAGGCTACTAAGTTTATAAGTTACATCCAAACCAATGATATAAGTTCAATTCTCTTTCCTACGTGTACTGTATTGATTGGCTTGGATGTAAATTTTAAACTTAGTAGCCTACCAAGATAAAACTACTCATATTTAACAGGAGAATTGGATGAAAGAGGTAACATTAATACTTCATAAAAGTTTGAGATAAAGAACTTTGCATTTTTCACTTTAGAGTCAAAACCAAAATAAAGAAAAGTGCAGAGAGTGTGAGCACATTTTACCCTATATATATATATATATATATATATATATATTACAGAGCATTTATAGATACGTATATTTGTATCTATATATATTTCTTCAATACTATTTTCTTAGATTTTCACATTTTTTAATTAATTTACTAATTTTTATTGGTTGAGAATATTTAGGTTAATTAAATTAATTGAAAATTAACTTATATTAATAAAAATTAAATATCAACTTTTATTGGTGCAAAAATGTTAAACTATTTTATTTAAATTGGGAGAGGGAGGATTCGATCCCCCGACCTGCAAGCGAATGCTACGCCACATTGCCAAATATTCTGGCAGGTATTTGACAACTATTTTCTTTAATTCTTTTAATGGAATGCTAATTTAAATTTTATTTTGGTTGTAAACTCTCAATTGGCTTATAAGAGTATCCCACATTGAAAAGTTACATTGTTTTTTGAGTTTGACAATACTATAAAAGATGGTAGTTTGACATGTTTTGAGTTACAAAATTGGGCTGATATTTTAGCCCATCAAATTAAGGAAGCCCGCTTATTTGCTTCATATATTTTTTATTTATATAAATATAAATAGTTAAAGTTTTAACAAATAACGGGTAATTCAGATGACCGGTTCCTCTGAATTCCGATTGAGCTTATATCAAGTTTGATTTAGCTCAAACTTATGCAATGTTCATTTTTTTTTAATTATAATGGAGAATTTTTATTTTCATAACATATTTTTAAAAATAAATAAATAAAAATAAATAGCTCAAACGTTTATTTCTTTATTTTTTTTTTTCTAAACAATGGCATTTACACTATATTTTGTATTTTGTGATTACAGAGCATGTTATAGATACGTATATTTGTATCTATATATTTCTTCAATACTATTTTCTTAGATTTTCACATTTTTTAATTAATTTACTAATTTTTATTAGTTGAGAATATTTAGGTTAATTAAATTAATTGAAAATTAACTTATCTTAATAAAAATTAAATATCAACTTTTATTGGTGCAAAAATGTTAAACTATTTTATTTAAATTGGGAGAGGGGGGATTCGATCCCCCAACCTACAAGCCTGATTATACGCCACATTGCCAACTACTTTGGCAGGTATCTGACAACTTTTTTTTTTTTTAATTCTTTTAATGGAATGTTAATATAAATTTTATCTGTAAACTCTTAATTGGCTTATAAAAGTATCTCACATTGAAAAGTTACATTGTTTTTTGAGTTTGACAATACTATAAAAGATGGTACTTTTACATATTTTGAGTTACAAAATTGGGCTGGCATTTAGCCCATCAAATTAAGGAAGCCCGCTTATTTGCTTCTTATATTTTTTATTTATATAAATATGAATAGTTAAAGTTTTAACAAATAATGAGTTATTCAGATGACTGGCTCCTCTGAATTCCGATTGAGATTATAATCAAATTCGATTTAGCTTAGACTTATGCAATGTTCTTTTTTTTTTTTATTCTAATGGATAATTTTTATTTTCATAATATATTTTTAAAAAGAAATAAATATGGATATTTAAATAACAGAACTTGAAGAACTTTTCAACTCAATCAAACAAGACACAACTACAGAGCTAACTAAGCAGTAAGCACCTTAATAAAGAGCAAGCATCTTACGATCGCCCTGTAGTTTTCTTCGCTAGAGCGAATGGTTGGAACCATATTTTTCTAAAATCAATTCGCTTCGTTTATACTGCAAAAATCAAGTGAATCTTTTTCTAAACTCTCTAAAACTAAAGTATTAATTTGTATTAATTTTAATTAATAATAAAAGTTAAAAATATTAATCTAAAGTCAAATAAGAGAATTAATAACAATAAAAACTCCCACATAAAAATAATAATTATTATTTTTAAAATTTGACCAATGACAAGACTATAAAAGAAAATTAATATGCATAAAATTTATATTTCCTCCGATTCAAAATAGATGTTTTTTTAAGAGATATTTTTTGTTGAACAATATAGGTCTTTTTACAAGAATGGTGCATTTATTGGCTAATTTACCCTTACATTATTTTCTCCATATACTCATATTTGTCAAAATGTATATAGTTCTCATGCAACTCTTCATTAATTTATTTGTTCTTTTGGAGTATTAATTAGGGGTACTTTAGTCATCTTGATTAGTATCTTAATTTATGTGAAAACTCCAAAAAAAGACTTATATTTTGAATCGGAAGGAGTATCTATCTATATTTATATTAAAGAGTCTGTTCTCAGTTTCAGCCAATCACATCCTTCTAAATTTTACGTGTAATTTCCATGAATTTTTGTTCAATTAATTATTTTATAAAATTTTGATTGGTTGATTAAATTTTACTTTGGTTGTAAATTCTTAATTTGCTTATAAGAGTATCCCACATTGAAAAGTTACATTGTTTTTTGAATTTGACAATACTATAAAAGAGTGTACTTTGACATGTTTTGAGTTACAAAATTACTTTGACATTTTTTCTTTCATTAAACATTACGTTTCAGTGCATAGCACGGGTATTTTTACTAGTATATTTATATTACAGAACATGTTTTCTGTTTCAACCAATCACAAGCCTCCAAAACTTTAACAGAATTTTCTGAGAATTTTGAGTTTTTTTAATTAGTTTAATTAATTTTTATTGGTTGTTATTTATTTTATCTATTTAATTAATTTGAAAGTTTAATAATATGTTTTGATTGATTAAGAAATAAAATAAATATCTTAATTAATTAAGATATTAATTTTATCTCTTAACCAATCAAAACATTTCCTTGAACTTTCAAATTAACTAAATATCCTAATTAAAAGATATTACATTATTAATAATTAACACATATTATTATCTTAATTAAATATTCTTAATTAAAATATATTATTAATTATCACAAGGTATTAAGATATTATCCTAGATATAATTAACTATGAAAAGATATTGATATTAATTACAATACTATATACAACTATCAGTAGAGTTAATAACTATTTATAGCACTAAACTATTTACGAATTTCTCTTTATAGTACTCAACTATTTACGTTTATCTAAATATGTCACTCAACTATTTACGTTTATCAAAATATATACAACCACCCATTTTTTGGGTGTTTTCCAGCCAGCGATATCACGTGAGTTGCTTCGGAACATGAACAACGACGAAAAGGAAAAGAAATCTTGGAAACGTCAGGCGATAACTGCTTAATTTGTTGTTGCAAGGGCAAACGGGTCTGTCAAATTAAGCAGTTATGGCCCGACGTTTCCAATATTTCTTTTCCTTTTCGCCTTTGTTCATGTTCTGAAGCAACTCACGTGACATCGCTGGCCGGAAAACACCCAAAAAATGGGTAGTTGTATATTTTTTGATAAACTTAAATAGTTGAGTGACATATTTAGATAAACGTAAATAGTTGAGTGACATATTTAGATAAAAAAATAGTTTAGTACTATAAAGAGAAATTCGTAAATAGTTTAGTGCTATAAATAGCTATTAACTCACTATCAGTATATTACATAAGGGATTTTTAAGACACTCAAACTCTTCATTATTTTTTCTAAAATTTAGAGTTTTTAATTCCTCTATAAAATTTCTAATTGGTTAGAATTTCTTTTCAAGTCTCCAAACCTTTTATTCTTTCTTTTGTGGAATTTTGGAACTTTTAATTCGTTTAGAAAATTTTGATTTGCTAAAATCTCTTTTTTGTATTTTAAATTAATTTATAATAAATATATTATCTTTATTTTCAATTTAAAATTTAAAACTCTTATCATTTTCATCAATGACGCATCAATCCCCCTATTTCAACCTTTAGTTACTTAAGTGCTTATCTTTTAACTGGTAATTGGGTTAAATTCAACTATCTCCCTAATATAGTTTCTTTTCCTTTAAATTACTATATAGACAAGAACGTTCTTCTTTTTTCTCACTGACTAATATCTTGAACTGTAATTGTTTTCTTATCAATCTTATTTTCTATTTATTTGATTATTTTCTGTTATGTGTAATGCAATTTTGTCTTTGTTCTTCTTTAATATGAAATGATATTTCTCTAATTTGTGTTTAAATTTTTATTGCTTATATTTTTGACAGTACTAATAGTAAGTGATAACTATACAAGCTAAAGACCAGCTTTCTGCATTATTATTTTTTCAAAAGAGTTATTTTTTTATTTAACTCATTATGCTGAGTAATTTTCTATTTAATCTTTTGAGATCTGAACTAGAATTGAAGTGCCCTTTGATACACGTCTTTTCCCCTTAAACTACTAAATTCCTTTTGTTTTATTTTTTCTAAAAATAAAATGTTATGAATGGAAGGGCGAATATTTTGTAGGTGACAAGTCCTTTAAGCATTGCACATCATATTGCATTTATTTTTCACTTGATTAATAGACTGATTTTGTTCCTTTTGTTTTTTTATTCACTTGGTTGTTTCTTGGATCAATTTTGCAGCCGTTGAAGCAATGTTGTTAATAAGACATTGGCAAAAAAGAATAATCCAAAAAAAAATTAATTTTGTGACTTATTTAAGGACTATCTTTTCGTTCGTAATTTTCTTAAAGATTGTTTAAATGACTCCGAGTTATGGTCCTTTTTTCTGTTTTTTTTTCCTTCCATTTCAACCATTCATTAGACTCCTTTCTGTTGAAAATCTCAAGCATGGAAATCCAAGACCAAAGATGACCCAACCTTAATTTTTTTGCTTTTTGTTCTCCTTTCACAAATTTTTACAAATTTATGTTTTTTGCTTTTTGCTTATATATATGATATTTATGTTTTTTTTTTCCATTTACGTACATGTTGACATTATTCCATTTACAAATTTTTTTTTTCCAAAATTGAATGTCCACATTTTAACTTTCATATGAATTAAGAAGATTAGTTTGAGTACAAATAAGTTACAAGAATATTCTTACTTATAAGAGACTATATTTGGGACGAAGGGAGTATAATGGATAACATCCCCGCTAGAGGTAGGCCCACTCATGTGGTAAACCCCATTGGTTTTCTCTGTTTTTAGTCAAAATTTGGATGTTTACTATCGATAACCGTGATTAATTTCTCCACCGTGGTAATCTTTTCAAAATTCTATTATATGTGTTGAAATTATATTGGTTGGACCTGACCCAAAGCACATATATACAAGACTTTGGCTACCTCTACAAAAAGAATTTGAAGAAAAACTTTATAGGTAATATTAGACAATAGTTTGGACTTTTAACTTAAACTTGTACTACTATAAGAGAAAACAACCCCATTCGTCCCTCAACTTATTTCAATTAGCTTCGAAAATCTCTATGTAGTTTTTTCGGCATAAAAAATCCCTTATAATTTTACGTTTAGCCCAGATAGTCTAAACCGCCAATTTTGCGGTGTTTTCCGGCAAAAACCGTGCACGTGACAAGCAACACCCTTTTAATGAAGGGTATTTGTGTCATTCGAGGTAAGTTCCCTAATATAATAGTAATAAACTCCCCCACACTTCTCTTAATTGCTCTCTCTCATCCTCTTTTTCTCGTTCTACTCTGTGAATTCTCGAATTGGAAAATGGGTCGCCGCCGAACCCCGTTTCGAGCTGCCGCCGCTTTCTTCCTCGCCGCCGCAGCCCGTTTCGAGCTGCTCACTCTCTCTCATCAATCATTATCTCCCCGATGTCCACTATAGACTTTTGATGAATTTTTCTTTTCTAGATCGCAATTGTATCTTATTTAGATCTTCTGATCGAATTGGAAACTTTCAATTAGCTTAATTTGTGAACAATTTGTAAGCTAAAGAGAAACCTTAATGGGTCGCCGCCGAAGCCCGATTCGATTCGGTTACAAAGCTTTCCTTTCGATGTGACCAAAAATTGGTGAGTTTAAATGATGATAATTTGATCAAATTGAAGTTAATAGATTGACCAGTGAAGCCATGATTTCTGTGCTAAGGAATTACGTTTCAATTGTTGTTGTTGGGGGCCAACTGGGTTGTCGCCGATCGTCGTCTTCGTGAGGTGTTTTTTTTTTATCGAAATGATTTTGGGGACCATTCTCTTCGCCTTAACAAGCTCTAAAACAGGCACAGGTGAGGTATTCCCCAAATTGAAAACCCGCAAAACGTGTTTCCAAAAAAAGAAAAGAAAAAGGAAAGTATTCAAAACGAGCATGAATGCCTGCCGGTTCAACTTCGTTCATTTTGTATACGGTTATTTTTTTGGTGACTCTTTAGCAATAGCATTTGGTGGTTTTCAAGGCTTGCCATTGATTGATTTACAAAGAGATTGGAGGGTCTGTGTTGATGTCATTTTCATTTTAATTTGTTGAGGTGTCTTCCATTGGCGTTTTAGAGCAATAGAAACATGGGTTCCCAATTCCTCACCCAAATCCCAATTCCTCAATCCCAAATCCCTATCCCTAAATCTCCAAGAGTTAGCATTCTGTTGCCCTTGAATTTGTACTTCATTGGATGAAACTCCTCATCCGACGGCGGCAATGGAGCTGATGCTTATATGGGATAGAGATAGTGAGGTGCTGGGTATGAGAGAGAGGGGGTGGGGTGCTAGGTATGATTAGGGATTTATTTTAATTTTAAATATGAAATGACAATTCTACCCTCGTTTTTAAAGCATGTGCACCACACATGCTGAAGTTTTCCGGAAACCACCGCCAAAGTGGTGGCTAGGACTCTATAGGCTGAACGTAAATTGTTTAGGGATTCTTTATGCCGAAAAAACTATATAGAAATTTTCGAAGCTAATTGAAATAAGTTGGGAGACGAATGAGGCTGTTTTCTCCTACTATAACGTAACCCAACCAATTAATACAGCTCCAAGAACACCCGAACTTACGTGCATTTGGAATTTTGGATGGGTTGTTGGATTGAGAATGTTTGACACTTTTATCTTGAAAATCGAAATAAAATGAATGATTTATACTTAATTTTTTTCTTCTTCAGGAAATGCTTAAAATTAGTGTTGTCAAACGTACCAACTTGTTCGATCTGTTGCAGACTACCTTCAAAGGGAGACAGCCAGATTTGGATCAATTTTTACAAACCAAGACAATCTTAAAGGGGTGTATTCAATTCGGATTTTAACTGATTTTCAAAAGTCTACGGATTCTGCTGACTTTATGAATTGTTTTAACTCTATTCAGAGTCTACGCAAGATTCTATCAGATTGATTTATCAGGATTTCTTTTGATTTATAAAGTATATAGATTATTTGAATAACACCAAGAAATAAAGAAAATACAGACCCAGTGGTGTATTATACAGATCCAGCGGTGTTGAATATCCAAAGTCAGCATATGTTTATCAATTCTTTTTTTTAATTAAATCATTTTTTTAAAAATTTAAAAAGTTTGGCGATTGTCTTTGATTTTTTTTAGATCACGTAACTGCGGCTTTTTTTGATTGATTTATTCAAGGTTTGTATAATTTACTTACTGGTATTTTTTTCTTTAGTTTTATTAAGATATGTTTTGTGATTGGTTTTGTTTCAACTCTTTTTTCACTTTGATTTTCTATTTAAGAGGAAATGAAATTCATGTTTGAAAATAGAAATTTGTTGTTAAATAGAGAAGAAATTGTTTGCTTTATTTAATTTCTATTTGAAGATGATTAAGAAGAAAATTGTTTGGATATTATGACAATAAATCTTATTTTTGGGAAATAAACATTTCATATTGAGTTTTCTAACGATGCTCATTTTTTTAGTTTGGATATTTCTTTATTTTTCTTATAATTTTAAAGAAATGAGATCATTAAAAAAATTGTAATCAAATACATTTAATTTTAATATTAATGAGAGAAAATCAAAATCTTAAGGAATTAGAAGAGATTTCACAATACCATTTAAGCCTAGGAAATCCATCAAAATCCTACATTTAATGAAATTTATGAAAATCTATATAGTTTTGAATACCTATAGATTTGAATGAACTTTTTAAAATCTAAATTGAATACCTTTAGATTTGAATGAACTTTTTAAAATCTAAATTGAATACCTCTAGATTTCATTGGACTTTTTAAAATTCAAATTGAATACCTATAGACTTTCAAAATCCTTAAAAATCATATAGATTCTACATTGAATACAACCTCCTTTGCCTACGTCTTTCGATTCAACTCACATTAGTCCGTAGTTTAAATAGAATGGGCTAAAATGATCCACATTTACACGGATAAAGAATAACCAAATCTAAATTCGTACAAATAACACGTCACAGTTCGCGGAATTATGACTAGGGCTGAGCATCGAATTCCGATTTACCGAATTCGAATTCGAATTGACCGAATTCGAATTCGAATTTCACATGTATTACCGACCTTTTTCGAACCGAATTCCGATTTACCGAATTCGATTTACCGAATTGGCGAATTCGGAATTCGGTCGGTTTACCGAATTACCGATTCGGCTTTTAGAGAAGGAAAAAAAAAGAAATTTTTAGAAAAAGAGGAAGAAAAAGGGGAGTAATCTAGTGTGGGTGACATTTTTTGTTAGAAGTAGGGATTTAGGAGAGTATTTATAGTGTATTTATTTTAGTAGAGTATTTATAGTGTATTTATTTTAGTATTATTTATTAAAATATTTTTTTGAATTCGAATTCGGTAATACCAAATTCGCCAAAACCATATACCGAATTCGAAAACTTCGAATTCGGTATGATCCGAATTACCGAATTGGTCCGAATTACCGAATTCGATTTACCGAATTCAAATCGAATTCGGTCGGTAAATCGGTATTTACCAAATTTGCTCACCCCTAATTATGACCATTGTGCTACTTAAAATGGTACACAAATGGCGTTCGAAAATTAAAAACGAGATTAGCGATTTCACAGAAATAGTCGAGTTTACCAAAAAAAAAAAAAAAAAAAAAATTTGTGAACATTCAATTTGCGAAGTATATAATTAGGGTTTTGCATATCAGTTTCTGAATAATTTCTTGAAAATTCTGGGGGGAAATGGATACTAAGGAATTGAGGGAGGCAGTTAATTTCATTTTCAATCTTCAATTCTGGAGAATGGCTATTTTATGGACAATTTCTCTAATTTTATCATACTTTCATTTGCTCACTCAATCATTTTTCTCTCAGAAACCTAAGATATATGTTTGTTCTTTTCTACCATTGCTTCCAGACACAACAACATCAAGGCCTGTCTGCGTCATTACCGGGGTAAATGGAGTCTTAATTTGTCTTGTTTTATGCTAATTTGATTATGTTTTTACTTCAGTTACTTGTATATTTCTTGTTGGCAAATTAGGGTTTGTTTTGATCTTGATGCAGCTCAATTCTTAGGAATATGGTTTTGTGTAGTCTATCATTAGTAATTTAGAATTAAAGATTGCATTTTGTGAGGAATTGAATGTTCCTTTTTTTAAAATTATCTGCTAATTGGGAACTGGTGAATTAGTAATTCCTAAAAAGAATTGATTTTTCTCCTGTCAGGGGTGGATCAATCGGCGGGGTGGTGGCTACCCCCCGACATTTTTTCAAAATAGAAAAATGGGGTTTTGTTCTAAAATGTGCTTGTAAATATTGTATCTTGACCCCAAGTTTTTCGTCAAACTTTACTACAATTCATGTCCCTTTATGATTTGTATCCAAAATATAAGTTTTATTCTCCCTTTACTGAACACTTACGTAAGCGTGAATTGATTTTGAATTATGATCTTTTTGCGGCGTTTATATTTGCAGGCAACATCTGGTTTAGGAGCTGCAGCTGCATATGCTTTGTCAAGGGAAGGGTTTTATGTCGTTTTGGGTATTGTTCTTGTTCTAATCTCTAATCATGCAGTTTTATTTGACACTCCTTACTGACTTCATGCTGCATTCGTGAGATTGTATTATAACAGCAATGGGTGAAGGTACTCTATGAAACATGAAAATCAAATGATATATTCAATTAAATTGTTGAAAAGATTCTACCTGCTTTTAAAAAAGCTATCTCATGAGGGAATAATTTCAGCATGCATCCTCTGGATACGATTGATTATATAGTTTTAATTTTTGTGTAGCTACTCTTTCCAAATTGGGGCTTTCTTATTTTAAATTTGCCATTCATGAAATATTCGTCATTCTTGATGTCACCAAAGTTTAGCAGTTACCACATACTTCTATTTTCTCTGATTGTGTGGTATCCCAGAACCATGCATGTAGTAGAACTGGTGGGTACTGCTTGTACTTGAAATGATATCCTTTTTATATTAACTTATTGTTTTTAATGGCCACCTTAAAGTTGGAGAGACACTAGTGTAAAATGAATACTTATTTATGTAATTTTTTGATGTCATGCTCTTATAATAATAAAAGTGTCCACAACATGGGTCAATCTCGTCTCTGCTGCCTGCTTATTCATTAGCTTGCAGGAAGCGAGCCAGATGGCTATTTTGACATTGTAATGCATCCATCTTTCACCTTCAATTTCTTGCTAAGGAGGTGAAGCATTCCCATTTTCTGAATTAAGTTTTTTCTTGTTTGCAGCGGGAAGATCATCTGAATCATTATCTAAGGTAATATATTGGTGCTTCAGTCAATAATTTCATCTTATTTCATGGCTTACTGTATTGCTAGAACTGGTTACTATCTAGTTTTTCGTGTAACAGGCAGTATCTGATATCAAGAGACGGAACAGTAGTGCTTACGTGAAAGCCTTTCAAGTTGACATATCATCGTTAAAATCTATCCTCAACTTCAAAAACTCCCTTCAGCAGTGGTTGTTGGATTCAGACATGCACTCTTCCATCCAGCTGCTAATAAATAATGCTGGAATCCTGGCAACATCTTCTAGACTCACAGCTGAAGATTATGATCAGTAATTACTTTAAAATTGCATTCATCTCATATGTCATAAATTCATAATAATTTCATAATTTTGAGGAAGTTGGCTTCTGTGATTCTAATTGAAGGACATAAGTTTACTTAATTACTAAGTAGTCTGCAGTCAACAGATGAAACAGTAGGTAGGATAAAGGTTAAATATTCAGACAATAACATGTGCAGTTTATGCGCCTATTCTGCAAGAATACCCTGAGATTCGTTTTCCTGTTTTGGTAAATTGTCCGTTCAAAATGAATGATGCTAGTTCATCAATCTGGACCAATATTCTGGGTAACAACCTCCTATAGCTGGATTAGAAAGGGTGTTGGTATTCATGTGATTTACGACATCGTCGACATGCATGTAGATGAGATTTTTGTTGCTCCTAAGAGCTGCAGATTGCATATCATTGTACAGTCATCTGAAGGTGGTCTATCTAATATAGTCACTCTTTCCTTTTCTTTTCCAGGATGATGGCAACTAATTATATCAGTGCCTTCTGTCTTACCAAGTCTCTATTGCCGCTCCTCGAAAATAGCCGTGTGCCTTCTCGTGTTGTCAATGTCTCTTCTTTTACTCATAGGAATGGTAATGCCAAATCCTTTCTTATTTATCTTTAAGAGGGCATTTGTTCCTTTCATCCCCTACTTGTAGATTATTGCTTCTATTATTCTGCTATTTTATATGGGAAACAGTATTATGTCCACTAACATGTATATGGCTTCTTAGTATATAAATTTGGATTTTCTTGACAATGGATTGATGAATAAACGTATTTTTACAACAACAGTTGTTCCTTCCGACATTTCTAAAGAAAAATCATGGCTTGCATGGGTTTAGAGTGGAATTCTATCGAAAAATACAGTCTTAGCTGATTAAACGCGAGTATAATACATACAACTAACTCTGCCTTTGAACTTTTGCAGATCGTCCCTATGCTACTTTTACTCCACCAGTTAGTCCTACTTCAGACAGTTTTTTACTTTTTCTATGTAAAATAAAAAAATATTTCTAAATATCATAATATAATTATTTAGTTGATCGTTTATCAATATAAATTTGCAAAATGAATAGAAAATATAACAGTCCTAATAAACATATTGACTGCAAATAGTCAAAGTCCACTCTGTAGATATTGAGAGAATTTTGCCTAGTAAAAAGTTAAAGAAAATGCATGTTGCTTCCAACTAGTAATTATGTAATAACAGTGTGGTTCATCGATCCTTAAAATAGTTTGACAATATGCAATTTTTTTTAAGTCTCACCGTAACATACAAGAAATTTTCTTAAACAATGTACAACAATGATAACTCTAAAATTCTCCTCCAACTGTAGGGTCGTTTCAATTTTGTGTTCCCTGTTCTGGTTGGGTATTATATTACGTGTTAAGGACTGACCATATATTTCTTTTTCTGTTTAACTCCCTCTTCAGTGTCTAGCTTTCAAGCAGACAAAGGAACTATTTCTGGGATTCATTTTTCGGGACTAGGATGCTATCCCTTTGCTCAGATTTATGAGTACTCAAAATGTAAGGCATCTTTATGATCAAAATGTAAGTAGCAAGCTTTAATAATAGGAATTTATTTCACTATTTCTGAAGCTGGTGCAACTAAGATTTGGTATTTTCTGTTTGCAGTGTGTCTCATTCTCTTCTCATATGAGCTTAATCGACAACTTGGTTTAAAGGAGAAATCTCATCGGGTCTCTGTCGTGTATGTTTACTTTCACTCTGCATGCTTGTAGTAGCAGCCTTGAGAATTGTTTATATATATGTTCGTTAATATATCTATATATTTCTTTCTGTTATAATGTATTGGGAAATATTAAGATTATTTATAGGTGACAAATAATGTTTTTGAAGGTGATAATATCTTCATATCTTTTAAAGTTAGATTTCCTGCTATAGATCTACTGGGGTTGGGGTGGGGGAAAGAGGGAAAAAGAAAGGCCACTGCTCGCTTAGAACTTTTTGAATGGATAGGTTTTTTTGTTCAATAAGGGCATGATAATAGCCATGTGCCCTATCATCCAGGATGTAACTATAAATGTAACGGCAGACTTCATTGATTCAATTACTGATATTTTTGCTAAAATGGGAATTTTTATGTATACTTCACATAGAGAAAAAATTACGAAAGGCCATCTTTGGTGTCTTCTTGAGGAAGTTCATTGTACTTTGAGCTAAATCTGTAGAGAGATTGGCGTTATAGTAGAATGATGGTTGATTGAGTTATTAAAGCATAAATCCAGCTTCTGGATACCTTTGCTGGGAGAGAAATTTTCTGCCTATCTTCTGGTAAAGAAATGGGGGAACTCTTTATGGATCCCGTGACGTACTCTTAAACTAAAGATTTCTACCTTTAATGAATGCTGTGTGGAGGTTTGAATTGCCAACTCTCTAAGGACTAGAGGGGATTATGTTTAGAGCAATTGAGATATCTAGCTATTTGTTATCAATGCCAGTCAAAACCAGGAATTTGTTTTGAGATAAATAGTAAAATGATAGGCTCCTTGATAAATGAATAAAGAATCATGGAAAAAACACTTATTAATTAAAGGTGGGATTATTTGGAACATGTTAAGGATGTCTTACACTTTTATATAGCCAAATATTCTTTTGATTGATCTTAGTTGACTTCTTGTCACAATTTGATTACTAGTGCAACTATTGCACTCCCTTGTGGCCATACAAAAGTTGTATACTCTTGGCAAAATTTATTCGGAAATAACTTCCAACTCAGTGCAGAATACTTCTACTTATTTGTAGATAACCTTAGTTTTCCGTCTTCTTGAAACCTCCTTGATTAATGAGGGATGTAATGTTTAAGCTTTTATTCAGTCATGTTTCTGGTAGTTGGTAGTATTATTTTGTAGAATAATCTTTATGCCTGCACTGTTAATGTTGTTTACAATAACTAACCAACCTTCTGATGATAAAAGTGTAGCTGACCCTGGATCGGTGAAAACCAATATTATGCGTGAAATTCCTTCTAAAATTTCACAAATAGCATTTTCGAGCATGAAACTTCTGGGCATCCTGCAATCTCCTGAAGCTGGAGTCCGTTCTATCCTTGATGCAGCACTTGGTCCTCCAGTAAGTATCTAATATTCTAAAGCTTAACTGAGATCCTATAATACTTATGAAATGTGGGGCTTGGATGATTTTGCTGTTTGATACCCAGATTTTTACATGTAAAATTTGATTGAATTGAAGTCAAAACATTCTTGAAGCAGTTCAAGGTTTCTTGTGCGTAGGAATACATCAAATTGTTTGTTTGACTACTATAATGTCTTTTGAATGGGGAAACATATAAGCATCTTATTCCCAAATCTCTGATGCCCTCTCAAATACCGTCATTCAACAATAATGTTGATTTGAGAAACTTGACCGACCCAATTATGTTGGAAGATGCAATAATTGGGGGAAACATTATGTTTGTTGTGTCATGGGAAAACATTATGTTCTAAAACAATATTTTACCAGTCATACATCGTTTAATCTTGTCAATGATTTGGTCATAGAAATGACCACTACACATACGCAAATGCAGAGTTTATCCGGACTACCTGGAAAGAGATTGCCGGACTCACTCATGATTTCCTGTGTATGCATCTTTTTTTAGAAAACGTTTTTCTCTAGTGCTAGTTATATTGAATATCGGTTCTTTCTTAGTTCAGGTTATAGCATAATTCAGGTGGTTCTGAACTAATATGTAGCTAGAACATTTTGGGACCTTTTTCATTACCGGGTTCATTACATTTATTGACATAGTATCTTTTTATTTATTTACTTTGAAAATAACAAATTTGTTATTATTATTATTATTATTATTATTATTTTCAGGAAATTACAGGGGTTTACTTTTTTGGAGGAAGTGGTAGAATTATCAAATCTTCTGCTCTTTCATACAATACAAAACTCTCGAAAGATCTTTGGGACGCTTCCAATGAGATATTCCTGGATTCGCAACTTGCTTCCAAGTAAATACCGATTCTCATCCAAAAGAAAATCACTTTTTTTTTCCTCACTTCTTTGGGTTGAAAATATAGGAGATTTCGGGGAGTTTTCTCGTGTCCTTTGCTTCCTCTTGAGGCTTGTAAATAAAATTTTCGAGTTTTATCAATAATAAATTTCACTCTTATAATTTGTTGAGTTCTGCTAGATTTAATCTAGGATTCCATTCTAGGCGCAGAGAGTTCCAGCTGCATGTACCTCTGTGTAAAAGATTAATTACCGTCTAAATTATACTTCAAACACAAATTCTTAAAACAAACGAGTAAAACATCGAAACAAGGACCCAAAATCCCAGTCCAATTTCAAATAGTAGAAATCGTTACACAAAATTTGGAAGGGAGAAACTTGCCACTTTAGCTATATGGAGTTTGATGACCTATGCATCTACCAGTCTTTTACACATAATTACAATTCCTCTTACCTATAATGATCTGAAATCTCAAGAAAAAACGGAAACAAACCAGGCTAGCACCAAAAGTGAAAGGGCAGCAACATCAACAATAAATATGCTTTCAACAAAACGTATTTCAAAAATCCAAAAAGCCTCTTAAAACAAACACCGAATTGGTCAAAGAAATCTTGTTTCCCAGGCAAACTGGATCAGTTATCAGTAGACTGAGACTACTGCAAGTGGATATAGACCACTTAGTCACATTCGATCACATCACGCTTTTGATTAAAATAATAAAAATAGTCACTTTTTGAGTGCATTGTTTGAGGCGTTTTTATTGTTTTTAATCAAAAGAGGGGATGTGGTTGATTGTGGACCAAGTGGTCTATGTCCCCACTTGTAGGCCAGGTCTATATCAGAATTTTTCGGCAAACTGTTACCACTGGTTCTTTAGCCGTATCCAAGCAAATATTACAATCAAAGAAGCTCCTATCATTATTCCCAATCCCAGGGTCCTTCCTCGTCTTCTTCTTTTTGTTATTATCCTCAAAATCAGAATCAGTGTAATTCGATTCCTCAGCCACCAGTTTGCAATTGCACCTTTTGCAACCTTTCTCGATATGATCAGCCTTCTTCGTAGAAGACTCCATCTGGTATGATGATTCTTCAGCCATCGTCGACAGGCTATTTTCGGTCCTGCAAAACCTCTTCCTTTAGATTAGCCATCGTCGTGATTAATTTTGAGAGGTGAAGCTATCTATATATACGAAGATTGGTGGTCTGTTCCCGAATCCTCAAATGTTTAGCATTAGGGCAACCACTGTTTTAAATAGGACTAAGAAAAGAGCACTTGAAATTTTACAAGGGAAGTATGGAGATCAATATGCCAAGTTATGGGATTATGTGGAAAAAGTCAAAAAATCAAATCCTGCTTCTTCATTTCATCTGATTCCTGAGGTTTTACCAAGTGGAGAAAAAAGGTTTTGGAGATTTTACATGTGTTTGGAGCTGTAAAAGAGGAGAAGTTTTATCTTGTTAGGTGAGTAAGTTTAAAACTTACATTCAAGCCAATGAATACAATACACGTAGGAAATAGAATTGACTTTTTGACCCACGTGTGTTGTATTCATTAGTTTAGATGTAACTTTTAAACTTACTAACCTACCAAAATAAAATTTCTCGTAAAAGAGGGTTATATTGCTGGCTGCAGAAGAGTGTTGGGCCTAGATGTTTGTCATTTTAGAGGGCCACATCCTGAAATTTTGCTAAGTGCTGTTGGTGTGGATGCAAACAATTCATTGTATCCTTTGGCCTTTGCTGTTGTAGAATCTGAGACTGTCGATACCTGGGAGTGGTTTATGTATTGTTTGTTGGAAGACTTTTGATTTACATAAAAGGACCAATGGACTATAATCTCAGACAGACAAAAGGTAGGCCACTAATATTTTCATATTTAGTCAATCTTATTCATTATCTTTCATGTAATCTAACTTTTTAAATGTTTATCAACAGTGATTGGTTGGAGTGTTGGAGGATCTTCTGCCTAATGCAGAACATAGGTTATGTGTTAGGCACCTATATCATAATTTCAGGCAAAAAACATGTTGGTCAGTCACTTAAGGACATGATTGGAACTGTGTAAGGTCAACACATCCTAATGAGTTCCTGCACAACATGGAAAAACTTAAGGTACTTGACTCTAAGACTCATGACTGGTTGTCAAATGTTTGTAATTCCAAACATTGGAGTAGGGCTTTTTTTAGAACACATACACAATGTGATATGGTACTAAATAACCTATGTGAAAGTTTCAATTATGTGATCATGCAAGCAAGAACAAAACCAATCATTGACCTTATTGAGACTATTAGAGTCTACTTGATGACTAGACATGAATCTAAAAGAACAATTATTGCATATTTTATCTCCAACATCAACTTCTCGGACTTCAAACGTTCATTATCTTCTTCAACACGATCAAGTTTTCGAAGGATTCCAGTAATAATGTCTCGATCAACATTATTTGTTGGCTTGTCGATCTACTCGAAGAAACCGCACCCACCCTCCTGCAGCGGACAAACAAATTTAACAGGTTTATATGAACTTTTTGGTGACTATTTACAAAGTAAATTTAACTCACCCTAGATTTGGTACAGTTAACAAATCTTCGCCCTGGGTTCTCCGCTGTCCAAGACGTATGCATTGCAACAAATTTCGGACAACCGCAACCGCAATCGGCATTGGAATGCCGTGGTTTGTACCTTGAATTACCTGAAACTGATGACATTAGGTTTCAAATAGACAAATTTGAACAATTTTTTCTTTCTAATTAGACACTCCAAAAAGTCCGATTTTAATGAATGCCAGTCGGAATTAAAGGATTTTTATGTTGATTTGACTTCAAATGGGTTTACATCTTGAGTTTAAGGTTAATAAAGACGTTGGAGCTGTTGGGGAAGATGAAAATGGCGTTCAAAAATTTTGGACAATTATACCCCTCACGGGCTTGCACGTGTTTGAATTTGGACGAAAATCTGATCGGAGTTCATTAACCGTTAACCGTAACAATGTCATGGCTAAAAAGAGAAAAAATAATTGTTATCGTCCAAAATTTAAAATAGTGAAATAGTTGGTGGCCATTTAGTGCAATTTGCCCTAAGTAATTTAACGAGTTATTTATAATCTTACTACCAATTTGTCCAATCACTTGTGGAAACGTGAAGGTAAAAGTAATTAGGCAATTTGGCTACAATGTTTATACATTTATACGCTATAAGAACCGTGATTATAAGTCTGTGTTGTCAGATTACTTAATCCGACATCCCAAATTAAGAGTGGTCACAAACAGTTTTGAAATTACCTTTAATCTCAATCATGAGATCAAACAATTTAACAACCCAAGAGTACATGAACAACAATAAGCAACATAGCCGGACCAGTAATTGGGTTTCTACCAGTAACGGATCCAGAAATATAATTTATTTGAGTCATTTGACATACACAACAATTCACTGGGTTATTTATACATTTATTATCTAAATGGAGTAAAATATATCATATATAATTAAAAAAAAAATTCAGTGGGGTCAACCTTGCTGTGGATCCGTTCCTGACTGGCTCCTACTCTAATTGGTGCCTTATGAACTAGGGAGTGTCCTGAAAGCGTGTTAAATTTATTTGCTTATTTATGTCCTTTTTAATTGTCTCCTAGATATTTTTTTCCTTTCCCTTGCGAATATGAAAAATGATCATGCAAAAAATACAATTGAAATATGATCTCAAAATCAATAAATACACCACGGCATATCAATATTCAATCTTCTAATAATTACTGAAAATCCACATATAATAATTGGCATAAAAGTAGAAATGGATAAATAATACATAAATCGTGGTTGTTCGCCATTTAAATCAAACAAAGTAGGGGAGTCAACAACTTCACCACAATATAGTGCAATTTCCTACACCATATAGAGTGAATAAGAGTTTAGGATAGACAGACCATCATCAAGACAACAAGAAGAAATGGGCACCCGTCTTCATGGGCATTCTCCGACTGACCTCAGAGGATTCCAGTCACTCAGCACAACATGTTTATTTTCGGAGATGATTACTATAAATAAGTTGTAAATTCCTCGCTCCAATAATATGCATCCAGACAATTAAAAGCACAAATATCTCTACAATAAAAGCCAAAAAAAAAAGGACAAGAAACATATTTAATCTTTTTTTTTTTTTTTAATTTATTATTATAAGGAAAACCTTTTGGTCCTTATTCATTGTTAATATCTCGAACGTGTTCTTGATATCAATCCATTGTCCCATGCCTGAGAGAAATTATTATTATTTTTATCATAAATACGGCCTTTTGTCAAATTCTATTATTATTATTATAATAAGTACGGCTAATATCATTTTCATACGTTTTGATACTTCTGGATAAGAGAATTTATTATTATAAGTACGACTAATACCATTTTCACTTCTTATTTGTAATTCCGCTTATAAAATGCGATTCTTATTTAGAAAAAAGTTTATCCCGTCACTTTTTAAATATGGTATTGCCTATACTTTAATATTAGCAATATGCCTATTATAATAATGAAAGAAGAAAGGAAGGTAGACAAAAATACTTACCTAAAATATCCACTCTCTTTCTACCCTTTTGCGAGAACTATGCTTTTAAATTCTAAAAGATTTTAACTTACAGCATAAGGAACAAATCCACTAAAAAACACTCATAAAGAAGATAATTATGGTAACTTTCCAGCATTCGGACGCTAATTATTCAGCAAAATTGGCCAAAATTAGGATTAACCCCAACTATCCTAATTTTGGATACTTTGGTTTCGGTGATGGTTGGAGTTTTTGTCCAAACTAGTCGACACAATTTCAGCAATTAAATTAATTTGATTCAATAATTTTGGTTATGGCAGTTGTTCTCGAATTATTAAAATAAATTAATAATTATTCTAAAATAGATATTTAAAACTTATTTTCCAATCGTGTAATATAAAAATAACCATTTGAGATTGCATCTTATTGATAATTATGTCTACCGGTAGTGAAACTTCATGTTTTGAAAATACCATACATTTTTTCTTCAGAAGATACTCCCTCCGTCCATCTTTTGTAATTTTTTTTACCTGAAATTAAGATTTCATAATAAAACATGACGAATAGAGTATAATCCTGTATTACTTTTACTAATAAGTTAAGGGTAAAAAGTCCCACACTCCTAAAATTATTTCAAATTTTGATTATTGACCCTCAATTAAAAACCATTAAGTGCATGACCTTAAAATTTCCTGAAGTATCAGTGATACCTCTTCCATCCAATTTCCCAGTAAAATTGTGATGGAAGGGACTCGTGTGACACATGATAAAAAAACGAGGGCTAATGTGACAAAAAAAAAGCCACCTTTGAAAAAAAAACAAAAGAGAAGAATTTTCTAGAAAACCATTTCTACCATTTTATGTTTATGCAGTAACTCGAACAACCATTAATCGCCTTTTTCTTTATTTTCTTTGGTTAGCAATTATCATGGTAATAAAAATATTAATAGTTAATAAACAATGTTGCATCTTTAGAAGGATTACCTTAACTTAAAATTTGAAGACCATGGAATTGATATTTCCAATTTCCCTATCGAGGCTGGGATGATGATTAATCATTTGATTTCGGACGTTAGAGATCGATCCGACCCGTATTTGAATTTTAATTTACAGATTTTAGTTCATTTTGAGATGGTGCACATGCTTATGTTGGTCGTTTCTGGAATTTTTGTAGGTTTGATTTCCTGCATTTTCAATCTATCCAGCTGCTGATTTTTTTTGGCAGCACTGGCGGAGCCGGGGGGAGGGGCAAGTGCCCCCCAGTTTTTTTCCAAAAAAAAAAAAAATTTTAATTTTAATTTTGTTTTTGTAACACCTCGTTCCGTGAACATTTTGAATCACTTTACGATTTAAAATTAGATTTTTTAATTCGTGAATTATAGGAATGACACCACATATATCTTAACAATTTTGGTTAAAATTGTAACAAACTTAAGTGTGTAAAAGACTATAATATTTATAATATTTCATCAAAAAATTCATAATTAATAATAGATTATAATATAAGATTTTATCAAAAAAAAAAAAAATAGTCTACAAGTTATAGTCTTATAGACTACAAGTGGCTTTTGAGAATGAGGCAAATTTATGGGATTCAAGATTTAAGTTGGAAAATTTTGATATTAATTATGGTTCATTAGACTATGTGGTGTGGACCGTGTGGTAAATATTCGTTCACATTAATAATAAGCACTCCATGTTTCCTCCAACTTCATCTCTAATACCCCTAATATTTCTTAATGGCCTTTTATTTTGGTCTAACCATACAAAAAAGGTCGTTGGGGCCTTTTTATTCAAGTTTATTCTTTTTGGTTTCAACAATCAAATATAATATATATTTTAATTTCCATAGTAAATATTTATTTTTTCTTCTCGAGAGTCCTTCTCTTTGATGTGCCATGCACGTTAATGACAATGAAAACTTTGTAGCTTTGCAATTTTTTTTTAAGCCAGAGGACTTGGAGGTTTATGAAAGTGCTTGATTAGTAGAGTGAAAAGGGTGAACAAAATGTGAATAACTCTAGTCTATAAGATTTAATCAAAAAATTTTTTTTGGCTCCGCCAATGTTTATATGCTTTTATGAATTTATTTTGTCAATGCTAATTGTGCCCCCCAAAGAAAAATTTCTGACTCCACCACTGGCAGCACATATGCTATGTTT
This sequence comes from Vinca minor, assembly GCA_026122235.1. Lineage (NCBI taxonomy): Eukaryota > Viridiplantae > Streptophyta > Magnoliopsida > Gentianales > Apocynaceae > Vinca > Vinca minor. The sequence continues at coordinate 835,769 of JAOCZM010000286.1, forward strand.
TTTTACTTTTATGGTGGATTTTAGACGAATTTGAAGCTCTATCATGAGATTTCGTTCGTTTTTTATTCCGCACATATCTAACTTGTCAGAATCAAAATTTTGAGTTGCTGTTATGGGTTTTTTGAAGATTCAAAGTTGTTTTTTAAGATTTTGGTACTCTTTTTTTTTTTTTTTTTGTCAAATTGGCCCCGTTTTATATCATGTGTGTAACATGAACCCCTTCCGCCACGTTTAACTGAAAAATTTGATAGAAGGGCATCGTTGATACTTTATAAAAGTTTAAGGTCATGCATTTAACGTTTTTTAATTGAGGGTCAAAAATCAAAATTCGAAATAGTTAGGTATGGACACCTTTCACACACTACTTAATTCCATTATTTTTTCTCCCTCCAACATTTAAAGTAAGGTAATGCTTTTCGACTAAACAAAATTGTTTAAAAACTCAAATTAAATACTATTCATCCTGTTGGTATAAATGTTTTTCACGGTGTTTTTACCAATTTTGTGATACCCATCCCACATCTGATAAGTAAGGAAAGATGAATTACTACTTCCTCCATTCCCAAATAAGGTTAACATTTGGACTTTAATTTCCCCCAAAATAATGTTAACATTTGGAATATCAATCAAAATTTAATGAACTTTTACCCTCCTTTTACTTTTCTTTTAACTATAATTTCAATTTCGAAGAAGTAGTTAATGCGGATATATTAGTCTTTTAGCTTTAACTTTTATTGTTTTTATAAATTTCTTAATTTATGTGAAAAATTTAAATGTTTAACTTTATTTTGAGATGGAGGGAGTATATAATATGAGTCTAAGTACTCTCGGTTATCTCAGGATATCCATTTTGACATCTCGAGTTCGTTTGTCAAGTAAGTGGTCATGTGTGCTGTCAGACCTATATGTTGCGCTTTCGGTCCTTCAGTTGCGGGCATGAAGTGACAATTTTATCTCAATTTAACCAATTAATTGACTAATTGATTGGCTCTATAACACTACCCTTAAAATAAAAAAGTAGGATTGCAAAATGAACATCATTAATGAATCCTATATTTAGAAAGAGTAAAATATAATTTAAGACATTACGAAAAAGGAAAAAAAAAAGACAATTATTTTAGAACGAAGGGACGACCGTTTTTATTTCCATAAAAGAGAAAAAAGGTAGTTTTAACAATATTAATTAATATTATTATTATAGCAGACCAGACGAGGCAGCAGTATAAATATAATATAAAACTCCTTCCCTTTCCCTTTTCTCTCCTCTTCCGCGGCCGAAAACCTCTTCTCTTTCTCTGCTCTACTCAGAAAACTCAGGAAAAACGTTTGGATTTTTAGGGCTTCTGCCATTGCCATAGATCTGTTATAAGGAAATTATGGGCAGCGCCAGAGCAGGTTCTTCCAGCACCACCAAGTTTAACAATGGTGTCGGAGGCGTTGTTGGTGTTGGGGGATTGCAATCGATACCGGCTGGGTCTAGGAAAATAGTTCAGAGTTTGAAGGAAATAGTGAACTGTCCTGAGCCTGAGATCTATGCAATGCTCAAAGATTGTAATATGGACCCTAATGAAGCTGTCAATAGACTCCTTTCTCAAGGTCAAGGTCCTTTTTTTTCCCCCCCCTTTTTTTGTGTAGTTTCTATATGGATATTTTATTTTTTATTTTTTAATTCCGGGTAAGGGTTTAATCATTTAAATTGGGTTTTTAGTATTTTTCCAAAAACAAAATTGATTTTTGTTTCGTTGTCTTTCGGATTGAGGGTTTTGAGTTGAGCAGAGTTGCGATTTTTTATTTTTAATTTTTCGGGTTGGGGATTTTGGGTTGAACAATGTTAACGAAACTCAAGAAAGAATATGTATCCACTTATCTAGAAGCTGCAAACAAGCAAAATATTGTGCAACTTCATAGTCTCAAGAACTGAAGAGAGAAGTTTTCAAATTTGGGTTTTTAGCTATCTGCTGAACTTATTTTTTGGGGGATATTTCCTGTTAGGGTTAAATTAGGTTACTTTTTTGTTTATCCTCTTTGCGCCTGAAAGTTTCATAATTTTGGTTTCCGGTTGTAACATGTATGAGAAACATTGTCTGATTTTTGTACCCAACTTATTGATTTTTTGTATTTATATCAGTTAAACATTGTTTCTGCAATCTTTTATAGTTTGTGGAATGATTGGAGATGGGGAAAATTATATCTTAATGATATTTAATTGTTATTGTTCAGATCCTTTTCATGAGGTGAAGAGCAAACGAGACAAGAAGAAAGAGGTATGTGATACAAAATGCATTGCTCCTTCCCTTTCTCTTGTTACCAAAAGTCTTTGGTCACGTTGCCCTAACTAGTTTTTCTTTCCTGTACATGATGTCCTTGCATGCATTAATTTCTCTTATGTCGTTTCTCATTTCTCTTTCACGACATTGTTGTATAATGTACTGAAACTTGCTCCGAGCACTGGTATTCTTGTGATTCAGTCATAATTTACTGAAACCCTCATCCATTATTTCTCCAGGTTAAAGATACATCTGAATTTAGGTCCAGGGGTGCTGGTGGCACTTCAACCCGTGGGCGGAGCAGTGCAGACAGATATTCTGATCGCGGAAGTAGCACTCAACATAGTTGTTCTGGTACATGTTTTAGTCCAATAATCTGTTTAATGCCTAATTAAAAGTGGCTATTATGTGACGACATTGTGATGTAACAAATAACAATATCATCTGGCAGATTCTGGTGCTTTGCATGGCAGACCTGCATACAAAAAGGAAAATGGATCAACTCCTTATTCAAGTTCCTTTCCTTCAGCACCTGGAATTGCAGGAAGCAACATAAGTAGACCACATCTAACGTACAGGTGCCATTTTTTAACCTCATTCTTGCATTCCTCTTGTTTTTTCATTCATCGGATTATAATTCATTATTGTATTGCTGTTCTTACTTTAAAGTCTTAACTTTTGGTGCACTTGTCTGGCATATATATCAGTGATGCTACTGCTCCTGAAGCTAAAGTGCCTACATTAGGCGTTGCTGATAATATATCATCAGCTCCCCAGATTTCTTCAGCATATCAGTCAACCTGGGGCGGTGCTCCAGGTCAAGTATCGATGGCCGACATTGTGAAGATGGGTAAGCCAAAGGTGCCAGCCCCACCAAACACATCCCACAATGTCAATCACCACCATACTCAGGGGGCTCGATTCTCTGAAGACTTTACTCCCAAAGTTCCGGAGCAAATCCTTGAACCAGGTTCTGTTGATGATGAGTGGCCTTCAATTGAGCAGCCTTCAGCTTCTATTGTGCCTTCTGTTTGTAAGACTCATGTAGATCCAGAACTGCATCCAGATACCTCCAGCTTACAAGTTGATACAATGAATATGCATCCCAGACCCGATGATATTGAGCCTGTTGAGGATGGTTACAGTGAAGATCACGGTTCAAGCCATGCTGGATCTGCTTCTGTTTCCGGCAGAAAGTTGCAGGAGGATAGTTCTGGAGGTGCATCTGTTTTTGATGATGACTCGTACACAAACAGGGGAACTTACCAGGCTCATGATCATGCTTTGGAACATCCGGAAGGTTTGTAGTACTTCTATTTTTTCCTTGGAGAACATTTCAGATGTTTTAAACAATTTTTCATTGCATTAGAATCTTCATTGACTGGTACAATAGTTAATTGTTGACCAAGTGATATTTTGTTTTTTAATACTTTGAATATTTAGTCATGTTAGGACTACCTATGACTACTGTCTATGTATAATTTTTGCCCAACTTGGTATTGTTAGTTTGCATCTGGAAATTCGGGTAACCTGAGTACCTGACCACCATAGCAGGCTGATATTTGAAGCAAGTTGGATTATATAGTTCTATCCAAAGGGACAGAAATTGGAAGCAAAAACATAAGTGCAGATCCACCAAGACATATAAGTTATAACTAATCTGTTTGGTATTTTCATTTTAAAACTTAGAATTTTTAAAGGATAGTGATTATTGGATAAAAGACTTGTGATCAAACATGGATCAAGACGGCATAGAGCTATTTAAAATTCAAATAATCATTTTGATTTTATACTATTTGATCCATGTTTTTTCCAATATTTTGTATCCAACAATCATTTTTCCATAGCAACCGAGATTTGGAGCAAGTTGGATTAGGTAGTTCTAGTAGATCTTGTTTCAAGGAGGCAGAATTTGGGGCCAAAAGATAAATGCAGATATACTAAGACATAATATTTCTGCTTGGTATTTTCATTATAAAACTTAGAACATTTTATTAAAATGATCTTCTAATTACATGTTTATAATGATTATACTTGGTGCCACAGAGGTAGTGCTCTCAGATGCGCAGGATGATTGTTAGAAAATCAGTAATTCTGTAAGTTTCAGAAATGCACACAGCCATCTTTCTGAGTTGTTCAGCCTGAATAGATCATGACCGGGCTTGAATCATAAAGACACTTTCATACTTGAGAATTCATTTCCTCTTCTACTCGTAGATGGATTGACTTCTTTGACTTTTGGATAAGTTGGTAGAACATGAGCTAGTGGTAGACATGTTATTACTGTAATACTTCATTGCATTCACTTAACATGCTTTCTTCGATTTTGCAAGTGCATGTATGATATGAAAGCATTGCATTATGTTTGTTAATGGTGTCTTAGTTGTTCAATCTTCAATCTTTCACTGTGGTTGAATGAGAAAGACTTGTCAAAATAAATTTTCAATTAATGGTTAACTCTACATGTTAAAACTATTGCAGTTCATGCTAGCGCCCCTGTTTCCTCGGTGACCGCCAATTTGCAACAACTAAGTATACAGAAAGAGGATAGAGGGTTGTTGTCTGAAGGGGATGGCCCTTCTGTGGTGATTCCTGATCACCTCCAAGTTCAGTCTGATTGCTCGCATTTGAGCTTTGGGAGCTTTGGTTCTGGGATTAGTGGTGGTGCCTTTTTAGGATCTTTGTCCTCTATGCCTGCGAACACTAACCTGGAGGAGGCACCTGTAGAAGCAGATGCTCCAGCAGTTGACCACTCAGATACTAGGTATAAGAGAAGAGTCCTAGTTTACTTTAGTTTTTGAAATTTCATCGTCCAAATCATATTCATATATCTCTTCACTACGATATTGATCAAATATTTGTTTCCAGAAATTCCGAGTATTATGTCGATGAGTCTCTAAGAAATGCCTCAGATGGTAATTTATTCCATAGAACGGCGACAAATTCTGGGAACTATGAATCAGCTGCTCCACAGCCAGAGTCTTTGAAAGTGGAAAACCAAGAGATTGAGCACGGAAATCAATATTCTTTCGCTTCAGCTCCACCTCTCTATGCTTACGAAAATTCTCAACAACTGAACATTGGGTTCAGTCAATCTCAGACTAATTCCCAGATGCAAAATCTTGCTGCCTTCGCAAATGTTATGGTAAAAGTTAATCCTCTCTGTTATCAGAAGAAAATTACTTATTTTCATGTGAATGTGTAACATGAGGGGCAATCTGAGTTAAAATATTTGCTTATGTCCCATTAGGCTTCACTTGGATTGGTCTTAGTTTGGAAATTTTGTACTTTTGCTAAAAAGTCAACTCCGGATCCCACAATTTTTATCACAACAATTAACCCATATCCCATAGATAACCCAAAAAATTGAAGAAGTTTTCAAAATAAAAACCATTCCAAGTATAGCCTTAAAATTTTGGCTTCCAAGTGATTTTTTTTTTATACATGATGATGGTTAATGCCTTCGTAACAATATGTGCATGTGGCCTGAGAACCTTTGAATTTGGCAAAGTTATAGGTTCACATGGTAATAGGTTTGTATGCTTTGGGCCTTGGGTACTGCAGAAAACATTATAGCCCATTTAGAATGATCACTTCCAATGTGCAAGGCTAAATTTGGTATCTTCCACCCACAAATATCAATTTACCTGGCTGTTACCTCTGTTTGTGAATAAAGATCAAGAATTATTTTATGCTCCTAAATAGCTGTACTTTCTCTGCTGGAGAGTTTGCCTTTAAGATTTCTCATGTTGTGTTTCAAATGGCATTTAAAATATGAACATGCTTTTAATGGACATTTTTGTTAGCTTATCTTGCTCATAATACAGAAAGGCTTTCCAACTTATGCTAGCTGTCATTAAATTTCACGCTTATATGAAATTTTGATGTCCAATATTTGATGAAGCAGCATGACTGAGACGGTCTTAGTAGTGCTACCTTTTTAAGTTAGTTTTTGCCTACACTTTTTTTAATTGGTTTTGTACAAAATTGTTCTTTTCTAAATTGAACATCTCTAGAAGGATTGCCTAATTATTTTTGTAATTATGTGTGTACAATATATCTTTGATCGAGTTCCTGAGCGTCTGGAGTTTGTTGTACTTGTCATCAGTGTTGATTTAACATCCAATATTATTGTACTTCTGTTTGATGGACGTTTAGTTCATTTTTGGACCTTCTCTTTTCCATTTCTCTTGCAACTTCCATGTGATATTCTCTTTAGTAAGTTAATATATGTTTAAATCAAGAATCTCCTTGGTTTTCTGACTTGCTGTTGGTGACAGCCACAGGCATATACAAATTCACTGCCAAATGCTCTGCTTGCTGCAAATGCCCCCAGTGGCAGGGAGTCGGATATTTCTTTATCGCCTCTCCCATCATCACAATCAGCAGCTGCGAAGTATGGCAACACTGTATCATCCATAGGTGGTCAAACCATTTCCATGCCGGAGGTAGTTGATATAGCTAGTCCGCTGCTACTATAAATTTCACTTGATGGTTTGATTTACTAATTTATCCCTTATAACAGTTGCATCTTCTGTCTTTTTCTTTCTCCCCACGATCCTAAGTTGCAGTAGAGATGTCATATGCTTTTGCCTTTTAATTATTTTTATAACTGAAGTAAGCAATAATATTTGCCTTGAACATTATAGACTTTAGTGCAGCAAGACCTTGTGGTCAGGTGCTATTAGCTATAGCTGAGGCCCCAGTTATCTTGGTGTGAATTTCAAGTCAAGTGCTTCTTGCTTATCTTGTGTTGATGTTTAGCTTGATAGCTACGGTTTTAATGCATGGAGTAGCATTATTTCAGTTTGTCGCAAAAAGGAAGACACTGTAGGATCAGTATCTAGATTATTTTCCTTTTATTTCGTTTAACTTCTTATAGTTTGTTCCTTTTTTTTTTATGTTGCATACAGATGCTGAAGATGGCGAATTTTTCATCCCTGCAGCCTAGTCAACAAACTCTTTCAGGAGCTAGTGTTGCTACAGGACCTGCTCTTCCTCAACATGTTGCCATGCATGCATATTCACAATCCTCGCTTCCTTTTGCCAACTTGATTAGTTATCCTCCTTACCTGGCGGCTCAAAGCTACCAATATATGCCTAATGCTTTTCAGCAAGCATATCCTCAATCTCTTCCAGGTGTGCCCCCACAGTATAAAAGCAATGTGTCTGTGAGCAGCTTGCCTCAGTCAGCTCCTGTTCCTTCTGGATATGCTGCTTTTGGTAGTTCCACATCAATTCCTGGAAATTTCCCCATGAATCCTTCTGCTGCGCCTTCCGGAACAAATCTAGGATATGAAGATGTTTTGAATGCTCAGTACAAAGAAAATAGCCATTTGATGTCTCTTCAGCAGGTATGGTGTTTATTTGGCCATTGATCTTGCTGAACTCTCAGTTTCTTGTTAGTTGACATTGAATTTATAATTTCCTTAAAAATAAGTACCACTTTTATATCATCCTAATAAAGAATTCATTTGCAAGAATGTGTATATGATAATTCTGATTCATTTTTTGTTATTCTTCTCTATACTGCATAAAGTCATTCGTTAACTTATGAGGTTTTTTTCCTTGTATTTGCCATTGCAGAGTGACAATTCAGGCATGTGGCTTCATGGGATTGGTTCGAGAACAATGTCAAATCTTCCTGCAAACACATACTATAATTATCAGGGGCAGAGTCAGCAACCGACCGGCTTTAGACAGGGTCAACAACCATCACAAAATTATGGGACTTTGGGATACCCGAATTTCTATCATTCTCAAACCGGCATGTCCTTGGAGCAACAACAAAACCCTAGAGATGGATCACTTGGAGGAGGTTCTCAAGGCCAACCACCTAAGCAATCCCAACAGATATGGCAAAACAACTACTAATCTCTAACCTCGGAGTAATTTTCAGGGTCTTGTAATGAGTGCGAAAGTGGCCTGTCAAGCCTCGCGGTTCGAATGATTTATAAATTATGATGTCACCGGAGGACTTTTGACTGGCTGCTGCCCTGTTCTGCCTTGCTTGCGGTTATGTACTTTTCATATCTTTCTCTCAGCAATCAATGTAACTTAGGAAGAAAAACATGCTAATTTGGTGTTAGTGAGAACCCACGCTTTCCCTTTTACGTCTTTTATAAGCCCTTGTTTCTTCTTAGTAGAATATGTTTTCTGTTTGCTTCTAGTGTTGATCTTAACCTCATTCTAACATTTTTTTTTAACACCATTTACGAGTTATATGGGAAGAAACATGAATTGAATTGGTTCACCGATACAAGTTTTGTTTCTTCTCACATATTGTGAACCAATTATTTTCTTCTTAAATGATCTATGAACTAAAAAATTGATGAAAACAGTAGCAAACAATTGTCATTGTATAAGCTACTAAGTGCAGAAAAAACGAAAGAAAGCCAGGTTATTTGTGTGCATTACCAGCAAGGGACTAAGGTTTTTGATTTCCTCATCTGACATCTCTCTCTCTGCCCCCACCTAAAACAAGGGCACACCCAGGGCACCATGGTAAACTGAAGCAGAGAAAGCATCACTAAACATACAAATTATCCAAAACCACTCGACCATGGGGAAATGAGGAAGCCATAGGACTGGCCTAAAGTGTCTTGCCCCTCCTTCATCTTCCGAGTCGTGCCCGGAATAAGTACTTTGCCCTTGAGATCTATCTAAAGTGAAAAAAAGAAAGAGAAAAAGGATCAAGCAGCTTGTCGAGCTGTCTAGGATGACTAGAATGGGGTTATTCAGAACATGCGAAAAAGCTAAACGAGCTGTAGGCACACTCTTCTTATCAGTACCAACCAGCATGTTCAGTTTCAACCAAAAAAGCGGATAACATTCGATTTAGAAAATCTCTTTTGCTTCAGAAAGCTAGAGAAGAGGATAAAGTCCCAGGAAATAGGAAAGTCAGGCTATGCTATCATCAAGGATGAAACTTCTTTCATCGTCTATATCACAAAATATGTAAAATATGTACTATCACTGGACAACGAGCGGGGAAAACATTGATTTGTTTCTAAGCACTTCTCCCTTACAGGACAATGGCGGGTAAAGGAACGAATCAAGTAGGAAGCACTTCTGGAAGAGGATATCTCCCCAAAGCAGCCTTTTATTCGTCCGCCGGAACGAACTGACCAAAAAGCGGGCAAGGTTAGCTCAAGTAACACATAGCTTGAACCTTCACTGAATTCTGCTGATAAGGCCTTAACTTGAGATAAACCCAATATTTAACTCTCTCATTTCTGTCTTTGCCAACAAGCTATTTCATTCGATGCTAGGATTTTTTTTCTGGATTTGCAATCATAAAAGCATAATTTCTCTTCAGGGGCTTAAAGCCATCTTCTGCCCTAAAAAAGAACCAGGGTAATTTCAGCTTCCCTGTCTGATCATATATATTATGTTGTTGATAAGGAGTCAGTTGAGGAACAAAGCCCGACAGCGGGGAACATGATAAAAGAGGGAAATAGATGGCATATACACTTCCATTTTGAGACTACATTCGCTTCGCAACAACCAAGGAAAACTATTCGAGCCAGTTGGTTGAAGGTTCTACAAAAGAACTCAACCGGATCATTGTTATGCTACTGCCCCAACTCTTGCTTTTGCCTTGGAATTTCTGTTATGTAACAAATGTTGGAATGCGTTACACTTAGAGTTGGTCTTTTCAGTGCTCTTAGAGACCTACCCATTCTAAGCTACATAGATTATAAGTTTCAACTCTGTTGACACCCGAAAACTCTAGGATGATCGAGGCATGTCAAGAATCAAGTAAAACGGTTCAACCGAAGTCTAATCGGGGTGTCAATAATAAACAGCTCGGCCGAAGAAGCTTCGGACCAGCCCGGACGGCCGGAGAGAGTCTGGAAACATGAGCTCAAAGCGGTCAAAAGATTGTCAGCTGAGGCGGACAAACAGAATCCTGTACCACCAGGAATTGGTTTTTACGTCTCATTTGACTCGGTCTTGGACCTTATCCACTTCCAACTGCCTAGATCTTCATGAGGGAATTTAGGATTCGGTCTTGGGCCTTATCCACTTCCAACTGGCTAGATCTTCATGAGGAAGTTTAGGATGCGGTCATGAAGGATTTTTTACCCAAGTAAAAGGGCGGACAACCCTAAAAAGGGAAAGACGTGCAAATATCACTCAGCCAAGAAAAGGGGGTCAACCAACGTACTATATCTCGGCTAAGACACGAGGAACATGTCCACTTCACCAAATCATGGTCGAAATGGACAATGTGCAAGGTGAGAAGCCATTTTTAGAAACATCTATGAATAGAAGAAAAGAGGAATAGCAAATGACGACTCATCAACAATCAAAATGCCTTATTATATTCATTTATATAGTCTTTAATGTTTTCCTTACAAGTTTTGAACTTAAATTCATGTCGTTCAATTTAGACTTAGCCAACTGTCATTCAAGTAAGACCGCTTAACATTTCTTTTTTATTTTCTGCATTTTACTCTAGCTGTCATCTTATAGATTAAAGAATTTTCTGGTCAAATTTACATTTCATTGCATCCACTACTAACATGCCTTGGTTAATGCTAGGAGATTTTAATGAAATTGCTTCTAAGAATGAAAAATTTGGTGGCAATTCTGTGAACTCTAATAGAATAAATGAATTTGTATCTATGTTAAATGATTGTAGAATGATAGATTTAGGATATAAGGGTCAACCATTTACATAGAGTAATAAGAGTAAAATAAGAAGGACTCTGATTCTAGAAAGATTAGATAGAATGGTTGCTAATTCTGAATGGTTAGAACTATTTCCAGATAGCATTATACACCATTTACCATCTATTCAATCTGAACATTATCCTTTACTGCTAATACTATTCGTAGACATAAATTTACACCACCATTTAGATTTGAAACTATGTGGTTAACACATCCTGGATTTGAACAACTAGTTAACAACTGTTGGTGTACTTATTCTGATTATCCTTCTACCATAAATAATTTCCATAATAAGGCTAAACATTGGAATAAATATGAGTTTGGAAATATTTTTATTAGAAAGAGTATTCTTCTACGTAGAATTAATGGTATACAAACATACCTTAGTAATAAGTATAGCCAATTCCTTGTCCAACTTGAAGCTAAATTGTACAATGAATATCTACAATGTATGAGAGAGGAACAAGAATTTTGGAAGATAAAATCTCGTGTTAATTGGCTTATAGATGGCGACTCCAATACTAAGTTTTCCATGTTTTTCCATGTTTCAACTTTAAACCGTCTCAGAAAGAATAAAATTTTAGCTCTAAAAGATAATAGTGGACAGTGGCATAATGATATTCATATGATTAACACTATTATTACTAACCACTTCTCAAATTTTTTTTGAAACTGAACACATTTCCTCTTCTATGCATAACTGTATTGAGTTTCCACACCCTACTAATATTATTGAGTTTGATGACCATATTTTAGCTGTTCACTCTCCTGATGAAATCTTTAAATGTATTCAATCTTTTTTACCCTATAAGGCACCAGGACCAGATGGCCTTCACCCTATATTTTTTCAGAGATATTGGAGCACTAAGCAAGCAGTGATTAGTATCATAACAAATTACAGGTTTTCTGCCTCCTGAACTTAACAGAACTTATTTATGTTTAATTCTAAAAATTTGCAGACCTGAAACAATCTCTCAATATAAGCCTATTAGTTTATGTAATACTATCTATAAGACTATAACCAAAATTATTGTAAATCGCATTAGGCCTATACATTCAATTATTAGTCCAAACCAAAGTAGCTTCCTACCTAATCGTAGAGCGTCTGATAATGCTTGTATTACCCAAGAAGTACTACATTCATTTTTTTTTAAAAAAAGGGAAGACATAGTAATATGGCCTTAAAAATTGACTTAGAAAAGGCAATTGATAGATTGTAATGGTCTTTCATTCGCTCTATGTTGCAATTTTATAAATTTCCACATAAACTGATAAGCCTAATTATGACTTGTATTACTACTACATCATTGTCCATTTTGGTAAATGGCAAACCAACACCATATTTCATGCCTTCAAGAGGATTAAGACAAGGTGACCCACTTTCTCCTTACCTTTTCATCCTTAGCATGGAATATTTGACTTTTAGTATTAACAATGCAGTATATAATTCACTATGGACCCCTATTAAATTATCTAGATATAGTCCAGCTATATCACACCTTATGTTTGCTGATGATCTTATTTTATTAGGAAAAGATGACTTACATAACACTTCTACTATTGTTGATATCTTGGATAATTTATGTAAATTGGTTGGTCATAAAGTTAATTTTGCTAAATCACGAATTATATTCTCTGATAACATTCAACCAAGTTTAGCAAATGTGATATGTGAACAACTTCAAATAGCAAGAGCTTCTACTTTTGGTAAGTACTTAGGCTTCATTTCAAAACATACCAGATTAAAGCACATAGATTTTCAAAATATCAAAGACAACTCGAATTCTAAGCTTGTTATTTGGAAGACTAAATTTCTAAATTATCCAGCTAGATGCACCCTCATAAAATCTACTTTAGCAGCTATTCCTTCTCATGTTATGCAACTTCACTATTTTCCTAGTAAAACTACTAATGCAATTGACACTATCTGTAAGAATTTTTTATGGGGCACTACACTTAACAAACAGAAATTGCATCTATTATCTTGGGACAGCGTATGCCAACCTACTTCTCTAGGAGGTTTAAATTTGAGAAAAGCTAAATTGCAAAACCTGTCACTTCTAGCTAGTTTAGCTTGGCGTTGTTTTATTTCGCATCCAACTAGTTTATGGGCTACCATATTGAGGCAGGCCCGGCTCCAAGGGTGTCCAAGGTGACATCCGGAACCGGGCCTCACATTTACAGGGGCCCCAAATTTTTTAAAATATTACTTAATTTGTATATAATTATTAGTTAAAAAATTGAAGATCTTGATATTTTACAATTTGTTGCTCAAAATCTTTTTTACCATACATCAGTGCCGGTTAATAGGGGATGCGAGCTGAGCGACCGCAGATGGCCCCAAAAATCCGGGGCCCCAATTTTGTTTTTGTTTATATATATATATATATATATATATATACATACTAAGCCTAAAATCCGGGGCCCCAATTTTTTTTTTGTTTTTTATATATATATACTTTGCCTAAAATTCGGGGCTCCAAATTTTTTTTTTGTTTATATATATATACTTAGCCTAAAATTCAGAGCCCTAATTTTTTTTTCGGCACAGGGCCTCGGATATGTTTGAGCCGGGCCTGTATTGAGGAATAAGTATTTTAGGACCAGCTCTTTTCACTCTTTAGTTAAATGTTCCTCACCATCTTCTAATTAGACTAGTATTTCTATGGGTTGGCATTGCTGTGTAAAACATATTAGGTGGATAATTGGCAATGGTAAGGAGATTTCAGTTTGGTTTGATAATTGGACTCCCTAGGCTGTCTTCGATCTAATTTCATAGGGCCATTAAATAAGGATGATTCTAAAATGAAACTAGATGAAATTATGTCTCATAATCGAATAGATTTAAGTAAACTTTCTTGTATACTACCAGTTAGACTTAGTCAATCTATAACTAGTATTCATCTACCAACTACAACACAAGCTATTGATACACCTTATTGGTCTCTCACCAATTCTGGTGCATTTTCTGTCCAATCTATGTACTTATCCTTACAGAATCCTTCACAATACTCAAACACTTCAGTTAAGTGGATTTGGAATGTGAAAACCCTTCCTAAAATTAAATATTTTCTATGGCTTTGTATTTATGATCGTATTCCTCATACACATTTACTTTTTAGGAGAAAAATCTTGCAATCTAATACTTGTACTTATTGCCATTCCTCAACAGAAGATTCTGAACATATTATTAGGGAGAAAAAAAATCTATGGCTTGAACTGGCTAGAATAGTAGATATCCCAATAGTTACATTACTCAAATCTACCTGTCCTTTTAATACTTGGATTAAAGCAAACACTACTAGTATATTGTCTATGCTTCAGAGACTTCATTGGGCTACTATATTTTCATTTGCTTGTTGGTTCCTTTGGCTTAATAGAAATACCAGAATCTTCAGTCCAACTAAGAAACAGTATAACTATCTGGACATCATGAACAAAAGTATTGAATTCATCTATGCTAATAACTTGTTTTGCAAGGGCAATGTTATAAGATCAATGTACATTAAATGGAATCCACCATTGAACAATAATTTCAAATTAAATATTGATGGCTCGTGTATAGGAAACCCTGGACCTGGGAGAGTTGGAGGTATTTTGAGAAATTCAAATGGTGAATGTATTTTGGGTTTCAGTATCAATCTACCTTTTACAACCAACAATGAAGTTGAGGTAATGGCTGTACTTTTTGAGCTCAGTTGGCGAAGGACAACAAAATTACCACTGACCTTGACTCTCAGTTTGTCATAGACTTGATTAATGCAAGCTGCAATATAAAATATTCTAACCTGGTTAATGATTGCAGATGGCTAGTTACTCATTTTAGACTGTGCAAGTTCAATCACGTGTATCGGCAGACCAATCAAGTAATTTATTGTTGGCCAAGCATGGAAGTATCTTAACTGATCATGACCGCTAAATTTTTCGAAGCATCCTTGCGTTTGCATTTTCATCTTGGTTTCATGATAAGTTAGGGAAGCAGCTGATTAGGCATATTAAAACTAAGTAGTAATATATTTCGGCTTATATTGTAATTTTGTTTCGGCTATGTTTTCCTTTCATTTTCGGTTATGTAATTGTACAACTTTTTCATATCATATATAACTCCTTAATTCTTACGGAAAAAAAAAGATTATTAACACAATAACATGGAGTCCAGAAGACAAAAGACTCTAAATATCCCAACAAAAACATGATTATAGTTAAAAGCAACAATGCAAGCCCTGCATAGAAGATTAAATCTAATTCCATTCCTTAACTTCTGCCACTTCCTTTCCAGACTCCCATCATTATCGGGAGAATGATGATGAGTGGATGAAGATGGAGGGGAAGGCATGAGTTCATGGATTTATTTTTTGTTTAATTTAAATTGAGTATACGTAGGTATTTTGTTTAACAATTGAGTACCCAAGTTATTTTTGTGAGAAATATGTTGAAATGTCTGAAATACAATTACAAATATCATATGTATTGACGGAAAACTGACAGAAAAATGGACGGATGTCTTTTGTTGGCAAGTCGAAAAAGTAATTAGGATTTTAAAAGTAAAAAATAAACGAAGAGAATCTTAACCACGACAATCAAACTCGCGAGTTGAATCCTACGAATTTAATGGACCTTACGTGTTAGATCCTACGTAGAATTGGTAATCAAGTAGGATCGGAGTAAACACGTGGGATCGCACTTGGGAATGTAGGATCGTACGATCCTACGAGTCAACTCCGAGTTAGCTATTTTCTCTTCCGAGTCTGGTTTTAGCTTAACCCGACTCGAATGTTTAAAAAAAAATCAATTTAGATAAAAAAAAATCTCTGTTCAACTCCGTGACTTATTCAATCTTCTCAACCCTTTCCAATCTTCAGTTGCAGACCAATTTCTTCTCTTTCTCGATAGATACCAATTTCCTTTTTGCCTCTTTTTTTTTTTCTTTCTCCGAGCTCTTTCTATGCCATCGCCTAGAACATCAAAAGGGTAATTCAAAATCCTAAACTCTATTTTGATAAATTAAGTTATTCAGTCAAATAATCAATGTTATTGAATTTAGATTGCTCCAATTGGATGATGTCCGAGTAGATTTTTTTTGATTTTTTTCCAGTGAATTTTTTGATAGTAGAAATTAAGTTTCATAATTCTAAGACACAGAACATAATATCATTTTGTATGACTCTTTCATGTGATGAATATTTGTTTAATACTAGCAAATATCATACAATTCTGGAAAATTTCAGATTTCATCTAGAAGAATTAGGAGAGTACTGAATTAATTAATATTTTTTAAATTAAGTAGGATCTACTATCCGAGTTATGATCATTCTACACCCTTCCGATCCTACGATCCTTCACACCCTTCCGATACTACGTAGAAACTTGAGTTTGACTGCCTTGATCTTAACGACAATCCAGAATTACGAAAAATGACGATTTAGGCTAATTTTCCATTTATTTGGCAATTAGATAAAAGAAAAAAATAATTATTGAAAAGAAATTAAAAATCACTAAAGAGCCGTTGAGGCAAATTATCCTCTATACCCATCTATGTACCCAACCAATCACAATTCACTATGTGTATATATAATTTAAAAAAATGACCACATAACAAATTCTGATTAGTTGGGTAGAGAGATGAGAATATACATGGGTATGGAGGATTTTCATCCGTTGAAGTGTTGATGAAAATGGGAATCGGGTAGCCCAAGTGGTAAAGCTACCCGAACACGGGCCATAGGTCCCGTGTTCGATTCCCATATCTCCCCTTTATTGGGGCAATAATCTCCTCCTCTGGTGAGGCGTCCTCCTTCTCCTCTGGTGAGGCAATACCCTCCCAGGCATGGGGCGTGGCTTTAATCGGCCTTTCTAGGGTACTCTCCGCTCTCTTCCCCTCGGAGACAACGCCCTTACGGGCTTCAAAAAAAAAAAAGAAGTGTTGATGAAAAATCGATCTGAGCACGCAATTGCTAAAATTAAATGTAAATACAAAAAAGACGCAATTTTTTAGCACTTTTATAAAATTAACTCTAAAAATCAGAATTTTCCTAAAATAAAACCTTCCTCACTTATCCTCCTACTACTCTTTTAGTCTTTACTGAGTATCAACTGTGACTTTACCTTTCCCAAATCGAAAATTGGAGAATATTACCTGGGAAAGACGCAAGTAATCTTCTGGTAATTTGGTTTTATTTCAAATTCGGAAACTGTTGTTACTCCAGATTACTCAGCTTTTAATTTGTGTTTTGTAATTCTTTATTTAATTTGCTAAGTTGCATATTGTTCAATTGCAATAGTTTGTAAAAATTCCTTTCCAAGTTTGAGAATTTGGGTTTTTTTAGGGGGTGATTCTTAGTACTGTTTTGAAGTACTCGGATTCCTGAGTAAGTTATCTGTGGATTCCAGTAGCTTTTTTCTCGATGAATTGCATGTTTAAGACTTTAAGCTTAATTGTGAAATGGGTTTCCATTGTTAGTACACAATAGCATAAAGCTTCTTATAAGTAGAATTTTGCTATATTTAATTCACTTTTGGCATATTAACTAAAATCTAAGCAGATTAAGAGGAGGAAATGGTGTATTGGATTATGTAGATTGTTCAATTTCATGGTGTAGTTGATTCAGTCTTCGTGGATTTTCTTTATGAATTTTAGCATATACAACAATAACAAGAGCCATTAGGTCCCAAAAAATTGGGGTATGGGCGGAGATGGATAGAAGACAGACCTAACATTTGACAATAAATGCACAAAGTGACTGCTCCCAGAATACCACTGAAACATATGGATTGGAGACTGACTAACCTTTGGCAATGAATGCACAAAGTGGACAATAATTTTGATTCTTGTTAAGAGAATTTTGAGTTTATCAAATAAAAGGATGAGATGGTTAATTTTTCAATGGTTAATTTTGAGTTTACCAATAGTAATCTTGATTTTTTATTTTACAAACTAACCGAGTACCGTGGAAGTTTAGTAAAGTTAACATGCTCAATGAGAATGGGTTATTTTGTGACTAAATTCTTTGAACTTCTGTTATTAAGCTGGTATGTGGCTATGGTAGAAGTTTGTCCTGTGATGAAACGAAAAATTTACCCTGTAATATCTCAGCTTGAAGTTTGTTAACTGAGAAGGCTCTCTTGTCTGGATGAATAAAAGTCTTCAAGATCGTGTTCTTAATCGTCAGCTGATGAATACGAAAAACTTTGGGCATCTTTATTCTTTTCTTTCAGCTTGATGTGTTGGAAGTGAATCACATTATGAATTGCATAAATGAAGACAGTTCCTTCAACGGCAGCGCAAAAAAGTCAGAAACCCATAGAAGTCACCACAATAAGGATGTCATGCCTGGGAGTGACCTCTGGACTGATGGACTTATTTGTGCTTTTGAATTTGTCCGGGAAGATAATAAGTCAGTGAGACCAAAATCTCATTCCAATATCCCGTCGAATCATCAAGAAGACGCTGGGAACTTGAAGAAAATACCTGCTATTGGAAGGGTTGAACATCCTGCTCAAAGAAGAATCATGAAAAAGTTAACGGAATCAGCATCTCATGTTGAGTTTGGTGCTCCTGTTGTTCATTTGGATGAAAATGCAGACAGAAGTAACTCACAGTTGGACCCTCTTCCTTCCGTGCAAAGGGTTGGAGGCAGTCATTGGGTTCCTATTGGATGGACTAGAATTTCTGAACTTGTTCAAACAGTGGAAGTAGATGCTGCATGGTCTGCACCACAACTTGATATGATGGATGACGAAGATGACCTTACAGTTGCTGATTTAGTTGCTCCTTATTGGGAACGTCAAGCTGGGCCGGTATGGTGGTGCCATGTTGCTGCAGGGCATCCAAAAATAGATGCATGGCTCGGTAGTGCCCATTGGTTGCATCCAGCCATTTCTATTGCACTAAGAGATGAAAGTCGACTAATAAGCGATCGCATGAAGCACCTCCTATATGAGGTATGTTGAATCTTTAGGATGCAAATCTTTCATAAGTTTTATGTAGAAATGGAACTTATTCAGAAGCTTAACTCAGCAGCTTGATGGCATGCCTATATTATCACCTGATAAAAACCTTAACTTGTTAGAAAGAGTGCATCTTTATGTATCGAACAAATTTAAGTGTTTTAACACTGTAGCAAGCCCCCTTACCTGTGAGCTAGATATAGAACCTTTTATTTATAGGCTCAAACATGTTAAATTACTACCTCAATTATGAGAGTAAACTTCTGGAGAGGAGTATAATATATACATTCAATCACTAACAACATGAGCAAAGGTTTCCGCACTGTTCTTGCAACCTTTTAGCATTTCAGAAACTATGTTTCTGGAAAGCTACCTAGTGGTTTCTTTGGAATGAAGTTTCTAGAAGTTTGGCTTCTTGGGAAGTCTATACCGAGACACTCGTTCTCTTTGTGTACTTGCATATTTAGAACTTGAACGAAAATTCATCTAAACTCTTTGATTTGGACGTGGTGACTGGTGAGTGACATTTTCTATACCAAACACAAATGTTTGGTGAAATTGACTTGGATGTTGAAAAATTTACATACTTAATTTCCGCTAAATTCCAGTTAAATTCTTTTACGGTTTTGAAAATTTTGGGTCTATTTTCTAATTCAAGGTAGAATTTAGATTACAATGGCGAAAAAGCCTTGTGACTTAACTACTTGATTGTAGAGAAAGATCATAGTTGACACTTCATTGTCAGTTTACTCTAGAATTTTCTTTCATTTCTTTTTTAATATTCTCATAATAAAATTGCTGAATGGGTTAGTGATATATCCGTGATAGAACTCCTGCGGCATCAAGCCAAATTATACATGGAACTTTCGTTTCTTAACTGTCATGCATAAGATGCAATTTGATCCTATATTTTGGACCTTCATGGTGTAATACACCCCCATTGGACCATCTATTGACAAAGGTGATTTCAGTGATTGTAGCCTTAACATGGACTACTGTGTAAGAAAAATCAACTGAAGCATTCATTAATGACTTTTAATTGTCCAGAAGCTTATTTTTTGCAGTTCCTGTGCAGTTCCTGTGCAGAATTTGTTCATTTCTTGACTTGTAAGCTGCACCTCTTTGTGTAATGATTGATTAAGTCCTTTTGGACTCTGTTGCACATGATATTTGTTCTAACCTTATTGGTCTGATGTAGGTCAGAATGAAGTATGATAAAATCCTCCTTTAGAAAGAAAATTATTAGAATACCAGCTAGTAACTTTTCAATGTGTATTCAGATATATTGTTGGTGTTTTTCTCCCCCTTCGTGTTTTCTTGGTGGAAGGCAAAGGGAATCTCATTTGCCTGTTTCTACTTTGCTCTATTTTCTTTTTACGCTCACAAATCATCAATCATGTCAACAAAAGTTGTGCCACTGTTTTGGATCTTTGTTCTCAATATAAAGAAGAAGGATTTGGAGGTGACAGTAGTATCTTCTCCTTATCTCACAAGTTTATGTTTGCGTATGACATAATATGATGTATATTTTGCACAGGTTCCAGTCAGGGTAGCTGGAGGGCTCTTGTTCGAGCTCCTGGGACAATCTGCAGGAGAGCCATATGTTGATGAAGATGATACACCTATTGTACTTCGTTCTTGGCAGGCGCACAACTTTCTCATATCAGCTCTACATATAAAAGGATCTGCATCAAGGATCAATGTTTTGGGCATCACAGAAGTTCAGGTTAGTTCATATCAAGAGCCTGTTCACTAATCTTTGTATGCTATTACCATGATTGTCCGTGTTGCATTCCTTCTGTTTGAATTCTATTCTGCAAGCTCCATTGTAACAATTATTTGCAGCTTATGGTCGACTACAATTTAAACTTAAATTCTATATATAATTCATTTATATTAGTTTGTGTTTTGACCTTCTTTGACTATCTTTTTTGGTAGTTTTGTTTATTAATCCTAATTAGCAGATCTTTATCTTCATACTATCTTTGTGCTTCTTACGTAGGAACTACTTTTGGCTGGTGGTTATAATACACCAAAATCAGTACATGAAGTTATAGCGCATTTGGCTACCCGCCTTGCTCGGTGGGATGACAGGTTGGACAATTTTTTTGTACTTCTTTAGTCTCTCCCTTACAGACCTTGGTACTTACCAGTGGAATTATGAGTTGCGCCGTACTGAAGGCATCAAACCAGACTCGTTGAAATCTGGGACATCCGAGTTTTATATCCTCCTTTTGTAATGGGTTA
This sequence comes from Vinca minor, assembly GCA_026122235.1. Lineage (NCBI taxonomy): Eukaryota > Viridiplantae > Streptophyta > Magnoliopsida > Gentianales > Apocynaceae > Vinca > Vinca minor. The sequence goes on from JAOCZM010000286.1 coordinate 856,909, forward strand.
TGTTGTTGTCGTAGGAGGTGTTCTTGATATGAAACTTAAACATAGTGAAGGATTAAGAAATAGTTCAATCCGGACAACTATAATCAAGAAAATGAAATTTCTTTAGGAGATGGAAGAAATAGTCTCTATTAAAGGATTCAGAGCAGTGAATCATATCTTATAGCCTTACACATATGCAGATTCTGCACTATGGTTTCGATATAAACCCTTGTACGTCTTCAAAATATCATTGTTTTTACATGTATCGCAAACTTCAAACGTCTTGTTAAATTGATTAGGAACAAGTGACCAAAGAAGATAATAATGCTCATCTAAAAGTTTTGCATATTGTGTTTGTCAGATTGTTCCGGAAATCCATATTTGGGGCAGCTGATGAAGTCGAATTAAAGTTCATGAACAGGTATCATTCTTTCCTGAAGTGACATTAGTTCCTTCTGCTCGTATTATACTTCTAACACTGTATTTGAACTATTATTAGGAGGAACCATGAAGATTTGAATTTGTTTGGTATAATTCTGAACCAAGAGATTCGCAAGTTATCAACACAGGTTTGTGTCTCATTCTTCTCATGAAACTGTAAGATTACTTTGCTCAGTTTAACCACTCTAATCTATTATAGAATCTTATTTGTCAAAGCTGATAGATTCTCATATATAACAAATGAATCATGGAGCAAACTTCTGCTTCAAAATTTTAATTTCATATCCTGCAATAATCTAGATTCTATTCGAAGAAGCTTTTTAATTGTTGATATTGCTTTTTGTTAGTTTTGATCTTAATCTTTCTTATCCTATTCTCGCTTCTTAAATTAAAGGTCATCAGGGTGAAATGGTCAATCCATGCAAGGGAGGAAATTGTATTTGAGCTTCTCCAACATTTGAGGGGCAACACAACCAGGTATCTGTTAGAAGGAATTAAAAAGAGCACAAGGGAGATGATTGAAGAGCAAGAAGCAGTTCGAGGCCGCTTGTTTACCATCCAAGATGTCATGCAGAGTACCATAAGAGCTTGGTTGCAGGTCTGTATTTGAGACCCCCCCCCCCCCTCGCCGCGGCAGCTATGGTTGTGGCGGAATAACAATAATTATAATCTGTATTTTAACAATGGAAATGATTCTTTTTCATTGTAGTTTTTCCATGCACGTGTAATGTATACAACAACAACAACAACAACCAAGCCTTAATCCCAACAGATTGGGGTCGGCTACATGAACCAAAGTAAGAATCACGTAAGGTCATCCACATGGATGCAATCTCTCCATTTCTTTCGATCCCAAACCCAACTTTCATCTAGTTCTAGCAGATTCATATCCCCTTTTATCCCCTCCATCCAAGTCTTCCTCGGTCTCCCTCTACCTCTTACGCCATCTACATTACATAATCCTTCAATTCTCCTAACCGGAGCATCACTTGGCCTTCGTCTAATGTGCCCAAACCAACGCAAACGGTTCTCTCTCATCTTATCTTCAATAGGTGCTACACCAACCTTCTTCTGAATAGTCTCATTCCTCACTCTATCCATTCTCGTATGCCCACACATCCATCTTAACATACGCATCTCCGCTACATGCACGTGTAATGTATATATTTAAAAATATTGACATGGGTAGTTCTTTGCTGTCAGGATAGAAGCCTCCGAGTCACTCATAATTTGACTGTGTTTGGTGGATGTGGCATGATACTGACCGTCATCACTGGTTTGTTTGGCATCAATGTGGACGGTATCCCTGGAGCCGCGAACACGCCATATGCATTCGGGCTGTTCACAGGCATACTCGTATTCATAGGCGTCGTGCTCATTGGAGTAGGTTTGCTTTACTTTGGGTTAAAAAATCCAGTAAGTGAAGAGCAGGTTGAAGTTAGAAAACTGGAATTGCAAGAGCTGGTGAAGCTGTTCCAGCACGAAGCCGAGACTCATTGCCAGGTTCGTAAACCTACTTCTCGAAATAACCTCCCTCTAACAGCTGCCGATAAGTTCTTGCAGGAAGCAGATTACCTTCTCATCCATTAACCCTTGAAAACTAGCAATTTGGTTCTAGTGCTGAAAGGTGTTCTTGTCAGCACGCGACGACACAATCTCAACCATTGGTCAGTTTGATCGGACAGCTAAGGTCCATAGTTGTTCATGAATAGCTAAAATAAGCCGAGGTTAGTTCTTCTTGAACAACAATCTAGATATTTCCTAGCCATCGGATAAAATATCACCGATTGCGATTGTGTTAGCATGGTACTCACGAAAACTCTTGTAAGCACGGGAACCAACTTAGGAAACTAGATGCTAGTAGTAACAGAAGATGTAAAGAATCCCCGTTTCTTCTACAGGTTTTTTGTGAACATTAAAGGTAAAAATAATTTCTCTTTATACAAATCAAAGTTTTAGCTTGATAACATATCTGCCATGGTAGTAACCAAATAATGTGTTGATGGTATTTATTTCTCTTCACTTCTTCCATCTCTCGACTATTTCTCCACCCATTACTTGGCCAATTTGATTCTTGAAATTTCTTGCTCTATCCGAAATGGAGTCCAAATTAGCCCTAATTTGATCGATTTCTCTCGTAAATTTCTCATGTTCCGAGTTAGACCTAAGCAGAGCTTCCCTTATTTGAGTATCTTTCTGTTTTATTTTCAAGTTGTTTCTTGAATTCTGGTGCTAGTTCGGTATCTTCTTCTTCTTCGTCTACTGAGCGTGGGTGCTTCAATTTCTTCCATTGTTCCTTGGGATCTTGTCCGGGTAGTGTTGTCACGGCGTCCATTGATTATTATGAGATTCTTAGGAGTTGAACAAAAAGAAGAATGATGGAACTCTTTGTTGTTTCTTTCTTAAGAATGATGAATGATAGGATTCAGAATAGCAGGTATTTATGGTGTTTGGTTATCTGAAAAAAGTTAGGTTTTGGATTACTTTCCGAACGGGATATGGACTTGGGGAGGAATCAGGAAATGACAAAGGAGTCTTGGGGCATAGTTCAAGTGGCGAATTTACCGTGAATAATGTTGTGTTAGTCAAGCCTTTTTTTTTTCTTTTTGCTAAGTAATAGTCAAGCCTTTACTTATAGGATGATGTTCAATTTCTAGGTGCATTATGAGACGCTGGTGTATAATGATGTGCTTTAATTTCTCCATTTACCTTAGAAACAGGGAAAAATCTGGGGTGGAACGGTCCCAATGGGTCCAGCCCCACTCTCCTCTCACATAAAAGAGGGAGGACCCACCTGAATGACCTGCTGAATGACCTGCGGGACCTACCTTGTAAGTGGGTCCTGTCTAATTTTATGTGAGAGGAGTGTGGAGCCAGACCCATTGGGTCCGCCCCATGCCAGACTTACCCTAGAAACAGGGAGGTCCTCCATTTATTTTAGAAACGGGGAGGTATGAGCTCAATCCTTTTTTTGAGAAAGAAAAATGGGGAAATTTGCCGTTTTAGTCCCCTAAAAAATTTGGTTACGCCGTTTTAGTCCCCTCAAAAATTTGGTTGCGCCGTTTTAGTACTCACGTTTTAATTTTAGCCTATTTTTTTGGGTACGAAATAGAAGCATATATATATCATCCAAAAACTACACCAAAACCACTATTAAAATCATTACAAACCAATCTCTCAAAATAAGCCCCATGATCATCCCCTGCCACTAGTTGGCTAACAAAAGGGGGTGAAGATTGAAAACATAATGAATTCAGTGATAGGAAGTTTTGCCCCATTTTTTGCAAGACGATCCGCGTACGCGTTTGCCTCTCTAAACACATGAGAAATCATATAAGCCCGGAATCTCTCCAATAAAGACCCTGTTCATCTCAGATAAGTCCACCTGTACCCCCCAGTCTCGGATTTCCAAAACTGGATCCATTGACATTCAGTTTTTTCCAACTGTTAGGGGGTTTCTTCCAAGAAATGAGTATTGGAATTTTGTCCTGCTTCTTTTGCGGACTATTCCCCAGAAAAACAAACTCCATGGTCTTATGAATGACATTTTTTATCGAGTCCAAAGGAGTCGATGTCGGATAAAAAATAGCATGATTTCTTGTCATCCATAATTCCCACAAGCCGTAAGCAAATAAAGAATTCCAAGGGAGATTACACTCCGCAGTGGTCTTCAACAGAATACCCTTAGCCATCCATTCATCAAACTCCATACCAATCAATTGTGGTGCTTGAACATAAAGCTTGAGTTTTGTCCACAATTCAATAGCATGGCCACAGTATCTAAACAGATGCTCAATGGATTCATCATCCTTCCCACAAATTGGACAAACCGGAGAGTCACAAATATTTCTATTATAAAGCATTTTCTTTGTAGCAAGGCTATTATGATAACAAGTCCAAAGGAATAGCTTGATTCTTTGATTGCATTTCGCCTTCCAAATCCAATCCCATTTTTTCTTATCCACCTTAACATCTACACAGTTACGATGTAAGGTTTTATGGGCTTCGCTAGCACTGAAGTCACCATTCGATGACCCCTTCCACATTCTTCTATCCACAGGTGGGTTAATATGCACTCGCGGAATCGCTTGAATAAGCTTAATCAAATAACCAGTAAGGGGAAAGGAGAAGTTTCTAAGGTTCCAAGTTCCCTGATTGCCAAACAACCATGCCAGTTTAATCTCCTCTTCCCCCCTGTTCAACGGCCCAATAAGAAGATTTCTGAGTGGTCCCAAGCCAGTCCAGTCGTCTTCCCATAAACGAATTGTTTCACCGTTACTAACGATCCATCCCGATGAATCATGGAATAACTCTAATCCCGCCTTCAAAGCCTTAGCATTTATCGAACCACTACATTTCTTGAGCTTAATAAGGGGCCCAAAATCTTCTTTGACATTCTTGTTCTTGGGACACCTAGCCCACTTAGGTTTGCCATTCCTGAAAAGTCTCCAAACAAGCTTTGCCATCCTAATCCGGTTAAAAAAATAAAAGTATTTTTCCTTTTTTTTCCATCTGCTTCCTCTTTGAGCCTCACCTGACACTCTTCTTACAATCCAAGATGTGTGCGTAGCGGTGGAACACGGTGGTTGTGATGGGTGGTGGTGGTGGTGTGCGTCGGTTATTCTGAAGAAGAAGACAAGATGATGTTGGGTTTAGGGAATAAGAACATTTCTTTCTTTTTGGTTTTTTAAAATAATGATTTCAAGTTTGTATTAGTAATTTACCCTATTTAATTGAGCATGTGTGTCGTATAGGCCTGCAAACGGATACAAACGGATGCAGAATTGTCTATTCCGGATCCATATCTATTTTTAATTTTTTCTACCATATTCGTATCCGTATCCTAACGGATCCATAATATGGATTACCAGATCCGTTGATTTAGATCCGAATACGGATATGGTAAAACCCATTTCAAAAAGTTCAATCTTCATAGTTTTTACTTTTCTATTTTGGCTGATTAAAAACATACATGTTTAATCTAACAATCTTACATATCAGATGCTACCTCACCCCAATTATATTATAATCCACAAATAAATCTACGAAATATAATACAATCCATAATCATATTGTTGTTCAAAGTTCAAAATTCAAATAAAAATAAATAACCAGAATTTCGATCTCATTCCAATAAAAATATACAGAAGACTCCTCAAAATAAAATAAATAACGCTTGAATAACTATGAATCCTCAAAACAAATCTAACTAAACCACTTGGACAAAATGAATTTGGTAAAATTTCCTTAATACTGCGATTCTTTGCTTGAACTTGTAAAGATTATCCCATACAAATTGCTGCAACATGAGAAAATATAAATAATGAATCAATAGAAAACATATTAATATATGCATAACTTTATAGCCAACAATTAAAGAAACACTAGAAAGTTATTTGTTATTCAATATACTAAAACTCACACCGATTCTAACTCAAATTGTCTTTGCAGCTTTCTCCCTTCAAGTAGCCTCCACATTATCATTTGATGTTAGACACATAACAAATAAATTTATAAATAAATCAGAGATGAACATGAAAATAAAAATGAATCAAGTATAGTTTCACTTACCTCTTTTTCTTTTCAATGGAAGCCAATCACTTGTACTTATACATGCCTCAACTATATCAGGACGTAAAGAAGCTCGTGAATCATCAATCAATCTTCCCCCAACACTAAATGCAGATTCAGATGCAACAGTGGTAGCTGGAATGGCTAACACATCACGTGCCATTCTTCCTATGGTGGGATATTTTGAAGAATTATCTTTCCACCATTGCAAGATATCAAAATTCTCTGTCCTGGGAATAACCGGTTTGTCCAAATATTGATCGATTTCAGCCTTTTGATACACACTAATTGAAGAAGATATCGAACTTTCTTGTACCAACTGTCAAAGCCACCGTACTTATGAAGGGTTGAACTTGACTTCATTCTATTGTTAGAAGTAGAATCTCCATTCGTTTGAATGTCATTTCTAGAGCTCAATTCACCACCATATTCAAGGTACAAATTCAAAAAGGAATTCCTAATCCACTCTACCTAAGGTTTATCATTTTCTCCATGAAGTTTATTGTAATAGTACTCCACCAAATTCATTTTAAACCTAGGATCCAAAACCACAACAATCCCCAACATCAAGCAAAACTCTTCCTAATATTTTTCAAATTTATCCTTAATAGGACCAGCCATTTCTCTTATACAAGAATGTTCATTATTTTTCCATTCTCTCAATTTAAGCTGAATTTTGCACACATCCTTAAAAAAATACATTTGATGTGGAAAAATTAGTACGACTAAAATGACATGTAGCATCATAGAATACCTTCAAACAACTATGAACCAGTGTAGCAAGTTTCCATTCTTCTTCGTCCAACTTATATTTATAATTCTTATCCAAAGATCCTAAACGGTTAAATGCATCTTTCAAAGGTAAGGCAGACTTGAGCATAAGAAAAGATCATATACGGTTAAATGAATCTTAGATTTGAATTGATCCTAAGGTTACAAGAATTCATTTATATATACAAATATATATTTATTTATTTACCATATAATTCATTCGCCCCTTTTTTTACACTCGTATTACACAATGTTGCTCGAGTTCTTCCTTTTGGTAATGTTACCTGGGAATTTTACAATAGAAAGATGCTTGATTTGGTAAAATATATTGTTTTAGGGAATCGATATATATATATATATATATATATATATATATATATATATATATATATATATATATATATATACGGATTCGTGGTCTAACGGATACGATTTTTTATATTTCATATCCGTAACCGTTTTATTACTCTTATACGGATTCAGGTATATAGGTCTGGAGTTCTTACCAAATTCTAAAAAAAAAAAAAATCGGATTCGAATCTGATACGAATAAAAATTCGACCCGTTTGCAGGCCTAGTATCGTACATGTCCAAATCAGCTGAAATTCACCGTGTAAGTGTTGTCAATGACTCTTCTCGCTGCCGTAAATTGATTATGTACTATCTAGGTTGAAATTAAAATATGGAGACTAAACAGGAGAAATGAAAATTATGGAAGGACTAAATATGTTGAAATTAAAGCGTGAGGAAGAAACAGGCAAAATGAAAATTGCGAGGGGATTAAATAGAAGAATTTCCCAAGAAAAATGCATTGAGAAGTTTCCCCTTAGCTGCCATGTCATGTAAATATTTTTTTCTTTTATTTTTCTTTCCCAAAAAAGACATGGATTAGTCCGTTAATATGAAATGAGACTGTCTAGATCTTATACGGAACAACTTTTATAGTACATACGGAACACCTAGAACATGTGTTTTGAGGTTTAAGATTAGTGTAAAAATAGAACAGGTGTTGTGGGGATCAAAACATGTGTTCGATTTAAATCAATCTTAACCGTAAAAAAATTTAATCCAACAGACGAGGAAAGTTTCGCACTTTCGGAATTACCCATGTCCGCATTGGAGCCAGCATCGAAACGAGAAATCCAACATATAGAAATTTACAGTCCGGCTCCTATGCGGAAATTGGGAAAATTCCGCACCGTGCGGAACAATTTGGGCCGTCGGATGATAGTTTTAACGGTCCAGATTTGGAGAGAGAAAAGTTGCGGCTGGACTTAAAAAATAAAAAATAAAACTTTTCTCTTTCCAAACCTGGACCGTTCAAAACTATCATCTGACGGCCCAGATTGTTCCGCACGGTGCGAAACTTTTCCTGTTCCACATAGGAGCCAGAGTGAGAAATTTGATACGTGTGTGATCCATATGGATCTTGATGTCTAGAACTATTCTTATCATCACAAAGTTATTTTTCTCTTCATTATAAGGTTGTTGATTTTCTCATTGTGTAATGACGTAGACTGTTATGGAATACAAAGTCATAAATTGTGTCTTGTAATTTTTTTAGACCTTTGTTGCTCTTTATATTTCATAATATAAGTCGTTTAAAATATTTTAAAGAAATAAAAAATAAGGTACTTTTAAGTCAAAGTATCAATATTACTCTTTTATCTCTTATTATTGATATTTATTTTGAGTCAAGTAGGGGTATACTTGAATAAAAAATTACTTAAAAAATTACACAGAACAACTTACATAATGAAATGAAGGGAGTATGTTTTTACTTAAAAATATTTTATTGAATAATAACAAATAATACAATAATAGATTTTTAAACATAAATTACTCATTATTAATTGGATTAAGGCCAAATGAAGATAGAGCGCGGACTGAAACTTTCTATAGGGTTTCTCTTTTTGCTGCCACCGCTGCGGCATGTACTGTTTGGACGATGAGCTCTCTTATCTATCGAATTTTTTCTCCCCTGACATCACCAATGCTAAACGATGGGTGTTGTTCCTATATCGGTCACCTGCTTTTAACTTTCTATAGGGTTTCTCTTTTCGCTGCCACCGCTGCGACATGTACTGTTCGGACGATGAGCTCTCTTATCTACCGAATTTTTTCTCCCCTGACATCACCAATGTTGAACGATGGGTGTTGTTCCTATACCGGTCACCTGCTTTTTGCACCAAGGTTTGAAGGTGCATCGGAACCGAGGACGTTAAAAAATGCTCTTGTTCGGACGATGAGCTCTCTTATCTACCGAATTTTTTCTCCCCTGACATCACCAATGCTGAACGATGGGTGTTGTTCCTATATCGGTCACCTGCTTTTTGCACCAAGGTTTGAAGGTGCATCGGAACCGAGGACGTTAAAAAATGCTCTTGCTTCTGGAGTATTTGATAAATGGGAACTGTTGATTTTTTATCTGTTGTATCAGAAAGGGCTGCCTATTAAACAAGGCATGGGATTTGGAGAAGGACGGGGCTTGGTGTCGCTACCAATGGTGTCCAGCCGGCGACCTTTTTTCGAGTTCGGATTGAAGGTGAGGGAGGCGATGGTAGGGAGAGGCCTAATTCGGGTCAAGCCTTCTAAAGGTATGCCGGGAGCAAGCATGCTGATGAAGATGGTGGATTTACCGGAAAACATGGCTATGAAGAGGATGACTTTATCGCCTGAGGCGATGAAGACGACCGGAGGTCGCAAGTATCCGACAAAGGGCAATAGGTTTTGTAGCCTTATTTACATGGCGGGTCGGCAAGTGGCGCAGGTATACCGGGCTTAGGCCAAGTTGTTAGGTCATGTCCTTCTCATTGCAGACCTGATCCTTGTTACAATAAGATGGGCCAATCTGTTGGCCTGGTCTTTGGTGACCCATTTTATGGTATTGTTCATTACTAGCCTAGTCATGAATAGGCCAACCATTAGGTTGTTTGGGATTTTTTTGTTTGAGCTGATTGGAAATCTTTGGTTTGTTTCTAAGTAAAAAAATCCTAGAGTTTCTTTTGCTCCAACAGTGGCTAATAGTTTGTTTTCAGCGGGGCTCCTGCTTTTAATCAGGGTATGGTGGAGGTCGCAGGTCGGCCCCGCCAAGACCCATGAGTGGTTTCATTTTGGAATTGTCCGGTGTTTTACGACTTCTGGCCAATTCAAACTGTAACGTGCATCATAATGGCTTGCGTTTTTAATAGCTTTTTCCTCTTCATAATAAAGTCGTTTGTCGATTTCATGATTAATATCATGCTAGTATTAGGTTTTATTTCATATTTTAAATTAGTTATTACTTCGTATTTTTATGTAAGAAAAAAATTGGTGTGACCGTCTCGAACTTGTAGAAGCATCCATCAAGGAACATATTTGCTGCAACATGGTTTCGAATGGAGGATCGGGAGCGGACGTTCTTTTCGTATTTGGCATGGTCACTGGTTCACTACTCAATGCAGTTTTCAGCTTATTTCCCCTCCTAATTTTATGTGTTTGGAAAGGTTGCAGACAAGAACTTTGACAATTGTGGAAGGCCTATGGTTTGAACGTGACACTAGTTTTGCTTTTTTGGTTATAGAGTCTGTTTGTAAGGGAATAGTAATGCGTAACTTGGGGAATATGTTCTTTATAATTTTTTATGTCCACAAGTCAAGTAATGTTCTGGTTCATCTACTAGCTGGACACTCTCTGAGGCTTGACGCCTCCTTTCAAAGAGTAGGGGATCCGTCGAATTTCTACCACCCTCATGTAATTTCTAATATCGATTAATGATATTACATTTTTATTAAAATAAATATTTTTAAAAATAAATATAGAAAATTATAATTACAATCGGGATGGAGCATACTTTCACCCACCCCATCCCTATCCCCGGCGGGGTAGCAACTTTTAGACCCCTCCTTAGCCTCATCTCCACCTAAATTGGGAATCCCGCACAGCGAACCTCTGTTTTAATGGGTGAATTGCCATCCTTAGATGGACCTATCTATCACAAAAAATATGGGGATTTAAGAAGCGGGAAAGAGATTCGAACTCATAACCTCTACGTCATGAGACATCGGCCTTAGTCACTAGACCAAATTTACAAATTTAACTCAAACCTTAAAAACATTGATAAAGAAAAACAACATTTATATGCAAAATAATACATAATTAGTCAGGCTATCGTTCTTACTGGAGTTACGGTCCAATATGCAAAAAAAAAAATTGAATATAAAGAGAGTAGGTTACGATAATAGGTATAAGTATTGGAAGATATTGAAAGATATGAGAAGATCATATCATATCTCCTAATATTTTCTGTAATATTTTTGTAGTATCTTGTAGAACTAATTAGTAGTTTCTTAATTAGTGGTTTCCTAATTAGTACTATCTTTCTTAGAGCAAAAAACTGACTGTCCCTACTAGGTATTTCGATCACTATCCCATAAGAAATCGCCATATGTTAATTTTTCTGTTGAGGATTTCACTATTTCTTTTTTATTATAAATTTTTAATTAAAAAATTAACACAGTAATTTAGTATTGATGAGATAGGAAAGAGCACATAACAGGGACAGATGATTCTTACTCTTTTCCTAGTATGATCAAAGCCTTTCTACTATAACTAGGATTGTAATTGGAAATCAGTTCATTCAATTTAATATCAATACACAAAATATTAATTTCTACAAGTAGTAGTTCATACATTCAAATATTTGTATCTACATTTGAAATGCAAGTTTCTTATCTAGCATTCATTCACAATTCATAAATAGTTTAATTACTCTCTTCAAACGCTCACAATTCAATTAAGATAAGCACATTAATATTAAATTTTAAATATCCTTTACTTATCTAAAAGAAATTCAAAACCACTAAATTGTTATAAATCCTATTTTTCTCAGAGTGAATAGCCTATTTTGAATTTTATACTTTTCGAATTTTAGACTTAAACTTTATTTTCGACTCTTTATAGACTTAAACAATTGACGGCTGCCCTGATATTGATAAATTGGTAGATTCCGACAATTTTATCTTTATATTTGGCCTAAAATTTTAAAAATACCAATATACCCCTTTAACAATAAAATAAATAAATAACCGACCGACCGACCCGACCCAACAAAAATCAACCCGACCCATTTTGTATGCCTCTTCTCCCTTCTTCTATGAATTTTTCTGATATGGACCATGTGGTTCAGAATTAGCCACATCATCACAAAATTGTCTCTCTCCTAATTCTGTGCCACATGGTCCAATAGATCTGGTCCATATCAGAACTAACCTTCTTATATACCTTCTCCTTCTACCACCATCTTCATCTTCTCCACCCTTAACCACCATCACCACAATCAACACCATCAGCAACATCACAATCTTCTCCACCATCACATTTCTTTTTTAAGAACAACAAGGTAATCAAATCTTCAATCCTCAGGAATCAGATGGCCCCAATGGAAAAGGTTGTCAGACTCAGGGCTTCGGTCCTGGGTCGATTCCTGTATCCCCCATCCCCACCCCCACCCCCACCCCCACCCCAAAAAAAAAAAAATCTTCAATCCCCATATTAAAAAAAAAAAATCCAAAATTTCAAAAAACTCAAAGAAATTAAATATGCAAAAACCAACTTTCAAAAACCAATTTCCTGCAATACTATAGCTCCATCTCTTCCCTCCTCACCACCATGCCACCCCACCACTTTCTTACTACTGGGTCTGCAATTCATTTGCAACCCCCCTCCCCTCCTCTACAATCCTTTAAATTGTAGATCTGAATTATTTTGCTCACCGGAATTTACAAGCTTCATGAATTCCACGCAAAAGCCTCTGTCCAAAAGTATAAATTGGAACTCACTGATAATAGTCTCGTTTGTTAAATTTCTATTCCTCCTCATCAACTAAGGACCAAAAAATAATAAATACTAGATTATCAAAACCACATGAATAAAAACTCCTCGGTTAACTATTAACTAACCCGACTCCATTAACTTATCTGAATATGCTAACTACTTCAAATCATTAGTTCAACCATGAATTAGAAAATAAAAAAATAAAATAAAAACCATTGCAGGAAATTAAAAAAAAAATCCAAAGAAACATTGGGTTGAACTTGATTGTTCCATTGTGTTGAACTTGGGTTTAAGAAAAAGGGGAAGACTTCTTTTTTTACCAAAGCTGTTCAAGAATTAAGGACTTGAAAAGGTATTTAATTATATGCAATACTAGGTTCTCGTTTTGGAGGGGAATAGAGAAAGGGTAGGTCACGGAGGTGAACGGAGAAAAAGAGAAGAGTTGGGCTGGTGGTGGTCGATGAGGGAGGGAGAGGGAGATGGAAAAATAGAGAGAGAAAAGTTAAAAGAGAAGAGGATTTTGCTTTGTTTTTTATTTTCAGATTTTCTGGTGATTTTTTTGCAATGAACACATGTTCCTATATATTGTTGTTTTAGGGAGTATTTAATTGTTTGAGAAGATGATGATGGTTATGATGGAGAAGAGGAAGAAGGAGCCGAGTTGGGTCGGACCATAAATGGGTTGGAAGAAATCGTTTGAGTTTCCAATTTTGTCTCCAATCAGATCAACACGATTTTGTCCACTCCGGCTCCTATGCTGAACAAGAATTGTTCAATATATGCGGGTCAAATTTTCAGCCATTAAATTTTGTACTTTTGATCCAACGACTGTATCAAAGCAGGGGTATTTAGGGATAAACTTTGAGCTTTTTTTTGTTGTTGTGGGAAAACGAAATTTTAAATTTCCCATTTTTTCTTTCTTACTTTTAATTGGAAGAAGATAAATGAGGATCCCTAAAATATCTCCCATTTCAAATTTAAGTGTTCAGAATAACAGAACATGTGTTCAATAATCAAGAACACGTGTTCACTCACAAATATACAAGAACATGTGTTCATTGCACAAAACACAAAAACACGTGTTCATTAATCACAAATATACAAGAACATGTGTTCACTGCACAAAAACATGTGTTCACAATATATAGGAACATGTGTTCATTGCAAAAAAACATGTGTTCTTGTAGAAAGGTGCCTTTTTTTCCTTTTCTGCCATTTTCTCTCACCTCGGTAACCCAACCGATGTGACGGTTACGTGTTCCCCCCCTTTTTTTATTAAGGGAAATTACATATGTACCATTTTAACCCTCTTTTAAATCGCAGCCGTCGATCCATCTGAAAAATGAAATCAATGGCCCTCGGCGTGGCCAGCAAGTGCGGAACTTTGGTTGTTCCGCACAGGAGCCGGACTGGATTTTGTCACTTGACCAATTTTGGTCGAAATTTTAAATTTTTTCTATATCGGAGCACCTGTAAATTATTTAAGTCCAGAAAGAGTCGAAAATAAAATTTAAATCTAAAACCAGAAAAGCAAAAATAGTTTAAGTTCAAAATAGAGGGATTTGCATGGGCTTGGCCCAGTTTTTCCAGATCAGTCATAACATGGCACCCGAAAAAGTGGGACAAACATTTTTGTCCATAACGGAAGTCCCACTTCCGTTTCGGGGCCATAACGGAAGTGGGACTTCCGTTCTGGCTGACGTGGCAGCTTTTCCCACGCGCGTTGCCACGTGTCCAGAACGGAAGTCCCACTTCCGTTATGGACTGGCAGTGTGTTTGCCCAAAACACTTGGTTTTTTTTTCCAGAGGTTATTTTTCTGAGGTGTTTGTATTATATATAAACAATATTTGCAAAACACAATACTTACTAAAAATTGAGCAAGAAAATAAATAAATTGTATATTAATATAAAACAAGCAACAGAATTATCGTAATAATATTTTACAACCGAAAAAAATTAACATTCTTCGTAACTACAATGAACGAAACGTAAACAACGTAAATGAAAACCTATCTACTGCGACGAAGGTGTGTATGGAACGGTGTGTTTCGGGGGTCGGTCGCGAGAAGTAAAGGTCGCCATCTCTCACCCGCATGCAGCGCTACCAAAATTGGTTGAGATGACCTCCGCACCTTCGTGGTCGATAAATATCCGCTCATCGGGGTTTATCGGCAACGGAGTCTGCTGCTGCGTCTCAGTGATGTGCAGGATGTACGAAGGCGTCCCTCCCGAGTAGAAGCCCGGCTGTGCAGATGTAGAGGGCCCGGCACCAGGATCCCCACCCGTCTGAAAACTCGCTGAAAAAGTACGGGGTGATGCAAATTGGTACTCAAAAGGGGTGGGTACGTCGACCTGACTGGGAAACTGTGTATGTGCCGGGGACTGTGCCGGATCTGTCGCCAGTGCAGCTGGCTCCGGTGGCCCGCCGCGCTGTCGTTGTCGCCTCCCCGCCAAGTCCTCCCGCGCGGCATCCCGTTGCCTCCGCGTACCTTGCCTTCCTCTTTGGGACCGGGCCTGAACAGGTTCTCTCGGTTGCGTCACGGTTCCCTGAACCGCCGACTACTGCCACATCCGCAGCCTCTCGATCTGCGGAGTCGAGGGACTTCCCGGCCGCCACGAACGCCTCTTTGATTGTCTTTGAAGCCCAGGAGACTAGGGACATGTAGTGGCCGATTGAGTTGGAAGCCGGCTTATCGAGCTCCGTCAGTATGAGTCTGTTGGCATCCGCCTGCAACATCAATTCTCGTGTCAGTATATTAAAAACAAGGAAAAGCAATGTAGACAAACAAAAATACAAAACTTACAATAATGTCCTCGGAAGGCGCGATGGGTTGAATGCCCATCGGGAGTGGGCTCGGCATCCCTCATTGCGTGGGTTTGTAAGGAGGTGCACGGTAATGCGATTGTACCAATCCATGTACTCACGGGTTGGTAAGATCACATTCACGGGGACCCAGGGACAGCGTTCGCTCGATGCATCCTGTCGGGCATCCCACATGGCTATGTAGTCTTTGTGCTTCTTCGCCCAGTTCATATTCGGCCCCGCCATGTGGGTGTGGACGTCTTCGCCCTCTGTCGTACCCTCCGCCACCGATGGGGCTGGTATCACTGTTGGAACCCGATTGCCTAGCAACCCGGTCCGGCATGTGAAACTCAACCAACTCGAAACACACGAGTGGCGTACGGGCCCGACAGGTGGATAGGAAGCCCTCATCGCGTGAGACCCGAACGACAATAACCCAGTCGGGGTACGGCCTCCACATGAACTGTAAAAAAAAATTGTACATTAGCATAAATTAATTGCGCAAATAAAAACAAACACACGAAAAATACGATAAACCTTACCCCCTGAGCGTCCGTCAGTCGGTCAAGCTGGTCGCGAAACACCGTCAGCTGAGATTTCGGTGCGTTCTTGAAACTCCGGGCGGTGTTCCAACGCGCCCCGTACGCTCGGCCGTTCGCGGGAGGTTCATTCATAATGTCTCCCCGGTTCGCCGGCCGGAGAAATGAAATGCGCTCCCACGCCCACAACTGGTACAAACAAACACAGATTAATCATCAAATATTTAAAAATTTGCAGGTAAACAATAAAAAAAAGTCATTAACAATTACACAAACCTGGATCAACAGGCAACAGCCAGCTATGTCCTTAGAGACGGCCTGTGCAGAGATGCACATCTGGCGGTATAGGTACGACAGGACGGCGCTGGCCCAGGAATGCTGGTCATCGGTGAGGTCCCCGTCGCTGATGAGCAAGAGATAGCGCATGTTCCCTCGCGACCCGGACTTATCCGGGAAGAGGAAAGTGGCCATGCAGAGGAAAATCAGGGCCCGGGCCCGCTGGTAAACCGCGAGGTGCGTGGCATCCTCGCCTAGGGGCTCGGAAATGTGGGCGTACACCTCTGCAAGCTCGAGGGCGTTACCCTTAATTGACCCGGTGGGGGGGGTTGGGGCGGAAACCTAGGATATGGTTCACACGCTCAATCCACTGACCCTTGGTCATGTTGTAGTCCTCATCCCACGTCACCACGTCGCCCCCGGTGGGCAGTCCTAGGAGGCAGCCTACGTCCTCTAGGGTGATGGTGACCTCACCGCATCGCAGATGGAATGAGTGCGTCTCGGGGCGCCACCGCTCTACTAATGCGGTGATCAGTGCGTGGTCTATCTTTATCTTACCTATCCGAAACCTATACTGTCAATGAGATCTAGCACTCTCCGGTTGCCCTCGCGTTGGTATGACTCAAAAAAATGCCCGTCATAGCTAATGACCTTCAAACCCCTGTCTAGGACTACATCCCCGCCCCAAATCCTAAGTGCTCTATATGACGTGTGTTTGTTCAACACACTGGGATCGTACGGACCGGGCATAAGGTGGGCAGGAAAAGCCATCTGTAACAAAAACTGTGGGATTTTTATCAATAAAATGTGCGTAGTATAACAATTCGCACTTAAATAATAAGGACATCAAATTCTCAAAAATTGCAATTAAAATACATAAGAATATCAAATTCACATAATTGCAATTACAATGCATAAGGATATCAAATTCACAAAATTGCAATTTTAGTCCATAAGAATATCAAATTCACATTATGCAATTACAATACATAAGGATATCACATTCACAAAATTGCAATTTTAGTCCATAAGAATATCAAATTCACATAATTGCAATTACAATACATAAGGATATCACATTCACAAAATTGCAATTTTAGTCCATAAGAATATCAAATTCACAAAAATACATACATATACAATTCGCAAAAATACATAAATATCAAAACTATATATACAAAATACATTATTAATCTGCAATTGAATTTTAAAACTATATATACAAAAATTACACTAAAATAAAATTATAAAAAAAAAAGTATACCTCCAAATTAAAATTTGGGAGAGAGAGATATTGGTGGTGGGGAGAGTGAGAGTGACGGTGGGAGGGAGGGACCCAGAGCAGCGGCGGTGGCGGCAACGGCAGCGAGTGGGAGGAGAGGGCTGCGAGCGGAGGGGTGGTTTTTTTTTTGGAAAATTTCTCTTGCAAATCGCGTGGGGGGAGAAGAAGGGTAAAGCGGGAGCCCATAACGGAAGTCCCACTTCGTCCCGGGACATCATGCGAGTGGGACTTCCGTTCGGACACGTGGCAACGCAGCGTGGGAAAAGGCGCCACGTTAGCGAGCGAAGTCCCACTTCGTTATGGCCCGAACGAAGTGGGGACTTCCGTTATGGACAAAAATGTTTGTCCCACTTTTCCGGGTGCCATGTTATGACTGATCTGGAAAAACTGGGCCAAGCCCATGCAAATCCCCAAAATAGATCATTCACTCTTTTTCTTATCACAACCCAAACAATTTATTGCTTAAAAATATGGCGACTATTTTTCTCATTATTTGCATCGGAGTGCTCCTATATGTGCTAATTACTCTAAAGCCACAATTAATACAAAAGAGCTTCAAGGTTGTCCAAGATGCCAAGAAATTGATGGCAAAAAGATTTGTATACATGTCTCCCAAAAACTGGTAGAGATAGAAGATGTGATCCTAAACTTGGTTGCAGATCAGAAGGATACAAGTCAAGTGGAGAAGAAGACATTCATTAGGGAAAACAAAATTAAAAAGAATAAAATTCTTCTGTTTATTTGTATTTTTTTTTTCCACTTTATAAGACTTGTAAGAAATAAATTAAGATTCAAAATGAATTGTTGATTGTTGTACGATTGTTACAAAATAAATCTGACATCTATGTTTGAGAAAGTTTGTTTGTGGTTCAAGGTGAGTTTTATTTAGATTACAACTTCTTATAAGACTTAATACGATAAGGAATAAATAAATATTCATAATGAATTGTTGATTGTTGTAGGATTGTTAAAAAATATATTGACATTTATGTTTGAGCAAGTTTCTTTGTAGTTCACAATGAATTTTATTTGAATTATAACTTCTTATAAGGCTTAACACGATAAGGAATAAATAAAGATTCATAATGAATTGTCGTACGATTGTTAAAAATATATCGACATCTATGTTTGAGCAAATTTCTTTGTGGTTCGCGATGAATTTTATTTGGATTACAACCTTTTAAAATGATGTGTTTTAGTGAAAGTATATTTAGATTGGAGTTCAACTTAAAATTCTCTAATTGAGTTTAGAAGAAGTGAGCCGTGTGATAAAGAAGGTGGGTTGATTCAAAGTAAGCATTTTGCATAAGTTTTAAGGTGAAAGCTCAATACACTCATTTTCATAATGAAAACTAGGAAAATTCTGATATACAACACGGTTTATTGAAGAACACGGTTTATTGAAGAATATATGGTTTAAATTCATCTAAATCAACAAAAAAAATTATCTCTGGATAAATTTATATCATGATCCATATCAAAACTAACCTGAAAACTAATATAAACGAACATAATGTTTTTTTAATTTAGCAAAAAAGAAAAAATATCCCTCAACTATTTTTTTTGCTAATATTTTGGGAAAGCTACCCGGATTTGAAATGTGGTCTTGAGCAAAATACTCAAACCTTAAATCATTACTTAAAACTTAAAAGGCATTAGACTAGTTCTTTTTTATTTTGATCATTTGAGTATTATCGAATTAGAACTAGTTCTTTAATGATCAACATGTGTATTAGAATTGGATTTTGTTCGCGTGAGGATGAATCTGTACCACATGATCCATATTAAAATTAAACTGAAAATTAATATAAACTAACATAATATTTTTTAATTTAGCAAAAAGAAAAAAATATCCCTTACTAATTTTTTTGTTATTATTTTTGGAAAACTACCGGATTTGAAATGTGTTCTTGAGCAAAATATAATTTACTTTTTCAATTTTGAAACAGAAATCCTCAAACATAAAACCGGTAATTTTGATTGATATAAAACATAAAACCGGTTATTCCGGGACCTAATTAGGATGAAAACTTAAATGTGGTGATTCAATTGGCGAATGGAAAAATTTGGAGACTGAATAGTATTAAAATTATAATGTTGGGACAAATTACGCCAATGAAAATATCCAGGAGACTAAACTGGAAATAAAATTTCAGGGACTAAATAGGATGAAAACTAAACTATGGTGACTGAATTGGCGAAAGTAAAATTTCGAGCACTAAACCTAATAAATAAATTCCGGGGACTTAATATGATGAAAACAAAAATATTGTGACGCAACAGGCAAAAGGAAAAATCCTGGGGACTACTGAAGTGAAAATAAAATTTTGAGGGACTGAATAGGATGAAAATAAAAATTCGGTGACTGAATTGGACAAAGAAAAAATACGGGGGACTAAAAATAAAATAAAATTTTGGGGACTGAATTTTATGAAAACAAAAACTATTGTTACGAAATCGGCGAAAGGAGAAATCCGGGGGACTAAAATAAAAACTATATTATTTTGACGAATTCGGGGAAAGGAAAAAACCGGGAGACTAAACTGAAAATAAACTTTTTGGGGAGTGAATTGGATGAAAACAAACATTGGTTGACTAAATTGGCGAAAGTAAAATTTCGAGGACTTATCAAATAAATAAATTATGGGGACTAAATATCATAAAAATTAAATATTGTGACGAAATCGGCAAAAGGAAAATTCCGGGGTCTAAACTGAAAATAAAATTTCAGGTACTGAATAGGATGAAGAAGAAATTTGGTGACTGAATTGGCGAAAGAAAAATTCCGGGGGACTAAAATGAAAATAAAATTCCTGGGGACTAAATATGATGAAAACTAAAATATTGTGACGAAATCGGGGAAAAAATTATGGAGACTAAACTGAAAATAAAATTTTGGTGACTGAATAGGATGAAAATAAAAATGTGGTGATTGAATTGGCGATGGAAAATATACGGGGGGCTAAACTGGAAATAAAATTCCGGGTACTGAATAGGATGAAAATTAAAATATTATTACAAATTCGGCGAAGGAAAATATCCAGGGACTAAAATGAATATAAAATTCATGGGGACTGAATAGGATGAAAACAAAATTTTGGTGACTGAATTGGAAAAAGGAAACTTCCGAGGAATAAATTGGACATGTACATTTCCAGTTTCTCTCACCTTCTTTGCTAATGTACAAATACTGCTTCGATGGTTCGGAGGTTTCTTCAAGCTCGTTTCACTTCTCTCTGTAACGCCCGCGTAATTCTCTCGTTCTCGGGATCTTTCTAACCTCCTCCTAATCTTTCTCTCTATAATTGACAATTTGATATCAATTTTTGTTCAGGTTTGGGCTCTGGCATCTCGCTCCCAGACTTTATACTACAAAGATCATGGACGGTAATTTTCCAGGAATCACTAGTTTCTCGTTTTTCGGTGAAAACAAGTTTGAAAGATATGATTTTTTGTTTCTTCACCATGTTTAAGTGAAATTTTGGTCCATTTTTAAGGCTGTTTCGCATTAAAAACTTAAAAAGCACATCTTTTAATGATTAATGGCGTTTGAAGAACATACTTGAATAATGATTTTGATTTTATTTTGTTAATTTTTTAATATATATCTGATGGCTCTGCATTTTCTTTAGGTATCTTGGATCATTTTGTTGTTCACTATTCTGCAAATTGTTGCTTAGATATTTATGAAATTTTCGTATAATATGTATATCCAGAACTTGGATAACTTTAAAATATCATGGAGACATCCGCCAGCAGAATCAACATGCATTTTCTGTTTAGGAGGCATCCACCTTGCATAATTGCAATTAGAAGCTCAAAATTAATGGTCGGACGACTCGGACTGAATGCTTGTTGAGTTTATCCCACATTGACTAGCTTGTGGCCATGTTTACAACTTATAATACTTGAGCAATCCCCCTCTGCGGAGTAGAGTTAGCCCCAAGTCTAAATTTTAAAATAGTATCAGAGCCATTAATCGAATGTGCGGTTAGTCGCAGAAGTCCAGTCCTCTCAGGCTTGATAGTTGATCCTTTTGCCCTCTACAAAAGCTTCTATCTCAATATAATTTTATTTTTCAAGTGTCACATCCTTGCCTTGTGATGAGGTTTTAATAACTGTATTCTGGCTTCCCACCTATCTGTGTGATTATATTTCGACAAAACTTTTGCGTTTACATACAGCTCAAGTATTCCTGTAGCTGAGAGACTTCAGGGTTGTGCGGAAGTTACATTGTCTAAAAGCACATTTAATGGGATTAGGACATACTGTACTGGCACAGGTGCGTTCTGATGTCCAAGCTATTGTTTCGAGATTGGACTCGACTTTCCAGAAATAGTTGTTTTTCCACGCAGAAATTAGTGATATACAGAAACTAGATAAGTGCCTCAGAAGCTATATTATGAGAATGTAGGCTCCTAAAACATTGTTTGCTATTTTGCTAGAACCAGAAGTTATGTCCAACAAGTCCCTGTTATACTCAAATATATTATACGTCAGCTTCTTGACATTCTTGGATCCAATATTCTTCTTGGTCATATTAATTTCCTTCTCTTTTATCTCTTCAAGTTGTTTTCTTTGAGATCATGTTTCCACTGAAAACTCCTTGACTGAAAGATCTTTGAGATCATGTTTAGACCTTTCAGTTACCTTCTAGTGATTCTAAGCTAACTTTGAAGTGTTTTAATTTTGTTTTTTTGGGGGGTCTTTTCTCTTTTCTTTCCTAATGTATGTCTTTGCGATAATCTAATAGAGATTATTGATTTTGAAGTAAATCTTAATTTTTATTATTACTTCTATATGATATCTTTATCTGTAGTTAGTCTGTTCCTATAACCAAGGATTTCTCCTGTGCCATGTCAGATTTAACAACCAAGAAGTGTGTACCATGCAGTTCAGAGGATTTGAGGCCTATGACCCAAGAAGCAGCAAATCAATTAATTCGAAAGGTGTTGCATTTCACTTGATCGTGATAGTTTCCGATTATTTCTCCAATGCACTTATTTAGCATTTTATGTTTTAGGTACCTGAATGGGACCTGTTGAATGAAGATGGTATCATGAAGCTGCAGCGATCATGGAAAGTGAAGACCTTCATGAAAGGATTGGAATTCTTTCGGCATGTGGCTAATCTTGCAGAAGCTGAAGGTATCTTGCTTTCTCAAGTCATAGCTCTAACTGAGCTGAACAGAGATAGGAGTGTTTTCCAGTATTTGTGATTCAAAATAACAATCTGAATTGTGCAAAATTCAAGAGATGAATCTTCCCCTGCTGGGTTGGGGCTACATATATGTGATGGAGAAGTCCTCTTTTTTTTTGTTTTTGTGGGGGATTATATGTACCAACTCTAATTACTGCATGCAGCTCCACCTTTCTAGTTATTATATGAAATAACTGCTGATTTAGTACAGTGACATGATCTCACCAGTAACTGTGTGAAATAACTGCTAGATTTAGTGTGTAATGTCTTAAAAAAGAACAAGATAAAAGGAAGAATAAGGACTCCTGTTAATAGTTATTGTTACAGAAGAATCCAAGAGGCTGTAGCTGCATTTTATGGGCATAATAAGACTTTTTGAAGGCTATAAAAGGAAGAGCAAGGACTTCTGTTAATATTTGTTTTAGTAGACAGAAGAATCTGAGAGGCATTTTATGAACATAATAAGACTTTTTTTTTACGGCTGTGATGACAGCTGAAGCTAGTACTTCCCCGTTTTTTCCAGCTCTTGTTGTATGATCCTTTTCAATTTTTTGCTGCAGAGCAGTTTAAAGTCCTCATATTTGTTGCCCAATATGGTTTTATGGTCTCGGGCTTTTAGTCCTGATTTAAATGTTGTCAAAAGAGAAAAATTACAAAGAATTCTTTTGAATTGTATAGTTCCAAAAGTTGCATGATCCGTTTACAGGTTTTCTAGAGTTAGGCTAAAAATGAGCCCGGATAAGTTAGTTCTTGAGCTCAAAACAAGTTAGCCAAACAACCTGTAGTAATTCGTGCATGTAAAATCAATGGAAAGTATTGGCCCAAAGGTTAATGCTGTTTCTAAATGTGAGAATAATTCATTTGTTTCTGTCCTTTTGTTTTTGTTCTTGTTTTCTTGGGCCAAGTGTGGGAAACCATTTCTTATTAACCAGAATGTGGTTTGTCAATTGACACTCGTGCATTTAGAAAGAATTGAAGCTCAAACAAAAGATTAAAAATATTTTAAATGCAGGTCATCATCCAGATCTTCATCTTGTGGGATGGAACAATGTCAAAATCGAAATTTGGACGCACGCTGTGGGTAAGGGATTACTTGTTACATGATTATTTATCTATCTAGTATTGATTAAAAGCTCCCTGCTGATATCAAATTGTATTAGATGAAATGGGTAAAGATGTGTCAAAGCAGCTTTATGGAATCATGAAGAAACCTAATGATGCTTTCAAAAGATTTTTGCAACTCTGATATTCCCTTGCTGAAATCAAATTTATACACTTGCACTAGTTGAACAATGTTGACTAGCCTATGCATTGTCAGTATTTTTGTCTGTAGCCTTTTTGCCCTTCTCTCATCGAGTAATTTAGCATCGGAAATAATTACAAACTGAAATTCTGGGAAATAAAGGTGGCATCACTGATTGTCAAGTAATGTTAAGGGAGAATCACTGCATTTTGCTTCTTTATTATTTGCTTTGATCTGCCATTTGCTTTCCTTCCCTTAACTTGTTTCCAGTGCAAACAAATGAAAAACGTCAGGATCAGCCCCGGATTTGGTATTTGGCTTTCTCTCCCCTCTCTCCGTGAGATGCTTATTTAAAATTCTGGCTTTTTTTTTGTGTAGGTGGACTTACTGAAAATGATTTCATTCTTGCTGCGAAGATCGATAGGATTGATCTGCATCATCTCCTCAGCAGGAAAGTCAAATGAGAAATGAAATATTTCCGAGTTTTTGATGTTATCGGCTCTAAAGTCTCTGTACTCAAGTAGATTATTTTTTTTTGGCTCTGGGTGTTTTATCGCCTCCAAGTGAAAAACATTTTCCTTGATTTGCTATGCACTTCTTCTGTTTTTAATTATGAATACACTTAACAAAATGTTACAACTTACAAGATAAACAGATATAAGATGAATAAGAAAAGAAAGTCCCCAGTAAGAGATAATCTTCCCAATAATATTGATGCTTCTTAAATTACATTTTGCTCTATGTTTCCATATTCTTTCATGTTGTTCAAAGCTGTTTGGCCCCGATCAAGACGTGCTAAAATAGGGACGAAGCCAGGAATTTTAGGTTGGGGCGAAAAACTGCAACAGTATGCTGCACAAAATGTTCGGGGCGAATTTGATCAAATATTCCGAACTACATATAAAATTTACTATATCTAGTGGTACTTTTAAAAATTTTGAAGGAAGATTGCCCCAACCACCCCCTGTCTTCTTCATCTGGAAAAACACATCCTGATCCCGTATATCAAATATGAAGAGGTTAATTTTGTGCCACTGCTACCTGGAAATACAATCAAAACAAGCCAATTTCCAATCAAGATTAGGTAAAAAAAAAAGCCGTAATCATTTTTTGTGGTAGTTTTCCGACTAAATTAGAGACATGTCAGGATGTAACCAATCATTCAAGGGAAAAGATGGAAGTTTACACTAATCTCACTCCATCCAAAGTCTTTGTTTGTTATTGTGTGAGCCCTGAGAAATAAAGAGACAAATTTATTTTGACCCACATATATTTTGGCACGCTAACTTCCATTTTTCTCTTGAATTTTTGGACACACGTGTCCAATTTGGTCAGAAACTTGACGTTTATTTTCAGTCACACATAAATACTAAGGTATATAATTAACCGAAACAATAATTGAATGTCCAAAACAGAAAAGAATAAATAGTTTAGCTATCTAAATAGCTATTTAGTCAAAATTTGAAAAAGGGTCCCAAATGGCACCACGACTCCTATGCTGAACGGGGGTAAATTCCGTACGTGCGGGACAAGCTGTCAGCCGTTGGATTTTGTACTTTTTAATCCAACGGCTGTATCAAAATAGGGGTATTTTAGGGATAAACTTTGAGCTATTTTTTCTCTTTCTTACTTTTATCTGGGAGAAGATATTTTTGGCGGGAAAACGAATTTAAAAAAAACAGGTGTTCACTAATAAAAAACATGTGTTCTCTGACAGAGAACATATGTTCTCTAACGAAGAACATGTGTTTTTGTTCGGTCGCAACTTTTCTCTCTCCTCGGTAACCTAATCGATGTGACGGTGGAAAAGATATTTTTGGCGGGAAAACGAATTTTTAAAAAATACGTGTTCAATAATCAAGAACCTGTGTTCACTAATAAAAAACATGTTGTGTTCTCTGACGAAGAACATGTGTTTTTGTTCAGCCGCAACTTTTCTCTCCTTGATAAAATTACATATGTACCCTTTCATTATACAACATTTTTTTTTTATTAATTTTTTAAGTCAGTCGCAACTTTTCTCTCTCCAAATTTGGACGGTTCAAAATCCCATCCGACGGGTAGAATTGTTCCGCACGTGCGGAATTTTGGGCGTTCAGCACAGGAGCCGGACTGCCCAAATGGACGCGTTGCCGGAACGCTAAACCCTCCTGAGGGATATTTCTTCTGCTGCTAACTTAAATCTCGACTCCACTGTTCGAAGCCCTTTTTCTCTCAAAAAATGGTAACTTCACGCCCTCTTCTCTTTCTCATGTTGAATTTTTTATTCATAGTAAATTTTTTGACAGTAGGGTTTCAATCGTTTTTAATGTTAACTTGGAAACTTTTATGGTGTTCTCATGTCTCTATTCGCTGTAATTATCATTTCTTCTGCTAAAAATTAAGATCTATCTTTCTGAAAATTTGTTGTTGTGGGTGGGTGATCTTTTAGGACTGAATTTTTATCTTTTTTCACTTTAGAGTAGAATATCGGTTTTACTTCCAGGGTGGCGATTGGGTATAGATCAGCCGTGCAGTTGATTTTCTTAGTATTACTCCCTCCGTCCCAAAATTGAATGTGCATATTTTAATTTACACAGAAATTAGTTTGATCATTCCCGTCCCAAAAAGGGTTGTACCCAGTGCACAAGGCTCCTGCATCAGTAGGGTCGGGGAAGGTCCCAATGTACGCAGCTGTTTCCGAGGTTCGAAGCCCGTGGCCTAGTGGATTGCAAGTAAACACTTTACCATCACGCCAAGCAAGATTAGTTATGTGAATTTAGGGAGAAAACATATCCATTTAAAGAAAGTGGACGTTCATTTTGGGACAAACTAAAATGGAAAGTGGACATTCAATTTGGGACGGAGGGAGCATTTTTTTAAACGCAATTTCTAGAGGAAGTTTTCTCATGGTGTTCCATTTGTTTAATTGTGCAACTCAATGGATGTCATTTTATGGATGTATCAAAGGTAGAAGTTTGATGCGGGTGGGAAAAGGTTAAAAGTTTCTTTTTGGGTTATCAGGTGGTTTTATGTCATTAGTCCTGAGTTCAAATTTGATTCTTGGAACAAAAAGGGAAAAATTGGTGTTTTGAGATTTTGCAAAATCATATGGAGAAATTCAAGGAATTCTGAGTAATTTGCTCATTTTATGATGTTATAGGCTGACCCAGAATTGGAAGCTATCAGGCAAAGAAGAATGCAGGAACTAATGGCTCAACGTGGCGGGGTAAGTGTGTGATCGGATTGTTTCTCTTGATGTATTCTTATGGTGAACCTTGTTTATTGTACTTACCTATTGTTACTGTCGACGAATAGGGGAGTCAACAAAACTCAGAGCAGGCAAATGCACAGGAAGATGCAAAGAGGTGGGTTTTTTTTCTTTATCTGGTTTTAGCCTTAGGTTGTCCATCAATTTGGTGCTTCTTTCAGGACCTCTACAAATTTCTGTTTCTTTTTAAGATTTTCTTGGTTATAACTGTTTTAGCTATTGATGTAGGGAGGCTGATGAGAGAAGGCAAATGATGCTTAGCCAGATTCTGACGTCTGAAGCACGAGAGAGATGTAAGTCCGATGTGAATCTGCCTTTTCCTTGCGTATCTATTCTGTTTTCACTTTTTAGAATTCAAAGAGAGTTCTAAAAAAAATTTAGGGCCTTCTTGGCCTTCTTTGTACCAATAGGTCAGTTGATGAATTGCATCTACTAGCTTCTCATTTTAAGTTTTTTTTTGGCTGCAATATTAATAGTAAGTCATGCCTGAAGAGTTAAGATAGTGTATTAGGAACTCTGCTTTGGTATTATCGCTGTCTGTAGCTTGAGGTACACCGTTTCAAGCTTATGTATCATTGCCAAAATCGGGGAATATAGAGTGTCATTTTATGTTTAATTTTCAACATCAATAGGATTTGTTTTCTGTTGATAAATTATGGGACTTAAACTAAATCTTCGAACATTAGAATATCATCTATGGCATTGAACATTTCATCTAATAATCAGATGATATTTCTGTTGAAACTCTTCTTTCACATGGAGGAAATGATGTACTAATGATGACACAAACCTTAAAGTTGGTCAAGCACTTGAGTGGTCCCCATCTCATTCTTCGAGGGTGGGGGTAAGCTCGGGCCTAAATATGCTTAAAGATATATAACATTGATTTTAGTATTTTGTTAGAGTTCTCTCGAGTAGGATTTAATTTATTTCTGAATAACATTTTTTGTCGTTTCTTCAAGTGGAGATTTCTCTATGGTGCATAACTTGAAGATGGATCCTACTTTACATGGTCTATACATGTTAACAATTTCTGACAAAAATAACTTTATTCTTCGGAAGTCCCTAACTAAATTGCCTCGTTAGTTACTTTACTTCTGCTTAAGCTCTCAAATTTGAATCATCATCCAATAAGATCCAGAGGCTTTCCTTAGAGTACATATCTGGGATTTTTTTGCCTACTCTTACTACTTGGGGAATTCTGGTTGAGTATTACTGTTCTTTGTTAATTTTTCTGCAGCACAGTTATTTTCGGAATGAGCTATGTATAGTTGCTTTATGTGAAACAAAGAATAGCATGTAGTTAGAGATGCTAAAGATTAAGTGGAGGGACTGGAACTTACAAACTGGCAAATAGCACTTATAATTCGTACCCAAAAATATTATGGCTCAAGTAGTTGTTAAATCTACCTGTTTAGAGCTTACTACAATAATATTTTCAATTGGAGTGAACTTATATGCACTTCAAGAGAACATGGTGATTTTTTAGTTGATATCATTTTTATTATGGTGCTACCTGTGCAAAGGTCCTTTTCTTTACATTCCTTATCTATGAGTTTTGTTGTCTTAAAACAATGATAATTTAGAGACAATTCTGATTGTGCAAGAACCATTTCCCCCATCTAATACTGCATGAAAGACTAGCTACACAACTGTAGGAAGGAAATTTCAAGATGTTACTTGAGGTTTCAGTGTTTACTCTCCAAAGTAAGTCATTCTATTCTCTAGTCTTATGCGGCTGGACATCATCAATAGGTGGACCAGCAACAAGTACAAAAACTAGTAAATGGCATGTTTAAGCTTGAGATCTCGAACTTGATTCTTTTCTTTTGTCCAGCGGTTCTCCTGTAGCATGTCTCGTTTATCTTTGTACTCCTCTCTCTCTTGGTCCCTTGCTGTGTTTGGACTTTGAACTTGCTCCTGAGGCCAAAAAACAAAAAAAAAGAAAAGAAAAAAGGAGATCGAGTGTGAATCCCTCAACTGACCAGCCTAAATTGTCTGCTATGCAGCTATACCATTTTCAAGATGATAATGTCCTCTTTGTCGTTTTCTGCTATCTTTTTCTCTTATTTGTTGGGAGGTGATATTTGCACCTCTTTTAGCTTCTTGCACTCGTCTCCCCTTTATTTTGTAAGTGAAAGTACCTTTAACACCCAAACCCAATAAATCCAACTCAAACCCAACACCTATGTTACTCAGACACGGGTACGGGTGTCGGGTACGGGTATGTATTTAGGTGTCCGGTACTTAAACATCTGAAATAAAGGATACGGGGACACTTCTCCAAATTCGGACACGGGTACGGGGATACGGAAATAAATTTAATTCATAATAAAAAAATAGGATCCTACAATAAATAAGTTTTAATAATATCAAAAAAACTGTCTTCAACCACTCTTCCCCTGTTCCCCATCGTCTCCTCTCCATGACTCCACCAACCCTAATAAATTCTCTTCCTTTTTTCTAACAATTGCAGCCACAATAAAGATTCAAAACATGCTAATTTCAAATCCCATGTTAGAGTCTTCTCTATTACATGTACCCTTTAATCATTGCTGCAATTTTGTTCAAGCACCAGAATCCGCCCAAATTCACAACCGGCAGCCATGGTCAAAGTACCCATATGGAATTGACCATGTCAGGTACGTTTGCCATACCAATACCAACGTCATACCCGGTGGACACGGGTACGGCATGGCTAAGTGGAGAGTCCGAGTAACATAGCCCAACACCCCATGAAAACTATAGCCAAGGGTGTTAGAGTTTTTTCATTTACAAAACAAGGGGAAAGCAAGGGGAGGGAGTGTAAGAAGCTAAATTGGGAGTGTGAATATCATTTCCCTATTTTTTTTTGTTTCATTCATATATCAAGATGGATTGGAGACTGACCTAACCTTTGACAATAAATGCACAAAGTGGTTGTTCACAGAATACCACTGAAACAGTAGTCTCCCTATACCATCACAAAATCCATATGTTTAAGTGGTATTTTGGGAGCAGCCACTTTGTGCATTTATTGTCAAAGGTTAAATATGTCTCCTATCAATCCCCGCCCATACCCCCAATTATTGGGGACTCAATGCATTTATTGTCAAAGGTGAAGTATGTCTCCTATCAATCGCCGCCCGTACCCACCCCCAATTATTGGGGACTCAATGTGTTATGTTATTGTTGTATTCATAAATCATGAGGAACTTTTCACTTTGTAATTCTTTCCACCAGCATCTGCATTCACTTTTGGATGTATTATAATGCAGGAAGTGTTTTGCTGTTTTCATATTTGTGTGCCTGTGATATCTTTTCCTTCCAATCTCTTTTTTCTTCTACTGAGACGTGTCTAGTTGGTTATGGATTTAGGTTATATATCTATTTTTCATCAAGTATGATATTCTCTGGTCTTCTTGGCATTAGTAACTTTTGGTTCTACAATTTTGTCCTATTTGTAGTGGCTCGAATTGCACTTGTAAAGCCAGATAAGGCCACAGGAGTAGAGGATGTTATCCTACGAGCAGCTCAAACAGGTCAAATCATTGAAAAGGTATCTTTGCTTTTTGCTTCTTTCTTGTTTGTTTATGTTATTTGATTATTGGAGGTAGGTTCCTGATGAAATTGATGTAGGGTTTCTAGAGGTCTTGGTACTGAGCATAAAGTATATAAACACTCAATTCACTAACCAACAAACAAAACAGTTTCATATATCAAATTTGAAGGTCAAGTACGCAATATGTTAAAGCGCCTACTATTTGTAGGTTTCTGAGGAGAAGCTTATATCGTTGCTTGAGCAAATCAACACCCAAACCTCAAAACAGATTAAAGTAACAGTAAGTCGGAACTTGATTCATCTTGTTATGAGTTGCTGTCATGTTGTATCGAGATATTTACTGTAGCGTCATTGTTTTTATGATTTTTCTGTTTTTCAGATTCAGAGGCGTCGAAGTGTTCTTGAGGATGATGATTAGCGTGGTTTTGCCCTTGCACGTCATATTTGATAAATAGAGTGCTTTCTCATGCAAGATTTTCTACCCGGTTTTCGAGTTATATCTACTCTACCCTCCTATCCTTAATGTATTTTGTTTAAGAATGTAGTAGTTGTTGGGACTTACTAGATATGTATGTATCCCAGTCCACTGGCCTTTGTATGAATCATGGAGTCTATCAGTCTAATTTAAACTTGGCTGCAGTGTTTTGCACATGTGTTTGAACCACCGGCCACGTAATGAAACATGTTTTGCACGTGTTTGGACCATGCCCTTCCCCACATTAAAAAAACCCTACCAGTTGTCGTTAAGTGGTCATAAAATATCACACGTTTTTTATTTAACAGAAACAGCGGCTCGAAAATTATTTGTGTATACCAATAATTTAAATAAAAGTTTTGTGATATATAAAAAAAATATATAAATTATTTATGACCGTACGGTGATTGTCATTGGATAAAAAAGCTGAATAAGTATTCTACTGTGTTGTGTTGCTCAATTATTCAGGTGACGTGATATCCAGCCTTGATTGGCACAGAATCATATGTGACATTCCTAATTAATTTTCCAATATAATCATTTCGCTCCTAAGGTTTATCAATTAGAATTTAAATTATAATAACTAAAAAATTTATTGTTAGATTGTTACGGAGTGTGTTAGATAGAGTGATACAAATCAAATTATAACCAACTTGAATAGAATTGCCTTTCATCTTCTTCACTCTGCTCCGAATTCTCAAAGGTTATTTAGGGTGTGTTTGTTTTTTGGAATTGGTTTTGGAATTGCAATTCCAATTCTATCAAATTCCATGGAATTCTAAGAATTGAAATTCTAAGGTTTTACAATTCCATGGAATTCAAAGAATTGGAATCCTAAGAAATTCCAATTCCAAATAATTGAATTTCTTTGTTCGGTAAAACTATGGAATTGATGTGGAATTCAATTCTAATTTTTATTTATTTGTTTGAAACACCAAAACAATCACATAATTAAATATAAAATGAAAAAATGCATCTAGTGTGAAAAAGGGCTAATATTATCCGGGTGAAAATCTTCTGTCCCCATTCCTGTCCCCAACCAATCAGAATTTATTATATAAATATTTTTTCCAATTATATATACATAGGGTGAATTGTGATTGGATGGGGACAGGGATGGAGACAGGAACGGGGACAGAAGATTTTTTGCCATATTCTCCTAATACAAATAGTTAAAATACATTTGAAGTAAAGTGACAAAAATACCCTTATTAAAAGAATTATCGGTGTAAAATAACGGAAATATTTTTTGTTGTAAAATTAAAAGAATATTCATAGCGCTGAAGAAAATCGTTATAGTATGAATTGGATAAAATACTGTTGAAAACCGAAAATATTTTTGATGAAAAATGACGAAAATACCCATAGTAGAAAATAACGAATTTTTTTGAGGATAGAAAATAATGAAAATTCTCAACTAAAGTTAAAAAATATACCATTTTGCGTAATATGAAGAAAAATTTTATGGTACAATTTTGTAAAAAAATGCATTCATTTATCATAGTGATCGGGTTTTGTTGTTTCGCTTAGATCAAGTCAATACTAACAGCATATCAAAGGGTACAAATGCAATAGAGGTGTCTTGGAGGAGATCAAGGTCCTCTACAGTTTTTTTTGTTTTTTTGTTTTTTTTTTTGGGTGGGTTTTGGGCCTTGTCATCACCACTGCAGGTTAGAGCAGTGAAAACCATAGGGTCGCTCATGATGATATGTACAGATCACCCACCAATATAACCCTCACGTCGGCAGCGGGAATTGAACACTTGACCTTTGTAAAGACGTGCCAAATTCTTACCAACTGAGCCAACTTGTATTGGTTTTGTTTCTTTCTTTCTTTCCCTAGGTAACAACTCTCACTAGTCACATGCTGATAAAAATATTACATTATTTTGGATTTGTTTAGAGGAATTATTTTGGATTTTAAAAGAACAATAATAATAATAATAATAATAATAATAATAATAATAACAATAACAATAACAATCGCAATCATATTTTGACAAAAAATAAATAAACCGCAGCGATCATATGTGGATCATTAGCACAACAGACTAAGGACAAGAGTTGATAATTAGTAGAAAGCAACCAAACATGTTCTTAAATAATTATATAGTGTTAATAGCTAGTTTGGCCACTAAACTATTTACGTTTTGTGATTTTTTACATTCGATTATTTTTTGCCTAAATATATCACTATACAGTATTTGCATTTAGCTAAAAATAAACTGTCACTACTTTTCGCGATAGTTTCCGTCCCAATTAGACATGTGTCGAGAACGTGGATGAAAATAGAGAGGTATAAAAGTAAAACCACTCTAAACTCACTTAATCCAGGTTACAGATCGAATTTTTACCCACAATTAAATTTTGGGTTAAGAGGTAGTTTAGAGTGATTTTACTTTTCTATCCCTCTATTTTCAATCACATATTTGACGCATATCTAATTTGATCAGAAACCACAATGAAAGTGGGGTGAAAATCGTCTGTAGTACTCGTATATGTTCCCATTCCTATGATACATACGATAATTTACCGTGAAAGTGGTGTCGCTTTATTTTTAGTCAAACGCAAATACTAGAGGTGATATATTCAACTAAAAAATAATTGAGTGACAAAAATAGTTTAGTGACTAAAATAGTTATTATATATATATATATGCGTTTGAAATTAAAATTCTCAGAATCTTTCTGGCCATTCAGCGTTGAGGGAGATGTTATTTCTAGAGCTGTCCTTGTGGAGGAGAAAGAAGATAACTAGAATTATAAGGAGAAAAAAGTAAATATAATATCTCTAGTATGAGTATGATAGAGTATATATGTCACGCGGGTCCGCAACGCGACACATGGTCCTGACAGTATCTATGATCATCTACTTGGTAACCGAACTCGAGGAATAATCCGAGATGATATTAGATATTTAGACCCATCTTATATACCGGTCATAATTTTCAGAGTTATCCCATGTGGATGGGGTTTCACAATATATAACTTACAAAACATCTTTGTATTTGCAATTATGACTTATGAGTGGGACTCCCAGGTTCATTTGAGGTTTCATGTTCTAAATTATGAAAACCCTAGAACAGAAAAGTGATTCAAAAAGATCATTAAAGCTTTCTCTTTTGCTCATCCACATTTTTTTAAAGATAGAGTTAAACGCGACTCTGAATTTTCTTCTACATTTTTTAGTTTTTTTTTCATAAAGTTGTTTCACATGTAATAATATCATTTACTAAAGTGAATTTATAAACTTGTACTAATCACATTACTTTATATGTGATAATTTTATTGGTGTAACAGACAATATGTTAGAAGAAATCACTAACTTTCATCCTCTATCACTGTATCTTGTAATATATATCTCTTTTTAGTTACGTATTAAATTTGTATGTATCTATTAGCGTTTGCCAGAAAGGAGTTCTTAAAAGCGTATCGCTTTCATAGTCCCTACAAACGTGATGGCCACAAAAAAATGGAGCTGAAAGTCATAGCTATCGATTGGAGCTGAAAGTCACAAGAGCAATAATTAACTGAATTAGTGCCAATGAAACATTGATCTAGTGGTTAAGGTTGATACTTCATGACGTAGATGTAATAAGTTCGATTTTAATTTCTCACTGTTTTTTAAATCGAAGTTTTCTTCCTCGATTAATAAAATTTAAAAAAGATTTTTAGAAAAATGAATTAGGACCCTTTTCAACTAGGGAAAGAAAACAAAATATACATGTCAATTGTGATCCACAAATAAGTTCTTATTTATAAAAAAAAATCAAAAAAAAAAAAAACAAATATATCTATAACATGCTCATAAATTCACATCATTCATTTGAAGACACACAAAATGCAAAATGCATATAAGTACCAAGTTCGTACAAATCCAAGACAAAAGGGTCTTCATCAATGTACAAATGCCTCGCAAAGAAAGAACAAACACTTAATAACACTATGCAATATGGTGATATTTTTAGTTTTTTTTTGTGAGGAGAAAGGAATAGGCATGTATCACGAATTCAAGATATTTCGATTAAATCTTACAAATTTAATTATTGCGTTGACTAAGATATTAAATTAGTTAAAAAAAAACTCTCTCCGATTCAAAAAATATGTATTTTGAGGAATTTTCACACAAATTAAGATAGTAATCAGAATGACTAAAGAACCCATAATTAATACTTCAAAGAACAAAAAAATTAATAGAGAGTTGCAAGAAACTACATATTTTGATCAAAATGAATATTAGGGAGAAAATAATGTATGGATAAATTAGTCAATAAATGCAATTTTTTTTTATAAAAAGACTTATATTTTGCAACAAAAAATAACTCATAAAAAAAATTTATATTTTGAATCGGATGGAGTAATTTTGTCTAATATTAGATTGACTTGAGTGCACACATCACACATTTCTGACCTCCTTATGCATAAAACAAATGAAACATCCTTACTTTGCATTCATTGTGTTAATGATACTGAAAACCTATAGATATTTACTTAACATGTCCCTTAGTGAAATTCATATGGTCATAGATAACCTGTAGAGCAATCTTGATAGAGTTTTGCTTGAAGGGAATGCAACAAACGTGATTTTTTTCTATATCAATGCAAACTCAAGCTACAAAGGTTAAGGAGTTGGGAAATTCTTTATATATCTAGTAGGGTCGTCTCAATTATTTTGTAGGACATGTGTCGAACTTTAAATTAAGGCCCTATATAACCTTAAAGAAATAATAACTTTTATGAAAATATAATAAAATTTTTTTACAATTGTATGATAGTTTTTGTTCTTCAAAATGTACTAAAAAGTTCTGGAATATGAAGAAGGAAAATAAATTAATGTTATTTGACTGGTGGAAACCAAGTGAAAAGAGGAGGAAATAAAATTCTTGGGGAGAGAAGGTAATAATTAAGTAAATAGATTCTGATTTAGTTAAAAAAAAATACTCTAAATCATCATATTGACTATTGAGCCGAGAAGTCCAAATCTAAAAATATTACATAAGTTTTTTTGTAAAAATATTTATATATATATAGCAAAAAAAAAAAAAAGTTGGACCCCCTAATTTTTAAAAGTCATTTGCGATTGAACACCTCACACTTTCTATTAACAGCCTCTTATATCTAGATATTGTAGTCAACCTTGCTCATTGGGCCAAACTTTATTTTATAAATGGGTGAGATCCTTTCCCCAAGTTGTATTTTGTGACCCTGACGCAACTACTCTTTTTTATGACATTCCAAATGACTATAACTTTATTTGTATGAATGAGTAATATTTCTTTCATAGAAAAATGGGATATCCTTGCAAATATAATTTTTTTTATTTGTAAACTGACAAATAACAATATTAATTTTGATATCAAACATATTTCAATAGATCATATGGTCCAAATTCATTCACATCAAGAGAATAGTAGTTTTTCTATTAATATGAATAAATTTGAATCATATACTCAATTAAATCATACTTCATATCTGAATTTTCCATATAACAAAGTACAAATCCAACCCAAAAAGGGAATTCCTATTTTTTGTTTTTTTTGAATAAAAAAGGGAATTCCTATTTTTTTTTGGTAAATAAAAGTTCGGGTGGGTTCAGCTCAGTCACCACTACTGGGTCGAAGCGAGCCCACAGGGACCGAGTCGCTTTACAGAAAGTACTTTCTGAGATCACCCACCAACACAGCCCTCACGTCGGCAGCGGGAATCCAACACTTGACCTTTGTAAGGACGTGTCGAATCCTTATCAACTGAGCCTAACTTGTGTTGGTAAAGGGAATTCCTATGACCATATATAAAAGTGCATAGGAAATAACAAAAGGAGTGGATAATAATACTTCCTCAGATACTTTCAGCTTCTTCATCTGCTTTAAAAACATGTCATTTTCCAATTTTAAAGATATTTTTTTAAAATTATTATTACTATAAAAAGAGAGCGTTAATGTTACAAATTAAATTATTTAAGTGCTACAACAGTAAAATATCTCACCCCTTTTTTCTTTAATTTAAGTTAAATTAGCGTGTAATATTTCAATTATTATAAACGAGGAGCGAGTATTATAGTTTTGCGATTAATATTTCAGCGTCTAATAAATTAGAAAAAGGGATATGATTGATTGTTAAGTAAAATTAGTTAAAATTCGGTAAATACTTAAATTAAATACTACCTCAAATTTAATTAATTAATTAATTAAGTCTGACAGCTCCTTATGAGTCAAATCTTTTTGCCTTGTTTCTCTTTCTTGAGGCGTGTTTGGATTGCTAGAAAAGCGAATGGTCCCGCAAGTGACGAGGGAAAGAAGATTGCAAGCAGAAAGTCTACAACCCTCAAACTTATAGGAATATTATTATCTTCATCTCAAATTGAATTATTATTTTTATATAAAATAAGTAAGAATGTGAAAATTCAATTTGAAATGAAAATAATATGAGAAATTTTTTATTTGTAATTTATATCTATTTTTAAAATTTGATTTTTAGCATTAATTTTAATTTAAGTTGGAGAGACGAATGGGTTTAAAGATTTATTTTTTGGTTAATTTAAATTGGGTATACACAGTTATTTAATTTAACAATTGAGTACCTAAATATTTTTTTGAAAATATGTTGAAATGTCTGGAATACCCTTAAAATGTATCTCACATGTAATGCACATGACTGAGTTGATGGGAATTTGACAAAAAAATGGACGAAAGTCTTTTAATTATAAGTAAAAAATACTTGCAGGAACTTAAACGGAAAAAATTAAACATATAAGACCTTAACCTCAATCTCAAAATATATAAAAGACTAAATAGACGAATTTGACATGGAAATACATATACATATAAGGCAAATTGGCGTCATAGGTTAAAGAATAATTTATATTTTAGGAGAATGATCTAGAAAGTCAGAAATTATCTTTTCAAAATGTTTCATCCAAAAACAAGTTATATTTGGTGCATTAGGCACTTCCGTCAATTTTTCAATCAATTAACTGTTAACTTAAATTTTGGATCCGGTCAATCCAAAAGTTGTAGGTTTTTTTGGTACATTTTTCTTCTTCTGCATAAAACAAAAAAAAATCCATTATTCTGTTTCTTCTTGATACAAAGATCTAAAACTTTACCCCAATTTCAAAACATAAAACACCAAAATACAAGAAATTACAACTAACACTACCCATATGTGTATTTCAATTGCCAGATTTGATGATGAACTTATAGAAGTCTTTTTCGGATATACAACTCCGAATAAGAAATCGAAAGAAGTAAGAAACAACTAAAAAAATTCTAGTACATTTATCCCAGCGCAACCTGCACAAATTTCATCCTTGATCCTAGGAAATCACAGAACATATCTATTGTTCTTAAATCTCTAGTGAGAAAGGAGACAGGGACGAAGTTAGGAATTTGGTGTTGAGAAAGCAAAGCCATAATGATGATGTCGAATTACATATAAAAACGGCAAAATTTGGGAGGCGAAACTAATAAAATATCAAAGAATTATATATAAAAATTATTATACCTAATAGTATTTTTAAAAATCTCGGGGGACTGTCTTCGTCCTTGAAAGGAGAGTCTCTTTCAACAGAATGTACCAAAGAAACCTTTGCAATTTTTGGGTTGATCGAATCCAAAATTCAAATTAACAGTTTACAGAAGGACATACTCCACAAAATATAAATTATTTTTGGATAAAACGTTTTGAAAACATAGTTTATAAACAATTATTCTAAAGCATAAATTATTTTTGGACCCAATTTGCATACATATAAAAAACCAAAAAGAATTGATTGCATGTTGTCCAGGAGTTTTGTCGATTTGCCAAACACGCCCTACCCTACACAACAATAATGTATTTATTATATGTATGATAGTCAAAAAATAATTCCCCGTCGTTATTAGTTTCTTTCTTCTCTGCAAAATTTGCTTCAATCTCTCTTTATTTCTCGTTTGTCTTCAGCCAAATAAATCAATGCAGGTTTTGTACAATTATTACTGAAAAACGACAAAACCCAACCCCACTTCTTTCTTGATTTTCCGGCAAACTCCAAGTTTTCCGGCGATCTTCAGATGGAAAAAGAGCCTCTTCTTATTCTTCCTTCTTATATCAGACCTCCTTTTCCGCCTTCTTCTTCTTCTTCACCATCTCCACTTTCTCTATGCCCTTTGCCTGAAGACGACGAAGAAGAATTCACACTTCCGACATCTTATCCTCTTACCCCATCTGAACTCAAAGATCGCCTTATATTTGGGACTTCTCCGATACCTTCTTCTTCTATCCATGTCAGGGAACCCCTTTCTTCTTCTAATCTTGTTGATGCCTTAACATTAAGCCTCAATTCTCCAAGAAATTCTCTTTCTTCTGACCTCAATTCCAATTTTTTGTCGGAAAAATCCAATCTTGATTCTGCTCAAGCGGCTCAGCCTTCTTGGCTGACTGATCCCAATATTCCATGGACAAAAGGGAGTCTTCATAGGTCCAAGACTGCCCCTGCAATGGCTGTTATCAATGACATTCGGGATTTGTCAGACGAAAAGCCGCCTCAGTTCGGTTCGGCATCAATTGTAAGACAATCAGTGGTGCTCTTTGATATTATATTTGGCTCTTGGTGTTGTTATTTACTCATTTAATAGGCATCATTTTAAGGCAAATGAAACACACCCTGTTGTTGATGCTTTGTATTTTTGTATTGTGACAATGTGTACAATTGGATATGGTGATATAACCCCTGATAGTACTTCCACTAAATTGTTTTCTATTATGTTTGTGCTTGTGGGTTTTGGGTTCATTGATATTTTACTTTCTGGGATGGTAAGTTATGTGCTTGATTTGCAAGAGAATTATCTCTTAAAGAGTATAAAGGGCGGGGGAGCTCATGATCCTGTCCGCTTTATGGTTGATGTGAAGAAGGGGAGGATGAGAATTCGAATGAAGGTGGGATTGGCATTGGGGGTTGTAGTTATTTGTATTGGAGTTGGGGTTGCTGTTATGCATTATGTTGAGGACCTTGGATGGTTGGACTCCTTTTATCTGTCCGTTATGTCGGTTACAACTGTTGGCTATGGTGATAGGGCATTCAATTCCATGTCTGGTCGAGTTTTTGCATCCATATGGTTACTTGTGTCCACACTTGCTGTCGCTCGCGCATTCCTTTACTTGGCCGAGGCAAGAGTGGATAAACGGCATAGGACAATGGCGAAATGGGTTCTTGGTCAGCATATGACTGTTGCACAGTTTCTTGCGGCCGATCTTGATAACCATGGCTTTGTGAGGTAAATACGTTCATTTTTTGTCCATTTTCCCTAAAAATCTTATTTATTTGTTTCTTTATTTAAGCTAAATTGGGTTATAGGGGGATGCTCAAGTTGTGGAAACTCGTCTTGTATGGTGGTGTTAGTTTTGAATTCTATTTTATTTAAGTTTGTTTCAAATAATGTGATGCTGATGGTTAAGTTTGAATCATATTTAACCTCCTAAGTCCCTCAATATATCTTATGAAGTCTAACTTAAGGCCAAAATCACGATATGATCCTTCTATTTCTTTGTTAGTGAGGTTGGATTTGGTTGACATGGGAATTACATGCTGTTTAATTGAAATAGATTCCTTGAATTCTGATTTATGTAAAGAACATTCTCTTTTATGCCAGAAGTGCGTAGTGGTGATATTCTGATTTACGCATCTCTTCTATGATTTTTACAATGCGAAATAAAAGTCTGAAGTTGGAAACTTTTTCCATCTTCACATTTAATTTTGTTTTGCAACGGTAGAATTTTAATGTATAAGCTGGATTTGAAACTGATAACTTAAGGGAAGCTCTAAATTGTACTTAGGGACAAAATTTGCAGAAATATCTCTCAGCCTCTCAGGATAAATGAGTAAGAGAGGTGATGTTCATCTTTTCTCTGGGCTTAACTAGGATTTGAAGTGTAATAAGAGAAATTTCATTTACCCAAAAAACATACATACATTAAAGGACTCCAGCATCCTATGACGGGATCTCATTTATTTGGGGGTTGGAACTGGCAAGCGCTGGGGGCAAAGAATGCAATTGTGCTTAGTTTATTCACACCCCCCTCCCCCCCTCCTTTTCCCCATTTGAAATGGATGTTTTTATTTAGGGTTTGTTTTCTATATCTATGTATCA
The DNA here is from genome assembly GCA_026122235.1 of Vinca minor. Lineage (NCBI taxonomy): Eukaryota > Viridiplantae > Streptophyta > Magnoliopsida > Gentianales > Apocynaceae > Vinca > Vinca minor. The sequence goes on from JAOCZM010000286.1 coordinate 898,219, forward strand.
AACTTTTTCTAGTAGTATACGCTGTACATAGAAGATGGTTATGGTTTACAGAACAAGTAATGTGGGTCTGAAAGGCTATTATTCTTAAAGTTTGAAAGAGTATATTTAACTGAGTTTTGGCCTTTCCAAAATCCAAGGTGACCTCTAATAAGCCATTATGGGTATGGGTAAATACAATTGATGAAAACGTAAGTGTTTCAAGGTAATAGGCAAGTGAAAGATTGCTTGTAGATGGCGCCTATGTTACTCAGACCCTTCGTTTATACTTGTCGTACCTGTATTGACACGACACGACACGACATGGGTATGAGTATGACATACTTACTGGATATAGTCAACACCGATCAGACACTTTGTTTTACATGTTTAAGTACCAGACACCTAAATACATACCCGTACCTGACACCCGTACCCAAGTCCGAGTAACATAGGATGCCGCACTTTCCCTTGTCTAGCATGAAGAAAGAGAAAGAACTGAAGAAGGAAACTATTTCTTGTAGTCGGGGGAAAAAGATAATCTCCCCCGTGTTTTAAGATTGTTGCTATTACCTTCTGTGCTTGAAATAAAGGTTGGGTACAAGTTATTTAAAAAGAAAACAGCCGTCTCCCAGAGCATTTTTTCCCTTTGCCCCCCTCGGAAGGAATTTATTTTGTTTTCTCAGGGCCAGTTAGAAACTGTCGGTTAGCAGGTCATATAAGTATCTTATGAGTACGAAAAATTCATTGTGAAGGGATTCTCCATTCCACTGTGTCCCTTTACCTTCTGTCGAAATCGTATATGCTTTCACATGTGGCATAAGATACAAAGGAACTTAAGTAATTACCAAAAACTCAGGCGTAGACTCAGTACATGGGGTTGCCTAAGACATTTGGATCATCAAAGAAGAAAGTCTGCAAGATATTCAAAGAATTGTATCTGTATATGTTAATTGCCTAGTTTACAATTGAAATGTAAACCTAGCTATCCATGAAATGCTTGGATTGTTATGGAAAATCCGTGAATCGTTGCCAGTATTTGGTTTCAAATTGAGCCTGTCAATGTTCTCGGATTTCACTAATCAAATTCCATAGGATTACAGTACTAGGTTTATATCAAAGCAATGGAACTGAGATGTTTAACTTGACCTTAGATATGAAATTGTGGTTATAATGGGTATTCTACTGAAATATGGTTGCTATTCCAAATTCTAATTTCTAATGTCATTGTAAATCCTTCTCTGGAGCGTTTTCATGTGATCTTGGTCCTTTTAATCCGAAGTTCTTTGTTGCACATTGTATTTATGCACTCTTATGCCATATTTTTAAGTTTCCTGTTTGATTACTTACCAATTAGTTGCGATTTTTTAACTTTAGGAATGACTTATCAAACCATATAAGTTGCAGTGGTCAAGTTTCTATGGTTGGGGACTCTTATCCAAGGCCTTGAATGTGTTGGGTGTACCTTCTGAGACATCATAAGTAATATGCAGACCTATAACAGTAATATGAGGCATAAGAAGTCATTGACCTTTCTGTTTCATACTCTGGCTTTTTTCAAGAATATAATGGATTACATATCCATTAGTACACATTTAGAAATGTTTAGTTGTTTACTTATTTGGTCATGTCGAAATTGAGTTCGTTCTTTCTTTCTTTCTTTTCATATTTTAGACTCTACTATATGGTGAAGTTCGTCCTTTGTTTGGGATCCTAGACCCTCCTGCATAGCTTGACTGCTTAAAAACATATACAATATGGATGGCTTCCTTTCCAATTGCGCTATACGTTAGTTCTAAACAGGGAATCTGTTTTTGTGGCTTGGGCATTTGATTTCATAATTGCCAACTAATTGGACTGTTAAGTCAAGATCTTTACCACAAGCCCCCATCTTCATCAATTAGGTAACTTAAACCTTAGATGGCAAGAGCAAAGTATTTGGTCCTTATAGTACATAGCAGTGTTATCAATAGTGGCGCTATAGCAGAATAGTGGCGCGAAGTGGCCATATGCTACTATAGACCCATCCATAGCGTCACAGATCAGTAAAATAGATAAGAGCTTAAAAAGCTTTTTTTTTCGCCCTTCACAATAGTAAAAAACTTATGGGTAAATTGTGGATTTCTTGGATTTAATGGCTTTTGTTATGTTTTTATCTTGGATTTAATGGCTTTGGTTACGTTTTTTTATCTTGGATTTATTGATTTTGATTATGACTTTGTTTTCCTTGTTGTCTTGAATTTTTTGTTAATTATTTATATTAAAATTCAAATAGCACCGCTACCGCTACCACTATCCGCTATCCTGCTATACGTTTTTAAGGTCAGCCACTACGCGACACCATCCGGCATTGACTACACTGGTACGGAGCATTCTTATTTTCACAGAAACCCAGTTCTCAAGAAGACAATATTATCACTCTTGTTTCATCATCCGATGGACAGTAAAATAGCATGTCTAAAATGCACGGACACAACCTTCTCCTAGGTGCCCAAAGAAGAGCTTTTAGTATTAAGGATTACATAATTCCTTAACTTTGTTGTATTAGGTGCTTGATTTATAAAGATATTCTGATAGAGTCATCTGACGGGATTTACATGACGGCTAAACTTTTTTCTGGTGGATGCTTTATTGATTTTTGATGTTCCGATATAGTTAATTAGTTTTTTTATCTTATTCATTGGATTTACTCCGATCGAAAATTAGGCTAGGAAATACCTGGTGGGAAGATTTTCTCCCAAGGACTCATTATATATTTACAGGGGCCAGCATAGAGTATGAAAGTTTATGGTGTTTATGGTAGTGTTTATCAATTGTTTCTCTAATTATGAAATTATGAATGTATCCTGAATATTTGGTAAATCATGTACATAAAAAATTCCAAATAGCGCTGCTCCCCCTATGCGGGCTATCCCGCCATGGCATTTTCGGGGTCGGCCACTGCTTGCAGGCTATCCGGGATTGATACCACTGGTTTATGGATAATTGCATATTCTTCTATTGCATGACATTTACTGATGCAACTTGTTGTGACCACATACTAATAGGTTACAGTTGAAGTTCGCTTTGGCAGATGATTTTCTAGTGCAAATTGTTAAAGATTTTCAGTTACAACAAAGAAGACTTCATGGTTCTTGCAATCACTTGCTTCATCTGGGTTTCTACTTTTGATTAAATGAGCTTTTCAGACACTGCACATAAATAAGCTGGCCCGCATGGTGGTTTGTGTTTGAATTCCTATCATAACCTTTACAATTTCCTCATCTCATAAAGTATGATTCAATGTTCATAATCATGATTTGGGCGGATATCCAATGTGAAATATTTCGCGTCTATTTACATGTTTAACCTTGTGTAGCAAATTGAAATGAAACTATCATGATCATGATTTCCTGATTGCATCTTCTTTTCATGGTATTGTGCAGTAAATCCGAATATGTCATATACAAGCTGAAGGAAATGGGAAAGGTTACGGAGAAAGATATCTTGCTAATCACTAAACAGTTTGAACGACTAGACAAGGGAAATTGTGGAAAAATTACTCTTGGAGATCTTATGGAAAGTAATCACTAATTTATCGAGTTGGAGTCGCCGGATATAAAAAGGAATCAAGAATGTCATTCCCCTTGAGAACCAGAAATCAAGAGAGGAGGTGACATATTTTGCGCTGCTAAGATGATGAAGGACAGCGAATGCATCCTTTATGATTATTCGTCAGTCACCACCAAGCAATGACTTGGCAGGTTCCGGAGCAGAAGTTGTATATTTCGTGAACTGCTCGAGCAAAATTGCAGGTAGAAATATAGCCTTTTTAGCCTTGGTCATTCTGGAAAATATTTTTGTGTATTGCTGTTCGGCTTAGATTTGCTAGGCAATGCAACTTTGTATATGATGAATTGATTCTTTTTGCAAATGCGCAAAAATGTTTAAAAGGGAACATGAAATTGTTTTCTTCTTTGTTGATACTCCCTCTATCCTGAATTGAATAGAAAAGTGAAAATTCAGTTCGGGACGAAGATAGTATAACCTATGTTTAACAGAAGTTAGTATATATGAGCCAAAGAAGTTGATATTGTATTTACTTTTTCATAATGATGAAGCTACAATAATTATAAACTTTTTATTTTTTTTGCTTATTTGCTGGATTATTTAGTGTCATACACTGTTACCAGGACCCTTCGTTTATGCCTGCCGTTCCCGACATGGGTATGAGATACTTATTGGATCTGGTCAAAACCGACTAGACATTTTGTTTTAGATGTTTAATTATTTGATACCTAAATACGTATCCGACGACATCCGTACCCGAATCCGGGGTAACATTCATACATCTTAATTTGTTAGTGTCCTAGGAGAAATTGAGAAGTTTTTCTATGTTGGTTTTTTCAGGAATGTAATTGTTAATCAACATTTTGGTAGGAAGCAAATGATGTTGAAATTGAAAAGGGTTAAGAAGTCTTTGTTGGTGTAGATGCCGACTTTGCTGCCTTTTTTGATTTATAACATGTTTATTAGGTGAAACAAAGTTGGTAATGCACCAATTTTGTGACATGTGGATTCTCCAAGTTTGTCATTTTATCTCTTGCACTAATTGTACATGTTGATGCAAATAAGGCCTGTTCAATTGGTAAAAGCTATCAAAAATGTTACTTAGCTCAGTGGGGCAAGGGCTTGCCCACGACGGTCGTGAGTTTGATACCCTCCTCGCACATGGGGTATGTTTTAATTTAATTCCCTTTCTAGGGTTACTCTCTCCTCCTCTGGTGAGGCAGTTTTATCTTCCCGCTCATGGAAAAATCGCCCATCGGGCGTCAATTGGTAAAAGCTTATATCTTTTCCCCCTAAAAGTTGAGAATAAAACTCCTTTCTGGTGTAGAAAGTGACACTTGTCATATGTTTACAAAAATTTGACCAGGTCGGTGAAAGTAGTGATGTTTTGAGTATTTAGGAGTTTTAGGACGTATTTGTATTGGTTTTGATTCGGTAATTGATCTGAAAATGTTTGTTAAATTTTATCGTATGTTTACAAATTTTTTACTAAGTCGACAAAAGTAGTAATATTTTAATTATTTAGGAGTTTTAGGATGTATTTGGATTGGGTACCTGATCTGAAAATGTCGACCAAAATAATAACGTTTTGGTTTTTTAGGAGTTTTAGGAGGTAATTAGACTGCGTTTTGATTTATAACATAATACGAAAATATGCACAAAGTTTTAATTACTTAGTAGTTAAATTTAGTTTGTTTATAGAAAATGTCTTCTTGGATAGATAATATCAATATGTAATTGAATCAGCAAGAACGTGGCAATTCCAATCTGAAACTTTGCATATAAAACTGAGTTTGAGAGTAGAATAGGTCATAAATTTAATAATTGAGCTTTTCTTTTTAAACTAATTAATAATTAAGCTTATTTGTCCCAGGGACGAAGCCAAGAATTTGGCGTTGGGGGCGAAACTGTAACAATATGTCAAACTACATATAAAAACGGCAATCTTTGGGGGCTAAACTGATAAATATTCCGAACTATATACAAAATTTACTATACCTAATAGTATTTTTAAAAATCTCGACTGCGACTGTCCCGCTTCTGTATTCGTCCCTGATTTGTCCTCATTATTTTGTACCTATATGCAAGTGAATTTGTAAGAAACCTTTTATGTGTATCCTTGAATTTAGACCGAAATTCAACTCTAGAAATAAGTCAATAGTTTTGACCTCCACTTCAAAATAGTACATGCTTTAAATAATTGTTATTATCTAATTTGTTATAGTGCAAGTAAATGCTCCTTAGGTTGAATTAAATAAAAAAAAATAGTAATATACATATAAATTAAAATAATTATGGGGGTTGCCTTCTTTGATGTCTTTTGATTTTAATTTGAGAGTATGATTTCGTAGTAAACGTAACGGTATTAAGGGACTACTATTGGTATTATTTGAGTTGTCATTATGTGCATTCATTGTCAAATATTAGGTCAGTCTCCAATCCATCTGTTTTAGTAGTATTATAGGAGCAACTATTTTGTGTATTTGTTGTCAAAGCTTAAATCTGGTCTTCTATCAGTCTCCGCACATACATCGATTATTAAAAAAATTAATGAGTTATATTATTATTGTTGTATTATTGTCTAATCTGATCACGTCTCCTATCTTCCTCCGCACATACATCAATTATTAAAAATTAATAAATTATGTTATTATTGTCTAATGTCGTTGCAAACGTTATAATCTTTCTAACATGTTAAAATGTTGACTCAAACTATAGTCTAAAGAGTTTATTCATCCCACCATCCATTCCTTTTTCTTGTGCCCAAATTCCAATAACTTTAGGGGAGCAATTATGACTAAATTTTGTTCTTGAAATCTTGATTGATGCTTTTAGTCAACCATCCAAATTACAACCATGGGATTTGCCTCCTGCTCACTCTCAAAATGGCTATTGTTTCATCTCCCAAAATGTGCTTTTTTTATGCATAATTTCTCTTCAATTAATTAGAGTTATTTTTTTCCTTCTATTTTTCCCTTTTATAGATAGAGAAACAAAAAACAAGAAAAATTCAAATATAGGATGATGGGGATGACAGTGAATCCATATAATTTAGACCAAGTCAATTCTTACTTACTCACTAGTCTTCTTACACACCCTTGAAAGCGTTGTGGCTCCGGAACATGGTAAGTTCTGCACGTACGGGTTTTACTCTCGGGTTTGCTTGGATTGGGTTTGGTTTGGGATTTGGTCTCAAACCTAGTCCCAAACCACCTTTGGATTGAGTTTGGGTTTGGGTTTGGGCGGGAAAGGCTAAAAAACGGGCGGAAACTATTCAAATTCAAATTTTTTTCTTCAAATAATTGTTAAATTCAAAATTTTTAGATCTTAAATTAGCGGGAAATGTTCAAATTCTAAATTTGTGAAGTCATAATTTGAAATTGGACGATTATTTGAAGAAAAAAAATTTGAATTTGAATTGTTCCCGCCCGTTTTTTAGCCTTTCCCGCCCAAACTCAAACCCAAACTCAATCCATAGGTGGTTTGGGACTAGGTTTGAGACCAAATCTCAAACCAAACCCAATCCAAGCAAGCCCCTCGTCTGTCAACTTAAAATTAATTTTAAAACGGATATTTATCATATTTTTTAAAGACATATATTGTAGTTTTGTGTCTCTAACAAATGTTCTGCTCTCCTAATTCAACATCCACTTCAAAACATTAATTTAATCTTCAAGTCATTTTTCTATCCTCTCTTTTACGAAAAATTTAGACCGGACTTAGGGGACTGGCCTCACAGCCCTTCATATGAGTTGAGTGAAAGTTACCTACAAATGTGGGCTCCACTCAATTCATGTGAGATACCTGTGGAGACAGTCCTATAAGAACGGTCATAAGATTGAGTGGTCCCTCTTTTACACTTACACTCATTATTGTGTCCTTCTCATAACTAAGCCAACTAATCTCACTATTATTAGTCATAATACATATTAACATGCACTAACAGTCTCATTTGTTAAGATGTATTATAAGTCGATATTATTAATACAACTATATATATTATCGTTTCTCTCTCTATATATATATATTCATCGGACGAATGACCAAATCATAAGGTCAAATTGTAAGGCACGTTTTAGATCTTGAAAACATGAATCAGTATTATTACGCAGATCAAAGAGACAGACAAACAAGGGAATCGGGTAGCTCAAGTGGTAAAGCTATCCGAACACATTCCCATACCTCCCCTTTATTGGGGCAAATAATTCTCCTCCTTGTGAGGCTAAAATTCCTTCCCAGGCATGGAGCATGTTACAATCTCCCTATCTAGGGTACCCGCTCTCTCCCCCTCGTGGGCAATCGCCCAACGGGCGTAAAAAAAAAAGAAAAAAAAGAGACAGACAAACATATATTCAAAATAGCAGTGGTGGAAGAGGTCGTCAATGAGTTTGACTTAATGAGCAAAGGATTGAGTTAAAAAAAAAGGTTTAGTTCGGGCCATTTGGGAAAGATTCTCAAGACTAATTTTATCTTGTTCTAAAAACAAGTTTAAAATTTGTAACAGATCAATTAGTGTAATATACGTAGGTAAAAAACGTAATTTATAAAAGAGAAAAATTGACTTTTTATCCTACGTATATTATACTCATTGGTATGAGTATAAATTTTAAACTTACTCGTTAATCAAAATAAAACTACGAAGTCTCAAAGAATAATATAGAAATAGAAAAAGCTTAGGAAAGCAGCATACATTGCAGCATGACCTCGTCAACTTCCTCAGAATTTTATTAGATTGTGCTACTTGATCATTGTTTCTATATTAACCTTAAATTTGATTCTCCTTTTACTTTTTTTTTTTGTTAATAAATAATTTGGTGATGAAGTGAATACAATAAATAAACGATCAGGTTGTGGGTCATTTTTGGAGTCTATATAAGTAATTATTAGAATATATATTCTTTATGCTCCAAAAATAATGTAAAAAGAAAAAAAGAATAAAAAAGATATGATATAGTTGTTAGAATTGGTCAAATTAATGTATTTGGTAGATGGTGGTGATGATGATGGAACCCAATTGAACCAAAAACTCTTTTCACATTTGAGGCTTCATTTAACTTGAAAACAAGACAAGAAGAGAAATGTGTAATATTGTTTTTCTTATTTATTTGATAATAGAGGGCTTCTTTTTGTGGTTTATAATATGTATATAAAATGAAGTAGCTTATAGCTGTTTGGAGATAAATATATTTCATTAATGGAAAATTCCAAGTGAAGTAGATGGCATGTTATGATTAAGGTTGTTGACTTTTGATGGGCAGTCAATAAGAAAATCCAATATTTTGGAAAAACAAATATATATTTTCAGGCATGATCATGTTTGTTTAATTGGACAATTGGAAAATTGTCATTCTAAAAGTTTAATAAAAGATTCACAAAAATATATAGTTAGGACTGTGAAACAGAGTTGAAGTCAGCGGACCGATCTAGGTTCATTATATATGGACTGAATTTGGACTTCATATTTCTATTTTGCTTGAAAGGTAAATTTTATCTAGGAAATTAATGTAATTCAACAAAAAACCTTATTTGTAAATCCATTTCCCACATTTTAGAATAACTTCTTATACAAATGTCACCACTATTATAAATTTTCTTTAACCTGAAACAAAAGGAGAGAAAACTAGAGTGTATTTTAGGCAAAATGGCCTAATTAGTCCTTTAAGCATTTACCATTCTCTTTTTACATCATATTTGTTTAATTTTGACTTTAGTATCCTAAATGTATTTACGACCTGCCGGCAAAGGACATCCGTCCAATTTTCTATTAATTTGCCGTTTGCCTAGTCATCCGGTCAACATATTTGTCTTATCCCAAAGGTATTTCAGACATTTCAACATATTTTCCACATGAAAATATTTGGGTATTCAATTGTTAAAAAAAAAACTATGAATACTCAATTTAAATTAACAAAATAAAATCTAAAACTCATTCCTCTTCACCATCTTCAAACTCAACAATGATCAAAATCCAAGCTCTACAATCATCAAAACCCACTTCAAGCTCTATGAAATTTGTCAAGAATCAAACAATTCAATTATCAAAACCCATTTCAACATCTACAATTATCAAAACACATTTAAAGTTCTATGCAATATGCCGAGAATCAAACAATCAATTATCAATTCAAAACCCATTTCAAGCTCAGGTTTCATTACACTAGATGGATCGATGAAAAAATGAATTTGAAAAGTTAGAATTTAACATCACTGGATTAAGTTACATCATTGATATGGTTAAAGAAACTAAAACTAGCAATCAGGTTGTCATACAAAGAATTACTTCAAAAAGATATATTGTTCCAATTAATTTTTTCATCGATCCACCTATTGTAATGAAACCTGAGTTTAGTTGTTATCCGTCACTTTCCAACAAAGTTTCTGCCGGAGTTTGTTTACGCCACCGGACACGGTGGGGATGGTGACAATTGTGAAGACTTTTTTGAAGCTTTGCCTGATGACCTTGTTCTTTCTATCCTCTGTAAACTCAGTTCCACTGCGTCGTCCCCTTCGGATTGCAAATGAAAAAATTAATTTGAAATCTGGAAAGGGGTATGAAGGTTTTCTTGAAGACATGAGAAATTGAGTTACAATATGGATATCCTCATTTTCAAATCCCAGAAAAGAAACCCTTTGCATATTAATAATAAAGATATAGGGAGGGTGGTTTAGATGTAGGGGTGGTCGGTTGGCGGTGGTGGCGGAGGTCAGGTACGTACTGAAGATGGAGGGGGGGTAGGCTTTTGGATTTTATTTTGTTTATTTTAAATTGGGTATTCATAGTTATTGTTTTTAACAATTGAGTACCCAAATGTTTTCATGTAGGAAATATGTTGAAATGTCTGAAATACCCTTGGGATAAGACAAATATGTTGACCGAATGACTGGGAAAAAGGCAAATTAACAGAAAATTAGACGGATGTCCTTTGCCGGCAGGTCGTAAATACATTTAGGATGCTAAACGTCAAAATTAAACAAACATGATGTAAAAAGAGAATGGTAAATACTTAAAGGACTAATTAAACCATTTTGCCGTGTATTTTATTATAAATTAAACAATATTCACCACAAGAAATTTTAAGTAGATATGTTGCATAACAAACCAAACTAATTAAAAAAAAATAACATATGAGACGCTGATAAATATAATAGATTTTTAGGTTCGATTGTAATACTTTTCTCGTTCATTTAAAAATTTATAAAATTCTAAAGCTGAATTATGCTATCCAATATGGCTTGACTAATAACAATCCGCCCACTCCGACTCCTATGTGGAACAGGAAAAGTTTCACACCTACAGAATAATCTGGGCCTTCGGATAATAGCTTTGAACGGTTCAGATTTGGATAGAATTTTTAAGTTCAACCGCAACTTTCTCTCTCAAAATCTGGATTGTTAAAATTATCATCCGACGGCCCAGATTATTTCGTACGTTGCAGAATTTTCCCTGTTTCGCATAGGAGTCGGACTGCAGCCACCCTACAGTCTCTTTGATCCGACTTGATGAGAAACCTTTTCAAGCATCATATGCAAAATTATGAAACTAGAAAGCAACTTTTTAATACTTTATAAGACTATGAATTTGTGTACAAAGCCAATTTGCCTATCATCTAAATGTGTCAACATCTTAAAGATTCTTTCCCCCCACTAATACACCTTATTGGAAAATTTCGATATTAATCAGGATCACATGAATTTTGTGGTCCAGAATATAAATCACGTTATTACAGAATTGCTTTCTCCTTATTATGTAGTGATGTAACCACTTCTGAATTAAATAGTTCAATTAACTTGATCCATATCAAAACTATCCTAAAATTATAACCTGCCCCCTGCTATATTGACTAAGACCTCCATTTTGAATCAGTCCTTTTTATGTCACACATAATAGACACAAGTGAGGTCAACAATTTCATGCTCAGTTTTTAAATTCTTTTGCCACCTTTTTAAAAACATGACCACTACGCCCACCCCCTTTATCCATTTTGTTTACACCCCCTCTCCCTCATTTTTTTTTTAAAAAAAAAAATCTCTCTCCTCTCAAAATCTCTTTACTCTCTCTAGATTAAAACTTGCTCCCACCGGAAATCGTCACTGCCGCTATCGAAAATGGCCGCCGCCGCCTGAAGTAGGATTCCGGCCAATTTTTTATTTTTTTTGTTTTTTGCATTTTTGAGTTAATTGGATTAGATCTACCACAAAATATCAATTTAAAAAAATTGAAGCAAAAAAAAAAAATTTCGACTAGATTACGGCTAAATAGACTCCGACGATTGTGGTTATTTGGAAGACATTGATTTTGAAATAAATACTTACCTATATTTTTCTCGTTGTTTTAACAATATTTATTTTTTTGGGTAAAAAAAATACGTTTAAACTGAATTTTGACTATATATCTAATATGTGAAATCTTACCTGTTTTAATAAAATAAATATAGTTTAAGTATTTGTGAAATTTGATTTAAGAAAAAATATATTTTTTTGATGAATAAAAGATTACCCATTAATAATAAAATGGCCGGGGCCATTACAACCTGAAAAGTTTTCAAACTCTTTCTCTAATACAACAAAAGAGAAGAGTTGAGAAAGAAAAAAAGACAAACAATACAGAAAAAAAAGGTTACATAATGTAACGGAAAATAACCCACACCCCAAGAGGTGGGAAGCAACTAAAACTACTAATTTAACAAACAAACAAAAGATAGTCTTCTCCGCAGCGTCTTCATCACCATTTTCGAACCTCAGAGGCAAGTACTTGGTTTCAACCTCTTTCGTAGACAGCGATTCAGAAGAACATGGGCTTATCAACGATCTAAAGAATCGCCTAAAAAAGAGGTGGAAACTCATGAAAGGGCCCAGAAAAGAACTGGGTATCCATATCTTACCACCACCAACTAGCCGATCTAAGAAGATCGACAAAATATCTCGCCCCCAAGTCTTGAATCTTGATGAAAAACGCATTAGGAAAGGTCCATCGATGTTTGTGGCCAAAAGTAGGGGTGAGGACACTAAAAAAGGGTAGAGAATGGCTAGATCCAACCATGGATCTAACCATGGAAGGCAAAAAATAAATAAGCTTCAAGAGGAAGAAAAGAGAGAAAAAAGGGAGAGAGAAGAGAGGAGGAGCCTACTATGATTTAAGAAAAAATATATATTTTGTTTAAAGTCAAAATTAATGTGGGTATATGTTTGGTAAGATAACAGACTTTGGTGGCTGTTTTTTTTTATCACTTATGTGACCTTCTGATGTATGATATCTTCTTCTTTAGTAAACCAGAGCTGATTGCTGATTGGCATACTGTTGCCTAATTTTGCAACTAAACTTGAAGGAAGTAGGAATTCTGTCAGTAAAAATTATTATAAAAATATAAAAATTCTATTATAAATTCATTACTTTTCTTTTGTTTTTAACCCCAAAGTAACCTAATTTGATAACGAAGTACAACTCAAGCGATAAGACGCATCACTTCCAATTGGTAGGTTGGAATTTTGAGTTATACCGAAGAAAAAAGTGGAGAACTATTATTGATAATCCTTTAAAAAAAATAAAAAATAAAGTAACCTAATTTCTTATTATGGACTTTGACTTAATTAATTAAAACAATTTTTTTTCGGTTCAATAGCAATTCAATCCCAAGTTCCAATTGAGTTCGGAATTTACACTATGCAAAACACCTACTTATAGTAGGATGGATGCATGTTTAGAGTTTATCTTTTAGTGTTTAGAGTTTATTTTATTTAGTAAAAAAAATATAAATAATTATATTTTTATAAGTAGAATGCTATACAGAGTATTACATGGAATGGTGCGGATAATTTAAAATGGAAAGTAACTCAATTTATAAGTTCATTTAATTTATACGACATATTTTTACTGAGCAGGGTATACTTGGACAACATATTCCTTTTCAAAATCTAGTGGAAGATTTTAAGTTTGAAATTTATGATATATTTTCTTACTAAATAATTCAATTTCACAAAACTATAAACAAAAATAACAAATAGGGATTATATCCAATCTCACTAGTTAGGTTCTTTTATTCATTTATTCATTTTACGACAAAATGTTGAACAGATGACATGGGATTGGGCTGCATGTACCATTCGATCGATTTCACATTCTTACTAATCCAGGACTAAGAATTTGGTGTTTTACTCCGTAATTTCACTAATAAAAAATTATAACTTAAAAAAAATATTGAAACCTGTAAAGAAAAAGTGAAAATATAACAAACATTTATTCGTGAGATAAGGAACAAGACACAAAATGAGAATATACAAGTTTTTACCCTAATTCAGGGTCATGAAAATGTATGACCAGAAAGGCATTCAACATGTGTATGTTATATTTGTGCTTATTTTTTCTTGGAATCAAAATGTCAATTTCTTTTTTTTTTTTTCTTTTTTTAAAGAAAAAGTTTGGGTGGTTTCGGCTCCGATCACTACCACGGATCAGGGCAAACTCTAGGGATAATATGTCGCTTACAAGGGTACTTACAGATCACCAACCAACACAACCCTCACGTCGGCAGCAAAAATTGAACACTTGACATTTGTAAGGACGTGTCAAATCCTTATCAATTGAGTCAACTTGTATTAGTAAATGTCAATTTCTTTGAATTGCCATGACTACACAGTACTACTTACTACTATACAAACTGCAGGCAGCAATGGCGTGTAAAACATGAATTGGTCTATAGAGACTACAAAAAATAGAAGTTTGAAGAAGAATATTTTTTCTGGTATTAGTCCTTTCTATTCCAGTTTACGAATTTGTTGTTTCAAAATTTTGGTGTAAAAGTAACATTTTGGTTTTTGGCCACGAGGGTTGAACATAAAGGACAAAATTAGGGTCTCAAATAGAGATTAGTACTATAAAGTGAGTTTGATCAAATAAAGTGGGTTGCGGCTACAGGGCACATCAAAAATATGTCAGTACATATTGATATTTCTTTTACGAGTGTTGTGCGTTTTAGATATGTGTTACATCTTATACAATAGTTATTCTTTCTTGATAAATATATGTTTTAGTCAATATGTATTATAAAATCAAAACAAATGATCGCTTTTAAAGAATTTGGACTATCATATCTTTTATCCAACAGCGAAAAAATATTAAGTATTTACTAATTTTTTTATTTTCATAATGTTGGATCGAAAAAGTGTTTTAGACTCTAATCCCTATGCAACAATAATGCAACTAGTACTAGTATAAGGAGTGGGTAGGAAAGATAAGGTGTATATTTTTGCTTTCTAATCTTTGTTGCTTATAGAAGTCAGTCCTCCTTCGGTGGGACTGCTTTGAGTTCATATTAACATATATATTTTTGAATGCTTATCTTATAGTAATATTCATCATCACATAGAAAAATTGTGGTGGAGTGGTTAAATAACTAGACTTCACTTGATGTTTTGAACATCGCGAGTTTAATTTTATTTATTATTTATATGGATACATTATGATTTTTTTTTTTTACTGAATAAATATATTATGATTAATTAGGTTAGAATTTGATATAATCTTGACGGGACTGTGTTGAGCTGAGTTGATTTACTCTAAACAAATTATATGACTAAAGAAATATTACGACCTTAGTTTGGAATAGTCACAAACGGTTTTACTTAAAACTGGGTTTAATCAAAACATGGGCTTTTAATAATTTAATTAAATCTGGGTTTAAAAAAATAAAAATTAGAAAAATTATCACGAAAGAAATATTTGGTCCTTGATTACTTGGAGTAACCACAATGGAATTTAAACTTGATCTAACCTTTTTATCCATTAAAGAACTTATAATAATGATTTTGTAAAGGTTTGAAGAATCACTTGACTGTTAAATTAAAATTCACTGAGAATTTTTTTTCGACATTTATTTCAAGTGATTATAAATATATTCCAGATGAATATATTGTCAACCATTTCGAGGATTATTGCAGATTGGAATGTTTTTGAATAAATTGTGTTTTCATTAATCACAAATAGCCGAGGCCATTACAATCAAAGGAAAATCTGAAAATACAGAAAGTAAAAGTTATACAATGATTTAAAAAATCACGATAATCAGATAAAAGACACACCCAAAAAAACTTGGATGGTTAGGAAAAACTACTAGAAAAACTAGCCAACCAAACAAATACATAATCTTCTCCTTCAAAGTATCTTCATCGCAATCATTCAACCACAGGGACAGGAGAATATCACTTTTAACATCTTCCGTAGGGGTCGATAATTTATAGGACTATGGGCACCTCCTTTTTTTGCCCTTTTTTTTTCCTCTCTTCTCTCTTTTCCCCCTGCTCTTCCTGCATTTTTTTCCCCACTGCTGCTGGCCAGATTTTGCCATTGGCTTCGGCCAATGGTCAAAAATCTTGGTCCTTTTGTTCAGTTTTTATAACTCTATTTTGTACCACGAATCATATGAAACCTTATTCAAAGTTTTTTTTCTTCAAGATTCAAGACGCATTGGTTAGATGAGTCTCAAATCTTCACAGATCTAGACTTTTTTTCTATGTTTCTAAAAGGATTTGTTCAACCCAAAATTGATATGGCCCCTTATTAACTTTTTACATCTTTCCGAAATAATTTGTAAGACGGTTGATACTCTAGCCAGCAGCAGATTGGAATGTTTGAGGCTGCTAATATTAGTAGTAGTAGTACACCAAAAAGTCAAACCTTCATATGTGTTGCACGAAAAGATTTGACCTGGTCATGAAATGGTACAAATTTTAATAGTAAATATTTAGGCCTTGCCTAACTTTATTTATTTAATCTGTCTCCAATTTTTAGACGTTAAAAATGTCAAAATTCAACTTGCAGGTCAACAAAAAAAAAAAATTTATTTGCCGCAATTCTGGGGTTTTGGATTGTTTATAGTTTAAAAAAATAACTGATCGACTTTTTTAGAGCTCGAAAGGGGAAAAAGATTATGTAAAATAACCATGGAAAACTGTTGGGAATAATAAAAAGAATCATCTATCTAATATAAAAATATAATTTATAATAATTTAAATTCTTTGAATAATGTATTTTGTACTATCACTATTCCATAATATAATTCATTTAAGACATGTAATGAAAATTTAGAAAGAAAAACAAGATACTTCGTAAGTCAAAATATCAATATTACTCTCTTAAATAAGACTTGTATACCACTAATTATATTTAATATAGTAATGTTGATATTTTAATTAAAACTCACTTCCTTAATTTTCATTATGTGTGTTAAACGACTTATATTACATAATGGAAGAGTAATATAAATAAAAAAGAATCATCTATTTTCGTAAAGAGTACATTTTGGATTGCCATAACCTATGTATACAAATTTGTAATCTATAGAGGTAACAAATTTCAATAGATTTCAAACTCAGTGATAAATTTATCAAAGCTTATTTACCCTATGTTTATAAGAATTACTAATTTTTATATTTAGGAAACATTTTGTTTTGAGAAGATAAAAATTTAAGAATTCCATAGACCATAAGAGAAGATTTACATACATGCATGGTGAACACACCAGAAGATCTCAAAAAAGCAGTCAAATAAAGTGATCAATGCTAGGCAGTTGCAAGTAAACATTAATGAACAATATCCAACTATTTAAGGTGATTATATGCTTATTCTATCCAAAAAAAACTTCTTTTTAGATAATACTACCTACACTCCTAAATATAAAACTTTCAGGCGAAAATTAAAAAAGTAAAAATTAAAATATTTTTGTAATCAAAATATCATTATTACTTTCTTAAATATAATTAGTGGTATACAAGTCATATTTAAGAGATTAATATTGTTATTTTGAATATTTAGATTTTTTAAGCATGATTGATAGTGGTTCCCAACTTCCCCTCCAGCATGAGTAGAACTCCCGGTTGGAAGTGAAGCGTTTTAAAACTTATACTGCGCTTCGTTGTCATTTGAATATTCACATTTGACTTGTATAGAAATTAAGAAAAGTAATTTGATCATTAGTAAATTACAATAATATCCTTACATATAAAATAGACATATGTTAATGCAGTTTACTTCCTTTAAATATGTAAAGTTAATTATGAAAATTTAGAGAAAAAAATATATTTTTAAGAAAGTAAATATTGAGAAATTAAAATAGAAAATAATTATTTAAAAAAAGACGGAGTGAGCACTAGGGGTGTGCATTCGGTATTCGGTTGGGTTTTAGAACAAAATTTCGAATTCGATTTGGTTTTAACGTTTTATGAAAACCGAACCAAACCAAACTTTTATGAAAACCGTATACCGAATACCGAAATTATTTCAGTATAGTTCGGTTCGGTTTGTACTGAAATTTCATTTTTTTCTTATGGAGCTCAACTTTATAAAAAATAGACAACGATAAAATTATAATGCATAATAAATTAAAAATAAAGAATAAAAATACAACTTTACAACAATAACATAACTAATTAAGTCACCAATCATTCGGGTATTTGCGGTAACATTTGATAATAAATGCATAAAGTGTCTGCTACCAGAATATCATTGAAAGCAAATGGATTGAAGATATATCTAAGTAATATTAATAATCCGTATAAATATAATACCGATTTTTTAATAATAATAAAAATTGTTCTATTCGATATTTCGGTTTTTAAAAATTGAAAATTGAATACCAAATCGAATTATTTTGATTTTTTCAAAACCAAACTGAATAACTAAAATACTAAATAAATCGAATCATATAGTAAAATTTGATTTGGTTCGGTTCGATATTTTTCGGTTTAACCGAATAGTAAGCACTATTCCCTTCAATTATGAGAAAAACTCATTAGTATAAAACACACCACGAGCAAAGCACGTGATAAATAAGAGAAAAAAGTGGTGACGTTGGCTAGCGATCATCAAGACAAAAAGGTAAGAGGACCAGCGAGGATCTCCCACGTGCCTAGGTCATGTGTCGGCTACGGTCAAATGCCGGTGGGAAGTGGGGACACGTGTTAATTGATCTCAATTCAATCCTCTGTCCCATATTCACAGCGTCTTACCGTCTAATCTACGCTTTATTGTCGCAAACTTTAAAACTTTTAAAGGGCTCTCTCGATGAAGAATTCAGCTCGAGTTCAGATCAAATGCATATTTAACAAAAAAAATTATTCTCAATTATAAATAATTATAATTTTTTTAATTAAATATTTAATAAATATTTTTTATAATATAAAAAAATATATATATTTCGTACCAGAATCAGACTACTCAAAAGGAAAGGAAAGGAGGAGCTCACAATACTTATTGGATCAGGTGGTGGAAGCTCTGAGGACGTGAGTATCGTCTTTGTGTACAAGGAAAGGAGGAGCTGGACCTTGGACCTTGTCCTTGAGATTGACTGGACTGTCCTAATACTGCAACCTCCTACCGATTTTTGTTCTCTTTCTTGTTCAAAAGCACTCATAGTCATTGTTGACTTTTGCTCTTTCTTAGGGCTCTCTCATTCCTCGTTCACATACAAATTATGCATGCAATAATCATTCACATCTTTATCTTACATGTCCATAAAAAATAAAAAATAAAAATTGTATATAACAATGTTTTTTAATATATAATCACAGATGTTTGTCATTGTAAAATATTTAGTTTGAGTTACAGTTTATTGTTAATACTTAGTAGGTCATTTTTTTTTTTTTGGGTAGAATTAATACTTAGTAAGGTCGTTTTTATATAATCTTACAAGAATTTGAAAATGTGAGGTTTATTTTTACTCTAATGGAGTTCATGTACTTGTGAAATAGGTATTATATGATTCCTTGATATGGGCATTAATATTCATTTGTGGATCTTGTCGGACAAATTGTAAAAGTTCTCTTTTGGAATTAAATTATAAAGTCTTGACATTATTACACAAAATAAACTTCATTTTCTCCAAAAGTCGACTAGATAAATGTTGCAAATCAAAAAGAAGCAAATTATAGGAAAATTCATCATAATACTGTTTTTGTGGGACTAACCCCAAAGTTTTTTGCATGAATTAGCTAGATAGAATCTATCTGCGAATATGAGTTTCACTCAAAATATAAGAGAATTGAAGATCAATCACAACAACAATTCTAAGATTGAGTAACCTGAAATTACGTAGTGGAAACATTAGCTATAGTGAGTTGACAAAGACGTAGTGAACTATGGGGTCTGCCCTGACGCGTAATGGTGACCGGAGCATAACTCACCCAAAATTTTATTTTACCAAAAAAAAAAAAAAGTGAACTCAGCTTTTGTCAAACCTTCTTTACAAAAGTGGGACCCACCCACCATTTATGTTTCAAACTGCTCTCTCACACTAGACCTCAATCAAAATCTTCTTGTCAAAGCTTTTAAATAAGAAGAATTAGCCTTTTTTACCCATGAACTATTTACGAATTCCTGATTTTGCCTCAAATTTATTTTGTGCTCTTATTTTGCCCGCGAACTATTTGCGCTCTCCAAAAATGCCCAAATGCGGCTGAGACAGAGCCACTGAGGGGGTGCATCTGGGCATTTCTGGAGCGCGCAAATAGTGCATGTGTGGTGCACGTGTCACTGCACCGCCTCAGTGGTCGGAAACAGCCACATTTGGGCATTTCTAGAGCGCGCAAATAGTACGCGGGCAAAATAAGAGCATAAAATAAATTTTGGGCAAAATGAGGAATTCATAAATAGTTCATGGGCAAAAAAAGGCTAATTCCTCTTTAAATAAAGAAGGCTCTCTCGCATTTTTTTGTTGCCAAGTATAGTTCTCTTCAAACCTTTCTCTCTTCTTCAATATTCTTCCATGGCTGATCAAGATCTAAGGGAGTTATACTATCATGAACCATTTCATGGATCCATGGATGCTACTCATGCTTCTTCAGTTATACACACTTCACAAATGCTTGATCCTTCATTCATGTCTTTTAGTGATTGTTTATTACAAGGATCTTTCTCCGATCATAACGCGTTTGTTAGAGCTTTCGGGTTTTCGCCCGAGCCTTTTATTAATCCTCATGTCAAAGATGAACTAAAGGAGGTTATGGATCATGCTGGAGGAGATCATCATCATCACCATCATGAAAGTACTGCCTGTGGTAGTGAAACTCCGGTTACACCTAACTCGTCGATCTCCTCGTCTTCGACTGAGGCAGTGGGTGATGAAGATTCAAAAAAGGGAAAGAAAGATAAGCAGATTAAGGAAACAAATGATGAAGAAGAAAGCCTAAAAATAGAGTAAGTTCTTATTGAGTTATTACTTTTTTAAATAAAGGTGTGGTGTAGGGTTTGAATCCTGATCTTCTAAATTATAAATCAGATACTCGATCACTAAGTTATTATAGACTTGAAATGTACGAATATTAGTACTTTATTTTAGTAGTCAGGCAGGGTTCAAATCCTTTTATAAAGATGTCGGGGATTCAAACCTATCTCGTAAAAAACTAGCTAGTCAAACATTTGATTGTTAGGCTAGCTATGAATCTATGCAGTCTCGGATCTTATGCAGAACAACTTTTTTTTCATTATATATGGAATGCCTCAGGATATATGTTCTGAAACTCATGACAAGTATTTTGAGACTAAAAAACACGACAGGTGTTATGAGATTTAGAACATGTGTTCATTTTAAAATAATTTTAAGCGTCAAAATTTTAGTCCAACGGACGAGAAAGATCCGCTCCCGTTCCTATGACCTAAATATGAATGGCATGATTACTTTCTTTTTAGTAGTCTGAGTATCTTCTTCTCTCTAGTAGAAGGAATCTTGATCAGTTGAAAATCACCTTTTCTGATTTTATAAAAAATCACAAAAAGTTTTTGATATTTCCATGAAATATTAGGGTTTGGAGTAGCTAGGTCATGAAATGATTTACCAGTTTGTATGAAAATCTTGATGTTTTTTGTAACTTATATGTATGAGCAGGAACAAGACAAAGAAGAAAGCAGAAAAGAAAGAAAAGCAACCTCGGTTTGCTTTCAAGACCAAGAGTGAGGTTGATAATCTAGAAGATGGTTATAGATGGAGAAAATATGGTCAGAAAGCTGTCAAGAACAGCCCATATCCCAGGTAATTTTATTAATCTAAGTCACCTTTATTAATCTCTTTTATAATTTCATATCATAAATCGAAATTAATCAAGATTTTTTTTTTTGTTTTTTTTTTGTATTTTCATTGACATTTACCACTCTAGAAACCCATCTGGGTTCATTCATTGCATTCAAGAATAAGAAAATTCCTGCACCCAGTTCATATCTTCCATAACATTTATTGTAACACTATAATTATGGGAACTTTTATTCTTGTATTCTAAACTTAAGAAGACAAACCCTAAATATTAACAATACTTCCTCCATTCCTAAATATAAAATTTTCATTACATATTGCGAAAATTAAGGAAACAAAAATTAAGATATTTTTGTAATTAAAATACCAATATTACTCTCTTAAATATGTCGGTAATTCTTTTTAAGATAGTAATATTGATATTTTAATTAAAAAAAATCTTAAATTTTGCTTCCTTTATTTTCGCAAAACGTAATGAAAGTCTAATATTTAGGAATAGAGATAGCACTATAATTAAAAATGTTAGAGAAAGTGTTACCGAAGTTCCACTAAGAAGAACGAAATCTTATAATTTTCCTTTTAACATCCAATATGTTGGTTTCTTGGAATGTGCAATGTTTTCACAAAATATATAGAATGAAGGTTAATGCTCTCATGATTATTTTGCTAAACTAAAACAAAGATTAATTTTGTGATGCAATTTTTTTCAGGGGCTACTATAGATGCACAACACAAAAATGCCAGGTGAAGAAGAGGGTAGAAAGGTCATTTCAGGATCCATCAACTGTCATTACAACATACGAAGGAACACATAATCATCTCGTCCCTTCAAATCTTAGAGGAAATATAGCCGGAATGTTATCTCCAACTATGTCTATGTTATACCCTACATTACTCGGCGGTTTTCCTCAAGAACTGCTAGCTCATATGCCTCATTTTTATGGTCATGGAGGTGCCGCCGGTGGTGGATCTATGCTTCATCAGCAAAATCTAACTCAACTTCAGCAGCAGATGCAGTTTCCTGACGATGGGCTGCTTCAGGACATGGTTCCTGGCTCTATGTTTATGAAACCAGAGCTACCATGAAAGAGAAGAAAAAAGAATATAATAATATGAGATTTTTATGTGTCTCAATTATAATCTTGATTTTTCTCTTGTCATGCTCTAACTCTGTGGACCTAGTTGTTTATTTATTATTA
This sequence comes from Vinca minor, assembly GCA_026122235.1. Classification (NCBI taxonomy): domain Eukaryota; kingdom Viridiplantae; phylum Streptophyta; class Magnoliopsida; order Gentianales; family Apocynaceae; genus Vinca; species Vinca minor. The sequence goes on from JAOCZM010000286.1 coordinate 920,957, forward strand.
GTGTCGCTTTGAATTTATCTTATTTTTTTCCCTTTTAACTCCCATTTGCTAATGGGAATTTTTTGTAAGATATTTTGATCAACATTTTAGGAACTCATATTGCATGTTCTTATTATATATATATATATATATATATATATATATATATATATATATATATATTAAAAAAGAACAATATAATTAATAGATATATATCTTGGTTCTATTATTCAAAAGGACGGAGATATGGTGCATTGAGTTAAAGCTGATTGGTTGAAATGGGAGAGTGCAACTGGTATTTTGTGTGATCGTAACTGAGATTGAAAGAAAAGTTTTACAGAACCACTGTTAGACCGACATTGTTATATGACACAAAATGTTGGGCAATTAAGAGGTGTCATATTCGAAAAATCCATGTAGCGGAGATGCGTATGTTAAGATGGATGTGTGGGCATACGAGAATTGATAGAGTTAGGAACGAGACTATTCAAAAGAAGGTAGGTGTAACACCTATTGAAGATAAGACGAGAGAGAACCGTCTTCGTTGGTTTGGGCACATTAAAAGAAGGCCAGTGATGCTCCAGTTAGACGAATTGAAGGATTATGTAATATTGAGGGTATAAGAGATAGAGGGAGATCGAGGAAAAATTGGACGGAAGTGATAAAAATGGATATGAAGTTGCTAGAATTATATGAGAGTTTTGTTTGGGATCGGAAGAATGGAGAGAATGCATTAATGTGGATTACGTGATTCTTTATTTGGTTCATTTAGCCGACCCCAATCTTTTGGGAATTAAGGTTTGGTTGTTGTTGTATAATTAATAGATATCTGAAATAAAACGAGGGATGCTGAATTTCAATGGATTCTCTATACTTTGAAATGAGGCGTCTAACCTCAAAGAATGTCTAGCCAACAAGTAAGGTGGAACATTAAATGACCAAAAGATATAGAAAAATCTAGAGAATAAGTTCTCTAAGTAACGAATTACTATGACTTGGCAAACCGACAATAATACTTAAAAAGCAAAATTGGGGTAATGCGTAAACCGGAGATCTTCCATATATGTCAGAGTTTATCTACAAGCTTTCGTAACGCAAGAAATTAGGAGGGGAGATAAAGTAATGCAAGGGAGCATTTAATTAGATTAATTCATAATTGTTTTTATAGGTAAGTACATGGGTCAAACGACTGCAAATTATATTCTTCAATCTCAAAGGAATGGAACAAACAAAGGGCCAGTTGTACTTTTTGTTCCTTTAATTAAGGCTTAAGCCCTCTTCTAATGTTATGTAAATGAAGATAATGAAGATGTGTGTGTAAGAAAACAGTTCTAAATTCTAACCACTAAACATTCAAGTTTGCATGGGAAGATGAAACAATGGATAATGCTTATATACTGTGTAAGCATGTTAGAAAGCTGATCTGTGAGAAATCTGGAGTCTACACACAAAAACGAAAAGAGGAGAAGAAAAGAGAGTTTCTTAGGGTTTTTGTTCACACTTGCTCAAAACCACTTTTTTTTTTTTTTTTTTTTTTTTTGGCAGCAGCAGCTGAAAATAAACTCCAGTAGGCAAGAACATAGCTATGAACATTGCATGCAATGTCTTGACGAATTTATTTAAATTTTCTTCAAAAAATATATGGATTGAAAATAGTAAATAATTAGTAATTAATTTAAAAGAGAAATATCCTATATTTGACACCAACTATTTAGCTAACTAGCATAAATAGCAATAATTATTTATTAGACTATTTTTACCACCAACAATTTACGGGCTACTATGTTTGTCAAATTAACGAATCCGGCAACTTTTCAGGCTAAACTTTGTCACGTGAGACGTACATGAGCATGTTGAAAAGGGCAAAATTGTCCATTCGTTTAACTTTTAAAGGCTAGACCCGCGAAATTAAAACGGTTGACCCAGTTCAAGATCCCCAGACCCGTGAATAAAATACCTCTAGACCTACCAGTTGACCCAGAGACACGCGATCACAACCCACTAGCTCAGACGGATTAGAACAGATTAAAAGAGCTTTTTTTCATCTTCAACCTCTTGAATGCACCAAGAACACTAGAAATACGAAATTCCAATTATGGCTGTTGATGAAAAAAAACTCTATAGCCTTGTTTTCCAAGAATTGGGGTAGCAAAAATTCCAAACAACTACCTAGATTAGTAGCCAAAACACTCCTCAGAGAATGAAATGTGTCGCTGACATCATCAACACAAAACCAGCAAAACCCAAAAATTCGCCCACTAAAAACTCAAAGTCCTTGAGTTCTGGATGGATAGAAAACTGCTCCTTACAACATAGATCATAAAGAGTGTACCCACAGCTAAAAACACTCACAGAATCACCATGAATGAGAGGAAAAAATCCATGGTTGGACCAAATATGACGTCATCTTTTTCTGCTCCTAATAGGGGAGCGCTCAAAAAACGAAATGAATGGACAATTTTGCCTTTTTCGACTGGCTCATGTCCGTCTCCCGTGACAAATTTTAACCTGGAAAGTCACGTGACAAGTACTACTTCCATTTCTAAATATAAGACTTTCAGGCCAAATAATAAAAATTAAAATATTTTTTAAATAAAATATAAATATTATTATCTTAAATAAAATTAGTGGCATACAAGTTCTATTTAATAATAATGTTAGTATTTTGATTAATAAAATATATTAATTTTTTTTTAATTTTCACTACTTGTCCTTACATTTAAGAATGAAGGGGGTATTGGTTAAGGATTTTGGTTACACAGCTTGTCTTATACATAGTCCCACCAGGGTTTCAATGGAAAGTGCCTGAAATACTTGAATGTGCACCTGAAGTTTGAAACACTTTATACATATGTAACTCAATAGCTCATATATAGTTACCAAACATTTGAATTCGAATCACATTTCCTATCGCTCTAAAATTATAGGTAAACGATGTTCAGAATGCATTAGAACTTATAAACAATTACTAATAAAGAACACATAAGGAAAATTCTGATATGAACTATATATAGACCTTGTTAATCAGATTTTTTCCTTGAAAATAAACAATTAAGAAAACCTATTAATATCAGAAGTATTCAACACATAGGTGCATGTTCTCTATTTCTTAAAAGCAGTTGCTTATAGTTTTTTGCTTAAATAAATTATTACTGACATGTTCTTAATTGCTTATTAATTCAGGAGGTGCTTTTTTTTTAAATAACTTACGCTAAAATTATTTTTTTTACTAAAACATCATGGTACATGATAATGTTGAATATAAATATATTCATATTCATATTTTTTTCACTTCTTATTTCTCTTTCAACGACCGTTTTTAAGAAGATTTATACCACTTTTCAACGTTAATTTTCCTAACAAATGAGAACAGTTTATGTGTAAAAAAAATATGTTTTTTCAAAAATCATTTTTTAGTAACTTAAAAAAGTTTCAGCATAACATATCTATATAATCAGTAGCAAAGTTGGGCAGTATATTTAAGCTAAAGTTATTATAATTAAGGGTTCGTTCTAGATATCGTCTAGCTTTAGAATATGAAAATCTCCATCTACAGTATCAGTAAGTAATTTTACTGATTGAAATATATTATAAGTTTTGGGTGATAATTATAATGACAGAGCACAAATCCTCCTGAAAGAGCAATTTATGTGTATGTGACAAAATTAACCCTCTAGCATATCGATTAAATATTTTTACTCTATCTATTTTCTTTCACCTCCTAATTTCTCTCATCTTTCCAATCTTTTCTCTTATCACCATTTAATTCTTTATTTTTTTCTCTCTCCATCTCCATTCCTTCTCTATCCCCAACATATGAAACATTTCTCTATCTCCATCTTCATGTATTTTGAAGGGTCAAACTCTACATCCTCATCTTTATTTGCACTATTATTTTTCGATGTACTATTGATATCATTTTTTTTAACTTCTCTTTTGCGCCCTCCTATTTTATCCACTACTCAATCTTCTTTTGTTGATCATCGAAAATTGAATGAGACAAAAGAGACGACAGCTTTGAATGGGGCAACAGAGAAAAAAATGATTATAGCCAATACTAAGAAAGTATCTATCCTTTGACATCTCTATTGTGTGTCAAATCTGAGCAAATTGATATTATCCTAAATTAGGTTTCAATGTAATTACGATCAAATTGGTTTTTTTTATTGTAAAAAAAAAAAATGGAACGGATTAAATGGAAAACATGTATAAAATTAGGTTTCAATGTAATTATGATCAAATTGGTTTTTTTTTATTGTATAAAAAAAATGGAACGAATTAAATGGGAAAAACGTATAATGATTAGATGATTAAATTAATTTTTTTTATTGTAAAAAATAGAGAAGGACCGGATAAGAGAGAATAAAAAATAAAAAAAGAATTATGTGGAGGATAAGAGAGAAGATTGGGGAAGATGAGAGAAATTAGGGGTGAGAGAAAATAAGAAAGAGATTTGAAATTTTTAATTGATATGATAGAGAGGTAATTTTGTCATATACATATAATTTGCTCTAACAGGAAGATTTGTACTCTTGCATTATCACTACCCATAAATTTTTATTAAGAAGAAATAGAATTATCTCCCTTTCTTTAATTCGATAGTTTATAGTTCGGAGTAATTCATAAGCCCCCCAATGTTCTTGCTTAAGACACGGATGTAATGATATCATTTGTCGGAGAGAAAATCCTGTCTACCCGTGTATGTACACATTTATATGCTCAACTATTCAAAATTTGTCATGTGAATATTTATTTCTAATTATTTATACATATGGTAAATTGTGAGTGATTGACATATTAATGGGCACATATACGGGTACTGACAATTATTTGGTCATTTGTATAGGGTGAAAAATTGTTTGTACCAGTGTATATTCTCATTCATGTACTCAATCACTCAAAAATGGACATGTGAACATTTATTCTATTTATATTTACATATGATGAATTGTGATTGATTGGACACGAGAATACGAACATAGACTATTATATGACTTTGTATACCTACGCAAAGACTTAAAAGAAGTAAACTGGGATGTCAAAATAAAATGTTTTCAATTTTAATTTTGTGGAAATAGTCAAACATTATTTTATTTGCACTGTTTACGGATGACGCAAGTGGTTACGATATAAAATGATAACAGTATCCATTTATTGGTCAGCGTTGAGATATAGGCAATTATGAATTACCATTAAAAATTTAATAGCTAGAACTGCAAAAGAATTTCCATGAATTATTCTAATAATATACTTTCTGGTATCCTATGTGATAGGTAGGAATATTTTATCCCCACGGGTATCTCATTCTCTACCAGTAATAAGAAAATGCTCAGCTAACCCCCCCCCCCCCCCAACCCCCACAAGAAAAAGGTAAAATCTCAATACTGCATATGTAGTCTTGGTAATTGTCACACACCGTAATCAGAGTGATCACATAGCAGCAGTCTCATTGATCGATGAGACATCAAAGCTCACGATACAAATTTACAAAAAGGAAATTCATTATGAAATAATCCAAAGTAAGAGTTAATCGGCGGAATAAGTTATTACAAGTGAAATAATTATAAGTATTACAAAGGAAATTATTCAGCAATATTATAAATGAAAATAAATCTACTTATTACATTATTAGAATAACAATAATGATTGTTGGATAAATTTTTTTGGATCAAACAAGGATCAAAGAGTGTAAAATGAAAATGATTGTTAGAATTTAATGTGACATTATGCTTTCTTGATTCAAATTTGATCCCAAATTTTGTATCCATTAATCACTACCCTTAGAATAAATCTAGATGTTCTAAAAGGAATAACTGAAATGAGACTAAGTGTTCGTAATGAAATAGACTAAAATGAAATAAAGTCCCGCAACTAAGTAGGTTATGATCACTCCTCGTATTCCCCATCCCAAACATCATCATTAAAGTAAGGCGCATCATCTATATCACCTGCATAATAAAAAGCAAATAGACTGAGCTCGGGTGCTCAACAAGGACATATAATAGTAAATAAGTATAGAACAGAAACAGCAGAAATAGACACAACGAATTCCTATTTCCCAAAATACCCTTTTGGAAAATATACTCAGCACGACTCAAGCCTCACAGGACTCAGGACTCAACTCAAGCCTCACAGGACTCAGAACACAAGTCAAAATAGTACAGTATCGAACAGGACAAAACAGAACATACAGAATAGACGGAACAGAATATTGCACAACTTCACTGTGGCCATCCGGTCGACCACACCCATAGTCCGGTCGACCGGTGATATCTCAGAAGCAGAAAGATAAAAATAGAGGCTACGGTCGACCACATCACAAACCGGTCGACTGAAGGGACGCGCAAACGAAGGTACCGTTCGCGGTAAAACAGTGACCACTGCCCTTCTGCAGACGAAGCATAGGACGAAAGGTATGACGATTAGATCGTCCGCGACCTGCGAAAAACAGAAAAACAAGTGTGAAACTTGAGCACAAGTGCACCAATTCTACACCAAAACTTTCCAAACCCATAAATGACCAAAAAGACTAAAAAACAAGTATCAAATACGACCCAAAAAAATGTTCGATACTTAACAAATCTGACTCCACAGATCGGAATTCATGTCATGAGGATCTCATACTACTCATGCACTACAAACCAATAATTATGCCAGACAATCGAGTATAAAATGAACAAAGACCAAACAAGTGAAAAACAACAATTAAGCTAAACAACTATATTTTTCACGAAGCACTCACACAACCGAATTCACAACAAGCACGTTTTCCATAAAGTATTCACAATTACATAATTTGCTTAGACATTACGAACATAGTTATCGCTATGACCCGACAATCCCACAGTCAAGCTCAATTGTCCAATCAGACCCCCATTATCACTGCTAACAGTCCCAAGTATTAACTCACTGAGGAAATGTCACACGAAACAGAATCCGACTGAATCTTTCCCCCGGATAGAGGCCAAAACTATAAAATACGTCCATTGTGTCATTGCCCACACATGAGCTCCACAATTTACTATTAGCAGCTCTAACTTGTTTCTCCCGCTAGGGTTCAGGTCCACACATCTACACACACGGAATTATCGTGAACACCAGGTTCCAGCAATATATAAAGTGGTTGTGTCCTGCTACAGACCTTTCATAAACAAGATCTCGAATGGGGTGACGACACGGTCGACCAAAACCAAATAAACAAGGACAACTAACGACAAAACCAAAAAGACAAAAGACCAAACAAGGCGACGACTACTCAACCAATTAGGACAACTCAAGAAATGATAACAAAAGAGTAAATATATGAAGGATCCCCAACGATCCACAGTACATAACAGATACATTTTCAGAATATATGTTATATAACAGTTAAGTAACGATAACGACCGTCAATTTTATATATATATATATATATATATCAATTACATAAACAGTAAACAAAAATTAGATTATATAAACATGTAATTGATCAAATCCAAGACAAAAATCCAATAATCACAGGGATAAACACAAATTATGTAATTGATTCGTAAACTTAACAATTTATGCAATATATATACCCAATCAATCCTTAAACAAATCCAAGTCAATATTCGACAATTTATGCAATAATTTATATTAAATTAATCCTAGCACAATTCCAAATTAATATCCAATATACATATACAATCTGGGCAAAAAAATGACATAAAGTTGGATCCTTACCTTGAATCCTTAGAAAAAGCGATAAACGTACTAGTGCTGAAAAAATCTGGTTTCTGCCTCCTACTTCTGACCTACAGTACAAAAATTCTAACGGTTAAAAACTCAATCCCTCCGGTCAGATTATAGCTCTATTAGTCTAGTTTTTAAATAACCAAGAATTACTCCGATCGGAGTTCGAATGTTACACAGGCGACGATTCTACCGAAAGTGCGTAGAAAATGTAATTCAGAAATCGGCCCCGCTCCCGGTGCGATATCTTTCTGCTCCAAACTCCAAATCGACTTTCGTATGCACTTACTCGTAGGTGAGATGCAATTGATTTTTCATATAATGTTCGTCGAAATCCGACAAGTATTACCCACTCAAAAGTTCTCTCAAAGCTCTCGAAAATCTCACAAAAAATCTTTTTTTCTCTCTCTGATTCGGCAAAAAATCGTCTCTCCCCTTTCTGTTGTACTGTCAAATGAACTTGAAGTCCGCGGGCTAGTCCGGGTCCATTTTATATGGACTGGACTTGGACTTTAAATTTTAAGCCAGTTTAAAAATGGGTATTTTGGGTCCGGGGGCCGTTTGGATGCGGACTTTGTGGACCGGTCCGCGGATCGATCCGCAAAAAATAATGGACCAATCCGCAAAAAATAATATATATGTTAGAAAAAATATCTCCAATTCTATTCTAAATTAATGAGTCTCATGATTTTGTTTGTTTTTTATAAGTTATAGTTATAGGTTATATAAATGTATATATAATTATAATATATATGTAGTATTTTCTTGAATTGTTTTGTTGCAATTACAATGTTAGATTTCTATACTTGTAAATATATATCTATTTCACTATTTGTTTTAAAACATAGAGTATTACTTGAATATAAATCTTCTATATTTAGTTTCGATTAATGGGATAGTTTTTTTTTCAAAAAAAATTAAAAAGTACAAGAACCCGCGGATCGGTCCATAATACGCGGACTGGGTATGGACCTAGCTTTTGTCAATCCGAAAAAAAATGGACTAAGTCCAGTCCGGTCCATTTAAAGTAAGTTCGAGCGGACTTGGATCCGCACTGGACTGGACCAGTCCGTTTGACAGTGCTACTGTTATGTGTCCCTTTATGTATTTCCACAAATAGATATTTGTCGCGTGTATATTTTTTTCTGTGGGTTTCAATATTTCTTTTTGGTTATAATTTTTTAATTAAAATTTTAATATAACTCATTTTCTTATTGGTCGGATAAGGAAGAGATTATCGAATGAGAATAGATGATTCCTATCCATCTGATTCTCACGGCTCCAAAGCCGTTTCTTTTTTTTCTTTATGTTTTGGTTTCCGAGGTGGATCCCCTATCCTCCACGATGCTTGTATTTTCTTTTTTTCTTTCTTTTTTTTAATTATTTCCCTTGTTTCCAGATTCTCTCTACCTCTATTATATTGTAATTTATTTTATTTTTAATTTCCTTAATCACCAATCAAATAATTCCTTTCTTGTTTACTTTATTTTATTTTCCTTATTTAATCATCTCTTTTTAATTAATCTATTTAATTATGGTAACTATCCCGATCCTATTAAAATTTCTAATCACTTTCAATTCTAATTAAACTACTCATGTATGTGAATTACAACTAGGTCCCCAACTACGATACGCGAGCGAAACGCCCTCAACAAAACGTACCCCATATAATACGTAACATGTTATAACAATTAAATAGAATGTAAATATATGATTAACACAAATAAATCACGTCAACGCAATTAATCAAGTAAATATTAATTAAATGTAAATAAACATAAGTAAAAAGTTATGGGTATCACAATAAGAGAGCACAATAAATTAACTGTCCAATCCAGCACCTCTGACCCAATGTTTTCCATATAGCAGGCCTTCTATGTACACATGATCCAAACCACCAATCAGAATTTTGCCCCAATTTAAGTACTTTAGACGGCAAAAAATCCTCTGTCCCCATCCGTATATGTTCTCGTGTCTCCAACCAATCACAATCACCATGTGTATATATAATTGAAACAAATATTTAAATAGTAAATTCTGATTGGTTAGGGACACGGGGATATACACGGACGGGGACAGAGGATTTTCACCCACTTTAGACTCCTATAGATTTTACCCCTTAAAAAGAAGAAAAAGAAAAAGAAGTACAAATATCTAGGGCTTGACATTAGAATGACATTCGTTTTATATAATGGTCAAATCATTGCATAGTTTTTTTTTTTAGACAACATTTTTAACAAATTCGTCCTGAAGCCAAGACGGATTTGAGAAATCCGTCCTCAGGTGACGTGTCAAAAATTGAACGTGACTTGACACATCAGTTGAGAACGGATTTCCCAAATCCGTCTTGGCTTCAGGACGAATTTGGCAAGCCTGTTCTCAACTGGCAGAGACTTGTTATAAAAATTGTCAAAGAATTCTTCTTCAACCTATGCCTACAATATGTTCAATTCATCAAAATATGTACAATTCACCCGAAATAAGCCTGAAATTTTTTCGACTAATTCAATAACCACTCAAAATATGTACAATTTACCAAAATATGCAATTCCAGCATATCTAAAACTCAATATGAATAAAACAATAATTTCATTTATTAAATTCAAAAGCCATAATGTTCAATGTAATAAAATTGTCAAAATTATCGAGGCGTATAAGGTACATTTATTTTGGGGTTCGGCCTAAACCTGTATCTTTGTCCATTTTTATCGCGTACGACCGTTTCATGAGGGTTGTTCTCTAATTGAACCCCTTCAGTGTCGATAAAAACTTGACCCTCCGGTGATAGTGGCAGCTGAAGTGGAGCCTCTCGCTGTGTTTGAGTCTGATCAAGTCCTCGGGAGTATGAGGGTAGGTCATCCATGTCATCTGCCTGCAAACTCGATGAAGATGCACCATGATGAGCAGATTGATTGGTGAATGTAATACCGGCTGAAGTCCAATCAAAGTTGTTGGGAAACTGAAAATCTCCCCAGTGACTAGGTAGGAAATTATCCATAGTGGATGATCAAGGTTGTGTATCTCCCTGACTAGCTCCAATGAACCAAGTAGGGTCTGTATGTGGCGGGGACGGAGGGATGTAAGCGTCCCAAGGTCCAGGAATCTCTCCACCGGATTGTGTCCGCTGAATGGACTAATAATATGCATCTGTCTCCTGGCGAGACCAACGACCACCCTGTCTAGTACCAACTTGACTCCGGCCTTCCATATGGCTTCTCGGGAATGTTAATGGACGTTTTATCACTGCCTCTGATATGTCGGATGACCGCGGTCTGCAACTCATAGCTCTCCCATCAACCTGTAAAGCACTCGTCAATTGATCAGATGCCCAATTTAGGAAATTTTTTGTTTTTGGATCAGTAATTCTGTTTGCTTTCTGTTGCAATGCACTTGAGACCTGAGTAGACGCCGAAGCCTGTAATAAATTACAAACACAAGATAAACATAATTAAAAATTATGATAAAATTTAAACATTATTATATGGTTCATAATAAAATAAAACTCACCAAAATTTGTTCAGTTATTGCGTTTGGTTGAAAGCCCCGGGGAAGGTTTGTAGAGTCCCTAGCAACACTGAAATGTTCTTATACCACTCCATGTAATCATCGCGGGGCACAAAAACATTACCCGTCTGAACACCCTCCACTACAAACCTCCGTTCTTTTCCGCCACAACTCAATGTAATCTTTGTGCACTGTGAACCATTTCTTACTCCTTGTCGAGAACAGAATTGTCAAATCCGTCCTGAAGCCAAAACGGATTTGGGAAATTCGTCCTCAATTGATGTGTCAAGCTGCGTTCAATTTTTGACACGTCAACTGAGGATGGATTTGGCAAATCCGCGTCCTTGCTAAAAATGCTGTCCCAAAAAAAACACTGTCATGGTTTGACCATTATGCCAAACCCATGCCATTCTAAGACAAAACCCAAATATCTTTCCCTCTTTTGCAGTATTATAACAATGTCTGCACATTATCGTTAGATTATCGATTCAAGTAAACCAGAAGATATAAAACTCTTTTTCTGTCCCAAATTTTTGTTCTATTCTCGTTCCCATTAATAAATAATTTCAATGTGTTCATTTTTTTTCTATAGTGCAACATTAGCCGAGATGGATTCAAGGTATAGCTGACATGAAAAATTTGTCCAAGGAGGCTAAAGATGGATTCTAGGTATCCATCATTATATAAAGGAGACAGATTCCTGCAATCAGTCTTTAACAATCCTAAACTTACCCTAGTCATCTCCGTCTTGAAATTCTTCAGCAATCATAAAACCCTCTAAGCCTTGAAATGCTTCAAATTATCCTTTGACTTTAGGGTGTTTATTTTAAGGGCTAAAAACAATGGATGCAATTTACGTGGGAAATATGTGCATTCTTGATTCCACACTTCTAAAAATGTAAAGGTATTTGATTTTTTTTAAAAATTTATGATTGCATGAAACTTAAAAATTTATAAATACATGTGTTTTTTTAATTGAGATAACTAAACATGGAATGGAGCGAGTGATTTTTTATTTAAAAAAAGAGAACTAAATACATAACAGAATAATGGCTCCATAACTGAAGTACCCTCACTGTTTGCAGGGTCCTTACTCCACCATTGGTTAGCGATATATAAAATGGTTAAATCCAAATGAAGGATTTCATTAAAGTAGTCGAAAACTACATAAGCAACAAGAAATTATAAACTACATCAACAAAGTACATTCTCAACGGGGAGCTGCGGGCAAGTCATTCGATTTTGGACAGGTTGATAACACTTTTCACACATTTGGAGGTTACCAATGATGTCTCAATCCATATCACATTTATATCTCGTAGTTTAAATTCACCCAACTCTAGTACCTTTCATATTTGGTTTATAATGGACCATATGGAATAGCTTTACTCTCCAAATCCTCTCATCATGTACTGGATATATGACGAGGGCATAAATATTCTTGTAGTTATTCAATGAATATACCTCTGGTATATACCTTGTTGCATCTTGATTGATGGGGTGACAAAATGCAATGACACGTGAGTAAGGTGTAGCGTACATACTCCATTTATCACACTCACATATTCTTACTAAATACTGCCTTATATGATTTGCCTCCCTTCCCAACCCCTCTATTCAGTGACTTAACCTTGTATATGTCCTTCCGCTTGTGATATTCTTTATCGTTGTATGACCATTTTTTTTTCTTCTTATCCTCCCAATCTTACATATGAATCGGCTAAATAAACTACTAATAGTAGTTGGTAAAGATAATTGCCATAACAACAAATTGAAAAGGAAAGTTTAAAAAAAATATATATTGGTATTTTGATTACAAAAATATCGTAATTTTTACTTCCTTAATTTTCGTAACATTTAATTAAAATATTATATTTAAGAATGGATTGAGTATAAGACTTTTAGAAAATGTGTCGAAAATTAATGAAGTAAAAAATCAAAGTACTTTGTTAATCAAAATATTATTATCATCTTAAATAAAATTTATATGCCACTAGTTATATTTAATAAAAAAAATATTAATATATTTTTAAAAAAATATCTTAATCTCTATTTCTTTAATTTTCGCTACTTCTCTTCAAATCTTATATTTAGGAAAGGTGGTAGTAAATTGACGTCTCTTCCGACGATTTCCAATTCTTCAAGCAAAATACGACGTCGATTCACTCTCTCTACTCCTTACTTCAGATCTCTCCTTCCTTCCATATAGTAATATCTCTTTCGTATATAATTACCTTCTTGTCCTTCTCTCTTTCCCACTACCGCCGCGTCCTCTTCTTTTCTTTGTCTGGATCCGCACTGAATTTGAAATGCCAGTCTTAGTGAAATTACGACGGTGTTGAAGAGGTATTCAATTTACAAATGTTTTTTTTTCCTCAAGAAATTACTCTTTCCTAGATTTTGACGACAGCTTTCTTTTTCTTCATATCTGAGCGATCGAGAAACTTACTGCGATTTTAACATTATTTGTTGGGAAATGAATCCTCCGTCAATCCTGGCCCCACAAGCAAATCTGAACAAGGAAAGCAATATAGAAACATAATGATTTACGTGGTTCGGTCAATTTGATATACATTCACGGGTAACACAAGCACATACTCTCATTATAATGGAGATACAAAAATACAATGGAGCTCCCTTCAATCCATTAGCTTCACCTCACCTTACTACTCCAGATAATATAGGAGATGCCTAAATATAGTAGTAAAACTTTCGCTAAAAAGATTAAAAATTCACATAATTAGTAATTTATCTAATTATTAATTCTTAACATAATTAGTATCCAATTAGGAGTTCACCTAATTAGTAATTTACCTAATTACTATTTTTTATCCTAATTAATATCTAATTAGTAATATATGGGTCAAAACCCAACAATCTCTACCCTGGCACGTATTGACTCAATCTCCAACTAGTATGCTCCGCGTCTCATATGTTCCACGTCTCATATGCCCCTACTCTGCACGTTCAATGAAAGGGATTTGACTAAGTCTGGTTTAGTCAACTTTGATCAACGGTCAAACACGGCAACACCAATATCGGATCAAACTGCTCAATGTTCAAAGTCTACCAAACTCACTCTGGGATTTAGGACACTCGATGCACCTATGAGTCTATGCACCCGAAACATACCAAATAAATCCTTCATCCTTCCAATTCAACCGTCTAGATTTGATTCTTCTTATTTGCTTGACTCGTACACCAACTACACAAGATTTTTATCTCTGTTAGCAACACCTACTCTCAGACGGAACCCCTGTCGGCAAGTGTGCTCCACCTCCAATGGATCTTTCTTTCATATATGACGGATCTCTACCATCTCAGACGGATCTCTTCCATCTTTGGAGGACATACATAAAAATATTTTCACATGTGTTAACGGTTTCTGGTGAGATTGCTAGAATTGCACAGTAACTCTGAGTTGACAATTGGTCGATCTTTCACTGGAAAGTAACACCAAAATCTAGTGTAGCAGCGCTGCGTTTCCACCATGGCTTAACCAATCGAAAGATTCCGCTTTTGATTATATCCAACACTCCTCCAGTCTCTAGAGAAATCGATGAACCAAAACAGCTCCTCTTTTGTTCTGAACCTCACTCGATACCAGTTGTTGGGAAATAAATCCTCTCTCCATCCTATCCCACAGGCAAATCTGAACAAGGAAAGCAAAATAAGAACACAAAGTGATTTACGTGGTTCATATTTGCTTGTGTTAGGATTGAGAGAGGATTCATTTTGAGATGGCAGATTTGGGGTTGATGTCTTATTTCCTTGGCTTGGAGGTTAAACAGTTTGATGGAGTAATTTTTATTTCTCAGAAAAAATATGCAGGAGATATTTTGAAAAAGTTTAAGATGGATTCTGCTAATCCTATTTTGACTCATGTTGAAGAAAAATTAAAGTTGTAGCACTGGAGAATTAGAAGATGCTACTAATTTCAGAAGAATGTTTGGAAGTTTGAGATATTTGACTTCCACAAGGTCTGATATCACGTATGGTGTTAGTTTGATTAGCAGATTTATGGAGTCCGCTCTACAATCTCATTTGAAGCTGCATAAAGGATTATGAGATATGTTAAATGTACGCAATCGATGATATTCTTTATTCGCGTATTGATAATTTTGGTCTTTTGGATATACTGATAGTGATTGGACTGACGATATTGTGAAGTACAAGAGTACTTCTGGTTATGCATTTTATTTGTGTTCTGGTGCATTTTCTTAATCTTCCAAGAAACAACAGGTTATAACACTTTCTACAGCAGAGGCGGAGTGCATGGTTGTTACAAATTGTGCTACTCAAACAATTTGGTTGAGACGAACTCTTGATTTTCTGAAGAATTAACTGGTTGACCCTACTACAATTTTTTGTGATAACAAATCTGTCATTAATTTGACCAAGAATCTTGTGCTACATGGTCGTAGCAAGCATATTAACATCAAGTGTCATTTCATTCGTGAATTGCTTCAGGACAAAGAGATTTTGGTTGATTATTGTCTTAATAAAGAAAAAGTTGCAGACATTTTCACAAAGTCAAGTATAGTCTGAGTTATTCTTGAAGTTGAATAAGATGGATGATTAAGTTTGAAAACTTAATTTAAGGGAGACAATGTAGAATTAAATAAGTTATTTTATTTATTAATAATTGGGCTTTTAATTAGGTTGTTTGATTTGTCTTTGTGGGCTCAAGCCCAAAGACCTTAAAGTCCATTAGGTTTGTTTTGGTGTCGGTCCAGTAGCCTATATATAGGTATCAATATCTTTGATATTATATAAAAGGGAAATGATAAAAAGGTATCAATATCTTTTTTTTTACCCGTTTGGGGGCATTCGGTATCCACCGACAACGTGGTGACTACATTCGGACTCGGCCTCACAGTTGGCCCGCAGCGTTACTGCTCAACGGGGGAGAGCCTAGCCCATACTACTCTTAAACGGCGCTCTCAGCCGCGGAAAATCCCGCAAGAGTCGAATTTCACCAACGGGAATCGAACCCTCGTCAACGGCGTCAGCTTAAACAGCTCCAACCCGCTGCCCCAGAGCTCGGGGTTAGGTATCAATATCTTTGATATTAGCTCCCTAGCACTACTCTATATAAAAATCATCACAGTAGCGTTTTCTTGTTTTGTGCTTATGCTAGAATTAGCCGATTTGGCTTTTCAATACATTTTATGAAATCCATTCTCTTTGTATTCTAAATTCTTTGTAATTATATTATTGTGGGATCATATTAAAAGTTTTTATTATGCATTGCAGGAAAGAGCTAGGAAGAAGCAATGGGCGATTATATTACCAAGGTGAAACAGTTGCTGAAAGAAGCTGGTGCATCAGCTTAATAATTTGCAATTTTCATAATTCCAGATGGTGTTACATTTATAAACTTTGTATGTGTCGTATTTTACGCCTTATTCTGCGTTTATATGGGAACTTATTATAGTAATTCGAGAATCACTTATCTGGAAAAATCTCTATTAAGAAAATGATTATTCAGTGTTATGGAGATTTAACTGAGTTCTGGCTTATACTTTTTTGTTTGTATTTTCCTTCATTTTCGTTGTGATCAAGAGTTCCTAAGTTGATAAAATTTTATTTTAATTCATTACCCCCCTCCCCCTTAGTTTTTTTTTCTAATAAGGGACCTAGCGCCGGACAAATGACGATTGGAATGGATTAACGAAAAAGAGCTGGAATGGTGGATGCTAGGTGGGCTTACTCCTGCTTTCCTAATTGCCAAGAAAGAATCCTCAGTATAAGGGCCAGAGTACGCTTTCCTTCGAAGTAGAAAATGGTGGATCCTAGGTCCAGTAATCGGAAAAAGTTTCCATAAAAAATTCTGATTTTTCCCGGATACTCGGCTTCTTCTGTGCTGGACTTGGATACAGTTTCTTGTTTATTGCTCTTCCAAGAGATCAATGATGAGCCAAGGAAAACACAATAGCCTGTGCTGAGACCCAAATCCCGTTGATGAAAATGAAAAATGCCTGGGCGGGAGTAGGCCATTATCTCAGCAATAATGAGTCAAGGTAGTATTTGCAGTGAGCTTTACTTGGAGAAATAGAATGAACATCCACCAGTTGACCCTCTTTCTATAAACTTATCTGATCCAGTGTCAACTGGATTTTTTCGTTTTCTTATCAGGAGTTCTGAGTTGATACTTGATAATATCTTTCTCTGCACATAAACTTCGCGTAAAACTTTTACTCCCTATTAGAAGTCATTTTAATTTTTTATCATAAATTAAGAAAAATGATAGGTAAAATAAATGTTTACAACAGCTTTTAATAATTTAGTTTATTTATAAACACCAATTTCTCTCATTTCTCTTTATAGTAAGTGTTGTAAACAGTGACGGATCCAGAAATATAATTCACTGGGGTCATTTGATATACACAACAATTCACTGGGGTCATTTATACATTTATTATCTAAATAGAGTAAAATATATCATATATAATTAAAGATTTTTTTCACTGGGGTCATTTGAACTCAGTGACAGCATACTGGATCCGTCCCTGGTTGTAAATGTATTAATGAATGACAGTGACACTTCTAATAACACTAGAAGTCTTAAAGACCAATGAAACTCTATGACCTATTATCAACACGATTTTTTGTATACGGTACAACTATTAATTTGTGTTTGATACAAATTCTTTAAATTTGTCACAATTTTTTATATCTGACATAATTCTCTGATTTCGGCACAATTTAATGTTTATGATACAAACATTTATATCCAACACAAATCTCTATGTATATTGTTCGAGTTTTTAATTTGAAGGCTTGAATCGAAATAAAATTGAATCTTCATTTGAGGTAACTTCACGTTTTCAATTTTCATTAGATAAGACATGTTTAAAAATATCTTTGAGTAATCATCGGACAAAGATATAAAATTTTATCCTGATCTAGAATTAAGTTTAAAATTTTGTATCAGATCAATTAGTGTAATACATGTAAGTCAAATCACAAATTTACATGAGAGATAATTAACTTTTTATTTTATGTATAAGTTTTAAAGTTTCGCAAAAAATCAAATAAAACTACTGGATTCTCAAAGAATAATATATATATTGAAAAAACTTAGGAAAGCAGCATACATTGCGGCATGACCTCGTCAACTTCCTCATAATTTTATTTGATTGTTCTACTTGATCATTGTCTCTATATTAACCTTAACTTTGATTCTCCTTTTACTATGTTTCTTTCTCTTCTTTTTTTGGTTAATAAATAATTTGGTGATGAAGTGAATACAATAAATAAATGATCAGGTTGTGGGTCGTTTTTGGAGTCTATATATAAGTAATTATTAGAATATATATTCTTTATGCTCCAAAAATAATGTAAAAAAAAAAAAAAAGAATAAAGAAAGATTGATATAGTTGTTAGAATTGGTCAAATTAATGTATTTGGTAGATGGTGATGATGATGGAATCCAATTGAGCCAAAAACTCTCTCACATTTGAGGCTTCATTTAACTTGAAAACAAGACAAGGGCTTCCTTTTGTGGTTTTTAATATGCATATAAAATGAAGTAGTTTATAGCTGTTTGGAGATAAATATATTTCATTATTGGAAAATTCCAAGTGAAGTAGATGGCATTTATGATTGAGGTAGTTGACTTTTGAAACTTAACCCCCTATTTTTACTAAATTGGAAAATTGTCATTCTAAAAGTTGAATAAAAGATTCACAAAAATGTATAGTTTTTTTGGTGCTAAATACACAAAAATATATAGTTAGGACTGTGAGACAAAGTTGAAGTCAGCGGACCGATCTATGTTCATTCTATATGGACTGAATTTGAACTTCATATTTCACGTAATTATTCAATGTTAACCAACGAAATTTTGAAATATTTTGCTTGAAAGATAAATTTTATCTGGGAAATTAATGTAATTCTAAAAGATCATATTTGTAAATCCATTTCCCTCATTTACAATAACTCCATATACATATGTCACCACTATTATAAATTTTCTTTAACCTGAAAAAAGGAGAGAAAACTAAAGCGTGTTCTGTTATAAATTAAATAATATTTACCACAAGAAATTTTATGTAGATCTGTTGCATAACAAACCAAACTAATTAAAACAAATTAACATATGATACACCGATAAATATAATAGATTTTTAGGTTCGATTGTAATACTTTTCTCGTTCATTTAAAAATTTATCAAATTCTAAAGCTGAATTATGCTATCCAGTATGGCTTGACTAACAACAACTCGCCTACTATTTTTGCTGACAATTTAAGTAATGATGAAGGCTTTTGAAGCAGTCTCTTTGATCTGACTTGATGATAAATTTAATTAATAGTCAAATTAGTCATCAACTAACTTTTTGCCCTGCCACTTTCATCATTTTCAAGTTTTTTTTAAACTTTTTTAGTCATCAATTTATTTTTGAACAGTCACTTTCATCATTTTTAACTTTTTTCAGCCACTTTCACCCCCAAAGATTTTACGAGCAGCTATTTTGGTTATCAAATTATTTTCTAGCAGCCACTTTCATCATTTTTAACTTTTTTCAGTCACTTTCATCCCTAAAGATTTTACGAGCAGAGCAGCCATTTTTATCATTCTGTCAAATAATTGTCTAAAAATAGTCAAAATTGATGAAACTGTAGATCCACAACATTGCAGGTTGGAGTGAAATCACCATCTATCACCCCAAACTCAAACTTCAGATCTTGAAATTCATTTACTGTTCGTAAAAAATGTCTGTTCGTAAAATCTTTGGGGATGAAAAAAGTTAAAAAAAAGTTAAAAATGATGAAAGTGGCTGCTAGAAAATAATTTGATGACCAAAATGGTCGCTCAGTAAAATCTTTGGGGATGAAAGTAGTGAAAAAAAGTTAAAAAAGGATGAAAGTGGCTGCTAGAAAATAATTTGATGACCAAAAAAGTTAAAAAAACTTGAAAAGGATGAAAGTGGCAGGACGAAAGTTAGTTGATGACTAATTTGGCTATTAATTCGTGATCAACTTTTTCAAGCATCATATCAGGGACGAAGCCAGGAATTTGGTGTTGGGGGGCGAAACTGCAACAGTATGTAGAACTACAGAGCTCAAGTGATAAAAACGGCAAAAAAAATCTTGGGTGCAATAAAAACGGCAAAAACAAATTCTTGGGGGGCAAAACTAAATTTTTTTCCAAAATTTTCTAAAATACATATAAAATTTCGATAAATAGTAGTATTTTTAAAAATCTCGGGGCCAACCGCCCCCTGTCTTCGCCCATGATCATATGCAAAATTATGAGAATAATTCTGTTGTGGACTGGGCTATTTGTGGGGCCATGAACCACTTGGTTCACATTGAGTCATATCACCCCTTTTATTAAAACACTCCCCTTTTAGATTCAATAGTGCAAGTAAAGAGGGATTTTTTTTTAATAAAATGGGTGATGTGGTTCAATATGGACCAAGTAGTTCATGACCCCACAAATAGCTCAGGTCCACAACAGAATTTTCCAAATTATGAAGGGAAAATGACTTACCATATTTATCAAGATACGATAAGGTCCTCAAACTATTTTGACTTTTTGTAAGGTTCTGAAACTATTTTCGTGGCTTTTACGTAGTCCTGCCACCAATTTGACTGGTGGATTCCGGCCAAAACTATGCACGCCCCTTTCATGTGAGTTTTAAACAAGAGCAAAAAGTCCTAAAAATAGGCAACGGCGGCCACAAATCACCACAATCCCCCAATATAAGAAGAAAATTCCCTTGCCACACGTGCAAATTAGAGGGATGAAAGGAAATTTTAGGATTTCGGGTTTGCAAAAATTGCGATGAATTTAGGTGAAATGTTCTAGATTTCCCCCCTTTTTGTGGAACAATTCTGATATAGACCTGGACTACCAAGTGATGGTCCATATTCAGTTACATCACAGTTTTGATTAAAATAATAAAAACACTCCCCCTTTTGGTGGACCGGACCTTATGAGGCATTTTTTTTTAAATCAAAAGAGGTGATGTGGTTGATTGTGTACCAAGTGGTCCACAACCCCACATATAACCCATGTCTATATCAGAATTTTTCCTTTTTGTGTCATCTTTTCCACACGTGCGGCGACTGTGTGTTGTGATGAATTTTGGGACGTTTTTTCCCTTATTTAAAACTTACGTGAGAGGGGTGTGTATAGTTTAGACCGGAAACCACCAGTCAAACTGGTGGCACGGAGAAACTGCGAAATTAGATTTATGACCTTGCGAGAAGTCAAAAAAGTTTGAAGACTTTATTGTGTCTTCCTAAATAATTTCTGGATCATGTAAGTCATTTTCCCAATTATAAAACTAGAAAAGCAACTTTTTATTACTTTATAAGACTATGAATTTGTGCGTCCCGGCTCCTATGCTGAACAGAAAACGTTCAGTATATGCGGGCCGACCCTGTGAGCCATTGGATCTTGTACTTTTGATCAAACGGCTGTGGCAAAAGCAGGGGTATTTTTGGGTTGAAAGAAATTTGTTTTGTTGGCGCCAACAAACATCACGTCCCTGCAAAACATCACGTCCCCATTTTCTCTGTCTTACTTTTTATTTGGAAGAAGATATATGAATATGACAATCCCTGAAAGAACTCCCATTCCAAAATCTCCCTTTTCATCTATTTCCTTCTCTCAAGTTCTGCCAGCTTTAAAAAAAATCTCCTACGAAGAAGATTGCAAATGGAAGAAAGTCAAGCCTACGAAGAAGGAACTGCTAGTAAGGTTGAATGGCAAAGTTTTAGGGATTTTCTTCAGAAGAACGGTGTCCCTTACGATGGCCAAACAAGTTCTCATGAAGAAAATGGTTTAGTTGGAGATCTAGGCATAAGTAAAAACTTGTGTACTGAAGAAATTATTTTAGTCACTAGTGATAATGATGATGTTGATACAAGGACAAACTAAAAGAACTGAAGCATACGATTATTATTGACCCTGAAGATGACGATGGTGAGTTGTTTCATTAATGAAAATGTTGTATCATGTTCTTTCTTTACTGTTTCATTATGGAGAACGCATGTTCCCTGACAGGGAACGCATGTTCTCTTATTCAGAACACATAAAATTGTACCACGTAATAGTCGCAGGTCTGGAGCTTAGGGAAGAAGAACAGGATAACCAGGAAAGACAGACATTTGACAATTCAGAGCATGATGGTAAGACATTGAATATAAAAACACGTGTTTTATTACTTAGAACACGCGTTGTCTTACAAGGAAATATCTGCTCCTCGCCGTGGAACGCACTCGCTTCTTGTTCGAAACGCATGTTCCCTGATAGAGAACGCATGTTCCCTGACAGGGAACGCACCTTCTCTTGTTCAGAACGCATGTTCCCTGACAGGGAACGCACCTTCTCTTGTTTAGAACGCATGTTCCCTGTCAGAGAACGCATGTTCCCTGTCAGAGAACGCATGTTCTATTGTCAAGAACGCATGTTCTCTTATACTAACAAACATACTTTTACAGGTAATGCCGACTATTATAGCACAATTGATCTGAAGCCCAAGGAGTTCACTACAGAAATTGAGTTCAGAGATTTTTACCTTGATTATGCTCATAACTTAGGGTTTGGCATTAGAAAAAGTTATAGTAAGACCTTACGTAGAAATAAGGAGCAGGTTGGTTACTCGAAATACGTTTGTAATAAAGAGGGATTCAGGAAAGGAAGTATTTATGATCCCAAGAACAATGAGAAATGCCCCGAAACCCACGTAGAAGCTAGCAAATTATTGACGCGCATAAGCGAGTCGAGGAGCGGACGGGTTGTACGGCTAAGCTAGCTGTGAAATTTAATCAACAAAGACGTGTATTTGTAGTTAGTACTTGGGTTAAGGAGCATAATCATTCCCTTCATCCAAAAAATTTTGCTCATTTGTTAAGATCGAATCGTCAAGTGACGAATCTTCATGGAATTGTTGCTGAGATGAATGATAGTGCTGGGGTGCCACTAAAGTCTTCTTACACTATAATGTCACAGCAAGCAGGGGGCAATGAAAGTCTCGGATTTATAAAGGTTGATTTAAAGAATCACCTGTGTAGGAGACGTCAAAAGTCGATGGAACTCGGAGAAGGAACTGCCCTACTTGAGCATTTCCGGCGTGAGGCATACTTGAATCCTTCGTTTTACTACGATATTGAAATGGACTGCGATGAAAAAATTGCTAATATTTTTTGGGCAGATGGATTAATGAAGATGGACTATGGTTACTTTGGCGATGTAGTGACCTTTGATACAACATACCGGACCAACAACAATTTCAGACCCATAGGTATTATGAATACATTTTCAATGGTAGAGAACACTTGTTATCAAACAGAGACAACGTGGTCTCTGTTTGAGAACAAGTGTTATCTACCATTTAACACGTTCTATGCCAGTGAACATGTATTCTTTGTCAGGGAACATGCGTTCTGAACAAGGAATGTGCGTTCCCTGTCAGGGAACATGCGTTCTTTGTCAGGGAACATGCGTTCTAAACAAGAGAATGTGCGTTCCTCGTCGGGAGGCACATGCGTTCTTTGTCAGGGAACATGAGGTGCGTTCCCTGTCAGGGAACATGCGTTCTGAACAAGAGAATGTGCGTTCCATGTCAGGGCACATGCGTTCTTTGTCAGGGAACATGCTTTCTAAACAAGAGAAGGTGCGTTCCCTGTCAGGGAACATGCGTTCTGAACAAGAGATGGTGCGTTATCTGCGTTATTGTCAATAACATAGATGGTTCCTTTTTCACCAAGCAATTTTTTTTTGATTTCTCAGCGCTGTTTGTTGGTTTCAACAATCACCACGAGTCGTGCATATTTGGGGCGGCACTGCTATATGATGAGACAATTCCTTCGTTCAAATGGTTATTCAAGTCATTTTTGAAATGCATGTCTGGGAAAGCCCCTAAATCTTTTTTTACCGACCAGGATGCCGCAATGGCGGCTGCAATAAAGGCTGAGTTCCCTAATTCTTTCCATGGCCTCTGCACATGGCACATTAAGGAAAATGCCGTCAAGAACCTGAGCTCAATGTGGACTGCAGAGGTCAGAGAGCATTTTTTTAATGCAATGTATAATGTCAATGATGAAAATGAGTTCGACCACGTGTGGGCCAAGCTCGAAAAGGAGTGCATTATTAAGGATAATTCTGAAAAAGAAGATGTGGTTCATTCGTGGGTCAAAAGGATTCATGGGTTTCGAGAACAATGGTCATCCGCCTGGGTTTGCAAACATTTCACTGCTGGCATTCGATCAACCCAGTTAAGCGAGTCGAATAACAGTGTCCTTAGAGGATATCTAAAGGCAGACCACAATCTTGTCCAGTTTTTCACGCACTTCAACAGGATGTTGAATGATAGGCGATCTGTTGAATTTGGAAGAAACTTTGAATGTATGAACAAGTTGCCGAACAACAATACCCCGCATAGCCCCTTGGCCAATAGTGCAGCCACACATTATACGCCAAATGTTTTCGCAATGTGGCAGGAACAGGTATTGTTGTCTTGACATGAACGCATGTTCTCCTGTCGAGAACACACGTTCTCTTTAAGGGAACGAATGTTGTCTTGAAGCATGTTCTCTTGATGTTATCTTGACCACAAAGTTATTTGCATATGGAACATAATATCATTAATGTACAATTGGTTTGCAAAAATATAATGTTCAAACGAAGCGTTCAAATTAGCAAAAATGTTCATTCATTTCGAGCATTATACCTAAGGGCATTTTCCAGAAGTTCTCCTGCTATTTTGTTCAGCGGGTGTCCCAAAATGCGAGCCACCAGCTTCTTTCTCAACTGGATCATATGTGATGCCGTGGTCCAAAGTGGAAAATATTTTTGCGGAATATGCCCTTCCCAATGCTCCATCGCGTTGCAGACACACACACCACAACAGTTCTTATCATCAGAAGGTTGGATGGGAACCTGGCCGTGTTTGATTTTAAAACCTTTGAAGTTGTACTTTGACTTTAAATTTTTTCCCGAGCTGAGCCGCCAACCCCTGCTAAAAACAACTTGACCCGAGAGGAATGTACTTGGCCTTGTTTACTGCGTCTTCGATGACCAAGCTATTAAGAATATACAATTCTTTTGCTTTCAAATCCACCACATATACCCAGAAGTGGCCGCCGTAAACGATGGGGAGAAAGAACTATAGGAAAACAATGTTAGTATTAGATCATTCTTTGAAACAAAACAAGTTTTCGTATTAGTAGAAAACGCATTCAATAAAAGAGACCATATGTTCTGCGAAATGTAACCTTACCAAGTCAACACTTGTCGGATCCCATCTGCCATTTTCCTTTGGCAGATAATCAATGCCGGCAATCACCTGGTCTTCGACAAACATGCCCATTTCAGGTCCTTTTGGCAAAGGATGACCAGCCATTCTTCCTTCCCATATCCCTGCACAAATACAATTATATACCAACATCAATCATTTATTTTGTTGACTGACATAAATCAATTCAGAATACCCAGATATACCGATATAATGGTTGTAAACCAAAATTTCTTCATTTGCCCATTGGTAGCCTGGATTTCTTCAACATTAAGGATATGGGCTAAGGCATTAACCACATCATCAACAATTTCCTCTCCAGGCATACAAGTCCGCATATCTTTCCTCCGCAAAAGGCCGCACGAAAAAATCAAACAAGACGAACTTCTCTGAATAAAAAACAAACATTTCAAAGAACAATAACGCACGTTCTAAACACAAGAACGCACGTTCTAAACATAAGAACGCACGTTCTAATCACAAGAACGCACATTCTCAACCGAGAACGCATGTTCTCTTGACCAGAAAGCATATTCTCTAATCAAAAAAGTTAATTGAACTTACGGATCTTCCGCAATCCAAGCATATTCAACAAGCGCAATCTCATTCTTCTTCAAAGACTGATCATCTTTATTATGTGTAATGAAAGGAGAATTCGAGAATGGCTCTGTTGGGCTTTACTTGCCTCTTGCCCTTGACCAATTTGTAGAGCTAGGGGCCACTGAGCTGCTTTGTCCAATTTCGAACGGACATTAATTGGAATTATGGTAACACAAGTTCTTTGGTGTCTCCTCACACTCCTCTCTCTCAACTCAGGGCGGAGCTCGCTCAGCGACAGTATTCCCTGACAGTTGTGCGGGGAGTCTCTTCATTCACCTCGTCCGCCTCAATATTTTTTAGCTCGGTCGGGGGCACGGGTTTGCAAATTTTGCATCACCTCCTCCCCTTGTCCCCAAAAGCAGACCTCCTCACTTGTCCTAAAACATGACCTCCTCCCACTTGTCCCAAAACAGCCTTCTCCCACTTCATCCCTGGTAATAGTCAACTATCTCACGAATAACCTCATCGGGTCCTTTCCCGACCGAGGGATTGGGCTATGTCGGTTTCTTGACATTGAAATCTGTTTCCCACTAGCCTCATCTACCGATCAACTCAACCTCCATAGCGTCCCCAGGATTCATCATCACTAATCCCCGAACCCTCGCTTCTCTTACGGGCATGGCGAGCCCTTTTCACGACTCGAGGCCACTTTGCCCCAAGTGGGACCTCATCGTCGGATTCCATCAAAAATTCTTCATTAACAACACCCCTTAAAGAGCTGATTTCCTTGTTTACTTCAACGAGCATACTTCTCCTGACCGCAATTTCCTTGTTCAACCTCCTTCGCTGAGCCGGGAAGGTCTTTAAACTTTTGTTGTTTCTCTCTCTTCACCACTTGCAGAAACATACCTTCCCCGACATTTTTTAAACTTCCGCAGTCGGAAAACAACACTAAAGACACTTTTCATTTTTGACTTATCCCAAAGAGTACAACTTGGGCCATCAACATGGAGATGATTTCCGGAGAAGAAATCCAAAGAATGCACCTAACACATACAAATGGAAGTGGTGAGGGGAAAAAAAATATGTTGTCAACACAAGCACGTATGTTATCTTGAATAGAACGCATGTTCTGGTATTAAGAACGCATGTTCCCTCAAAGAGAACGCACGTACTGATTATCAAGAACGCATGTTCCCGCACAGAGAACGCATGTTCTCCTAAAAACACGTGTTCCATGACAAGAACGCATGTTCTCCTAAAAACACGTGTTCCATGACAAGGACTCATGTTCTCTCTACAAGAACGCATGTTCTGGTATCAAGAACACGTGTTCCATGATCAGAACGCATGTTCTCATGAAAAGAACGCATGTTCTCTCTACCAGAACGCATGTTCTATTCACCAAAACGCATGTTCTAATAAAACAACGTGTACTCTATCGCCCATACCGTTAGGAAATGCATGTCGGCAGGAATCCTGTACGTTAACTGATTACCGGCGAGCGCCTTTGGATGGTAGAATGCAAGAGACTCATGCACAAAATCAACAATAAATTCGGCCCAGTTGTACTCTTTGAATTGTTCAAACAGCATTGCATATCTCACACTAACCATTCTACTACCTTTTGCAATGAACAGACGGCTAAAGACGTATAGCCCGTATAAAGAAACCCATCTCTTAGGGTTCATGTTGTCTTGTGTCCTAAGGAAAGTGTACACAATGTCCTCATCGATATAGCCACTTATTGGAGCAGGCTATCTTCAAAAAAATCATCGGAAAACTTCTTCACCTTCTACATGGGGAAAAGGGTTTCAAGATTTTTATGCCCGAGTACGGCTTTATGCCCCATAGGCACTCCATACACTCTCTGCACGTCTTACGCGGTAATGGGCGGTGCATGCCCGTCTCCCAGTCGGATGCATCTTTCGGATGCATCATAGTTAATAACGGCATATTTCGACCAAGCTTCGTGTGAGCCGGAGAGTTTAACCTGAGTAAACCCTATAAGTCCGGCATCCTTCAAAAGTTGTAACTTTTTTATACTCCGTTCTTCATCTCCCAGCACCCTTTCATTTAAAGCCATGAGTTTCGATGTAGAACATAGAAATTCCCATTTTTGGCGCTTCGACGTATCGTCGGATGTAATTTGTACTTCGATCATCCTTTTAGAATATGTGTTCTTGCAAAGAGAATATGTGTTCTTTGAAGAGAGAATTGGAGAATATGTGTTCTTTAGACGAAGAAGATGAAGTTCTTTTTGCTTTTCAAGCCGTTTTCTTAAAGAGAGAATGTGTGTTCTTGCAGAGAGAATGTGTGTTCTTTAGACGAAGAAGACGAAGTATTTTTTCTTTTCCAGCCGTTTTCTCATACCTCGGGAACCCAAACGATTTGACGGTGGCGTGTTCTATTTTCTTTACGTTTTTTTTATTTGTGAATTTACGCATGTACCCTTTTACCTTCTTTTAAATCTCAGCCGTTGTTTCAGGCCAGAAGTGAATTAACGGTTGGATCATGTGTCCCGCACGTACTGAATTAAAGGCGTTCAGCACGAGAGCCGGACTGGAATTTGTGTACAAAGCCAATTTGCCTATCATCTAAATTCCGATAGTAATCAGATTCACAATAATTTTGTGAATCAAAATATAAGTCATGTTATCACAGAATTGTCTCTTTCATTATTAAGTAGTAAAATAATCAATTTTGAATCAAGTTATCCAATTAATCTGATTCATATCAGTACTATCCTACAAATAACCTGCCCTCTGCTATATTGACTAAGACCTCCATTTTGAATCAATTCTTTTTATGTCACACACAGTAGACACAAGTGAGGTCAAAAATTTCATGCTCAGTTTTTAAATTCTTTTGCCACCCTTTTAAAAAATTCTCCTCCCTAAGCAACCGCCACATATCAATCCGTACAGTACTAACATTAATAGCTTTGCCTCACAAATCACGTTAGATTATAGAAGAATTTTGAGTTTGTGAGAGTGAGAATTTATAAAAAAATTAGTTGAATATATATATATATATATATATATATATATATATATATATATATATATATATTCTTGCAGGGTAAATTTAAAAAAAAACAAGTGACTAATTATATGTGTTCGTAGACTTAGAACAGTGTTCATTTTAAATCAATTTTAACCATCAAAATTTTAATATAACGGACAAGAGAAGTTTTGCACTTGCACAATTAACCCGATCCACACTGGAACCACCCTCACTGTGTCAATCAAGGGTAATTGCATCTCTTTCAGATCTAACTGAATTTTGACTATATATATCTAAGATGTGAAATCTAACTTGTTTTACTAAAATAAATATAATATATGTATTTTTGAAATTTGATTTAAGAAAATATATTTCATGTAAAAGTCAAAATTAATGTGGGTATATGTTTGGTAAGATAACAGACTTTGGTGGCTGTCTTTTTTTACCACTTATGTGACCTTCTGATGTATGATATCTTCTTCTTCTTTAGTAAACCAGAGCTGATTGCTGATTGGCAAACTGTTGCCTAATTTTGTTACTTTGCAACTGAACTTGAAGGAATTAGGAATTATGTCATGTACCTGGGGTTAATGAAAATTATCAGTAAAAAATATTATAAGAATATAAAAATTCTATTATAAAATCATAACTTTTTTTTATTTTTGCTAAATAAAGATTTACCCATTAATCATAAAATAGCCAAGGTCATTACAATCAAACGATATAACGCAATTAAAAGAAAAATAAAAGTTATACAATAGTGTAAACACCGTGATAACAAATAATAAAACTAATATTATAAAATCATTACTTTTTTTTTTTTGCTAAATTATAAAATCATTACTTTGAATCTTTCTAATATAGCTATATTATCACGCAAGTTAATTTCTATATTAGTTTACTTGAACTTTTTGTTTTGATGAAAATATTAGTTTACATAAACGATCAACTCAAATAATTACTTTGAACCGTCTCTTAATCAAATATCATACTGAAAGTCTATATTATTTTAGGGTTTATCTTTTAGCGTTTAGAGTTTATTTTATTTAGTCAAGAATATATAAATAATTATATTTTTATGAGTAGAATGCTATACAGAGTGTTGTTACATGAAGTGGCGCGGAGAATTTGAAATGGAACTAAAGAGAATTTGAAATGGAAAATTTACTTATTTAGTAAATAAGTAACTCATTTACTTTATACAGTATATTTTTACTGAGTAAGGTATACTTGGACATTATATTTCTTTTCAAAATCTAGTTTCAAGATTTTAAGTTTGAAATTTATGATATATTTTCTCACAAATAATTAAAATTCACGAAACTAAAGAAAGAAAAAAAATAACAAATAGGGACTCTATCCAATCTCACTAGTTAGGTTCTTTTTATTTTATTTTTTTAAAGGCAAAATGTTGTACAGATGGGATTGTGCTGCATGTACCATTCGATCGTTTTCACATTCTTACTAATTCAGGCTCATGAAAATGTATGACCAGAAAGGCATTCAACATGTGTGTTATATTTGTTATTTTTTTCTTGGAATCAAAATGTCAATTTCTTTGAATTGCCAAAAACTGCAGTTAGCAATGGCGTGTAAAACCTGAATTTGCTTATAGAGAAGACTACAAAAAATAGAAGTTTGAAGAAGAAGATTTTTTCTGGTATTAGTCATTTCTATTCTAGTTTGTGAGTTTGTTGTTTCAAAATTTTGGTGTAAAAGTACCATTTTGGTTTTTGGCCATAAGGGTTGAACATAAAGGACAAAATTAGGGTCTCAAATAGAGATTAGCATAAAGTGAGTTTGATAAAAGAAAGTGGGGTGAGGTTATAGTGCACAACAAAAAAGTGTTAACATATACTGATATTTTTTTACAAGTGTTGCAAATTTTTAGATAGATGCTATATTATATGCAATATATATTCTTTTCTGATGAACACATGTCCTAAGACATGCATTTAACACATGTTTTAAGTAATAAATATTATAAAATCACACTAGATGTTTGCTTTTAAAAAATATGGACTGACAAATTTTATTCGACGGCAAAATAATATTTAATATGTATTAAATTTTTTATTTTCAGCACGCCTGATCGAAAAAAGTGTCTTAGACTCCAATCCCTATGCAATAATAATGCAACTAGTACTAGTATAAGGAGTGGGTGGGAAAGATAAGGTACATAATTTTGCTTTCTAATCTTTGTTGCTTTTTGAGTTTTGACCTAAGAGCTCCTTATAGAAGTCAGTCCTCACAAAACTTAATTTGAGTTCATATTATGTTGCTACATATATATTTTTGAATGCTTATCTTGTACTAATATTCATCATCACATAGCAAATTGTGGTGGAGTGGTTAAATAACTAGACTTTACTTGATGTTTTGAAAATCGCGAGTTTGATTTTATAAAAAAAATGTAAATTATTTATTATTTATATGTATATATTATGAGTTAGGTTAGAGTTTAATAGTCCTGACTACACTCTGTTGAGTTGAGTTTACTCCTAACAAATTATAGGACTAAAGAAATATTACGACCTTAGTTTGGAATAGTCACAAACGGGTTTAATCGAAACATAGGCTTTTAATTAAAATTGGGTTTAAAAATATTATAATAGAAAATGTATGACGAAAGAAATATTTGGCAGTGGTTAAATTAAAATTCACTGACAATTATTTTCGACATTTTTTTTCAAGTGATTATAAATTAATTGCAGATAAATACGTTGTCAACCATTTCGAGGATTATTGCAGATTGGAATGTTTGAGGCTGCTAATAGTAGTAGTTGTACTCAAAAAAGTCAAACCTTCATATGTGTTGCACGAAAAGATTCGATCTGGTCATGAAAATGGTCCAAATTTGAATAGTAAATATTTAGGCCTTGCCTAACTTTAAATAATTTATTTAATCTGTCTCCAATTTTTAGACGCGAAAAGGTCAAAATTCTACCTGCAGGTCTATAGGCCTTACATAGCATATTCAACAAATGAACAAAAAATAAAATATTATTTTGCTGACAAATATGCCGCAATTCTTGGGTTTTGGATTGTTTATAGTTTAAAAAATAACTGATTAACATTTTTAGAGCTCGATTGGGGAAAAAAGACTTGTGAAATAACCATGGAGAACTGTTGGGAATAACAAAAAGAATCATCTATCTAATATAAAAATATAATTTATAATAATTTAAATACTTTGAATGATGTATTTTATGTTATCACCATTCTATAATATAATCCGTTTATGAATAATGAAAATTAAGAAAGAAAAAAAAAGGAACTTCGTAAGTCAAAATATTAATGTTGCTCACTTAAATAAAATTTTTATACCAATAATTATATTTAATAAAGTAATATTAATATTTTGATTAAAAAATATATTATTTTTTATTTCTTTAATTTTTATTATATGCCTTAAACGACTTATATTATATAATGGAGAGAGTAATATAAATAAAAAAGAATCATCTATTTTCGTAAAGAGTACATTTGGGAATGACATAATCTATGTATAGAAACTTGTAATCTATAGAGGTAACAAATTTCAATAGATTTCAAACTCGTTAAGTGATAAATTTGATCAAAGCTTATTTACCCTATATTTATAAGAATTACTATTTTTTATATTTAGGAAACATTTTGTTTTTAGAAGATAAAATTTAACCATGCGTGATTACTATAGGATTGATTTCACAGTGGATCAAGAATTTCATAGAGCATGATGACCTTTTATAATAACTCTATCCAGCTTGAAGTCAATTGCAGTATTGATAGCAAAAAGAGTAGCCATTGCTTCAGCTGTAAATGCATCCTGCACAACTCAAGATTTCACAACTGCCAATCTGATTAATCCATTCTCATCTCTAGCAATTACTCCAGATGTGAAGTTCTCATTGAAGAAAGCTGCATCAAAGTTGATCTTGAGCCAATTTGGAGGTGGTCTGGTCCAGTTTAGTTGAACAACCATCTCGTTCTTCTTGCTTCCTCTTCTAATTGCAGCCCTGTAGTATTTATCTGCCTGAGAGTTTATTTCTTCACTCATCATCTGCCAGTCCCTTTTTTTCCCCCCAAATTCAGAGTTGTTCCTCTCAAGCTAGATTTGCTCTATTGCCACCACAACAAAATTTGTGAAAATATCCAACTCCTCAACTCTCAGTGGCAGTACAGATTCAGGTTGTAGAATAAAGTATATCCACATGTATATGGATCAATCCTGAAAGTTTTCCAACCTAATGTTCCATCTAGACTGCCACCAACAGATTTTCCCCAACTCCAATTCACCTCCCTGTCCCAATCCACCAGAACACAAGTTATGAAATTAACCCAGATGAAGCTTCAGACTTAGAACATGATCATAGTATGGTGGAATTTGAGAAGACTGTTGTTACTCGAAGAAGGTTCATCAGAATTAAGAAAGAAGAAAGGAAGGGTTCGTCCCCAAATTTATTCATAGGTTACTCTTCAAACTCTATTTCTATTGTGGAAATAGGTTTTGATGTTGATGAGGATCAATCCCATCGTGGAAATCTTGATTTATTAAACAAACCTAAACCCTCTGAAATCCAAAAGACTGCGAGCCTAGTCAAGGCTCTTAACCCTAAATGATTTGCATTTCCAGGAATTGTCGGGGGATGTCCCACCCGTCAGCTTACCGGATTCTCAGAGGCATGATTCACGATTATGAACCCACCTGTATTTTTTGTGTGAGCTTAAATGTTCTGACCACACCAAAATTGTTCAAATTCTCAATGATCTGGGGTTTCCTAATACTTCTGTTGTCCTATCTGTGGGGTTTGCTGGGGGTTTAGCTTTAGCTTGGAAAGAGAGCATAAAAATAGATGTGGTTGTTGAGAGTAAATTCTGGATCAATGCTTTAGTTTTTTTCCATCCTCCTGGTTGTAGTTGGCAGTTGTCTTGTGTTTATGGTCCACCGAGGTCTAGTGAAATGGCTACTTTCTGGGGTAATCTGAAGGATATAGGGGAGGCCTTTACTGGACCTTGGATTTTGCTTGGTGATTTAAACTCCATTATGTCTCAGAAGGACAAAACTGGAGGGAAAGACTATGTCTCTGGGAATAATGATTTGGGTAGTTTCTTAGATGATGTTTGGCTGATAGATGCTGGGTATGAGGGTCACCCATACACTTGGAAAAACAAAAGAATTGGGAAAGCCCACATTAGGGTAAGGCTGGATAGGGGAGTCTTTAATTCCAGCTGGTGCACCTTGTTTCCTAGAGCGAAAATCACTCACCTACTAGCCCTTAAATCTGACCACAATCCCCTGCTTCTTAATGTGAATCCTAACTATTCCCAAGGCCCTAGTCCTTTCAAGTTTGAGTCCATGTGGACTAGGGATCACATGTCTGGTTTGGTAGTTGGTGATGCTTGGAAGACTTCAATCCCTGGGCCTGTTCATTCCCATATCCCCCAGAAACTCAAGAAGAGTGGTACTGCTCTGAAGTTATGGAACAAAAAGAGCTTTGGGAACATTCAAAAGTCCAATAAATCCCTGATTGTTGAAATTAACCTTCTGCAATCCCTTGACCAAACCAGCCTTGTCATTAACCTGGAATCTGCAAAGCAAAAAGAGTTAGATGAAATGCTGAAAAGT
Source organism: Vinca minor (assembly GCA_026122235.1). Taxonomy (NCBI): domain Eukaryota; kingdom Viridiplantae; phylum Streptophyta; class Magnoliopsida; order Gentianales; family Apocynaceae; genus Vinca; species Vinca minor. The sequence goes on from JAOCZM010000286.1 coordinate 955,559, forward strand.
GACGAGGTCCTCTAGAGAGACAAAGCCAAAGTCCAAGGTATGGAGTTAGGTGATGCCAATACTGCTTTCTTTCGTATTAACACCTTAATTAGAAGAAGGTGTAATTGGATTGATCGCATACTGGATGATAATCTTAAGTGGGAGACAGATTAGTATAAGATTGGGGATATGTTACAACAAAATTACACCAATCTCACTACAAGAAAATTGATATTTAGTGTTGACGAAAGTCGTCACTATAAGGTACATTTTATGTCACCATTATTATTTGTGACAATTTTTTGAAGTCGTCACGTGCCGTCACAAGTACCTCCGTCACTGATGAAATTGTGACAACTTTTGGGGATTTATCACAATTACCCAATGCATTTGTGACAAATTTCTCGAGACTAAAAGCATTGGCATATGTGACAAATCCTTGTAGTCACAACAAATGTGAATATTTGTGACATGTGTTTCAACACAACAAAAGACTAAATCGTAACAAAAAATTCGTAACAATATTATATTTTGTTGTGACCACTTGATGGCCACAAAAAAACTCCAAAATTGTGACAAAACTTTTGTCAGTCATGGTATATTTATCGGTGACCAATACATGGTAACAATTTATTTTTGAAATATTGTCAATTGAGTTTCATCAAAAAAAAAAAATAATAATAATAATTACGTATTAGAAATTTTGTCACTAATATGTTTATTAAAGTCACAATAAATTATGGATTCAACAGTGAAACTAGCATTATTGAAAAAATAATATTCAATAGTTTATTTTATTTATATTAAACAAAGAGTCAATATCAATTAATATTATGTACAAATAATTCAAAAGTCACAAATAGCACGAAACTCAAATTTACAATTTCAATAATTGGAAATCTTAAAACAAAAATTACAATCATGTAAATTCATAGCCATCCTAACATATTCTCCTTCCCTAAAAAAAATTATACAACTCTCCGACCCCAATACTCTTCTGCATCAATCTATTAAGGAAGCCCTTCATGCAATTTTTCCTGCAAAATCAAAAAACAAAAACAAAGCAATTAATTAATTCATTTGACAAAATAAACAAAATGATCCTAAGTAGAAGCTTGAAAGGTCAAGGGAGGAGTGAGATCTTAGGCACACTTTATCATATTGCATCCCTTAGTAACTCGTATACAAGGGGAAGAATAAAACATAAGAGAAAAAAGCAAACTTTAGGCAAAAAGTGAACTTGAAAGATTTACAAAACTTTCTAGAATTAAAGAAGATACCCAAACAAATATTCCACGATCACATTATTCAGATCTAATTATGAAAAACGAAGATATAATACAAAACAGTAATCTTGAAAGAAGATAATGGATACTATGAAACCGACAATATATTCAAAGCAGTCTAGCAGATTGTACCTCGGGCTTGAATCGGTTAAAGAGTGTAAAAATATATAAGAGAGAGAGAGAGATCGAAGAAAATTATACATTTATAGAGGCTAAATTTTAGGGTAGATGAGGAGTTGCCCTTCTAATGTAAATGGGGTGTAAATTGACTCCCCTTTTACTCTGCCCACAAGATTCTGTAATATAGGATCCGCATGGGTAGCAAATTGCAATTACAAGAAGTCAAGAAGTTTAATTGGAAACAAATTCCAATTAAGAATCCCAATTTTAACATATTTTATTTAGTTTTCTAATTAATGTGGGAGTTGCTTCAAAAGCTTGATTAGTCCCGTGAGACTAATACTTCACTCTATAGTGTTGTCTTTTTCTTTTCTTGGCGCATTATGCTTCTTGATGGGAAGATATTTCTATTATTTGTTTTACATTTCTTGACCACTAATAATAATCTATCAAGTGTGAGTGTTTTTAAAAAAAATTATAATTTAAAAAAATGGTGGAGCCCTAAGGGAAAGTCTCCGACAGAGATATTGTTTCCCGAACTTGTGTCTTATTTCCTGTCATACTAATAATAATCTGCCAAATGTCAATTTTATGTTTTACTCTTAAATAGAATAGAAATTGTGCGACAAATAAAGAAATACAAATATGACATAAAAAATATATTTTCCCTTCTCAACCTTCCTTTGCTCAATTGTTTTTCCTTCTTTGAATATATTCTCAAGATACGAAGTTCTTTCTCTATTACTAGAAAAGGAAAAAAAAAGGTTCTTCCAATCATATATATTTTTCAAAATCAAATATTAAGAATAAAATGTAAGAAAGTAAAAAATTACAGGCGAACAAAAATTAAATAAGTTTTTTTTATTATTGGGGGGAGGGGGATACAGGAATCGATGACAGTGTCTTACCCCTGTGATGGAACATCGGTTCTACTTGGATTGGATTTTGGTTTGAGTTTAGGTTTGGGTTTGGGTTTGAGTTTAGGTTTGGGAGAAGCTAAAAAAGTGGCGGGAGCAATTCAAATTCAATTTTTTTTTCAAATAATCGTTCAATTCCAAATTTCGGGCTATTCTGATTCTCATACAAAAATTAATTAATGACAAGTCATAAATATAATAGTTATTTTTCACATGTAGCCTCCAATACTAAAATAATGACCTTTAATGTTGTAAAATAACGAAAATTCATAATATAATAGTTAGTTTTAAAAAAAAATTAAAGAAAAATATAGTGGTTAAATAAAACATGATTTTCGACTATATGTTTACTATTAATGCGTTATTTCGATAACGACAGAATACCATCAACAAAAGTGACAATAATTCTCATCACATAAAATATAAATAATAGTGGCCATTGTGATATTTTTGTTTCTTGTGAAGATATTCAGTTGTCACTCTCTAATTGTCATTTTTGTTACAAAACAAATTTGTCACAAAAAAGTAAAAAACAAAACTAACAAAGCATTTTCGTGCCAATAAGGGAAATTATTTTGACAAAAATAAGTTTTGTCACAAACTAGTCTTGTTTACACAAAAAATACAATTGGCGCCTAAACACATATGTTTTCAGTGACAACAATCCAGTGACGAATAAACGTGTGACACAATCAATATATCAATAGTGATGACTTAATTGTGAGAGACACTAAACTGTCACAATTCACATTGTATTAGTGACCAAAAAACAAGTCATCACAATTGCTACTAACATTAGTGACCATACAACGTTTTGTCACAATTAACCTTTTATTCGTGACAAAATGCAAGTTCGTCACAGAAAAATTGTCACTAAAGATCTTAACTCTTGTAGTGTCTGTTTAACACTTCTAAACCTGATTTTCCTATTTCCTTTGGCAACCTAGTTTTACCTTCTATTACTGATAGTATTCCTGATGAAGAGGTTATTAAGAACATTATTTTCAATATGGCTGCTTGTAAAAGTCCTGACCCTGATGGGATGTTTGCTTCTTTTTAAAAGGCTTACTGGCCTATTGTTAAAACTGAAGTTGTGGCTACTGTCAGGCATTTATTTGCTACTGGTGTTCTTGATGAGGTTAATAATAGGACTTTTATTACTTTGATTCCCAAAATTCAAAGCCCTTCTAAAGTTAATCAGTTCAGGCCTATTTCTCTTTGCAATATCTGTTATAAAGTCATTTCCAAGATCATGTCTGATAGAATTAAACCTCTTTTGGACAAAATTGTGTCACCTGCTCAAGTTGCTTTTGTACCAAGTAGGCTTATTTTTGAAAACTCCATTTTGAACCATGACATCATGCATTATTTAAATAAAAAGAAAGGCACGAATGGGATGATGGCTCTTAAAATAGACATGGCTAAAACCTATGATAGGGTGGAATGAGAGGTTTTATGGAAGATTTTGATTTGTCATGGTTTTACACCTGCTTTTGTCAATCTTATTTTGACTTGTGTTTCGTCTTCTTCTTTTTCTATCATTATCAATGGTTCTATCTTTGGTAATTTCTGTCCTACTAGAGGTATAATCCCCCTGCCTTGTTTGTTATCTTCTTTGATTTGCTTTCTAGATTAATTGCTAGGGCAGAGGCTGAGAATCTAGTTCATGGTGTCAAAATAAGCCGAACTAGTGTCCCCATTACTCATTTGATGTATGCAGATGATTTAGTCATCTATTGTAAATCTAATGATGATGAAGTTGTTGAGGTTAATAGATGCCTTAAGGAGTTTTGTTCTTGGTCTGGGCAAATTGTTAATGTAGATAAATCCTCCATACACTTTAGTAACAATGTCCAACCTGACCTCAGAACCAAAATTTTTAGTATCCTTAATATGGCCCCTTGTGATCACAAGGTCAAACATTTAGGATTGCCTTTTTGTAAACCTACCTAAAAAAAAGCCTATTTCAATGATATTCTTGAGAAAGACTCCAATAAACTTAGTGGTTGGAAACTTAGATGTTTGTCTCAGGCTGGGAGGGGAGTTCTTATCAAATATGTTCTTCAAGCTGTTCCTTCTTATTATATGCAAACATTATCCCTTCCTAAATCTGTTTGTGAGGCTATTGACAGAAAGTTTAGGAAATTTTGGTGGGGTTACAAAGATAATGATGATAGGCACTTATACCTTAAAGCTTGGGATTCCATTTGTCTTCCTAAGGAATCTGGTGGTTTGGGGTTCAGGAAAGCTTCTGATATTAACCATACTTTCAACACTAAAATGGCTTGGCTAATGTGTGCATATCAGAACAAGATTTTGGTCAGACAATTGCAGGATAAGTATCTAGGATCACAACTTCTTTTCAAAGCTGATACCTTCAAAGGCAGTGCATCCTGGGTCTGGCAAGCCATCTGGAGCTGCAAGGCCACCCTCAATCAAAGGATGTATTACAAAATGGGTAATAATCCATTACTCAGCATATGGACAGAGCCTTGGATCCCAGTAATAAAAGGATTCAGAACAAGTCAACAAACAACACAAGTAGGGAATCCAATTTGGGTTAAGGACCTCATCCACCAACACTCACCCACATTGAATGAAACTACCATCAGAGGTTTATTTCCAGATGAAGAGTTGGATTTTTCTTGAATTGGGTTTAGATCTTTTCAACTGGAATCCAGACTCAAGTATATTGGGTTTTGGATCTAATTTGACCCCACTCATTAATTTTACTTATAATTTTATTGATACTCAATTTTATCGATCAAAATGTAAATATTTTTTTTAAATAAAATAAATAACGATTATTAGCAAAATATTTTATGAAAAAAATATGCATTGTTCATTAACATCAACATCAACATCATATCCTTGAGTTCTTATAAAACAAAATAAAAATAATAATTTCAATTGGGTATTTGGGTCTATACAATTGTAATTTAGATCCACAATTCTTAGGTCTCATACTTTGCTTGGATCCTACCCATATGAGTCCAGATCCAATCTAAATCTGAGAATAGAAAAGTCTGTTTAAACCCAAGTTGGGTCTTATAAGTCTGAATCTGAATCTAGACTCTTGAGTCTAATTGACAGACGTAGTTGCAAGTTAACATTAATGAATAATACATCAAAGAACGAATGCTTCTCTCTTCTTTTTAATTTTTAAGTCAAATGATTTTTCATCAAAAAATGATAAAAGTCAAGCGGTATATATATATATATATATATATATATATATATATATATATATATATATATATATATATATATAATCCAAAAGTACTTCTTTTTAGATAATATGTTTTAAATTCCATTTACTTTTTCATCCTTTTTATTTCATACTCCCTCCCTCCGTCCATTTGAATATTCAAATTTGACTTGTATAGAAATTAATAAAAATAATTTGATTATGAGTAAATTATAATAATATTTTTAAATATAAAATACACATATGTTAACGGAGTTTACTACTTTACCTCCCTTAAATATGTAAAGTTAATTATGAAAATTTAAAATAAAATATATTTTTAAGAAAATAAATATTTATTTTGTGATAAATTAAAATAAAAAATAATGATTTAAATAAGGAATGAGTGAGCACTATTCCCTTCAATTATGAGAAAAACTCATTATTATAAAACGCACCACGAGCAAAGCACGTGAGTAATAAGAGAAAAAAGAGGTGACGTTGGCTAGCGATCATCAAGACAAAAAGGGCAGAGGACCAGCGAGGATCTCCCACGTGCCTAGGTCATGTGTCGGCTACGGTCAAATGCCGGTGAGAAGTGGGGACACGTGTTAATTAATCTCAATCCTTTGTCCGATATTCACAGCCGTTTAGATTGCAAACTTTGAAACTTTTAAAGGGCTTTCTCAACGAAGATTTCAGCTCGAGTTCGGATCACCTGTTAATCGTGACATTAAATATTTGAAGTTTGAAAATATTTGTTTTTAAAGCATATTTAATAAAATTTGTTGAAAATACTCAATTAAATATAATTTTTAATTAAATAACTAATAAATATTTTTTATAATATAAAAAAAAAATATTTCGTTCCAGAATCAGACTACTCAAAAGGAAAGGAAAGGAGGAGTTGGACATTGGTAGGGATGGCAATTTGACCCGTGATCTGTCGACCCGCCCTGCCCCGACGTCTTTTGGGGCAGACTCGCCCCGCCCCGTGAAGAGAATGGGCAGACCCGCCCTGCCCCGCGAACGGGGCAGATCGGGCATGGTATTTGTGCCTGCCCAGCCCCGCCCCGTCCCGCCCCATCTATATTACATTATTATTAGACATAATCATGTTTAATTTTCATTTTAATATACTAATTGTACTTGTTTGAGAATTGATTTGGGATAAAATTAATTATTTTTTAAAAAATTAATTATTTTTATGATAAAATTAATGATTTTTTGGATAAAATTAATGATTTTTATGATTTTAAAAAAAAATAATTATTTTTATGATAAAATTAATAATTTTTTTGATAAAATTAATGATTTTTATGATTTTAAAAAAAATTAATGATTTTTTAAAAAAAATAGGATGGGGCGGGGCGGGGCGCGGGGAAGAATTTTTTAATTTGGAGCGGGACGGGGCGCGGAACGGAACAACAGATCAACAGGGCGGGGCAGTGCTGTTATTTGACATACTCACCCCGATCTGCCCCCATCTAGACATTGGACCTTGTCCTTGAGGTTGACTAGACTGTCCTAATACTACTGCTACCTCCCTACCGGTTTTTGTTCTCTTTCTTGCTCAAAACTACTCATAGTCATCGTTGACTATTGCTTTTTCAATCCACGTTCACATACAAATTATACATGCAATAATCATTTTTTTTGCTAAATAAAAATTTACCCATTAATTATAAAAAGTCAAGATTATTACAATCAAAAGATAAAATGAAAATTTTAAAAAATAAAAGTTATACAATGATGTAGACACTATAATAACAGATAAAACCTCACACCCCGAACTAGGTAAACAACACAAAAAATAGTAAAAAAATAAATACATGATAAAGTTCTTCGCAATAGCTTCTCCAAGGTCCTGTAACAGCAGTAGCAAGCTCGGTTTCAACACCTTTCTTAGAATTCAACAATCTACGAGACAATGAGCGTATCAACCGTCTCATTTATCTCAGAAAGATGAAAAAAAACTGAGAACCCAGAACAACTCCGGGTTTAGAGAGAAACTCTAGATCTGGAAGGATCTGAAGCAGGTCTTGCATCTGAGTCTTGAATCTTGAATAATAATGCCTTGAAAATATTCTATTGCGATTTACGGCAAAAGAAGGGGATGAAGACACAAAAAGTGGAAGAAGGATGGCTATATCCAACCAAGATCCGACTGAAAGTCGGAATTTTTGGTTGGATCTAGCCATGGAAGCTAAAAATGAAGAAAACTTCAAGAGAAAGAAGAAGAAAAAAAGAAGAAAAAAAAAATCATTCACATCATTATTTACATGTCCATCTTTTTATGTAAAATATTGAACCGGAAAATGTGGAGCCCTAGACACGGGTCAATTGAAGCTGCATATTCTTAACAAGAATATGATTATGATGATTTTACTCTGATCCATTCACGTAAGAGTAAAAAGAAAGTTAAAAAGACTCCTCATGAACAGTATATGAAAACTAGATATAAGTCGTTTAAGAGACGTTAATTTTAAAATGATGTTTAGCCTACATGAATTCTATCCAATGTAGTCGTGAATTTGTTTCTGCCTTTTATTGGAGGATTGGCTATCTCCCCCTCCTTGTATATATTTCCATCATTTCCCATCTCATGGAAAACCCTTTTCGCTCCGCTTAGCCCTATCCCCCTCTAGGGGTATTTTAGTGATGAAGTAAAATTAGTTTTAAACAAAAAAAAAACGTTTTTTTTTTATATAATCACAAATGCTTGTCATTGTAAAATATTTAGTTTGAGTTATAGTAATTGTTAATAAGTAGGTAGGTCGGTTTTTATATAATTTTACTAAAATTTGAAAATGTGAGGTTTATTTTTACACTAATGAAGTATATGAACTTGTAAAATAGGTATCGTGATAGGATTCCTTTATATGGGCAATATTTTGTGTCTTGTGGGACAAATTGTAAAAGTTCTCTTTTGGAATGAAATGATAAAGTCTTGACATTATTACACAAAATAAACTTCATTTTCTCCGAAAGTGGAGTAGATAAATGTTACAAACCAAAAGGAAGGAAATTATTGGAAAATTTAATCATAGGACTATTTTTGTTGAATTGTCTCAACAGTTTACAATTCTCTTATATGAATTTAATAAGATTTATTTGCGAATATAAATCCCGTTTAATTTATATGAGAAAGTTATAAAGTAATCTATAAAAATGACTCCAGAATTGAGTAATCGATACGCAGTGAAAACACTAGCTAGAGTGAGTTGACAAAGACTTAGTGAACTCAGCTTTTGTCAAACCTCCTTTTCCAAAAGTGGGACCCTCCCCTTTCTGTTTCAAACTTCTCTCTCTAGACCTCAATCAAAATCTTCTTGTGAAAGCTTTTAAATAAAGAAGAATCTCTCATTACCATAGTTCTCTTCAAACCTTTCTCTCTTCTTCTTCAATACTCTTCCATGGCTGATCAAGATCTAAGAGATTTATACTATCATCACCAACCATTTCATCATCCTCCTTCTTCTTCTTTTACATATTCCAATTCATCCATGGCTTCTACTCATGATTCTTCAGTTATACACAGTTCACACATGCTTGATCCTTCATTCATGTCTTTTAGTGATTGTTTATTACAAGGATCTTTCTCCGATCATGACGCGTTTGCTAGAGCTTTCGGGTTATCGCCCGAGACTTTTATTAATGCTAATGTCAAAGATGAACTAAAGGAGGTTATGGATCATGCTGGAGGAGACCACCACCATCATCATCAAACTACTGCCTGTGGTAGTGAAACTCCAGTTACACCTAACTCGTCGATCTCCTCGTCTTCGACTGAGGCAGTTGGTGATGAAGATTCAAATAAGGGAAAGAAAGATAAGCAGATTAAGGAAACAAATGATGATGAAGAAAGCCTTAAAAAAGAGTAAGTTCTTATTGAGTTGTTACTTTTTAAATAAAGGTGTGGATAGGGTTTGAATCTTGATCTTCTAAATTATAAGGCAGGTACTTGATGACTAAGTTATTATAGACCTATTACTTTTTTTTAGTAGTCAGACAGGGTTCAAATCCTTTTAAGAAGGTGCTGGGATTCAAACCCTATCTCGTAAATTACTAGCTAGCCAGACACTTGATTGTTAGGCTACAAGTCTATGACTTCACGAATTAGAGATAAGCGGACTCGAATCTCTGACATCCGCCGCAGGGTAAACCACCGCCTCTTAAACCCCCGACTGATTTTACCATAGAGGCCAACGATAGACAATAATTCCCCGAACACAGCTTACAATTTTCATCGTACTGTACTCTCCAAAGAGCAACTCTTCTTACCTTCAGAGAAGATCGAATCAAAGATTCAAAAACAAAAAGTTTCAAACTTTCCATTATATATCCCATTGCAATTAGTATTTGGGTGTTTTTGCGTCAGCGGTACCAGATGAAAGTCTAAAATATGAATGGCATGATTACTTTCTTTTTAGTAGTCTGAGTATCTTCTTCTATCTAGTAGAAAGTTCACCTTTTCAAATCTTATAAAAAATCACAAAAGCAATTTTCCTATTTCCATGAAATATTAGGGTTTGGAGTAGGTCTTGAAATGATTTACCATTTTTGTGTGAAAATCCTTGATGTTTTGTAACTTATATGTATGAACAGGAACAAGTCAAAGAAGAAAGCAGAGAAGAAAGAAAAGCAACCTAGGTTTGCTTTCATGACCAAGAGTGAGGTTGATAATCTAGAAGATGGTTATAGATGGAGAAAATATGGTCAGAAAGCTGTCAAGAACAGCCCATATCCCAGGTAATTTTATTAATCTGAGTCACCTTTATTAATCTCTTTTATAATTTAATAGCATAATTTGAAATGAATCAAGTTGGTTGTATTTTCATCGACATTTTCCACTCTAGAATAAGAAAATCCATGAACCCAGTTCATATCTTCCCTAACACTTATTGTAACGCTATAATTATGAAAACTTTCTTTTGTAAATTCTAAATTATAAAAGATATAAATTTTGAAGAAAAACCCCTAAACATTAATAATACTATAATTAAGAAAAACCCTAAATATTTTTTTTATCGGGAGGGAATCTATCTATTATAAGAAATAGGGGATTGCTAAAGTAGGAAGGAGATTCAAGCTAATGACTTATACGTTATGATGCATCAGCCTTGTCCAATCAACCAATCAGGAACGAAACCAGGAATTTGGTGTTGGGGGAGAAACTGCAACAGTACGTCGACGTACATATAAAAACGACAAAAATAAAAATTTTGGGTGTGAAACTGTTAAAATTTTCCGAACTACAAATAAAATTACTAAACCTAATAGTATTTTTAAAAATCTTGAATGACTCATTGGCCCTAAACATTAATAATACTATAATATAAAAGGTTAGAGAAAGTGTTACCGAAGTTCTAATAAGAAGAAGAAAATCTTATTATTTTCCTTTTGATTTGCTCCTTTTTAACATCTTAAATGTGTAGCGCACAAGAAGTAACATCCAATATGTTGGTTTCTCGGAATGTGCAATGTTTTTCACAAAATATATAGAATGAAGGCTAATGGTTTCATGAATATTTGGTAAACTAAAACAAAGATTAATTTTCGGATGCAATTTTTTTTCAGGAGCTACTATAGATGCACAACACAAAAATGCCAGGTGAAGAAGAGGGTAGAGAGGTCATTTCAGGATCCATCAACAGTCATTACAACATACGAAGGAACACATAATCATCACGTCCCTTCAACTCTTAGAGGAAATATAGCCGGAATGTTACCTTCAACTATGTCTATGTTATACCCTACATTACTCGGCGGACCCCACGGCGGCTTTCCTCAAGAACTGCTAGCTCATATGCCTCATTTTTACGGTCATGGAGGCGACACCGGTGGTGGTGGTGGTGGTGGTGGAGGATCTATGTTTCAGCAGCAGCAGCAGCAGATGCAGTTTCCTGACTATGGGCTGCTTCAGGACATGGTTCCTGGCTCTATGTTTATGAAACCAGAGCTTCCATGAAGGAGAAGAAAAAAGGATATAATAATATGAGACTTTTGTGTGTCTCAATTATATATATATATATATATATATATATATAATCTTGATTTTTCTCTTGTCAAACTCTAACTTTGCGGACCTAGTTGTTAATTTATTATTAATGTTGCTTTGAATTTATCTTTTTTTTTCCCTTCAACTCCCATTTGCTAATGGGAATTTTTTGTTAGATATTTTGATCAACATTTTAGGAATCTATATTTCATGTACTTATTATATATATCTTCTTCTTCATGATCTTTAATTTAGGTACTGCACAAGGAACTATTTAATTAGATTAATTCATAATTGTTTTTATAATTAATTACATGGGTCAAACGACTGCAAATTGACAACAAATCGCAGTTCAAGCGGTTAGACGCTTCACTTTCAACCGGTATGTCGGGAGTTCAAGTCATGCTGGAGGGGAAGTGTGAAAACACTGTTAATCCTGATTAAAAAGGGAAAAAAAAAAAAAAAAACAATTACTCAAGAAAAAAAAACGACTGCAAATTATGTTCTTCAATCTCAAAGGAATGGATCAAACAAGACCAGTTGTACTTTTTTGTACATTTAATTAAGGCTTAAGCCTTATTCGAATGATATGTAAATGAAGATGTGTGTGCACCTCTAACTACTAAACATTCAAGTTTGAATGGGAAGATGAAACAATGGATAATGCTTATATACGGGTGAAAATCCTCTCTCCTCATTCCTGTCTCCATCCCTGTCCCAGCCAATCAGAATCTACTATATAAATATTTTTTCCAATTATATATACATAGGGTGGATTGTGATTGGCTGGGGATAAGATGATGGACAGGAAAGGGGACAGAGGATTATTTGCCCTTATATACTGTGTAAGAAAAACTCGGTTTACAGTGTTATCTAATACACTAATAAAATTGCTCCACGTGTTAGCCAAAGTGAATTTATTGAATTGAATCATTACATCGTTCCATTTTGATAATTTTATTAGTGTACTAGATAATCTGAAGTCTACACACAAAAACAAAAAGGAGGAGAAGAAAAGAGGGTTTCTTAGGGTTGTTCAAACTTGCTCAAATTAAGTTGCTACAAATAATTTTAAGCTAAAAGTTGGTTAGAGCTTCTATCAATTGCTTATTAGTTTTTTGAGAAGCTACATAGAGGATAAAAATGTTCTAGTAGTTTATTAAACAAATATTTCTCAAAAAACACTTTTTTACAGCAGCTTTTTTTTTCCCTTAGTCACCTGTTGTGGTGGGGATTTGGCATGAAACTCTACCTGTTCATTATTTTTACAGCAGCTTAAATCAAACTCCAGCAGTCGCTTGACGAATTTATTTCAATTTTCTACTTTATAAATTGAACATTATATTATATTCATCATATCTCTCTTCTATTATATTAGTTTAAAAAGACGATGAATTCATTCATATAGTTGCTGAATGAAATGGAGCACAAATGTCAAATATTCGGGTTAGGAGAATGTGAAAAAGAGGGAAAACTAATAAGTAATCCTTCATTACCTAATATAAGTCGTTCTGGATGTATAATCAAAAATTAAGAAAGTAAAAGGCAAGGTATTTTATTAGTCAAAATATAGATATCTGCTCATTTAAATATGACTTATATACTACTAATTTTATTTAAGAGAGTAATATTGATATATTGACTAATAAAGTACATTTTTTTGCTTCTTTAATTTTTACTGCATGTTCTAAACAATTTATATTATGGAATGAAGGTAGTATTGTTTAAGATTTTGGTTACACATTTTGGCTTATAAATGGTTCTAACTAGGGTTTCAATGGAAAGAGCCTGAAATACTTGAATGTTGACCACCTGAAGATTGAAATACATGATACACGTCATTCAATAGCTCATATATAGTTACCAACATTTATTACTAGAATTTGCTATTCAATTCGAATCACATTCCTTATCGCTCTAAAATTATTGGTAAATCACGTTCAAAATGCCTTAAAATGCAAGGAACAAAACACGCATTAGAACTTTTAAATAATTACAAATCAAACAGACATAAAAAAAATTATGATATGAACCGAGTCTGTATATAGACCTTATTGATGAGATTTCTTCCTTAAAAATGCACAATTAAGAAAACCTTTCAATATCATAAGTATTCAACACATAGCGGCATGCTCTCTATTTCTTAAAAGCAGCGGCTTATAGTTTTTGCTTAAATAAACTATTACTAACATGTTCTCAATTACTTATTAACCCATGAAGTTCTTTTTTGAAATAATTTATGCTAAAATGTTTTTTTACTAAAACATCTTGGTCGACGATAATGTGGAATATAAATATATTCATATGAATATTTTTTCATTTTTTATTTCTCCTTCAATGGTAATTTTTAAAAAGATTAATATGACTTTTCAACGTTTTTTTCCACAAGAACAGCTCACATGTGTACAAAAAAATGTATGTTTTTTTTTCAAAAGTCATTTTTTCAGCAACTTCAATTTTTTTAGCAATGGAGAACATATCTATAATCAGTAGCAAAGTTGGGCAATATATCTAAACTAAAGTTATTATAATTCTAGCTTGAGAATATGAAAATCTCCATCTACAGTATCAGCAAGTAATTTGACTGATTGAAATATATTATAAGTTTTTTTAAAAAAAATTGAATTATCTCCCTTTCTTTGGCAAAAAACGTATATCCTCGTACATATCTTTAAACATGTATTTAATTACTCATAATTTATCACGTGTATATAAAATTGAAAAAAATTACTCTATGATAAATTCTGAGTGGGAGACAACGATATCCCCATTCTTTAATTTGATAGTTTATAGTCCGGAGTAATTCATAAGACCCCAATGTTCTTGCTTGAGACGGATGAAATGATATCATTTGTATAACCACGCAAAGACCTAAAAGAAGTAAACTGGGACGAGTTAGGATTTTAGGTTGGGGAGAAAAATTAAAATAGTATACGTGAATAAAATATTGGGGTTGAATTTATTATATCTAATAGTATTTTTTAAAAATCTCGAGGCGACTGCCCTGCCAATCACCGTAAACTGGGATGTCAAAATAAAACGTTTTCAATTTTAATTTTGTGGAAACAGTCAAACATTATTTTATTTGCACTGTTTAAGGATTATTCAAGTGGTTGAGAAATTTTATTTTGGTAGGTGAGTTAAGTTTAAAAGTTACATCCAAACCAATAAATATAATACACATAGGAAAGAGAATTGACTTTTTGGCCTACGTGTATTGTATTCATTGGCTTGAATGTAAGTTTTAAACTTTACTCACCTACCAAGATAAAACTTTTCTGAGTGGTTACGATAGTAAAATGATAACAGTATCCATTAAAGATTTATTGGTCAGCGTTGAAATATAGGCAATCATGAATTAAAACTGATATTCTCTTATCTCTCTGATTTAAGGATTGCGATGAAAATACTGTGAAGAAGAAGATTATGTATTTGTTTATCTTACTGGTTTTAATATTAGTATTTCCTAACCATCCAAGTTTTTATTGAGTGTGGCTTTTATCTGTCATCATGATTTTCTAAATCATTTTATAACTTTTGTTTTCTTATATTTTTAGATTTTCCGTTGATTGTAATGACTTCGGCTATTTTGTGATTAATGAAAAATTTCTTATTCAACAAAAAAAATAAAAAAAAAATTACTATTATAAATTTAATAGCTAGCACTGCAAAAGATTTTCCATGAATTATTCTAATAATATATTTGCCGGTAGTGACTGTGTCTAATTCAATATTACTACTATTTTGCCGAGTAAAAGAATATGTTGTATCATTATTTGTATCATTTTACTTGTCATCGATAATAAATTGATGTGTTAATTTTTTAGTTAAAAAATTTATAATTTATAAAAAAATATAAAATCGTAAAAAAATAAATACAAGAAAATTATTTATTAATGGAACAAAAATAGTATAAAATTTTGGGACAGAAGATTTTTATGTCTTCTAGTTTACTTGAACCGATAATCTAACTATAATGTGCCAGACATTGTTATAATACTGCAAAAGATGGAAAAATATTTGTACTTCTTTTTCTTTTTTTCTTTTTAATGGTAAAAACTATACGAGTCTAAAGTACTTAAATTGGAGAGAAAAAAATCTAATTGGTGGTTTAGGAGGGCCTGTTTGGATCATGTGTACACAGAAGGCCTGCTATATGGAAAACATTGGGCCAGAACCCAGAAGTGCTGGATTGGACAGTTCATATATTGGGCTCTGATACCACGGGATTTTTCCTTTTGAGGAAATGATTAGCTGAGAAATTATCTTAGCTAAAGAAATAAATAAGTTTTGCTCGTGTGAATAACGCCAGAGGTAAACAATAGAAACAAGAGTGATGCTAGGCGGCTAAGACTTAGCCGATTGATTGGCTAAAAACCCAAATTGAAAAAAATAAAATGTCTAATATACCCCTCTGTCTATATATGAATATATTTATTTTATTTATATTTTTAAATGTCTAATATACTCCTATCCCTATAGCCTACCTAGCACCCTACACTGACACATCCACCAAACCTACCGTCTTAATTTCTTCAGAGTCAATTTCCATTAACACTTGAAAAATGAGGAGTCTCGTCTCCAATTTCATAATCGGAGGAGCTAAGGATAGTTTGGGACGGCTGTAGTGGTTTAATTTAGTGATTGGTTGAATGGAAACTGATATGATACCATCTTTTGTATGCCCAGGTAACATATAACATATATGAACTTAGCTTCATGGATCTCCATGGACCAAAGCTTCATGTTAAACGATTATGTGTAACAAAAAGAAATAATTACAGATTCTTGTCATTTGTTTCAATACTACACAAAAACACCATTTGGTATTTTCGAGTACTCTTCAAAAGTCAACCACCATAAACGAAGAAGAAGAAGAAGACGAATTGTTTTTATTTCTCGGAAATTAAGGCATCGAAATGAACACACAAATGAAACTTTTGTTTAATCCGAGTCAAGCAGCAACAATTCCTTCAAATTGCTTTCCAGAAGCGAGCTCTATGCGTAAAGCAGAACAATTCCTTTTAACATTTTTTCCTTCGTTTTTTACCCAATAAAACCTACCTCCTCCATTTCCAGACATTTCATAAGCTTCCAAAACCCTAATTCAACCCTACAAACCAGAAAATCAAAAGGTTTGAGGTGTGGAGAGCTGTGTTTTCTGTGAGGTCGAGAGGAAATATTGAATTTGAATTGGTTTGGGCGTACGAAGGTTCGTTAAAGTAAACATGTAAGGTTCGTTATACTTCTATATGAGGCGATCACTTATTAGTATTATAAATTCGTTAAAGTAAACATGTAAGGTTCGTTATAGTTATATATAAGGCAATCACTTATTAGTTATAAAAATTCGTTAAAGTAAACATGTAAAGTTCGTTATAGTGATCAGCTATTGGTACTATGAAAAATTTAGAAGCTAACGGTGTAAGTATGTCTTAACGTTATAACATTACTCTTAATAAACTAACAATGTAAATCAATTCCAATAGTATAAGATGGTTTGTAGACTATTAGTAATATGAAACTAACATGAAAGCGTTGTAAGTAATCTATTTTTTGTTATATATATTCCATTTTATGACGATCACTATGTGGACTTAGGGTACATAAATATGTATAATATGTGGACTTAAGGTTGTTAAGTGACAAATATTTTTTGACACGTTAGCGATCCGGATTAACACTAGAGAATAATCTGGACCGTTGGCGAGTTCTTCATCAATGGCCACAATCACTTCTCTTGAATGTGTTTCTTTCTTCGGTTTTGGCAACTCGGTATATTTTTTACCGTGCGAAACAAATGGTGACCGTCAGATCAAGAATCTGACGATTGAGATCATTTGGAATTGTGGGAGTTTAAATTTTTTTTAATTATCTCACCCAAATAATTTCATCCGTTAGATTCTTAATCCGACGGCCACCATTTGTTCTGCACGGTGGAACATTTACCGTAGCTGCAATCCAACTTTATTGCCCTCTGACATCTCAAAAGTAGTGAAGACAGTTACTTTTGGGGCTGTTTTTATGACTTTTGTGGCTTTTTTTTTCTAAAAAAAAGTACTCAAAAGGCATTTTTGTCATTTTGACCCAATTTAGTCAATTTTTAGTCAATTAGTCTTAGCCGAAAATCATTTTCCTAGAAAATATTGATATTTTTCATTCATGGATATATAAAAAAAAATGACATAAAAGAAAGGCGACGCTGGCTCTAGTTCGTAACATGTAATTTCTTGCGTGCGGAACTTCCCTCATCTGTTGAATTTATTTGTTTACGGTTAATTTTTTTTTTAAAACGAACACTTGTCCTAAGTCTCAGAACATTTGTTTTGTTTTTACTGCGCAGAACACCTATACTAAGTCTAGAACACTAAAAAGGATGTTCTAGATCCGGATTGAAGTAAGACCCATTAAAAAATATCTTGAATTGCTAGACTTCTATCCATATAAGATTTCATTCACTTAAGATTTCGAACTCTAATGAACTGGGCAATCTGGTTAAAGTTGGGAACTTCAACCTCATTATCGGGGAAACTTATAGCTTAGATCGCCACGGCTCCAGTAAAAAAAATCACTTGTTCTTATAGTTTAGAACACTTATTCTATTTTTATCGCGCTGAACACATGTTTTGAATCTCAGAATACATGTTTAAAAGCTCAAAACACCTGTTTTTTAATTTCAGAATACTTGTTTCAAAGCGTTCTGTATATACTAAAAAAAATCTGCTCTGCATATGATCCGAACTGATACAAGATCGCCACAACAGTTTCCTTGAAGTGATATGACCACTCAATTTCACGAAACAATTAAACCTCTCCGGAAATCTCCCTTACTCCCTAGACATTTGTCCAGCCAAGCTTTAGCGGTATGCCCAGTGCATAAAAACATCGCTACCCCAGCTTCCAAGACCAATTTTCCAAATATTCTCGGTCCGGGAGCATTCTCAGATTGCATGTGAAAGAGTCATAATTTATTTCCTTTTTAATACACTATTTTTTTATCAACCTTTTTAATAAACTATAAATAAGATGAAAATAAAATACATGATATATTTAGTCAAACCTCTCTATAAGAATACTCTATATAAGAATAAACTCCTTAAAGTAATAAAAAATGATGATCCCAACTCGAGACCAGTTATAAATAAGAATAAACTCCTATTTTTTTTAGGACCCTCATTAAGAAATTTACCTCCATATAGTAATAAAATAACATTAAAATTTAATTATATTTATATATCTATATAAAATATCCATAATTATTTAACAATATAAGATAATGAAATTTATGATGATGGAGCATTTATATAATATTGGAAGTTATTATTTAGAATTACCTAATTAATTAGAAAATGTCTAATTAGTGTTTAGTTAATTAAGAAATGTACTTAATTAATTTCTACATAATGTATAGTAGTTGCATAAATATTGTGTAGTACTCCCTCCATTCCCTATTAATTGTCGTTTAGGAGATATCTAGGTATCCAAATTAATTGTCGTTTAAGGTTGTTTTATTAATTGTCAACAATTTATTCCAATTATACCCTCAATATTTTCCTTTATTTATGACAAAGAAGTGAGAGAGAGGGAGGGTGGGGGATAATATTGGAAGTTTAGGTGAAAATGACAACTTCCTTAATTTTCTCAAATTGTCTAAAGAGTCTTATATTTAGGAATGGAGGGAGTATGATGTAATTGGTAGTTAACTAATATAGTGTAGGAACACATGTTTTTAAAATATAAAGGAACACATTTTCAAGTGTCGTATAATTTATATTAGTTACTTTTTAAAAATTATAATATTTATATGTAAGCCTCTATTTAAAAATAACTTCCCTATAGTAATATTTTTCTCCAGTCCCGAGAGTATTACTGTATAGAGATTTTACTGTTGTATGATAAAGAATGTTTTCAATTTCTAATTAATTTATCAATTGTCCCACGTCGTCACGTGGCCATTTTTATATTCTTCCAATCTTACATATGAATTTATTCACCAAAAAAAATCTTACATATGAATCGGCAAAACTACTAATAGTGTAGTTGGTAAAGATGATTGAAAAGGAAAGAAAAAAAAATAATTCTTTCTAACGAAAATGATAAGTACTCAGTTGGGAGTGGGAATAGTTAATAAAGCCAAAGAAATCAATGAATATAACCAAAGCCGCAACCACCTTCAACGGTTGATCTCCCACAAAACGATTTTTTTACCGTAATATTCAGATTTTTTACTCAACTAATTTAATCAAGAAATTATCACAGTATTTATATATTTGACTCAATTAATCCGATTAAATAAATTATGTGAAAATATTTATCAATTTTTTTAATGAATATATGAAACTGAATAATTCACGCAATGCACCCGAATTTATAGTCTTACTCTAGACATACGCAGGAATTCACAAATAACGTATGCAAGAATCGAATGCACCAATGCCTCTCTGTCTAAGTAGAGTATTTTTTATTAATTAAACATTAACATTGACGTCTCTTTCGATGATTTCCAATTCTTCAAGCAAACGACGACGACGTCGACTCACTCTCTACTTCTTGCTTCAGATCTCTCCTTCCATATAGTAATATATTTTTCTTATATAATTACCTTCTTGTCCTTCTCTCTTTCCCACCACCACCAATGCGGAAAAGTCTGGCATGGAACTGTCCCATTGGGACCGGCTCCACCTTTCTCATTAATAAATTATTTTTCTTTCATTGGCTCCACTTCTCAATTAATTAATTATTTCTCTCACCTCCTCAAATCAAATCACCCCCTCTTTTCTCTTTCTTTTTCCAATACCATCTTCTCCCCTGTCCATGTTGAACAATTCTGATATGGACTTAGCATATCACTTGATCATAGACCACTTGATCCACATTTAGCCACATACAATTTTGATTAAAATAATAAAAACAGGTGAGGCATTATGAATTTTTGTTTTTTAATCAAAAGAGGTGAGGTGGTTAATTCTGAACTAAGTTGTCCATGGTCAATTGGTAGGCCAGGTCTATATCAGAATTTTCCGTCCATATTTAGCAATCTTCTCCCCTGTCTTCTACTCGCATCTACTCTAAAAACAGAGAAATCCTTATTTCCTCCATTTTCTTCATCTTTGTTCCATAGCTTCATACCTTTTGTTGAAATTTAAATAGAAATACAACATCATAATTTCAAGAAAATATTTGAATTATTTAAAACGATTTAGAAAAGATATATATTATGATTTACATGTCAAAAAGAAAGATTTTTTGCCAACTTGAGATTGTAAAAATATTACTTTAGCTTTCTCCACATAAAAATGGTGAAGTAAAATTCAAGTTTTCTTACATCTCCATAAAAAGTCAAGATTTAAGGGTATTTCTATTTAAATTTGATGAGCCACCAGAGCAGAAATCAGTATAAAAATTTTAATTTTACAGGCCTCTTGAAGAGAACTAAGTTTTGCAAAAAAAAAAAATAAAAATGAATAGCTTTTTTTTTGCTAAGTAAAAAGAAATGAATAGCTGAACCTAGTAAAAACTGTAATAGGAGAGGAAGAGAGAGAAAGAGAGAGGAGAAGAAGAAAGCATGAAAAGTGGATCCAGATGAAAGAGAAATAATTTATTAATGAGAAAGGTGGAGCCGATCCCTGGGATGGTTTCATGCCAGACTTTTCCCACCAACGCGTACTCTTATTTTCTTTGTCTGGATCCACACTCAATTTGGAGTGTGTTTGGATTGAGTCTGATTTAGGTTTGATATGGTTTGAGATTCAAACTCAGACCCAAACCAACTTTGGATTGAGTCTGGGATTTGGTATGAGGATGATTTAACCCTTTATATTTCATTCCAAGACTCCAAAGCTGGTTTGGGTTTGAGTTTGAATCTCAAAACAGATCAAACTCAAATCAGACCCAATCCAAATGCCAGTATTAGTGGCGGTGATGACTATTGACTTGATTTGATTTCCGCATCTCCACCTTTTCATTTCACTAGTTTTTTCAAGTTCCTCCGATTTCGAAAATGGCGGTTGATGCTGGACCTGTGACTCCTGGCCAGGTATTGTTCGAATTTTTCAGTTTTTTTCTTTTTCTCGAAGTGAAATTGTAGTTCGTAGTTGAGATTGTTAACAAATTTCAACTCTATTATCATTCTAGAGGTAATTATGATGCGGATTATGTTTTTGTTAATTATGCTGCGAATTTTCAGTTTTTTTTTCTTCAAGTGAAATTGTAGTTCGCAGTCGAGATTGTTAACAAATTTCAACTCTATTATCATTCTAGAGGTAATTATGCTGCGGATTATTCTAGAGGAAATTTGGAAGAGTAGGATTGATCTGATGTGTGTCGGCATTGGCTTATTTGATCATTTTGCATAGTTCAGCATTATGATGCGGACAAACAGCCGCCATATTTTTGGAAAATTAGTTCTGGTTGGTGCTGGAGAGTTTGTGGTGATCTGGAATATGAAATGACAGGAGATTGTTGTTTTTTTTTTCTCCATCTATTTTTTATGTTTAATATGTGATACTGGAAAATCATTTCGTGTTGTGTTGCCTTGCTTAGCATTTAGGTTTTTGCTTCAGATCAATGTTGAACTTGTTTGAAGTTGTCGGCATTTGATTCATTATTTATATTACCTACTCTAAAAGGAAGTGTTAGTAAACATTCAGCTAGTTAATATTTAATTAGGAACTAATGAATTCGAGTGGGAAAAGATTAAGAGGAAGCATATCGGAAGATATACCATATGTTTAAAAGTTTATAATGTTCTCTTGTTAAGCATGGATCTATTTGGAACTTGTGCAACCTTTGGAGGGTTAAAAATTGCATCAATGTTTTCTTCGGTGACTACTCAGATGATATGGTAACAGGGCTTTCTCATAAATGAACTAGTGGTTTAAATATATTTGTAAGAGGAACATTACTTTTTTATCAGGTGTGTTAATTGGATGCTTAGAAGAGTGAAAAATTTAGCTGCAAAATATACGTTGAATTTCTAATAAGATGGTATGCTATCCAGAAATTGTGCGTTAGCTTTGACATCGAGTTATGTTGAATAAACTCGATTTGAAGTCTTCTTTCAAGTGATTTTCTCTGCGATATTGATTCACTTTGTTTTGTCCTCTTAGTTCTTTCCTTTTTTGTCTTTTTTCCCCTAATCTGTTAGAGATAACTGTTGCATTGTTCTTGAGGTTTTTCTTGCTCTAATTAAATCTTGGTAATGTCACAGTTGTCATTTCTGCTTGGATTTATACCTGTTGTTGTCGCGTGGTTCTATTCAGAATGGCTAGAATATACAAAGTCATCATCGCCCTCTAAAGTGTAAGTCTAATTTTTATAATGTGGAGAGCTTTGAACTCAATTATGAGGGAGTGAAATCGATAGATTTCACAGTGATTTTTTTTTGGGTGGGGGGGGTCAGCTAAAGTGATTTAAACTTGGAAATCGGCATACAATCATCCATTATCTGTTTACAGAAATGAACTCTTATACTTTTGAAACTTTCATATATTGGTATTATCTATTCAAATGGAACAACTTTAAGACCTCTTATAATTGAGGTTACTAGAATAGGATAGGACTTCTTCTCTACAGATCAGCAACCTTAACTGTCTATGTAGCGTTAGATCAAGTATGAAAGTAACTGAAATATTTGGAAACATATTACTGGCCAGGGATTAATTTCTTTGAATTTGATAAGATGAATAAGACTTGTAAATTTTCCAGAAAAAGATATTCCTGTCCTTGCCCTCTCTAATTCTTTTCTAAGCATTGTTGAGCTAGAAAGGACAGTGAAAATAAACTATATTCTATTACATTATTTATACATCAGTACAGTTGTTTGACTTCATACTTGTCAACTTCCAATGTCGGTTACATGCTTTTATCTAAAGAAAGAAAATAAGTGTGAGCTAGAATTCAATTCCGGAAATTGATTTGTTCTTTCTGTGAAAGAAGGATGAAAGGCATTACTTTACTGATATATCTTTCATTTGCTGTTTTTCTGACCTTTCCGGCAGCAGTCATTCAGACAATAATCTTGTTGAATTGGAACGTGAAGCAATCAACGAAGATGATCGAGCTGTCTTGCTGGAAGGGGGTCTTACAAAATCACCATCTGTGAAATTGACCAGTTATTCCGTTAAAACTAACATAATAAGGTTAATACATTGTTCTATGCAAGAAGTCCATGTGTTCTCGACAATTGCTCTAGCTTTCTTACTCATATACTTACTTACCTTTGTAGATTTCTCACAATGGAGGATTCCTTTCTGCTAGAAAATCGAGCAATCTTGAGAGCAATGTAATCATTATGGTTCTATTGGTATTGTTTGTCTTACTTATGTATAGCATTACTTCATCCATCTCATACATGATATTACCATTTCATTTAGGTCTGAGTTTTGCGGAATCCTAGTGTATTTCTACCTTTGTGACCGGACAAATTTGTTTGCAGATTCAACCAAGGTGCTTTCTGGTTCGATATGTATCTTCATCTAGTTTTGTCTAATTTCTGTTAAATGTTTTCCTAAAGTACTTTTCCATTATGAATGGTAGAATTTTCCACTGTAAGCAATTTTCTTTATCTTGATTCTTGACTGGTAAGCTAACATTTGTGATAAAGATTTGGTGTCAAAGCTTCTTCATAAATTCATCAATGTATCTAGACAATCATGCTTAAATTACGTTGGAATGTTATACTTAGGCTACTGTTTATCTGTTTTCTGTTTCTTTCCATTATTTCTTTTTCTTTCAAGCAGTTTTATGCATATGTAGTCAATGACAAGTTTTATGACCTCTATGTTGCATGATTGTGAGAAATGTACGATAGTCAGTAGTTTGCTTAATGGCATAATACTTCTATTTGGAAGAATGTGTTTTCAGTCAAAATACCTTTTATCGTTCAAATGGAGTTTTGCATATGCTATTTCCATAAGTAACTTTTTAATATATTTGAGCATGAAATGTAATTTATTTTGTCTGAAATTGACCATAAAATAGCAAGTCAACAATATTTCATACTAGAGAATATGATATTGGAGTATATGACATTTATGGGAAAGTTATCAATATCAGTAAAATATCGGAAGAATTGCTATTCAGGACATATCAATTAACTGGAGAGTATGTATTGGGCATTGGTATGTTCCTAACAATTATCCATCTCTAACTAAGATGCTACTTTTATCCACTTACTGTAGATAGTGTCAACTGCTTGATCTAAGCCGAAAAAGGAGTAATTGAAATCTTGACCGTAATACCATAGGTAAAAAAAGGGTGGGTGGTTGTGGTTGTGGGGGGGGAACTTAAGAAGGAATGTTTGGGAAAATTTTGTTTGCTTCGCTGCTCCAAATTATTGGTGCTACTTTTCGTTAGTTGAAGCTGTTTGCCGGGGAGCTTGATGATACCACCTTGCGTAGATCTGAAAATGGTTTTAATATTTTAAATGATTCACTTTTTTTGCTTGTGTATTATTACTATTAATATCCGCAAACCATTTTGGTTTATCTACTACTGAGAATTTTTTTTCTCTTTTGGTTGGTTTTCTTTGGACAGAGCTACAATCGTGATCTTTTCCTATTTTTGTACATTCTCCTCATCATAGCTTCAGCAATGACTTCTCTCAAGAAGCATAATGACAAATCTGCATTCTCCGGAAAATCCTTGCTTTACCTGAATCGCCATCAGACAGAAGAGTGGAGAGGATGGATGCAGGCAAGTGCTTATAATATGCATTTGAAGGGAATAAAAGAGACTATCATTCTATTCACGCATGAAGTATTCATTGCTAAGGCCATTAATTGTTGCTTTCTTTTTCTATTTATTTCTTTTCTATTTGACCTCCTTTGTGGTTTTGGGCTTTCACATGCATCTAAATTTTGAACCATCTGAGTTGGGTATGTTTTGTCATTTCTATCACCCAATTTGTATTTTCCTCCAATCGAGGATGTTATTCATCACGTCGTTTTTCATTTTTACTTTGTTCTTTCATTATTTTCTGAGCATGAATAATGCAGGTACCATCTATATGCTTGCTTTCATTTGTATAATTTATACTACAGTTCTGACATCACTTTTTCTTTCATGCTTTTTCTAGGTTCTGTTTTTGATGTATCATTACTTTGCTGCGGCAGAGATATACAATGCAATTCGTGTTTTTATTGCTGCATATGTCTGGATGACAGGCTTTGGGAACTTCTCGTACTATTACATAAAGAAAGATTTTAGTGTTGCTCGGTTTGCTCAGGTGATTTCCAGCCTACATTGCCTTTTTTATTTTTTTTCTACTAGGGAAGTACTGTAATAGCAACTAATGCGTTCCTTATACGGGAATATGTATATTTCTGTACACGATTCTAATACCACATGTCTCCTTATGCAGATGATGTGGAGACTGAACTTTTTCGTGGCATTTTGTTGCATTGTCCTTAATAATGATTACATGCTCTATTATATCTGCCCGATGCACACGCTCTTTACTCTGATGGTGTATGGGGCCCTTGGTATCGGACATAACTACAATGAAACAAGATCAGTTATGGCTTTGAAAATTTTTATGTGCTTCTTGGTTGTTTTCTTGTTATGGGAAATTCCTGGAGTTTTTGAATTCATCTGGAGTCCTTTACGTTTCATATTAGGTTGGTAACTGTTCCAGCTTCTGTGCATTCTTGACTACGCTCTTTCCTTCCATTCCATGTTTCTATTGGATTGACAAATTTTGTTGAAAACAGTATAAAAATGCATCCAGTGATCTATTTGCAAATTATACTAAAGGGAATGGTTCACTACGGGCTGTATTTCTCTTGGTATAACACCTTTACAGAGCTCAAGCACCTAACATTTCTTAAACATTGTGGCAGGATATACTGATCCTGCAAAGCCAGAGCTTCCTCGATTGCATGAATGGCGTTTCAGATCTGGACTTGATCGGTATATATGGATAATTGGAATGATATACGCATATTTGCACCCAAATGTAATGTGCTAAATATCCTATGTTTTCTCAATTATCTTCTTGGCTTTGATGTGGATCTTGAAAGCATATGTTTATTGCAGGTAGAGAAGTTGATGGAGAAACTGGAGGAGTCTGAACCAAAAAGAAGAAAAAGGATTAAAACATCCATTGTTGCAATTTCTATAACTGTGAGTTGAATACTTCTACGGACAACAGAATATGATGTTACCTCATATTTAATTTGCTCTTCTACTTGGCCTAGACAGAATTTTAATTGGTTCACATTACCTTTATAGGTCGGGTATTTGTGGTATGAATATATATACAAGCTGGACAGGGTTACATACAACAAGCTCCATCCCTACACATCATGGATTCCCATTACGTGGGTATTTCTATCCTTCACTTCAATTATATCTTCGTCTGTCATTTGTATTTCATATAATCATTTGCACTAATATTTATTGGCAATTGAAAACTCTGATTATGAAACTTTTAAAAAATAGGTTTTAGAGAAATTTCTTATAACTTATTTTTTGGTTGCAGTGTTTACATTTGCTTGCGGAATTTCACCCAGGAGCTTAGGAATTTCCCATTGACACTCTTTGCGTAAGTTTTGTTTCACCATGTATATGTGCCTGTACATGTTATGAGTTTTCCTCAAGGATTTCCAAGGTTTCTGTATATTCTGCTTCTCTAATCTGTTTTCCCTTCTACCAGGTGGCTTGGAAAAATTACCTTGGAAACTTATATCTCACAGTTTCACATCTGGCTGAGGTATGTTCATTTCATTTTGGCATTTTATGTCATCTCTATTTTACCACTGTTATGTAATGATCTCATTGCTTGGCTGTTATGTAATGCTCTTGATCAACTCTGCATCATGTTTGTACGCCTATACATGTATTTGCTAGTACATTTCCACGGGATTGAAAAAAATCATTTTTCTTTAGACCTATTATGAACTGGGAGCTCTATACAATAATAATGTCTGCTGCCGGCTGCCCGTGTATCTTATAAATAAAATAAAACATGCCTATATGTATATGTGTGTGTGTCTATATATAAGTTGGAGTTATAACTCATTTTTGACAATAGTTTCTTTAGCAGAAAAATGTAAAGGAATTAGTTTCTTACTCTTGCTGATATCAAGTCTTACATTGTATTCGGTCATGTGCTCGCAGATCAAATACGCCTAATGGACAGCCCAAGTGGCTACTCTCCTTTATTCCAGATTATCCTTTGCTTAACTACATGCTTACAACTGCCATCTATCTCTTGGTGAGAGGATCCTTTCTTTTTCTTCCAACATAAAATAATGATCTGAGATTACTGGATAAGCTCGTTTGAATCTTGTTTGTGTTACTGTCTTTTCAGGTTTCATACCGTCTTTTTAAGCTAACCAATACTCTGAAGGGAGTTTTTATTCCTACTAGAGACACCCAGAAGCTGTTCTACAATTTTGTCGCTGGAGCTGCAATCTCTGTGTGTCTATATTGTATTTCATTCATTCTTGTTCAGATTCCTCATTAATCAGTAAGTCTCTCTGCAGCTTTGTTATTCAAGGTGATTATAGACTAATTATAGAGAAATATTTGACATGCATGATGTATGTGAGAGCAAAAGTGAGATTATTTCGGGCGTTCTTCCATTTGATGCGTGTTACTTTCCGTACTAAATATCTAATTTGACGCCTTTCATTGGTATCTGCAATATTGCAATTATCATTTCTTTTTTAAGTATGTACTTGACTATGATGTTTATCTTAGTAATTTCTTGTTTTCTTCTTTTACAGGCCTTATAAATTGAACCCCTTAAAAATTCGCCAGGAATATTTTCCCCACTGCACATACAAATAGGACGGGGAAAGTTCGGGCTACAAAGGTAAATTTTGGGGAACATAGCTCACGCTTGCCCTTTTGAAGTATCCTAAAGTACGACAAAAATAGGCAAATTATAGGAAGATTTCTTTTTGTAAAATTCTGGATCGGCCACGTATCTTATTCTTTGTCCATTTTCAGTCCTTTCTATGGTCTCTTTTTTTCTTTTCCCCTCGGTTATCAATGGGACAGAGAATTAGGTCATAATTGTTGTAGATGTAATTGCCTTCAGCATAATATCTTCTTATGATGACCGAACTAGCTTCTATTACATGAAGCCGTAAGATCATTTTGTACCATGTCCCCCCCCCCCAAAAAAAAAAAAAGAAAAAGAAAAAGAAGACTTGACATATCTTCTGTCCACGGAGTTGGATGTATTCTATTAATAGTACTTTTCATACTCAAATGTGTAATTTCTCACGCGGCGCAACATCACTGCTCACTGCGTTCCCCCCAAATTGAGCGGCGGCGATTTCAGGCGACTCCATTTGTATACCATATCAAATTTTAGAATTGATTTTACAGCTCTACTTACAAACAATTTATCTTTTACAAAATTCAATGTGAAATCTCAAATAAAAAATGTTATTCAAAACAAACCCAAAAATATAAAAAAATTAAAATAAATAAATATAAGATTGAAATTATGACAAATACTGAGGATTAAGTTGCTACTGGACTGTGGTACATATACAATAGCTAGGAGAATGCTTTTGTAAATTACTCAAAAATGATCAAAAACTAGTAATACCCAATTTGAATTCATCCCACGTAAATAATTGTAAAAAGCGTGAATGTTGAATGGAATTAAGTATTTAGGTTACCTTGTCATATCTAGTTTGGCATAACAAATACAATTGTTATGAGCCTATGAGTCACATTTCGGGTAAGTGGTCATTGGTAGACGAAGGCCATTTGGAGTCCCATTGCTAGAAAAGAAATTATAATATGGATAATAAGATTCAGATTCATTTACATCAATAGAAAAATTATCTCTCTCCTCCTAATATGTATGAATTTAGACCACATGATACAGTGAGTCATGGTACATATCAGAATTAGAAGGATTTTAGCACATTTTTTTCATCTGTTATAGCTTTGATCCTCAATCCATACATAATGAGAATCAAAGCATATGTATTCGACTTGTCGAAGTTGATTTTGATATAGGTTTCGGTAACGCAAGACTCTTCATTCTTAAAACACCGTATATATTTCCATTTTCCTTTACAGGCATGAGAAACCCCCATTCATTTTTAAATATGTACCCCTATGTATTACTATGGTGTAAGGCCTTTTTATTTCATCTCTTTACAAAATATATATCATTTTTCAACTTTTATGATTATTTTTTTAAGATTATTTTTTTGATGAATAATTATATTTCTAAGATTACTCTTAACAACAAATATAATTAATATTTATCACTATGAGTTGGTCCAAATGTCCTTTAAGTATAGCCTCAATTTCGAACCTTGTAAATGAAAAAAACTCTGTTGAGAACTTTATCCCTCGAAAGATGTCTGACCGAAAGAACGAAGCGAAGTCATGGACCATAAAACGGTCGCTGATACTGATAGAATCTTAAACCTTACAAATATAATTAATATTTGATTACATTATATTAGTGAAACTATTATAATAGAAAGAGAAAAAAAAAACAGATTAATTTTTGAATTATTAGCCATTTTTGTCCTCAAAGAAGTTGCGCTTAGCTAGTTTCATCCTTTTACTTTTTTTTTTAACTTTTCACATCCCCAATGTATTTTCAAACAGCCACTTTCATCCTTTTTCACTTTTCACATCCCTAATGTATTTTCAAACAGCCATTTTCATCCCCAATGTATTTTCAAATAGCCATTTTCATCCTTTTTAAAGTGGCTGTTTGAAAATATATTGGGGATGAAAGTGGTTGTTTGAAAATACATTGGGGATGAAAATGGCTGTTTGAAAATACATTGGGGATGTGAAAAGTTAAAAAGGATGAAAGTGGCTGTTTGAAAATACATTGGGGATGTGAAAAGTTAAAAAAAAAAGAAAAATGATGAAACTGGCTAAGCGCAACTTCTTTGGGGACAAATTTGGCTAATAATTCGATTAATTTTGCTTTCCTTTCCCTTTCTGCTCAAAATGACGTAACTAATATTTTTTTTATTTCCAAAGCCTATTGCATATAGGCTGCAGATTGTCCCTCAAAAAAAATAAAAAAATAAAAAATAAAACCACCCCTTATAGCTAGATTGGATTTTTGTCTTAAAAATCTCCAACTATCTAAACAAATGTGCCTACTATTCTGCTTATTAACAAGTCATACTATACTAGGAAAACTGATCAGAAATAACAACCCCAAAAATCATGCATTTTCAAAGATTTGATCCTTGAACACATACACACATTCAACTCTTTTGGCCATTTAATCTCTATATAAACCGATCATTTTAATACATCCCATCATCACTTAGATCACCTAAATCATAAAAGAAGAGTACTTAGAAACCAATCATGGCCGGAAAAGCTTTTAATTACCTTCTCCATTTGATGACATTTGTTGTTTTATTTGGTTTCTCAAGTGCTGCTCGATCAGGCATTCGATCAAGCGCTGCTCAAGCTGATCCCCCGGCCATTAGTACTACCAAGGCGTGTGATCCGGTTAGGTTTTCTAACCTCGGATTGAATATGAATGATTTTAAATATTGCAATTCTTCACTTCCTATTCCAATTAGAGTGAAGGATTTAGTAGACAGTATGACCTTAACCGAGAAAGTAAGACAACTCGGAGATGAAGCTTATGGTGCTGTCCGAATCGGACTTCCAAAGTACGAGTGGTGGTCTGAGGCCTTGCATGGTGTCTCCAACGTTGGAAATGCTAAGAGCCCCAGCACATTCTTCGATAATGTCGTCCCCGGTGCAACTAGCTTCCCCACTCCAATTCTCACCACTGCCTCTTTCAACGAATCACTTTGGAAAAAGATTGGCCAGGTACTTACATTATCTAGCTAGTAGCATTTTTTTATTTTTTATTTTTTTTCTAGTATATCTAGCAGCACATTTTATTAGAAATATAAAGAAACTTATAGTCTAATATATTTATTTTTTTCAGGAAAAATCTGTCTATTATTAAAAATACAAAACTCTCGTATGGTAGCAAAGATTACATTACAAAATGCAAATTTCAATCATTGAAAAGTGGGAAATAAATTATAGTAAAACCAATTTGGAACAGAAACATTAATTAATTCAACTGAATAAACAAACAACCACATATTAAGGCTATGATAAAAACTTGAATTTGTTAATGCAGGTTGTATCAACAGAAGCAAGAGCCATGTATAATTTGGCTCATGCTGGATTGACATTTTGGAGTCCAAACATCAATACCGTGAGGGATCCTCGTTGGGGGAGAGCTCAAGAGACACCCGGAGAAGACCCCTTCGTAGCCGGAAGATATGCAGTTAACTACGTAAGAGGCTTACAAGATGTTGAAGGTAAAGAAAGCTTCCCTGACGGAAACGCCAGACCTCTTAAGGTCGCTGCATGTTGCAAGCATTATGTAGCCTATGACGTTGATAACTGGTTCGGAGTTCTTCGCTTCAATTTTGATGCCAAGGTACGCATAAAAAAATAAAAATTAATTAATGGCTAATTCGATGAAATATATATATATATATATATATATATATATATATATATATATATATATATATATATATATATGAATTACCTACTGACTAAAATGACATGGCGTTTAATTAGTTTGTTAATTTGTCCTGAAATTAAGGTTCGTGAGCAAGATATGATTGAGACGTTCCAAAAACCCTTTGAAATGTGCGTCTTGGATGGTGATGTTGCAAGCGTTATGTGTTCTTACAACCAAGTCAACGGCATTCCCACATGTGCCGATCCAGTGTATCTCAAAGAAACTATTAGAGGAAAGTGGGATCTTCACGGTTATATTGTTTCTGACTGTGACTCTATTCAAGTTTTCGTAGATGATCAACACTTCCTTAATGACAAACCAGAAGATGGCGTTTCACAAGTTCTTAGAGCCGGTAACTATATATACGTCTTCATTCTACATAATTTCAATTTAACGCGTATATGTTATATCATTTTCCGTATCTAATTTTTTATATTATTTATAATTAGGTCTGGATTTGGATTGCGGAGAGTTCTACACTAATTATACAGAAAATGCACTTATACTAGGAAAAGTAAGGGAGTCAGACATTGACATTGCCCTAAAAAACTTGTATACTACACTCATGAGACTTGGTTTCTTTGATGGGGCGCCAGAGTATGAAAAACTTGGCAAATGTGATATTTGCTCCGAAGAGCATATCAATTTAGCAATTGAAGCAGCAAGAGAAGGAATTGTTCTACTAAAGAATGACAATCATGCTTTGCCTTTAAACCTTGATGCAATTAATACCTTAGCAGTCATTGGACCTCATGGTAATGTCACAAGTCCTATGATTGGAAACTATGCAGGTATAATAATCATACATTAATTCTGTTATGAACTTGATCCATATGTTATTGTTTGTGTTGTGATCACGATTTTTTGTGCAATTAATGCAGGTATCCCTTGTAGATACACTAGTCCACTCGACGCATTCAAGCAAATCAAAGAAGTCATCTATGAAATTGGTTGTGATTCAGTTGCTTGCGCAGACAATAAATTAATATTTCCAGCAATGCAAGCTGCAAAGACGGCAGATGCCACCGTAATAGTTGTGGGACTAGATTTATCTATAGAGGCTGAGGCCTTGGACAGGACCGATCTACTCCTTCCTGGTTATCAAACTCAACTCATAAATCAAGTTTCCGACATCTCCAAAGGTCCTGTTGTTCTCGTTGTCATCTCTGCAGGATGCATCGACATTAGTTTCGCTAAATCCAATCCAAAAATCCCTGCAATTCTTTGGGCTGGATATCCTGGACAAGAAGGTGGCCACGGAATCGCTGATGTTGTATTCGGAAAATATAACCCCGGTAATTAAAATTCCTTTTCATTTTTTCCTTCTTTTTCGGAAATAAATTTTTTCTCTTATGTTTATAAATTTTGTCTTAAAGGTGGAAAATTGCCGCTCACATGGTACGAGAACAGTTACGTTGATATGCTGCCTATGACCTCCATGCCACTAAGACCAGTTGATAGCTTAGGTTATCCAGGAAGAACATACAAGTTTTTCAATGGTCCGGTCGTGTATCCATTTGGATACGGTTTGAGCTACACAACTTTCAATTACACAATCGCAAACGCAAAAACAGAAATCGAGATTGAATTGGATGAATTTACACATTGTCGCGATCTCTACTACGCGGTAAATGTTACCAAACCTCCATGCCCCGCAGTTCTCGTGGATGATCTTTCAACCCCATGTGCTGCTGGTCAGTACAACTTGGAATTTGATGTTCAAGTGGAAAATACTGGCAAAATTGATGGATCTGAAACTGTCATGGTCTATTGGGTTCCTCCATATGGTATTCTTGATGCTCCTATTAAACAATTAATCGCCTTCCAGAAAACTTTTCTTGCAATTGGGCAAAGTGTTACGTTACATTTCAATTTAGATGCGTGCAAGAGTTTGGGTTTAGTTGATTTTAGGGCGTATACGATTTTAGCTGCAGGGACGCACACAATTATTCTTGGAGATAATGTTGCTTCCTTTCCCCTCACCATCACCATCCTGAAGAACCAGTGCTAGTTTTAGGTTAGTTTGGTGGAATAAAGTAAATCAACTAGAATTTTTCAGTTATTCATTCTATTCTTAGTTTGTTAATAACAATAAGATAGGTATGTCAATATATTTTGCAGCAGTAGTCGCAATGCTTTCTTACTAGCCTTTTTAATAATGCAATAAAATTTTGAGCTTTATGATTATCGTTATTATTATTATTGTTGTTGTTTTGTAAATTGCTCTTTTCATTCCTTAATATAAATCATTTAGGATATTTATTAAAAATTAAGAAAATAAAAAATAATATGTAAAATAATATATTTTTAATCAAAATATCAATATTACTCTCTAAAATAGAATTAGTAGTATAATAGTCATATTTAGGAGAGTAATACTAATATTTTGACCCTAGTATAATTTTTGCTTTCTTAACTCTCGCTACATTTCCTAAACGACTATATTTCTTAATTTTCGCTACATCTTCTAAACGATTAGAATATAGGAAGTACAATTTAATTTGTCTCAGAAATAAGAAAAAAATACAATTCAATCTATAAAAGTTTTCAGTTTGATCTACTATGTCTTTGGTTGATAAAACAATAGCAATAAAATATGAAGGGTGATAAGAAATTTCTTATGGTCACTGTTTTTTTTTCCCTTTTCCTTACTATTTTCATTTTTTCTTGAATCCATAGTTTTTTTTTCATATACATACTTTTTTTAGTGAAATTTTAATGCATATACTTTTCTTATATATATACATACTAACAAAGTACCTTATTTTTTACTTCCTTAATTTTCGCTAAATGTCCTAAACAACTTATATTATGGAATTGAGGTAAGTACAAACTCTCCAACATTCTCGAATTCATGAGTTTAACCCTCAAACTAAAAATCATATGTTTCAAAACACTTGAACTTTACGAAAGTATAAAAAACTATATATTTTCTAATATGAACCATGGTCTAATGAATAATGTGGCTCAGATTTATTCAAATCAAAAATTTGATGTATATAAATTTGAACCGTGGTCAATATCCGAATTATCCTAAAAACTAACCTTTCTAACAGAATTTGATCATAATTCATGTGACTTGCATATGTGTACTTTTAAGCAGGGATAAAGGCAAGAATTTGGTGTTGGGGGCGAAACTGATAAAAAAATTTCCAAAATTCTTGGGGGCGATAATAACGGCAAAAAAAAAATTCTTAGGGGGCGAAACTGATAAAATTTTCCAAAATACACATCAAATTTCGATGAATAGTAGTATTTTTAAAAATCTCGGCCCTGTCTTCGTCTATGCTTTTAAGAGCCTTCTTGGAAAAACCGGGTGAAAAGAACCTACTAACAAAATAAATAAATATGGTACATTTAAATGCCAACTATCAGTTTCCCCAAATATTGTCCTTGCGCCATCCTTGTTCTCGATTGGGAACGGATTTGTGGAATCCGTTATGCGCTGACGTGGTTAGGCGCGTTAAAAAAAATGTCATATTAGCGCAGAACAGATTTCACAAATCTGAAATCCGTTCTCAATTGAGAACGGATTTAGAGAATTTGTTCATGTCAAAAATGTTTGTCTCCCAGAGAAACATGTCATGATTGGCCCATTATACAAATTCAATGTTATTCTAAAGCCAAGCCCTAATAATCGAATTAATAGTCATTCGGGTCCCTAACTAACTTTCGGTTAGTCAGTTTCATCATTTTTGCTTTTTTAACTTTTTTCATCCCGACCTAACTTATGAACTGTCAGTTTTATCCTAAATTCCGTCCATTATGATGACGTGTCACAAAATCCTTCCATCTACCTCTCTCATCTGCAGGGCAAAAATGAAAGAAAAAAAAATATAACCACCCAACACCCTCCTTCCACCCTCCACTCCACCACTCCGTCCATCTTCATCCACCATTTGAGAAGCAAATCCTCAGCTCTCAATCATCAAATGGCCGGTCAATGGTGATAATAAATGACTACCAAGAAGAATCTTCCATTGTTTTTCCTCCAATCAACCATGAAAATCTCCATTTGAAACCTTCAATTCTTTAGAAACCTCCGTTCGATGCGGTCAGACTTGAATGTTGGTCGGTAATGAAGAAATAAAAATAAACCCAAATCCAGAAAAATCTAACTAAATTCATCATTGGATTTCTTGATTCTCATATGGGTTTTTTTCTTTTTCTTTATGATATAACCACTACCACAACTTTGGAATACTCTCATCAAGAAAGTATAAAAAATGGCTTATTCTTGATGAACTGCCCTATTTCTTGGACTATGATTATCTCGGTAATTTGAGTTTA
Organism: Vinca minor; assembly: GCA_026122235.1. Taxonomy (NCBI): domain Eukaryota; kingdom Viridiplantae; phylum Streptophyta; class Magnoliopsida; order Gentianales; family Apocynaceae; genus Vinca; species Vinca minor. Next base: position 991,851 of record JAOCZM010000286.1, read on the forward strand.
TGGTTTGTTTATTGTTCAATTGGACTATGAATTGTTCTTGGTAATTGCGCTTTGGGGTAAATTTCTTGTCGTGTTGTTTTCTAGTTTAGTTCTTGATTTGTAATTCTTGTTTAATTTTGTTGGGTTTATGAGGAGCATTGCATTTTGGAGTGAATTCCTTGTTTTGATGTTTTCTAGTTTAGTTCTTAATTTTGCTGGGTTTGTATGAATATTTTGAGAATTGAGATAGGATTGGAAGGTTGGAGTTTGCAAGATTTTAATGAAATTTTTTGTTAACTTTTTACAGGATTTTAGGTTACAGGACATTGAAGCTGACGGTGAAGGGGAAGAAGAGAACGATGGCAGTGGCATTTTGTCTTGATCAGAGCAGGGAAGGCGTTTTGGTAGTCATTGATTATCACCATTGACCAGCCCATTTGATGATTGAGAGCTGAGAATTTGCTTCTCAGATGGTGGATGAAGATGGACGGAGTGGTGGTGGATGGTGGAAGGAGTGAATATTGGTAGTGAAGGGGGAGGGTGTTGGGTGGGTATTTTTTTCTTTCCATTTGTTGCCCTCCATATGAGATAGGTATATGGAAAGATTTTGAGACACGTCATCATAATAGACGGAATTTACACAACTTTTAGACTAAAGGATAAAACTGGCAGATCATAAGTTAGTTGGGGATGGAAATTTTTTTTTTAAAAAAAAAAAAAAGTAAAATTGATAAAATTGGCTAACCGAAAGTTAGTTAGGGACCTGAATGGTTATTAATTCCCTAATAATTACCTCTTTGAAGTTTGAAGCAGGCAAAGTCAACCTCTCCGTTATTTCCCATTTTCTGTGATTGGCCAAATGATTTTAGGGATAATTCTGATATGGATCAGGGCCATAGGTAGGGCCCTGGTCCACTTGGCCCTGAATTGGCCGGTATCATATCTGCAAGAAAGGAAGTTAAAAGAAAGATAGAGAATTGGAGAAAAACAAGAACATGTAGGACAGTTTGGCCGAGTGGTCTAAGGCGCCAGATTTAGGCTCTGGTTCGAAAGGGCGTGGGTTCAAGCCCTGATCCACTTGGCCCTGAATTGGCCGGTATCATATCTGCAAGAAAGGAAGTTAAAAGAAAGATAGAGAATTGGAGAAAAACAAGAACATGTAGGACAGTTTGGCCGAGTGGTCTAAGGCGCCAGATTTAGGCTCTGGTTCGAAAGGGCGTGGGTTCAAATCCCACAGTTGTCAGTTAATAATTTTATACTATTATTAACTGATTTGCCCTTTATATCCTAAAAAAACTTATATTTTGAATCAGAGAGAGTATGAAAGAAAGTAATATATTTTTATATAATTTTTTTTATAAAATAATTGAAGCTTATCATTTTAAAATCAATAAGAATTTAGTATTTCATAAATTTCTAAAAATATCTTCAAGTCACTCCATTTTATATGAAAGTCTTACATTTTTCTATAAAATAATTGAAGCTTATCATTTTAAAATCAATAAGAATTTAGTATTTCATAAATATCTAAAAAGATCTTCAAGTCACTCCATTTTATATGAAAGTCTTACATTTTTTCTATAAAATAATTGAAGCTTTGCCATTGAAAACCAATAACAATTTAATTCGAATTTTAAAATATTTTAACTAATTTTCAAAAATATATGGATTCTGCTGACTATATAGATGGTTTTAACTCTATACAAACTCTATCAAATTCTATTAGATTAATTTATCGCGATTTCTTTTGATGTATGAAGTCTATAGATTATTTGAATAACATCCAAAAATAAAGAAAATATTGATTCATTGGTGTATTATACAGATCCACCGGTGTTGAGTTTTCAAAGTCAACACATATTTATCAATCTTTTTATTTTGAAATCAAATTATTTTGTTAAAAATTTATAAAGTTTGGTGGTGGATTTTTGAATTTTTTGGAGATCACGAAAATACTGTCTTTTTTATTTATTTGTTCAAAGTTTGTATAATTTACTTATTGAGATTTTTTATTTGGCTTAATTAATGTTTGTTTTGTCATGAGTTTTGTTTGAATTCTTTTTCCTATTTGATTTTCTCTTTCAGGGAAATGAAATCCATGTGTGGAAAATAAAATTTTGTTGTTAGATAGAGAAGAAATTGTTTGCTTTCTTTTAAAATCCGGATTGAATACACCCTTTTAAGTATTTCATAAATGGGCTAATATGCAATTATGGTCGAATTAATTGTCATTTGGGTTATCAACGTTTTTACGCTCAGTCACTTTCATCCTTTTTTAGGAGCGAAATACAATATTTATAGGGAAATCTCACAAAAATAAAATTTTCCTATAGAAAATTCGTTATTTTTGAAAATGTTGGGGTGATCTCCCTCTAGCTCCGCCACGGCTTACAATTTATCCATTTTAATTTAGGTTATACAAATAAAAATTTCTTTAATTAAAATGTTACAATGAGTGTTACGAAAGATTCTAAGTCCTAACTGCTTATTTTCACTCACTGCAATTAAATGTTTCTAGAAGTGTAATCTTTATATTTAGTAAGCAATCACATTGACTAACACAGAAATAAATGAATTTCTTGATTCTCATATGGGTTTGTTTCTTTTTCTTTATGATATAACCACTACCACAACTTTGGAATACTCTCATCAAGAAAGTATAAAAAATGGCTTATTGTTGATGAACTGCCCTATTTCTTGGACTATGATTATCTCGGTAATTTGAGTTTATGGTTTGTTTATTGTTCAATTGGACTATGAATTGTTCTCGGTAATTGCGCTTTGCGGTAAATTTCTTGTCATGTTGTTTTCTAGTTTAGTTCTTGATTTGTAATTCTTGTTTAATTTTGTTGGGTTTATGAGGAGCATTGCATTTTGGAGTGAATTCCTTGTTTTGATGTTTTCTAGCTTAGTTCTTAATTTTGCTGAGTTTGTATGAATATTTTGAGAATTGAGATAGGATTGGAAGGTTGGAGTTTGCAAGATTTTAATGAAATTTTTTGTTAACTTTTTACAGGATTTTAGGTTACAGGACATTGAAGCTGACAGTGAAGGGGAAGAAGAGAACGATGGCAGTGGCATTTTGTCTTGATCAGAGCAGGGAAGGCGTTTTGGTAGTCCTTGATTATCACCATTGACCAGCCCATTTGATGATTGAGAGCTGAGAATTTGCTTCTCAGATGGTGGATGAAGATGGACGGAGTGGTGGTGGATGGTGGAAGGAGTGAATGTTGGTAGTGAAGGGGGAGGGTGTTGGGTGGGTATTTTTTTCTTTCCATTTGTTGCCCTCCATATGAGATAGGTAGATGGAAAGGTTTTGAGACACGTCATCATAATAGACGGAATTTACACAACTTTTAGACTGAAGGATAAAACTGGCAGATCATAAGTTAGTTGGGGATGAAAAAAAAAATTTTTAAAAAAAAGTAAAATTGATAAAATTGGCTAACCGAAAGTTAGTTAGGGACCTGAATGGCTATTAATTCCCTAATAATTACCTCTTTGAAGTTTGAAGCAGGCAAAGTCAACCTCTCCATTATTTCCCATTTTCTGTGATTGGCCAAATGATTTTATCATATCTGCAAGAAAGGAAGTTAAAAGGAAGATAGAGAATTGGAGAAAAACAAGAACATGTAGGACAGTTTGGCCGAGTGGTCTAAGGCGCCAGATTTAGGCTCTGGTCCGAAAGGGCGTGGGTTCAAATCCCACAGCTGTCAGTTAATAATATTATTAACTGATTTGCCCTTTGTATCCTAAAAAAACTTATATTTTGAATCAGAGAGAGTATGAAAGAAAGTAATATATTTTTATATAACTTTTTTTATAAAATAATTGAAGCTTATCATTTTAAAATCAATAAGAATTTAGTATTTCATAAATTTCTAAAAATATCTCCAAGTCACTCCATTTTATATGAAAGTCTTACATTTTTTCTATAAAATAATTGAAGCTTATCATTTTAAAATCAATAAGAATTTAGTATTTCATAAATATCTAAAAAGATCTTCAAGTCACTCCATTTTATATGAAAGTCTTACATTTTTTCTATAAAATAATTGAAGCTTTGCCGTTGAAAACCAATAACAATTTAATTCGAATTTTAAAATATTTTAACTAATTTTCAAAAATATATGGATTCTACTGACTATATAGATTGTTTTAACTCTATACAAACTCTATCAAATTCTATTAGATTAATTTATCGCGGTTTCTTTTGATGTATGAAGTCTATAGATTATTTGAATAACATCCAAAAATAAAGAAAATATTGATTCATTGGTGTATTAAACAGATCCACCGGTGTTGAGTTTTCAAAGTCAACACATATTTATCAATCTTTTTATTTTGAAATCAAATTATTTTGTTAAAAATTTATAAAGTTTGGTGGTGGGTTTTTGAATTTTTTGGAGATCACGAAAATACTGTCTTTTTTATTTATTTGTTCAAAGTTTGTATAATTTACTTATTGAGATTTTTTATTTGGCTTAATTAATGTTTGTTTTGTGATAAGTTTTGTTTGAATTCTTTTTCCTATTTGATTTTCTCTTTCAGGGAAATGAAATCCATGTGTGGAAAATAAAATTTTGTGGTTAGATAGAGAAGAAATTGTTTGCTTTCTTTTAAAATCCGGATTGAATACACCCTTTTAAGTATTTCATACATGGGCTAATATGCAATTATGGTCGAATTAATTGTCATTTGGGTTATCAACGTTTTTACGCTCGGTCACTTTCATCCTTTTTTAGGAGCGAAATACAATATTTATAGGGAAATCTCACAAAAATAAAATTTTCTTTAATTAAAATGTTACAATGAGTGTTACGAAAGATTCTAAGTCCTAACTGCTTATTTTCACTCACTGCAATTAAATGTTTCTAGAAGTGTAATCTTTATATTTAGTAAGCAATCACATTGACTAACACAGAGTAAACTATTTCGGGCAAGTCATATTTAAGGTGATAACTTCATTACTAAGAGAAAGCATGTGATGTACTCACTGGCAGAACCAGAAATTTATTAATGGGGGGGAGGGGGTAAATTTCTTACTGAAATTTTTTAGGAGGTGAAATACAATATTTATAAGAAAATATCACAAAAAATAATTCATCATTTTTTAAAATGTTCCTCCCACCCCTTGGCTTCGCCACTACCCACAGTGCGAAATTAAATGCATTCCACACTAGATCTGGGTTGTTGCAAATGTGCAAAATAGATCACAATGGAAGCAGATCAGACAGAAATGGAGAGGCCTATAAATTTCCAACTCATTAATAGTTGTTTTGAATGAATAACTATTCTACAAATTTTTATTTATTTATTTTTTGGAAAAAATTGAGACCCCACCGTAAATCCGCCACTGATAGTAGTATAATATTACTTCCCACCAGGCCCCACTGTGTCTCCGCCAGTGGATGTACTAATACCAGCCATTCGGATCTTCTCTGTCACCATGCATCCTATTCTTAGTCTAATTATCAACTAGCTGTCACGTGTCAACTTTTTCTATAAAAAAATCTAGAATCTGAAGAGAAAAAAAAAGGATCACACGTAACAGTTATTTACATATAAAAGAGAAAATGAGTAGTGAAACAGATAATAACGGTAGCAAAGACAGACTCAATCACAAACTTGTAGTTAGTTTGATTCCAAAGCAACCAGCCATAGAGTCGAGAAAAGGAAAAATTCTGATATAGACCTGGCCTACAAGTGGGAACATAGACCACTTGGTCCACAATCACCCACATACCCTCTTTTGATTAAAAAACAATAAAAACGCCTCAAACAATGCACCAAGTGGGGGAATATTTTTATTATTTTCATCAAAACTGTGATGTGGCTGAATGTGGACCAAGTGGTCTATGTCCCCACTTGTAGGCCTGGTCCATGACAGAATTAATCCGAGAAAAGAATAGTTTTTCCTCCCACTTGGCCGGGCCGTTGGATCTCCTTGATTTACATCTTTCAAATTCTCTATCGGCCTAAAGATTAGAGGCCATGTGAGCGTGGATAACGTCTTTTGTGCACAAGAAAAGAATAGTTTCAATCACATGAGCAAGGTTTCAAGTGGTGATTAATTTAAATGAATGTGAATTTTGTCATAATATATGGAATTATTAGCCACTTTGATCATCAACGTTTTTTCGGCCTGCCATTTTGGTCAAAATTCAAGTTTTTTAACTTTTTTCATCACTAAAGTTTTTTCATTCTGCCATTTTGGTCACTAAAGTTTTTTTTAACTTTTTTCATCACTAAAATTTTTTATATCTGCCATTTTGATCACTAAAGTATTTTCATTCTGCCATTTAGGTCACTAAAATTTTTTACCAAAATGGCGGAATCAAAAACTTTTAGTGACCAAAATGGCGTAATGAAAATACTTTAGTGATGAAAAAAGTTAAAAAAAATTATTTTTGACCAAAATGGCAGGCCGAAAAATGTTTAATGATGAAATAAGTTAAAAAACTTGAATTTTGACCAAAGTGGCTAGACGAAAAAACGTTGATGATCAAAGTGGCTAATTATTCTAATATATGCAAGTAGACTAAGGAAGCCCATCCTAAGCTCCTAGTTCTAGGTTGGTAGGTCAAAATACAAAGCTGGTCTCCTTTTTTAAAGCATGGCAAGATCAAAGTCAAGTATTTCTAATACAAAGTTAAGATTCCATAAAGAATCAAATATCATTTGACTACTTTTAAATAACCTTTTTTCTGAATATAAATGAGTGTTACGGAAGATCCTAACAGCTCATTTTCACTCACTGCAATTAAATGTTTCTAGAAGTGTAATCTTTATATTTAGTAAGCAATCACATTGACTATCACAGTAAACTATTTCGGGTAAGTAATATTTAAGGTGATAACTTCATTACAAAGAGAAAGCAACAAGCATGTGTTGTACTAATATCGGCAATTCGGATCTTCTCAGTCACCTTGTATTCTATTTTTAGTCTCATTATCAACGAGCTATCATATGTTAACTTTTTTCTATCAAAAAAAATTCTAAAATTTGAAGAATAATACAGAGTAGTAATAATAATAATCACACATGACAGTTATTTACGAATGAAACACAAAATGAGAGCAGTGAAACATATGATAACCGTAGTAAAGATAGACTCGATCACAAACTCGAAGCTAGTTTGATTCCAAAGCAATCAGCCATAGAGTCAAGAAAAGAATAGTTTAGTTTATCTGCAAGGGCAGTCCAGTTGGTTCCGGGTTGGTAGATAGTGTATAAGAACACATGATCAAATTTTAGCAGCCACAATGTGAAAGTTTCAACTCTCCAATGTAGGTGTGACTTCTTGCGGTGGGCTAAGACATATCCTCCCACCTGGTCAGACCGCGGGATCACCTTGATTTACATCCTCCAAATTCTCTATCGGACTGGAGAGTGGGGGAATGTGGACGTGGGTAACGCCTTTTGTGCACAAAAAAAAGAATAGTTTCAATCACATGAGCAAGGTTTCAAGTTGTGATTAATTTAAATTAATGTGGATATTGTGATAATATATGCAAGTAGACTAAGGAAGCCCATGCCTACATTTGGCCGTTATTTGCTCCTAGTCCTCCTTTGTTTAAGCATGGAAAGAGCAAAGTCAAGTACTTTTAATACTAAAGATTCCATAAAGAATCAAATCTCATTTTACTACTTTGAACTAACCTTTTTTCTGAATATAAATGCCTTAGCTCTGATACATCTTCAAGTCAGCACTGCTGAAATTCTTTTTCTCTAGAAGCAATGACTATCAGCAGAATTTTGCTTACATCTATCGTGCTTTCCGTTTTCTTTCTACAAGTTCTGCCATTGACACCGAACTGGGAATCTGAAGTTGAGGCTTTAAAAGCATTCAAAGCTTCAATCAGGGAGGACCCTTTGGGTGCATTGGTGGATTGGACCAATACCAAACATCATTGTAACTGGTCTGGAATCGCATGCAATCCGTTGACCAATCACGTCGTCTCCGTTTCTCTAGTTGAAGGGCAGATTCGGGGCGAAATCTCTCCGTTCCTGGGAAATCTTTCTCATCTCCAGGTTCTTGATCTAACTCTAAACTCCTTTTTTGGAAATATTCCTCGCAAACTTGGCTTCTGCTCGCGTCTGAGAGATTTAATTCTTTTTGCAAATTCTCTTTCTGGAGAAATTCCTAAAGAGCTTGGAAATCTTGAAAGTTTAGAGACATTAGATCTTGGGAACAATACCTTGAATGGTAGCATACCTGATAGCATATGCAACTGTACAGCTTTATTACAAATAAGCCTCATCTATAACAATCTTACCGGTCCATTACCATCTAACATTGGTAACTTGATCAATCTTCAACTTTTTGTAGCTTCTAGTAACACATTAATCGGTTCTATACCGGATTCTATTGAAAAACTGCAAGCATTGCAAGCTCTTGACCTGAGCGCAAACGAATTATCCGGGCCAATTCCACCACAAATCGGAAGTTTGACAAACTTAGAAGATCTTCAGCTTTACTCCAACTCTCTTTCTGGAGAAATCCCCTCTGAACTCGGTTATTGTCATAAACTGACCGCGCTTAACGTATATGCCAATCAGTTCACCGGTGGTATTCCACCTGAACTTGGAAATCTGACCAACTTAGAAGTGTTACGTCTATACAATAATAAGTTGAATTCCACAATCCCGCATACCCTATTCCAGCTAAACTCATTAACCCGTCTCGGACTTTCTCAAAATGAGTTGATCGGAAGCATCCCTTCTGACATTGGATATTTGAGATCATTAGAAATGCTGACCCTCCATTCGAATAGGTTCACGGGGAATATCCCGTCATCTGTAAAGAATTTGACAAACCTAACATACTTGAGTTTGAGCAACAATTCATTGACAGGAAAGCTTCCATCAGATATAGGGTCACTGCATAACTTAAAGAACCTAATCCTGAACGACAACTTTCTCGAAGGATCTATACCACCTAGCATTAGTAACTGTACACATCTTCTAGTAATAGTACTGACCTATAATAGATTCAAGGGAAAACTACCCGAGGGGCTGGGAAAGATGTCGAATCTGACATTCTTATCTATGGGTGCAAATAGAATATCAGGGAGCATACCTGACGACCTCTATAACTGTTCAATGCTCCAAAATCTTGATTTAAGCCAGAACAATTTTAGTGGAACTCTCGATCCAAATATTGGCCGACTGTCTAATCTCCGCACATTCAGATCTCGTGACAATTCACTCTTTGGCTCTCTCCCCAGAGAGATTGGTAACCTAAGCCAGTTGCTTGATTTAGTCCTTCACAAGAATAGTTTCTCAGGCCCAATTCCTCCTGATATTTCAAAGCTTACAGCCCTCCAAGGCCTTGTGCTGAATCACAATTTGCTTGAAGGAGTTATTCCAGATGAACTTTTCGAGCTCAAACAACTCACTGATCTTCGGCTGCAACACAATAAGTTTGTTGGTCCAATCCCAGATGCCATCTCCATGCTCAAGTTACTGTCTCACTTGGATCTCAGTGAAAACATGCTTAATGGCACAATTCCAAAAGGAATGAAAAATCTTGAGAGACTGATGACCTTAGATCTATCAGGAAACCATCTGACTGGTACTATTCCTGTTTCCGTCATTGCAAATCTTAAAAGTTTGCAGATGTATCTGAATCTTTCACACAACTCTTTAGAGGGAACAATTCCATATGAATTTGGAAGGTTAGAAATGGTACAGGTGATAGACATGTCGAACAACAATTTGTCAGGAAGCATTCCTGAATCGCTTAAATCCTGCAGAAATCTAGTTTCCCTGGACCTCTCAGGAAACAAACTCTCTGGTCAACTTCCAAGACAACTTTTTCTTCAACTCGGAGAGCTCAAAACTTTGAATCTCTCAAGAAATCAGTTAGACGGTGAACTTCCTTCTAATTTAACAAGTCTGAGATATCTCGAGTCACTTGATTTTTCTCAAAACAAGTTCAGCGGTAATATTCCTGAGAGCTTTACTAATATTTCCAGCTTAAGATATCTCAACCTTTCGTTCAATCAGCTTGAAGGTCCTATTCCCGAGAATGGTGTATTTAGAAACTTAAGTACAACTACTTTGGCTGGGAACCCAGCGCTCTGTGGAACAAAACTTGCCATTCCTTGTACTGATAGAAAACAGAAGACAAGTTCTCGTATTATTCGAAAGAAAACTGTGATCATTCTGGTTGCAATTGGATCCGTGTTTTTACTCTTCCTCCTGATGCTGGCAGTCTCTGTTCTTATTCACAAAACCAGGAAGCACACAGTAAAAGAACCTGAGAACTCGGAACATCATTTTACCTCAGCTTTGACTCTCAAGAGATATCAGCAGAATGACTTGGAAACTATAACTAATTCCTTCAAGCAGGAAAACATCATTGGCTCCAGCAGTTTAAGCACAGTGTACAAGGGTAGTCTGGAAGATGGGCAGATTGTAGCGGTAAAGAAATTGAATCTGGAACAGTTTTCAGCAGAATCAGACAAATGCTTTGATAGAGAAGTCAAAACGCTCAGTCAATTGAGACACAGGAATCTTGTTAAGGTACTTGGTTATGCTTGGGAGAGCACAAAGCTGAAAGCTTTAGTTTTGGAATTCATGGAAAATGGTAATTTGGATAGAATCATACATGACGAAGTGGATAAGAAGTGGACAATATCGGAAAGGATTGATGTTTTAGTTTCTATTGCAAGCGGGCTGGAATACTTGCATTCAGGTTATGATTTCCCCATAGCGCACTGCGACTTGAAACCTTCCAATATTCTACTGGATGGAAACTTAGTTGCCCATGTAAGTGATTTTGGGACGGCTAGGATGCTGGGCATTCATCTAGAGGATGGAAGCAAGCTCTCTTCAACGACAGCATTTGAAGGAACTATCGGCTACTTGGCACCAGGTAATTACTAATTACTAGTATTTATGCAGAGAAATATATTTCAATTCTGGATAATCAAATTTACTGTTCTTGTTTCAAGTGAAACAACATGTTAGACCTATCTTATGAGACAACATTTATTTCTGTGTATCAGAGTTTGCGTATATGAGGGCAGTTACGACAAAAGTAGATATATTCAGCTTTGGCGTTATAGTGATGGAATTCATTACAAAAAGAAGGCCAACAGGACTTACAGAAGAAGGATCCTCAATCACGTTGCGTCAACTTGTGCAGAAAGCCATTGCACGAGGAATCAACGGCTTAATTGAAGTTGTGGATCCCCGTTTAGCTTCATATGTCACCAAGAAACAGGAAGTAATAGAAGGCCTTCTAAGTCTGGCCTTATCCTGCACCGACACAGAACCTGAGGATCGACCTAACATGAAAGAAGTATTGTCTTCCCTTTCAAAGCTAAGTAAGCTCTGCTTAGAGGCTTCATAATATTTCTGGGATTCAGCAAAAAGAAAGCTCAGTGATATTAAGTCAAATGATTACACTCAGAATCAAAACAGGATATCGCATTTCGCTCTTGGTAGCTAAAAGAGGTCTTTGTACTTGATCTGCAGTGGAGCATATATGCATTTAGCAGGGTGTATAGTCTATTAGGTGCTAAGATTTTCTCTGATCAATGTTTCTTCTTATCCTTACAAGCTCTTGCATTCTCATATGAGATATCTTTGTGACAATTGCAAAATACTTTTTACATAGTTCTGACTATTAAGCACGCCTTTCGTACAGACATGAATTTTACAAAAGCATGATTTTTTCTCGGCTTAGGTAAACATAGAATTAATTGGTATTTTCCTTCAATGTGATCCACTTGCTATAAAATGAGGAAACATTAAGTTAAACCTGTAAAATCCATCTAAGACTATATCTACTGCTAGTGATTATCAAACAGGAGAGGGGGAATTGACATTTGACAAGTTTTTATGTTATTCATGTAGTAGTAATATTCTGTTGTATTCAAGTCTTGGATACAGCCACTTTGTGCATTTATTGCCAAAGGTTATGTCAATCTCCAATCTATTTGTTTCGGTGATATTCTGAGAGCGGCCACTCTGTGCATTTATTTGCCAAATGTTAGGTATATCTTTTATCCATCCCCGCGCATACCCTCAATTATTAGGACTTAATCCATCCCCGCCCATACCCTCAATTATTGGGAACTTGAACTTAATGTGTTATGTTATTGTTGTATTCAAAGCTTGGATAGATGGTTTGATTACAAGTTTTTCACCTCTCTTTTTCCCCAAATGCAAGAAAACATAATATATGAACAAAACAAGAGTAAAAGATGCAGAAAACTGCTCAAAATTACTTTACAAAAATATGCAATTATAATTACAAACAAATCAGAAAAAACACAATGAATTCTGCAGAACAATGTTTAATCAGCATAAAAAGGGTTTCTACATAAATTTAATTTAAAAAGATCTAATCTAAGGGTGGATCATTGAGCAAAAACTCATCAATAGTAGAAGGAAACACAATGCCTCCAAATCCATCACTACCCTCTAAAGAATTTAGAAATGCAGTTTTACCCAATAGTAAATGTGCCAACCTCAATGGCTCTTTCACTTCCCCACCTTTTGAGAAATGACTAATCCACCCTTCTAATCTCTCTACTTCTTTCAAACTCTTTGGCCCTTTAACTCCAACAATTTTCCCATAAAACTCGTCATCACACCCCAAATCAAAACCAGCCCTTTTTGCTTTTCCTTGACCTTCAACATCTGATAAACCTAGAAGTTCCATTAACAATTCAATCTCATCAAGATTACTTCTTTCAACATCCAAGATTTGTGGGTTTTGATTATTCTTTCCTTGGAGTGAATCCTTTTGAGTTGGTAGAAAATCAGGAGAATTTGAGAGGAATTCTTGAGGAGGATCACTTTCTCCGAGAGCAGAGGAATTGGTGGTACCCGTAATGGGTTGGTCGCACTGGAGGTACATTGGGGTGCTCAGAGAATCTATCTGGGTGTTGGTGCTTTTTTCAGCCGGCGGCGGTAGTGGGGAGACGGTGGAGGAGGAGGTTTCAAGCTTCAATCTTTTTTCGACTTGTTTGAGAGAGGAGAAGAAGTGGGAATGTGGACAGAAGGGCTGCATCTTTTAATTTGGGAGGCAAGGGAAATCAAGAGGCAAAATAGGCCTATTTATCTTCCTCATTATTTTTTTAAAAAAAAAAAAAAATAATAATTTATAAGCAATGAGTAATTGTTGAAATTAATCAAAAATAAATAAATAACTCTTGCAAATTTGACATTCTCCTGTGACCTGTCCGATTTTCAATTAAATATTTATATTTAATTTGCACGACTAGTAACAAAAAAGAATGGAGAACTATCGAAGAGAAGAGGGCCGGTCTAGCTTGGACTAGCTTGGAGAGGAATATGTCCCATGTTTAGCGAGGTATTCTATGGGATGACTATCGGGATTTCTTTTGGTTTGAGTTAGTTATCTGCAGGGAGACTTTGTGAGTTGAGTTTTGGGGATATTTCGAAGGGAATAGAGGATAGACGGTTGGCGGATTTATTGGGTGGATAAGTAGTTGATTGTTGGTAGTTTGCAGCCATTATATCAAGGCATTGATTGGTGGTCAGTCTTCCGCATCGGTGTTCATAAGATATGGTGGTGGTGGAACTTATATTTGTTTGATCCAAATTTTGTTTCCTCACTACTCTTTGAGAAAGTTATAACAATTTTGTCTAATGAGAGGGAGTTGAGGTATGCATCAACAGTAGTCAATAGGGTACTTACCCTCTCTTTGTAATCTCTGTATTGACCTTTTATTGTGGTAATCTACGGTCTAGTTAAACTAAAAAAATAACAAAAATGTTTGACAGTAAATTACTATAATATTTGTATTAACTAATATAGTTTGACAGTAAAAGTTACACAAGATAACAGATAATAACCCATACCCCAAATATCCTAGATGGGAATCAACTAAAACTACTACTAATAATAATCTAACAAACAAACAAAAGATAGTCTTCTCCGCAACATCTTCATCGCCATTCTCGAACCACAGAGGCAAACACTTGGCTTCAACATATTTCATAAACGGCGATTCAGAAGAACATGGGCTTATCAACGATCTAAAAAATGGCCTAGACAAGAGGTGAAAACTCAAGAAAGGGCCCAAATCTAATATAGGTAACCATATCATTCCACCAAGGCAAGGAGCAACAAGCCGATCAAAGAAGATCGACAAAATATATCGGTCCGAAGTATTGAATCTTGATGAAAAACGCATAGGAGGAAGTCTATCGACGTTTGTGGCCAAAAGGAGGAGTGAGGACACAAAAGGAGAGTGAAAAATGGCTAGATCCGACCGGTGGCCGAAGCTCTTGGCCGGATCTAGCCATTAGAAAATGGAAAATGAAGAAGAGTCCAAGGAGAAAATTTGTTAGAGAGAGAATTTATTTTTGCGTGAAGTTAGTGAGAGTTTGTTAATAAGGTCATGTCCTATTGATAAGAGTTGAGGCATCTCAATTAAAGTTTGAGAGTTTAAAAAATGTAAAGTACAGAAAGAACGATAATATAGTGTATGTTGTAGGTATTCCTGTTGGGTAGGTTAAAATATCATTAAGATCCAATTATATTAGTAGGGTCAAATGTCCAAATACCGATACAAAAAATTTATGAGAATTTAGAGACCGAATATACATATTTTAAAGAAAACGAACATCTATTTGTAACCTAGCAAAAAAAACATAATTTGTGATAAATTAGAATAGTAAGTATAAAATCAATTTGATATATGATACTAACTATTTATTAGGGGCTTGGGGGAGTACATTGTTCATGAAATGTTTTTTTTAGCTTTTAATGTAATAAACTATTTTCTTGAGTCGGTGTGATTCTTAAACTAATCTCTTTCAAACCAAAATGATTATGATTACCATTTCTATCCCACTATCTCATATTCTCTACATTCCTAAATATAAGATTTTTTAGACAATTTTAGAAAATTAACGAACTTGTCATTTTTATTCGAAAGTTTCAATATTACCCCTCTCTCGTAGTTTATATCATAAGAAAAGAAAGGAAACAAATAGGGATGGCAGAGACGACAAATAAAAGAAATGTCAAAAGTATAATTGGAATAAATTGTTGACAACTAATAAAAGAGTCTTAAACGACAATTAATTTGGATACCTATAAATCTCATAAACGGCAATTAAATGGGAATGGAGGAAGTAATATCTTACTCATTATGTCATTCTCTCATTGATAAAACTTGAAAATTTTGCGATTAATTTCAAAACCCGATGATAAAATATAACACGTTAGTCTCGCTTTAAAACTTGTTTTCGCAACCAATTCTTTGTCATTATTGAAAAGAAATTGCCACATAAATTTGGGATTTGCATGATAAATTGAGAATTAGCCAAGAACATGAAGATCAATAAATAAGACGATCGATCGAAGAGGTCAATAGCCCAGTGGGGCATTGACCGGCCCGTGACTGAGAGGTCCCGGGTTCGATACCCTCCGCCTGCGTGCGGTAAGCTTTATTCTCCCTTATCTAGGGTGTTCTCTCTCCCCAATGTGGGGCTGTTCTCTCTCCCCAATGTGGGGCAATCGCCCATCGTGGCGTCACAAAAAAATAAATAAGACGATCGGAACAATTTATATTCCACCACTCACAATTGGTGAACCATGTTGGAAAAAGCTTGGCTAAGTTGAATGAGAAATTTGAGTGGAAAGAGTCCCACATTGGTTTTGGAGAAATAAGGAGTGGAAAGTATCCCACATTGGTTTTGGAGGGAAGTTGGAAGCACTTTATATTAGAAAGTGCTCCATGAAGGTTCAAAGAACTTTGCAAGGTTATGCTCCATGTCATAACCCCGCGCAGGGGGGGGTGCAAATCCAAGGCCTGTCCGGACCAAAAAGGGCTTGACTTGTGTGCGGGCGCGACCTGCGCACACGATTGCCGGAACAAAATTCACGGGCCTGGTCAACCCGAGTTTTGCTACTGGTTTCTTTATCCACTTTCAAAATTTAAATTTTTTTTTCATTCAAACTGCCAGAGAGAGTTAAGTCTGTAACAGCTAGGGGTTTATTACCCAGAATAAATTCACGACTACTTTCATTACTGAAATTAATTCAAACGATTCATTCCAGCTCTATCTATAAAAGGGGGATTGCATCCTCATTTGTTTCTACCCCAGAATTGCAGAGCTTCTGTGATTTTATTCTTCTCTTGTCTCTGTTACATCATTTTCGTTTTTCTTGTTCTGTTCGGTTGTGTTGAGGTTGTTCTTGTGCAGAACAAACTTCATTTGAGCCGTTGTATCCTGGGAGACGGACGCCATTCGAACTCCAGCACATTACTGGGAGTTGGCGAATATGTTTTAAGGAAATTGCGTTGAACGCAATCCTCGGTTTTGTTTTTCCTTTCCTTTCCAGCACATTACTTCCAGAAAAATACTGACTTGTCTTTGTTTGCAGTGATTTATACTAACAAACCAAGCATAGCCCGTCTACAGTGGATCACCTATTAGCACGGTTTGGGCCGTACCATAAACTATTAACTACCGGATGAGACGGGTTTGGCAACAGTTTCCTCATGGAAACTCTGACATTGCCCATCTATTCAGGGGCAGAAAAGGAAAGTTTCACTGCCTGTCCGGTGAAGGATGGGGAAGGATGGGGAAGAGAAAGCTATTGTATGATATTCAAAGAAGGAAAATGTTTTTGGGTTAAAAGTTATTGGATAGAATATATAAAAACTCAAATTGAGTTAGTAAAAATAAATGAAAACTCTTTCATCATTTTTACTGATTTCTTTTAATATTTTATTTTTTATATATCTCCTATTCTACCTATACCGCTACTCTATCACCTAAACTCCTATCAAAAATCATTTATCACACACACATTACAATTCTCTCACAAACCCTACTGACTTCCCTTTCATCCATTTACCAGCTCTGATTGCTAGAAGGACTCATGGTTCGTGGCGGCGGCACCCGTATCTTCACCATTTTTTTTTCCCAAACATTAAATTTTTGGTTCGATTCAAAGTTCAACATGTGGACATTAAAACTTTAAAAGACAGGGGCAGAAAGGAAAAGTCCACATGTTGAACTTTAAAACACTAAAGATTACTCCCTCCGATTCAAACAACAACAAACAACAACAACAACAACCAAGCCTTAATCCCAACAGATTGGGGTTGGCTACATGAACCAAAGTAAGAATCACGTAAGGTCATCCACATGGATGCAATCTCTCCATTTCTTTCGATCCCAACCACAACTCTCATCTAGTTCTAGCAGATTCATATCCTCTTTTATCACCTCCATCCAAGTCTTCCTCGGTCTCCCTCTACCTCTAACGCCATCTACATTACATAATCCTTCAATTCTCCTAACCGGAGCATCACTTGGCCTTCGTCTAATGTGCCCAAACCAACGCAAACGGTTCTCCCTCATCTTATCTTCAATAGGTGCTACACCAACCTTCTTCGAATAGTCTCATTCCTCACTCTATCCATTCTCGTATGCCCACACATCCATCTTAACATACTGCATCTCCGCTACATGCATTTTACGAATATGACACCCCTTAGTTGCCCAACATTACGTACCATATAATAATGCCGGTCTAACAGCGGTTACGTAAAACTTTCCCTTCAATCTCAACGGTACATTACGATCACACAAAACACCCGTCGCACTCTTCCATTTCAACTGACCAGACTTTAACTCGATGTGCTACATCTCCAGTCAAGCTCTCCGTCCTTTTGAATAATAGAACCAAGGTATCGAAAATACTCACTCTCTGAGATATTTTTGTCACCCAAAGTTACTACAATTTGCTCTGTCGTTCTGCTAGTGCTAAACTTACACTCCATATACTCTGTTTTACTTCTACTAATCCTAAAACCTTTAGATTCTAAGGTTTGTCTCCATACATCCAACTTGGCATTAACACCCGCTCTTGTCTCATCTATCAAAACTATATCATCAGATAAGCAGACATGCACCACGGTGCTGGATCTTGTATACACTTTGGGTCGGTTCATCCATAACCATTGTAAAGTGAGAAAGGACTAAGTCTTTGAACCTTGATGCACCCCGATTGTAATAGGAAACTCTTCACTTATCCCGCATGCAAGCTCGACACTGGTGCTTGACTCCCTCATACATATCCTTAATAAGATCAATATACTTAGAGATATACCTTTCTTAGTCATCGCCCACCAAATTACCTCTCGGGGAACCTTATCGTAAGCTTTTTCCAAATCTATGAACACCATATGCAAGTCCTTCTTTCTCTCTCTATAACGCTCAATCAATCGCCTTATTAGATGTATTGCTTCCATAGTTGATCGTCGGGCATAAAAACCGAATTGGTTCTCTGAAATGCTCACAATTTTTCTCAATCTATGCTCAATTACCCTTTCCCACAACTTCATAGTATGACTCATAAGCTTAATACCACGATAATTTGAACAATCTTGAACATCTCCTTTATTCTTATATAATGGCACCAAAGTACTTTTCCTCCACTCTATTGGCATCTTCTCAACTCTAAGTATTTTATTAAAAAGGTTAGTCAACCACTCAACACCTATTTCTCCTAAACACTTCCAAACCTCAATCGGTATACTATCAGGTCCTACTGCCTTCTTTGGTTTCATCCTTTTAAAGGCCTCTTGCACTTCTTTCCTTTGAATTCTACGTATGAAATCATGGTTCACCTCTCCAATCGGGAAAGAAAGGTCTCCAATATTCTGTACTTGATTCCCATTAAATAACCTATCAAAATACGTCATCCACCTCGCCTTGATTTCCTCATCCTTAACCAAAACTCTCTCACTATCATCCTTAACACACCTCACCATACCAATATCTCTTGTCTTTTTCTCTCTTAAACGAGCAAGTCTATATATACCTTTCTCACCATCCTTAGTGTCCAATTTATTATACAAATCCTTATAAACTTTTGATCTCAGCTTCTCTAACGATTTGCCTTAGCTTCTCTACACGCCGTCTTATACTTCGTAAAATTGTCATCACTTCTATACTTCCCCAAAGTCTTATAACACTCTCTTTTCTTCTTTATAGCTTCTTTTACCTCTCCATTCCACCACGATGTATCCTTACCGAATAGCACATTTACGCTAGATTCACCAAGCACTTCCCTAGCCACCTTTAAAATGCCTTGCGCCATTTTTTCCCACATAAAATTCGGGTCTATTTCAGACGACCAGTCCTCTTCCTGAATAACTCTATCAACGAAGATTTTCTGATTTTCTCCTTGTAACTTCCACCACTTTATTTTTTGGAGCTGACCTAAATTTATGCATTCTAACTCGTTTACCGAAAGCGAAAATCAAGAACTAATAACCTATGTTGTGTAGCCACACTCTGCCTGAGGGATAACCTTACAATTAGTACAACTACTACGAAACATGTTCTTCACTAGGAAAAAGTCTATCGACTAGCATTTACTCCACTTCTAAAAGTCACCAAATGAGAATCTCTTTTCTTGAACCCAGGTATTCGCTACAAACAAATCGTAAGCTAAGGAAAAGTCCAAAATTTCCCTACCCAGACCTCATTTCTATCTCCAGAAACCTTGACCTCCATGGACACTCTCAAAACCGTCGCGACTAGAACCCACATGTCCATTCAAGTCTCCTCCAATGAAAAGTTTTTTCGCTTTGACGGTATATTTTGGACCACTCATCTAAGTCCTCCCAAAGCTTGTTTCTTCACGAGAATCACACAACCACTACTTGAGGCGCATATGCACTAATAATGGTAACCACCTCGCCACCCATCATTATCTTAACACTCATAATTCGGTCACTTTTCCTACGAACTTCAACCACGTCATTGACGAAATCACGAGCCACAATTATTCCAACACCGTTCCTATACTTATCTTTACTCGAATACCAAAGCTTGTATCCCCAAGGCTCTATGACTTTTGCCTTCAGCCAACCCACTTAGTTTCTTGGAGGCACAAAATGTTGATCTTTCTTCTTACCATAACCTCTACTAATTCGGTTGACCTTCTAGATAACGATCCAATATTCCAAGAAGCCAAACGAATCCTTCCATTGTGCACTAATCGTTTTACTTGTACTGTGCTGACTTAGAACACCCCTTGCCTATTTGACACCATATCAGGGCCCCGAGCATGGCGCGTTGCTTCAGGGCAGCGACCTAGCAACCCTTGCACATTTATCACCACACCGGGTCTAGGAAGTGTAGCGCGTCGCCGAGTAGGGGAACGCCTCAGCGAAATTCTTATTTTTGGTTCATGTCATGGGATGTGATCGAGGTTTTACTGCTAGTTGTCACGAGACCTACCGCAACCCTCCTCCTTTATCCGGGCTTGGGACCGGCAGTAAGTGTCAAAGACAAAAGTCCTCAACACTCACTGGCGGAGTTACTCCCTCCGATTCAAAATATAAGTATTTTTAGATGTTTTCACACGAATTTTGTTACTAATCAGAATGACAAAAGTACATCTAATTAATACTCTAAAGAATAAAGAAATTAGTAAAGAATTGCATTGGAAATACATATTTTGACCAAAATAAATGTAGACAGAAAAAGATATAAGGGTAAATTAGTCAATAAATGTACAATTCTTATAAAAATACTTATATTTTGCAATAAAAAAAAAACTTTTAAAAATAGTTATATTTTGAATTGGAGGGAGCACTAGTCTCTCATCATAAAACTTCTCATTAAAACACATCACAGCAACATAACAAGATAAGCAAACCCGGGCCTGATACCGTCCGTGGATCCCCATCTGGAAAAAGACAGCGGCAGCCCGATTATTAAAACTGATGAAATTTATTGTTTGTCGATTTGTAGGTGATGATTTGAAGGTAAATGAATGCTCAATTAATACGGGGTTAGTTTCAGACATGCATTAATTATGTCTGGTAAAGTGCTTTTTGGACTAGGTTTATTTTTTTTTTTTACTTAATTGTCTATGTCAGAAAATAGAAATAATGGTAAAATGAGAAAGAAATTTAATTTAGACAAATTTTATCCAATATTTTTTTAGTCATGTAGCATTGTGCCCAAACTACTAGTGAGAAATGCAAAGGAATAATTGTAGAGAGTTTCTTGCTGTGGGCAAAAAATTCATTGTCCTCGTTCCTGTTCCCAGCCAATCACAATTCATCCTGTGTGGCTTGAATTTAATGGGCCGAGAAATGAACATATAAAATATGAGTTTATATGAGAAGAATAGCCCAATGTCCTTATCTTTTAATATCATTATCTGTATTTCTATTGGTAGGCTACATTTTGAGGAACTATATATTGGGATGTCCTTTTGGCAACCTCTAAGACCACAACTTAATTACACCTGGATTTTTTGTTTTTTTTAATTATGTCTTAATATCTGGAGAAATGCAAACAGTCTATCTTGTAGTCAACCAAAAACTGCCATCTGTACTATAGATAGTGCAATATCTTGTTAGGGCCCGCCCGTATTTGGTAACTCTTTACCTGTTTGAGAATAATAATGAGGGAAAATTACCTTAGATCGTCTTTAAACAATTATTGAAGACATAGTTATATCTAAAAGTATTTTGATTTCTTGTTAGATCCTGAAATATAAATCGCGATTTTTAAATTGTTTCATCACCAGTTTAACTGGTTATTTCGACTAACATGTCCCACGCTCTTAGCACGACTTATCCACCAGAGTAAAATGGTAAAAAATATATGAATTTTTTCTCATCGTTGATCACACATGTAAAAGGGAAGACCAAAACTAAAGAAAACCTTCAATCCTAATTGTTTCTCTTTCCCTTTAATCCTCTTTAACCTGACATAAATTTCCTGAAAATTTTGCAACAAACCAAAGGATACCAAGCAAAACAATAACAATTGCTCTTAGAACAACCATAAGGAACGAACTGTTGGATCTCGACTCGGTATCGTTTTCGAAACTTCTCCATCTTGTGACGACACTGAACAGAGGTTTTGGAAGGAATGACCGGACATCTGACAGCAACAGATCGACGACCTCTTGTTAGTGATTTGCCCGGGGACTTCCTCGTCGGAGTGAATAACGGTGAAAACTATAGTCTCGTCATGAGACCAATACAGCTGAGGAAGGCAGCGAGATGTCTCGGCCGTTGCAATCGTTACTGCCGGCTTAGTTTCAATTGGTGATGTCATAGGAAAATCTTAACCTAAAGATGACGATCTGGCCATCGAAAAAATAATAAGATGTGTCTTGCTGATAATAGGGTTAGGTGTAAAGGGGTGGCTAGCTTGGACCACCGCTAAATGAGGGGGTGGGTGGTGGGGAAGACCTGCGCATCGGAGAGGCGTACACGCCCAACCTTAACAGAGGCCGGGGTGGGCTGGGGGCGTGTTTGGTTTTTGGTTAGGGTTTTTTTTTGAAGCATTATTTTTTGTTTTGGATAGAGATTAATTATGGGAGGGAGGGAGGGAGGGAGGGAGGGGTGGGTTGGGCACGTGTGATGTGAATGGACGATTATGCCCTACATAATTTGACAACTGACCAGAGCGTGAGACATTTTAACCGGAAACAATCAGTCAACCTGATGGTGGGACTATTTAAAAGTCACGATTAATGTTTTAGGACTTAACAAGAAGTCGAAATACTTGTAGGATCTAAATATGTCTTAAATAATTGTTTAAGGATGATCTAGATTATTTTCCCTAATAATAATAATGAAGAAGTAAAAAGTTTCGAAGGGACGGTAATTTAAACATTCATGCTTCCGTTTGTTTCGGATGGACAAATTTAGTCTTCAGAACAAAAATAGATATAGGATAATTGGAATATTTGGTCCTAAACAATTTTAGTTTGCTATGATTGGTCCCTAGATATCTTTCTTGGTGGGTTTGGTCCCAATTGTATTAGCATTGATACAGTTTTGGTAATTCCGTCCAAATTTTAGAGAGTCAACTGTTAATCAATGAGTTGACCAGGAAATATTACAAAAAGGACATTGCTAGGCTCCTAGAATTATTGGCTAAAACATTGACTAAAATATTTTTTCGGACTATTTTACCCTTTTTCAACAGTAATTGCCCTTTCCAATTAAAAAAAAAATTCAAAAATAAAACTTAGAATTTAATGCAGCATAGTACTTTCACCCTATTTTATCTCTCTACAAAACTCTCACCTCTCTTTAATGCATTATTTTCCAATTTTTCAGTTCATGGGAGTAAAGTTTTCCAGTTTTTCAAACAGCTCCGGTGAACAATAACTCCGGTAAACAGCTCCGGTGAATAGTATTACGAAAAACTTTTGCTTTTATAAAATTTCGTTACAAATATATTGAGTTTTTTTGTTGTTTAGCCTTGGAAACTTTTTTTTGCTATCAATATTCAGTCCATTTTTTTTTATCAAAAATCATGAACCCAACTGAGCCCAAAAACCAAGAACTCAAACAAGAAGTTAAAATTAAAAAATGGTAATTTTTTTTTTTTTAAAAACGTGCAAAAGAAAGGAAGGGAAAAAACTATACTTTTACTCCAGTCAAACTTGATTATGCTTGGTTTGTTGGAGAAGACGATGAATAGTAACTTCATTTGTCTTGAATTTGTGTTGCAGGGATGTTGATCATTTGAAATTGTTAGATCCAGTGCGGAATATTAATTGTCTTTGCACCATGCAAAAACCATTACGCATCCGTTGGATCTAAAATCTAACGGTTGAGATCATTTGGTTTAACAACTTCTTGTGTTCAGAACGCATGTTCTTGTATTCTGAACACTTGTTCTTGTGTTCTAAACACATGTTTTTGTGTTTTGAGAGTCCTAAACACATGTACTAATCAGCATTGCTTGTAAAAAAAATGTGTTCAGTAGACAAAAACAAGTGTTCTTGGTAAGAGAACATGTGTTCAGTAGACAAAAATACGTGTTCATGTTAACAGAACATGTGTTCTTGGCAAGAGAATATGTGTTCTTGGCAAGAGAACATGTGTTCTGATTAACAGTATTTTTTTTTTTTTTTGTGAAAAACTTTTGCTTTTATAAAATTTCGTTGCAAATATATTGGGTTTTTTTTGTCGGGTGCATGAAGAATTAATATATTTACTATAGCAGCCTAGTACAACTTGGTCCTTTGGAAGATTTATTTGTACAACTTGGCTCTTTGGAAGATTTATTTGTTCTTCAATGTTTCTTTGATGTAGAGGAAAAACATATAAAATATTCCTCTGTACGAAATGAACAAAAAATTGAACATTTATTTTCGGACATATTAGTTAGATTAAATAGTCAAATACCAAACAACAAATATTTTCTCTTTCTCATTTTTTTCTACTTTTTTCTGTTAAATATTTACTGAGATTGGGAAAGAAAATGTGAGATAGAGTATGAAAGAAGAAGAAAAATGGCAGCAAATGAGTGAATGAAGTGATTGAAAATTGTAGCCTATAAAAGAGTCTACCATATACATGTTTTAATGCTCCTATATAATTTTTTTCAAGCAAAAGTTAATGCTTCTCTAAAAAAGTACAAGCACTTATGGTTCCCAGCTACATTTTCTTCTTTGATGTAGAGGAAACGCATATCAAATATTCCTCTGTACGAAATGAACAAAAAATTGAACATTTATTTTCGGACATATTAATTAGATTAAATAGTCAAATACTACCAAACAACAAATATTTTCTTTCTCATTTTTTTCTACTTTTTTCTGGTAAATATTTACTGAGATTGGGAAAGAAAATGTGAGAGAGAGTATGAAAGAAGAAGAAAAATGGCAGCAAATGAGTGAATGAAGTGATTGAAAATTGTAGCCTATAAAAGAGTCTACCCTATACATGTTTTAATGCTCCTATATAACTTTTTCAAGTAAAAGTTAATGCTTCTCTAAAAAAGTACAAGCACTTATGGTTCCCAGCTACATTTTCCAAACCTGTTACAGCGCGGAACACCAACTATTTCGCACGGTGTGAAATATTTGGTGACCGTCAGATAAGAAAGCGGACGGCTGAGATCATTTGACTTTACATTTTTCATGATAAGTATTGAGACCAAAATGATCTCTGACGTTAGTTTCTTCATCCAGTGGCCATTAAATATTTCGCACGGTGCAGAACATTCGGTGTTCCGCACTTTAGCCGGATTGGCATTTTCCATCACTATTTTCAGAATTCTTACAGCAAATGTCATTATCACACTTTCGGTACATATTTATTCACTAATTGCACGTAAAATCCCTATATCTTTTGTTAAATGCTTACCCTAAATCCCTCTAGGGTTGTGAATTGATTACCCTAAAGTCCCTATAAAATATTATTTTGATCCCAAATTTTTTTTTAACAAATTGACCTCGGGATCAATTTTTATAATTTATAAATTGAACCATTTATTATGATGTACATTTTTTAATTTTAAAAATTTAACCCAATTTTTTTTTTTTATTTTGTAGCCAAATTAAAATTAGTGTTTGTTAGAACACTAAAACATTATGTGTTCTGAAATTATTAACACAAAATACTACTCCCTCCGTCCCAAATTATCTGTCCACATTTCCTTTTTAGTGTGTCCCAAATTATTTGTCCACTTTCTAAATAAAGGGTTCATTAATGATGATTTTTCCAATTCTACCCTTTACATTAAATATTGGAGAGAGAAAATAAAGAGAGAAAATGAGGTGAATTAAATTGGGAGTAACATTAAATAGGGTTATGTTTGACATTTTATCATATTTCACTCTAGAATTTGATGAAACCTTAATCCCCGTGCAAAATACAAAGTGGACAGATAATTTGGGACGGAGGGAGTATAACGATTACTTGTTATAGTATAAAATTAGATTTTGTGTTTATTATAACACAATGACTTATAAAACACCGCTTAAAATGAAAATCGAATATATGCAATAGAACAATGATCCTCATTATACTAAGTATTGTAGAGTTACTTAAACACCTATTATGATTAGATTACTTTTTAATATATAACATTTGTGAAATGAAGAACGAATCACAACGCCATAAAAATGATTATCAATACTATAACATTATGTAGCTTAGTGTTAGTTAGAACATGAAGTAACACATAGTCACTTCTAGAGTTAATTAAACATTATGTAGATTCAATTACTTGTTAACATATAACACATGTTAAAGGAAGAACGTATAATCTTATAAAACACCGCTTAAAAGGAAAATGAATATAATTACTATAACAATGATACTTAATATACTAAGTAATGTATAGTTACTTAACCAAATGTAATCATCTATTTACAACGATTTCATAATATTAATAATCTATAAACAGTCGTGGTTATTATCATTATAATATTATATAATTTAACTATTAAAATTATAATATTACTTAAGTAAGATATGAGTGACTTATATGTTCTCTCACCAAGAAGGCATTTGTCTTACGAAGAACACATGTTCTCTTGTAAAAAACATGTGTTTTTATCTACTGAACACATGTTCCTGAACACACGTTCTCTTACCAAGAACACATGTTTTTGTCTACTGAACACACGTTCTCTTACCAAGAACACATGTTTTTGTCTACTGAACACATTTTTTTACAGGGCAATGCTTTGACTAGTACATGTGTTTAGGACTCTCAAAACACAAGAACATGTGTTTAGAACACAAGAACAAGTGTTCAGAATACAAGAACATTCGTTCTAAACACAAGAAGTTGTTAAACCAAATGATCTCAGCCGTTAGATTTTAGATCCAACGGTGTGTAATAGTTTTGCATGGTGCAATTAATATTCCGCACTGGATTAACAATTCCCAACATCCCTGCAACACAAATTCAAGACAAATGAAGTTACTATTCATCGTCTTCTCCAACAAACCATGCATAATCGAGTTTGACTGGAGTAAAAGTATAATTTTTTTCCCTTCCTTTCTTTTGCACGTTTTCAAAAAACAAAATCACCATTTTTTAATTTTAACTTCTCGTTTGGGTTCTTGATTTTTGATAAAAAAAAAGAATGAATCTTAACAGAAAAAAATAGTTTCCTAGGCTAAACAACAAAAAACCCAATATATTTGCAACGAAATTTTATAAAAGCAAAAGTTTTTGCGCAAAAAAAAAAAAAGTTACTGTTTGTCGGAGTTACTATTCACCGGAGTTACTGTTCACCGGAGCTGTTTGATCGGAATAACTGTTCATCGTCTTCTCTGAAAAAAATTGGGAAACTCTTCAGCTTCTTTATGAGAATGAAGAAAGAAGAAGGAGAGAGATGATATAGTAGAATAGGTTGGTAGAGTAGAGCATTTAAAAATAAAGATAAATTTAATTTAATGTTCCAAATCACTGAAAGGGTAAGATAGTCATTTGACACCCTCAATTTGGGGATTTAGGGTTTCTATCCCCAAAATTCTAGGAGTAAATCATTTTCCTTACAAAAATATCCTTATATATGATGACTAATATTTTAAGTAGAGCTTGCATCCATTAATATTGGAGGTTCAAAAAGTTTAAGGAGAAAATACAATCATTTGAAGAAAGCGAATTTATTTTAGAACAACATAAATTAAAAAAGTAGGAAATTATTTTGGAAATAAAATATTATTTAATAGAAACCTGAACTATTCTTCTTTTCACGTAGATTTGAATAGTATTTTATTTTTGAAGTCAAATGCAAAATTTTAAACTTAAATTAATTCAAAGAAAATACAACTTGTCACGAAACTCAAAGATAATTTTCAAAATAAATTCGATCTCACCTTAATGTTATAGTCCATAAAGAATATATATTATATATATAAAAGTAGTTTACAAGTAGGCTATTTTTTCATAAGCAGCTAGTTATTATTATTATTATTATTTTAAAAAGAAAAGAACATGATGCATTTGCATATTCCTACTCAAGTCCATAGAAAATTCCAATCTTCCTCGTATCTTCCCAGTGGGATTGATTAAAACTTGTCTTTGAGATTCTTTTAAGTAAAAACAAAACTAATTAAGCAAAAAATTTTACTATTCCCTCCATCGAAATTGGATGTCCATATTTTAACTTTACAAAAAAATTAAATATATTAAATAAACCATAAATAAGTTGACACAAATTATTTATATTTTTAATTAAAGAGGTTAACGGTGATACTCATGTATTAGTGCAGTTAAATACTGAAATATAAGAAATTAGTTATTGAAGTTTATAGATTATTAAAAAAAAATGCGATATATCAATTTTAAGAAATTGAACATTCATTTTAGAACCATTTAAATTATTAGGTTTGACATTTAATTTAGAATGGAAGGAATATTAAATTTCAAAATAATTATATTGTACATATTCAACTGGGTGGTGTAGTAAAAGAGTTGCATACTGTTTCACACAATGGTTATTAAAACTCTATTCAAGGGCTGAGCACAAAAATTTCCCCCTCTAGAAGATTTTAATACATACATAGAAGAAATGGGATCAATCCTTCTCCTAAATCTTCACAAACTAGTAAACATCTCACTGTGTGACTTTTTTTCATCTCAGAGTCGAGCACTAATGAGCAAATGGTTAATTTTGATATGGACTATTGTCTAATAAAATATGTGATCCAGATTTTTCTAATTCAGAAAGAGAAACTTTTTTTCTGTTTATATAAATAAATCTGAATAACATGATCCATACCAGAAAAAAAACACAAGAAAATAGTTACTGGTAGCCCTACTTGTACGAATAAATGGACTGCAGAGTGCCATTTGGAGAAACAATGTGAACCAGAAAAAAAATAACAGAATCTTGCAAAATCCAATCAAAATCAAGAATTAGATATCAAGAAGATAAGGAGATCCCTTCTTCTTCTTCCATAGCCTATAAATTAACTACCAACTACCACTCTTCTACCATCACCAACAAACTTCCTTCCTTTACAACTCTATCAATTTAAAGTCTCACCCCACAATGGCTGCTTCAACCATGGCTCTTTCTTCCCCATCTTTCGCCGGACAGGCAGTGAAACTTTCCCCTTCTGCCCCTGAATTGATGGGCAATGGCAGAGTTTCCATGAGGAAAACGGCTGCCAAGCCAGTCTCATCCGGCAGCCCATGGTACGGCCCAGACCGTGTTAAGTACTTGGGCCCTTTCTCCGGTGAGCCCCCAAGCTACCTTACCGGTGAATTCCCCGGCGACTATGGGTGGGACACTGCTGGACTTTCAGCTGATCCAGAGACCTTTGCCAAGAACCGTGAGCTTGAGGTGATCCACTGCAGATGGGCCATGCTTGGAGCTCTTGGATGCGTCTTCCCGGAGCTTTTGGCTCGCAACGGTGTCAAGTTTGGTGAGGCCATTTGGTTCAAGGCCGGATCACAAATCTTTAGCGAAGGTGGACTTGACTACTTGGGTAATCCAAGCTTGGTCCACGCTCAGAGCATCTTGGCCATCTGGGCTTGCCAAGTCGTGTTAATGGGAGCCGTTGAGGGCTACCGTATTGCTGGTGGTCCTCTCGGCGAGGTCATCGACCCACTTTACCCAGGTGGCAGCTTCGACCCATTGGGTCTTGCTGAAGACCCAGAGGCTTTTGCTGAGCTCAAGGTGAAGGAGATCAAGAACGGTAGATTGGCCATGTTCTCAATGTTCGGGTTCTTTGTCCAGGCCATTGTCACCGGAAAGGGTCCATTGGAGAACCTTGCTGACCACCTTGCAGACCCAGTTAACAACAACGCCTGGTCCTATGCCACCAACTTCGTTCCCGGAAAGTGAAATGTATCTCTTTGAATGTAATATTCTTGTGAATTCATGGAAATATAGTGTTAATTTTATGTGCTTCAAGTGAACGTGTTTTTTCTCTCGTCTTGATTTTCACCTCCCTTTTTTACTGCCAGCAGTAGACAGCAACATCAAATAGTATTTAACCACAAAGCCCAAGAGGTTCAATACCATGTTTAGTAAACAGAGCTATGCTAAGTAATCTACTTTCTGTTCCTAAAATCACACAAACCATCTTCAATAAAAGCCTACAGTAATAAGATTAACATAAGAATTTAAGACTGAAAGTGCCAACTCGATATAAGTTTGCAATCTTGATAAGAGAATACTCATTTTTCCTATCAATTTTGCATAAAAAAAACGTGACATTTAATTCTGGACCAGCAAAGTATTTTTCTAAAAAACAAACACAGAGGAAAGAAAATGACGAAATGTAACCTCATAAGTAGTTGTATGGCAAAAAAAAAAAAAAAAAAAGGCAGTTTCATATGATAAAATTCTTGGATTCTATTAGGATTAACCCATATGTTTTCTTTCTTCTCTGTGGCACTACATCACACTATGCCGAACTTCTCTATGTATAATATATCTGTACATTATCCAACATGATCTCATATATTCCTACAACATAGCCTGGGAAACATTTCAAACAACATATGAATGCTAAGTATAGCATATACAACAACTGAAGCTACTTACATGAAGAAAATAATGGTGTATTAGGTGTAAAAAGAATGAATTGTATTATGTGTAAAAAGAATGAAATTTCCAGCCGCGCGTCTTCAACCAGGGACAGAGGTAGCAGGAAAAGATTAACATGGCTTCCGTGTCACAGAATAGCAGTGTCATGAATGCTCTAACCGCCTGTCAGCCATCTCAGTAGTCAGTTGTATCTACGCCAACCTCAAGAATGTGCAGCCCAAGCTCTGGCCACGGACTTCAGATAAAGTTCCTCGTACATGGCAGCGGATGTTTTCCAACTGAAGTCAAGACCCATGACCTTCTGCATAAGCTTTTGCCATCCTTCAGTATTGTTTTTATAGTGATAAAATGCACGTTCCAAGGCATTGCTCACTCCCTGTCATAATAAGAGTTGTCCATCATTTGAAATCTATTATTGGGACACGCAACACTGAGGTGGAGGAAAGAAAATGTTAATTTCAATTTTATACTAACGAAAATAAACTTACTTGTTCATCAGCTGTTACAAATGTGAATCCGTTTCTGAACTGTTCAGGTATAGTGTTATCATCAAGATCAAAGACACTGCAAGAATTCAGAAGTTTAACAAAATTCAATATCCTCTACAATTGCAACCTTGTTTAAAATTGTTCAACTACCATCCTACCTGTCATTCAGACCTCCAGTTTTTCGGGCTATGGGGATAGATCCATATCTCATTGCAATCATCTGCATAGTAAATGTTCCGAAAGGTATTATTAAAAGAACTTACAGAAAAAGAAAAAGGAACAATATTGGAGACGGTTGTACACATCAACGTTTGCCAATGTTTTCGAGCTAACATAAAAGAAAATATTACTAACAAAAAATTGCTAGTGTTGTACCTGTGTAAGGCCACAAGGCTCAAAGATGGATGGGATGATAAACATATCAGATGCAGCATATATTAAGTGAGCTAGCGACTCATCATACTTCAGTATCAATTGCGCATGTTCATGACTTTGAAACTGCTTGGCAATATCCTCAAACTCTCTCTACAAAAGAAAATAGAGCCTTAGCAACAATAGATGATCAAAATTTGTTGCAAACATAACCGTCAGAAAGTATGATAGACCCCATGTAGAAAGCATTTAGTGGAATTATAACCATAAACCAAAACATGCAAACATAGAGTCGACAAGCAGTAGAAAGTCTCTAACCAGATATATGCACGGCATATTACACCATGATATCTTTACAAACCAAAGATAATACTCCCTCCATCCCAAATTGAATATCCTATTTTTATTTTAGTTAGTCCCAAAATGAATGTCCACTTTACCCAAATATATGAATTCTCATAACTAACTTCATATATATTTAAGGGTTGCAAATGCCGCTAACATGTGAGTCCTATATTTAAGGATATTGTTGAAACTTACTCATGGTCAAACTAGTTTTCTTAATTGTTGTTCAACTTCAATGTGGACATTCAATTGGGAAAGAGGGCTTAATAATAAGAAGAAAAAACAAACACAGTAAAAAGGCGGGAAACGAGGAAAAAAAGAGAGCAGCAAAATGTTATGGCCTTTACATTGACCCTGAAGCTTCACAGACCTAAGAACAAATCCATAAATCATATTTTCCATATGGATCTTAATCAGGGACAATTACAGGTTGCATCCGAGACTAAAAGTGGGAGCTCGGGATCCTATATTGACTTCCCAAAGAGTTGGCTATGCTTTAGCAACTAGAAGTATCAGTTGAGTGTAAAAACTGTCTTCTATGCTAGTAAAATTTGAGTTAAACGTCAATTAACTATTGTCTAGTAATACGGATCTGGTATATGGATGATTATCGAGATGGCTATCAACTGGAAGAAATAGAATTAAATCAACACAAGATTTGTGAGAAAGTACTACCACATGCTACACAGATAGCATTTCTAGAATTCTACTTCTCTAATACCCTGGCAAATGAATTGATTGAACTCTGAGAAAGACCACTAGGGTTTTTGCAGGATGATACTCTGAAACCCTTCAGAGTTTAACCATACGCTGAATTTTGTATGCCAGTCAGATCACGAGCTTTTGTCGAGTTTTAGGTTCAATTAGGACTTCAATATTTTCTAGGACTAGTTGTTTGAGGATATAAATTGCCATGCCAATACTCCCACCACGTCACTAGGAAAATGGATTATGTAACAGGGTGAAAGGCATAAAGATTTACAGATGGATTTTATTTATTCAAGGACACCAAAGCTCTTGAATATTTACTAGGAAAAGCAGTTTGTATAACAATTTTCCAAGGCTAGCACTCCATCGAGTTCCTTAGAAAAATGGATTATTTAAGAGGGTTTTAAGTCATAATTCTGTGCATAATTCAGGAGGCTATTGCTGTTACAAATCACTAACAGAGTAACAGTGGCGATGTTGGTTAACCATTAAGGTTCACTTCTAAACAATTACAAAACATATCTTCATCCAACTGGGAAACGAATTGTGAAAGGAAGAAGGGACACGTCATGCGATATCAACAGCGACATTCTGTTCCCAAAAGACGGAAAGTAAGCATTTGGAAAACCAGGAACTACACAGGCAATCATACTAAAATCATTACTGTGCCTGCCACATCCAGTGGCAGTGCTTCGTGAAATTAAATCTTGCTTCCTTTTCCCCAAGGCTATATCTATTAGGCTTTATAAGATGAAATAACAAACAATTGATTGTCCAAGAGCCAAATCCTAAAATTAGTAGTTTTCTTCCATTTCCTACTTCATCCAATTATGTAAGTCTATTTTGTCTATAATTGTGTTTTATTCTGTGTTTATTTTTTTGTGGGGTCGCAAGTACAAAATACATGCTCTATTATAAGATGAAATAACAAACAACTGATTGTCCAAGAGCCAAATCCTAAAATTAGTAGTTTTCTTCCATTTCCTACTTCATCCAATTATGTAAGTCTATTTTGTCTATGATTGTGTTTTATTCTGTGTTTGTTTTTTTGTGGGGTCGCAAGTACAAAATACATGCTCTATGTAAGCAGCGAAGTTGAGGAGGTGATTAAAGTTTTTAATCTCCATGTTATGCTGGTTAAAGCTTTTAGTCTCCAGCTTCCAAAACCATCATATATCTGTTACCCCCAGGATCACCACAGATACAATTGCAGACTTCAACATAAAGAAAAAGAAATTGTGTTTGATATGATATGATATTCTTAACAAGTAGCCAACAAGAAGACAGATGCACCTGCAGGATGGAAAGAAAACATTTTTCTTAGTTTCATAAGAAATTAAAGAGATATTCTGCTACTTCTGTTAGTAAGCCTCAAGAGTTGGTGAATATGCTTTCAGTCCCAATTGAACACTTTCTAGGAATCATCTGTAGCCATTGCTCCAATAATGTAGAATGCTACTACCTCCGTCCCAAATTGTTTGTAACGTTTCACTTTTTGAGATATCCCAAATTATTTCAATGCATCTTTATTATTACTTTTACAGTCTTACCCCTAATTTATTACTCAACTAACCGCTAATAATAATTTTCCACTCATTGATTGAGGGGTATTTTAAACTTTTTTTCTCATATTAATTTTTTTCCAATCATTTCCTTAATCTTGATGAAAACTCCAAATGTGGAAAGCATTTTGGGACGGAGGTAGTATAATACGAAATGAAATAAGAATTTTATGCAAATTTCTAGCTGAACAAGATAAAATCAGAAGCATTAAGATGTTGGAAGAAATTTCCTCCCCTTCCTCCTCGAACCATAACAAGACTGAACCATGATGGTAGAATCTTGTTTTCATTAAGTTATCATTCATTTCAAATGCTACAAAAAAAGGAAAGGGAAAAAGATAAAATCAAGTCCTTGACTACAGTGGAAAGTTATATGCCTACCTGAATATGTGGCACAGGACTTGATCCAAGGAGGACGAACTGACCGCCTAGCTCCACTGTTCTATAAAGTGCATGCCTGATCAGATGCACACCTTTCTGGGGAACCAGTCTGGTTATGCAGCCAACCTGCTCAATAGACAAGAAATTTCATGTAACCAATGATGTTAAAGGAAGATATAAAATCCTGCATATAAGCACATATTCAGTTTTGGACCTTTCGGTGGAGAAGTCATAGTTTTATCCAACATGAAAGGAGTCCAAAGACGCATCTATCCTCCAAAGATGCATCTCATGAACAAGCAGTAACTACCATAGTCAAACCTCTAAGTAACACGCATCCAATGCACATAGAAACTTTAGGAGCTTAACAATACCCCATAACCTCACTCATGTTGAAATTTTAAGTTCAATTTTCTGGTGTCAAATTAAATCACCAAGTTCTTTTGCTCCCTTTTCCCCTTGCCCATGCATGATCTCTAGAACATCCAATTCAAATAGATAATGGAAAGAAAAGATAAGTAACGGTGTATTGCTTACAGAGACAATGGAGACTAATAATACCTAAGTCAATGTCAAAATAATTTGAAGGTGTATCGGCCAAGAATGTTACCAGGTATTATGTTACATTGTTACTTTGCTTCAGTCTACAGTGTATCCTGCTGCTCAAAGAGCTTCTACTGACTGGTGCTCATTAATAAATTCAGAGTACTTAAAAAGATTGAATGAACTAGACGAAACCAAAATCTTAAGCGCATTCTACCATTCTTCAGTCATTTTCAATTTGCACAAACTAGAGTTGTTAAAACAAGTATTTTTCTTCAGTAAAAGGTAAATAAATGGAGGAAAAAAAAACAGAACACAAAACATAGGATCCTATATTTGGATAACTTTCCATTCCATTAGGAAACCCGAGATAAAAGGTATGAACAGTGATATCCCTATTTCCCATAGTTATTTTGGGAATCTCACTAGAAGTTCTTGTGTCTCATTTCTTCTAGGAAAGTAAACTGAATATAGAATGACAAGATCACTAGAAGTTCAAAATTGAAGAATTTATAATTACCAAGGGCTGTTTGACTTTAGCAGATGAAAGATTCAGGTATCTCCTCAATGCATCTTTGTTTTCGGCTTTGCCGGCAGTATCTAGGGAACTGTACTGAGCATTGAGCAAATTATCGGTTGCTGGATTCCATGCATCAGGGTCAATTCCATTGAGAATTCCGACGAATTTCTTAGAATGAGAGTTTAGTGTTGTATGAAGGCCTTTTCCTCCCTGAATAAGATAAATGCATAAATTAAGCAGAGATCCCTCGTCTGAAACGATTCTCATTAAAGAAAAAACAAGAACCTTAACATCATTAATCCCACATCTTCTTTACAAAAGTAAACAGCCTTTCATATCATATCAATTTCATACTAGCTGATGAATATAAGATTTACATTGGGGGATATACACAGCCTCCTATTATTTTTTTTCATTAATAATAATAATAATAATAATAATAATAATAATAATAATAATAAATACAACACAACAACAATGACATAACCCATTAAGTCCCCGATAATTGGGGGTATGGGGGGATGGATATGAGACATACCTAACCTTCGGCAATAAATGCAGAAAGTGGCTACTCCTAGAATACCACTGAAACAGATGAATTGGAGACTAACCTAACCTTTGTGCATTCTCACAAAGTAGTTACTCACATAATACCACTGAAACAGCAGCCCCCCTATAACGTCACGTTTTCTATGGAATCATGCCCTCAAATCAAAGCCAAAAAGCATCAAACCCAAAATAATAATAATAATAATGATGATGATGATGAAAAAAGAGGCTGCCTTTCGACAAAGGACTTTCAAGTTTCAGGTGGATTACAATGACTGAATCCTCAATTCTCTGCCTTTTGTTTATATGAGTAAGAGAATCACTTTTAGCATTTGTGAACACTTAATAATCATGTGAATTAGAAGGTCTGTCTCTATAAACAAAGCCTGATCAGAGGTAACATTTTCTAGAAGCTCCAATATAACAGCCTACAGTAGCTTCGCTCAAAGTGAACCAAAGAGAGTATGCAGATAACAGTACATGCATTTCTGAATATCTACTCAGATTTCCTTTTCTGTTCTTCCAACGAGTCATGCGTCTTTTTGTTTTCTCCTTCAGAAATGAATGATATACCAACAAGTTTAT
Organism: Vinca minor; assembly: GCA_026122235.1. Lineage (NCBI taxonomy): Eukaryota > Viridiplantae > Streptophyta > Magnoliopsida > Gentianales > Apocynaceae > Vinca > Vinca minor. Next base: position 1,028,190 of record JAOCZM010000286.1, read on the forward strand.
TTTGTTTAGGAAAAAAAGGAAAAAGGAAAAAGGGTCCATGTCCACATAATCTTATTACAGCACCAGAACTATCACCTTCTACCACTGAGTTCTCATTTCTTTTCACAATCCACAAGATGATGGACAGTATATTGTCCTTCCAGTTCGAAAGCGAACGTAATTGTAGAACCAACTGTAACGTTTCATAAATGGTAGTCTATGGATCACTAATTTGGAACCATTTGAACCAAACAGACACTTTGCCTGTGCCCAGCAACTCCATTTTCACCCAAATTTGTTGGAAAAACCAATAGCTGTGGTACTGTAAGTCCAGAAGGGCCTCTTTCATACCTTTTTTTTAAAACTTAAAAATCAAATGTTTAAGAGTTTAACTATTCATGTGTTTTGTTAATAGATAATATAAGTGTTCATCTATTACAGTGTGATAGATAAGACAAGTCTTATCATGTAATTGTTTAAGTCTACTTGGCTTCTCTATTTGATAAATATGCCTGTAATGGTGGCACATCTAATCAGTTTATTGAAGCTGTCATTGCTATGGTGCTTCATTTGCTGTTATTGAACCTTTTTTCTCTTCTTTTAACCTACAGACACTACCCGAAGGTGCACACATGGCCTCTATGTCTAAGAAGAGGTTTGAACCCCGGTTGGAAATAGGGAATTACACCCATCTTACCAACTAAGCCAACTCCTGCTGATTGCTATTCGACCTAAAGAGTAAGTATATGCGAGATAAATACACATTTACAATGAATTCAGTGAGCTATAACAATGAATTAAGTGGTCACTGCATCAAGGAACAAATTTCGGATTTTCTGCCTACTGCTTGTAAATAAAGCAATTGAAAATGCAATATTAACTAGCTCTGTTGGAATGTACTTACCAATAAACTCAAAATGTAGGATTGCATGGTTAACAATCAGGAAAAGACAAGAAGTCTGATAAAGAGATGATGAAAAACAAAATGATTCCTAAGATCCGCAATAAGTCATTAAAAAAAATACTAGAATGATCATCGGACAAAAAACAACTGCAATTTAGCAAGACTCAAAGATATTTGCATTTTCTATCAGTAGTAGATACCCATACCTCAGCAGTCTGCACCTCCTGGGCATATGTTGGTGAAACTGTTGTCACAATGTTCGAGAACACAATTGCACCCTGAAACCAACAATAACATTTAGAGATAAATCAAAAAGGATAACTGCAAATCCAGCTGAAGTAATCATTTAGAGAGAAGAAAAATAACTCCACGACCTTAAGAGGATTGACCCTATCAGGACCTGAGTGATGCTGCATCCTATCTGGTCTATTTAAACGGCTAACATCAAGGCCACATGATGCTAAATCTGAAGCTGATGCAGCCCCTTGATACTCAAAATTATGGCACGTAAAACATATCCGAGCTGAATTAAACCCTTTCGGTGCGTAAATATCCCAATAAAGTGGAGCCTTAGAATAGAATTGAAAACTTTCAGACCAAATGTATATTTTAGGGGGGAAAAGAAGTAAATGTGACATAATTATAGAGAAGTATTCCATACCACAAAAGCTGTCTGCCAATCATGGCAATGGATTATATCTGGTTTCTTGCCTGCTTGAAGAAGTAACTCGAGGGCTGCCCTGCTAAAGAATGAGAATCGCTTAAAATCATCATGTTCCCCATAATACTGTCCTCTCCAAAAGAATTTGCCCGGATGAAGAGGCTCAATAAAATAGACAGGAAGCCCTGAAAATTAAATCCAGGTCGAGTAATTTACTAATTATTATCATAATGAATTGGTGCACTATGACAAATATTTCAGAATAAAAGTCAGAAAATGAACCTTCAACAGTGCCAATCCAGATTTTATTTCTGAATAACCGGCCATCAAAATATGACTCCACTTCAAAATCTAAGGCCTGTACACATCAAAGCATAAGGTTAATGGTGATAATTTTAATACTGAAAGTTCTTAAAAATCTAATTTCTTAAACAATAAACTTACTCTTAAGTCACGAATAAGCTCATAATTGATGCAGTCATATTTAGGAAGAACAATTTCCACAAGGTGTCCTCTCTTTTGTAGCTCTTTACCAAGACCAGCCACCACATCACCCAGACCACCAACCTTCAATTTAGAAAAGGAAAATAATTCTTCATACCTTCGATCAATATGTATAATTAAATTTCAGAACTGCAGTAATCTTCGATACGAACTTCAGTGGGCAACATATACGGCTGTCAACATAGAAGGGTCTTATTCTCACCGATAGCAACTAAAGAAGACTGAGGTATTAGGAAAAAGGAAGCAGGCAACAAAGATAAAAGGAAAGAGCATAAATACAATCAACTGCCCTAGGACAGGAATCAGAATTCAGAACTTCAAGAGAGAACTGACAAAGATGTTCCCAAGAATCTGTAAACTACCCTACAATCAACTCTCCTAGGACAGGAATCGGAATTCAGAACTTCAAGAGAGAACTGACAAAGATGTTCCCAAGAATCTTTAAACTACCGTACAAGATTCCTCAAATTCAACATAGAAGATTAATCACCTTAAGAAACCTTAACTGGTAGTCTATCAGCCAAAGATTTTCCTTCTTTTGCACAAGGACTAAGAAGTCCTTCACATCCAACAGATCTCTACTGGCTTCCTAGATTCTAAATTAATCAATCTTCAAAACTTTAAACATTGTGTCCCTAAGAAGAATTGTTTTTACTCATTTCTATGACTTTTTAGTGTCAATAACCACATAGAACCATGTATACCTTCAATATTAAAGCATCCTCAGGATTTGATTCTTGTATTCTATTCCCCCGAGTAAAACAAATATAATCCAACAAACTATTAAGTTAAATAAATTATCAAGAATCTAACATATGCAAAAGTGTATCATTTCAATAGAAGGTTGTAAGAAAGAAATGAACCATTGCAAATGTTTAATGAAAAAATGACAAATTTGAAGAAAGATATATCATGATTCTTCAAACTACTGTGTGAAATGAACTACAATATGGTTAAAAGAAAAAAGAAAAAAAAAGAATCATGTATAAGTTTACTCCAAATATACTCCCATCATGAAAAACTTTGAGCTCAATAAAACCCTTAGTATCATTCTATTAATTTTTTACTTAATATTATACATATCAATGACAACCATATGTAATCCTTTCTTTGGTTCGCATAGCCAGCCCAGCTACTTGGGAACTAAGGCTTGGCGGTTGTTGTTGTCGTTGTGTATTATAATTATGATTATACATATCAATACAAAGTTCATTAGGCAAATAACAAAGTTCAGGGGAAAATTTATCAGTAAGTTGTTCCATAATAACTTGGATATCTCTGGTACAAACTCTTGTCTCTGTGCAATAGGCATTCCTTCTAAATGGTAAATTGTATTTCGCGGAATGGATGAAAGACTGACGACGAAAAGGTTTCCTGTCATATCATCAAGTCATCAACTGGTGGAGGTTAATGAGTGGACCTAGTTCACTTTTCAAGAGATGAAAGATTCTCTAGAGGTTTTCCTAATGCTTGTGCATAGGATACCTTACCAAGATAAGTAAGTAACTCTATAGAAAGTAGAAAGTAGCTTGATAGTGCTCCTATGTTGTCTACACGAACTTATGTCACATTCAAAGTCACATTTTTTAAGAATAAAATTAAAGAACAGAGGAATCATAAAGGTTAAAATCATAAGTACATTCAAGTATACCTTCGCAACAGGAGCCATCTCAGCTGCAATATGAATAATGTGTAATGCCTTACTAAAGATTTGCAAAAGATCAAAGTTAGAAACTGACACATCTAATGCTGCATCATAATAGAAATTGGAAACAGTAGAACATACAAAATATGATAAATGAATATCCACAAAAGAAAAGAGAATTATAAACCTTTTAGGAGATGATATTAGTCTAAGAAATGTGGAAATGATTTCATCCTCATTCTTTTCCCTGCATGATTGGTACGCATCGCAAAACCGTGCATCTCTCTTCCATACCATTTCTCTCAACAAGTAGGCATCATCCGCCAAAACCTTCTTCTCAAGCAACCAAGCATCAATCATAAGCAATAAACGACTCCAGAATTCCCAAGGCATGTCATTCGCAGGTTCATCCAAATCTTTTCTCTTGCCTTCCCCTTTCAGTTTATTGAGCGTCTCCCGGAAGTCTTTCACAGAATCTTCATATAACTGAACATAAGTATATATCTCTTCATCAGATTTTTCCAGGCGCTCATCAAGAATTTTTAGTTTGTGCTGCATTAGGTCATTATAATGCTGCATCTTCTCTGATGAAAGCTTATAGACATTAGCCTCTTCAAGAGAATCTTCAAGTTTCTCGACCTTCTTTCTCAGTTCGTGATTCTCTTGCAGCACAAGGATAGCTTGATTTGCTTGTTTAGTTGCCTCATCCAGTAATTTTTGCAAATCGTCTACCCTCTCATACAAAATTCTGCATTCAGATCTCAGGGTAGAAAGTTTTGAAACATCTTCTAGAGAATCAGCAACCTTAGCTTCCAATTCCCTCAAAGAAGATTCCAATAATGACCTCTCTTTCTCTAGTATTTGCACACGTGCATTTGTTTCCTTCATTTCAGTAAGCCCTCCTCTTAGCATTTGCAGATCACTCTTTAGGGTCATATTCTCCTTTCTCAGTAAATATAGTTCTTCACTAAAAGAATTGACACCAATGACATGAGTGTCATGTATTACTCTCTCAGTGCCACCTCTAGTGGACAGCTCAGTCCGCAGCTTTTCCAACTGATCTTCAAGGACCTCGACATGTATCTTTTCATGTGCTGCAACCTTAAGTCTCGCATCTGTTTCAGCCAGTTTTAGTTCCAAACCGTTGATCTCTCCCTGTAAGGTCTCTTTCTCATCAAGAATTTTTTCAAGATCTTCAAGTGCACGAATTCGAGCTTGATTGAGCAGATGAATATCTATTACATGATAAAAAGTTAATGAGTGACTTCTTAAGTAATGACAACAGGCTAAAGCATAACAGATTTAAGCTTAGAAAGGAGAAAATGAAATGCTTACTTGTCTCAGCATTCCTTATCATCCCAATCAAATCTTGAAGATTGACATTTGAAAGATTTCCCTTTCTATCTGTATCAATTGACTGCTTTAAACAGAAAAAACACTAGTTATGGCCCCAATGATTTTATTCATCCTCATAACGATAAATTAAACTCCAAGAGTAATCATAGACATAATTGGAATGGAAAGAAACAATAGCTTCATCCCTTATGTCATAAAAAACCAACAGGTGCTTATCCATTTTCAGAAGCCTTTCAAGAAAGGTGAAAACACCCATGAACGACATTACACTCCAAGGTTAACTCTACCAAGAAACCCTTTATACTCTTCAAACAAATATTCTTCCCAAAAATGATGATATTGGATAAAACATGCTAAAATCATAATTCGCTAAGTTAAATTGCATACAGACATTTTTGGGTTTAGAAACATCTATGCTTAAACACACTTGAGCCAGAGACTTTCATCTGTAAGTATTGTCAAAATTAAAGCAGAAATATGTAAAATTGCTGATCTTAAAGAAATAACCGCATAAACGTATCATAAGAAGAAAACAAATTAAGAAAAACTATCTTTAGTAGCCTATTTCATCTTTCAACGCAGAAATATCTATGCAAATAGACACTTTTGGGTTAAATTGCATATAGACATTTTTGGGTTTAGAAACATATATGCTTAGACACTTGAGGCAGAGACTTTCATCTGTAAGTATAGTCTAAATTAAAGCAGAAATATGTAAATTTGCTGATCTCATAGAAATAACTGCATATACTTATCATAACAAGGAAAGAAATTAAGAAAAACTATCTTTAGTCAAAAACTATCTTTAGTCACCTATTTCATCTTTCAACACATACAAAATTCCTATACCAGCAACTTTAATAGAACGAAATAAATATTAAGCCAAAAAGAAAAGAAAAATATGTAGATAAGGAAACAGATATCTTAATGTAGTTTTACGGGAATATGATACATAAACAATTCCAAGTGAAGTCTAAAATAAGTTATCAGAGTACTGCCAAGCTCCCTCTTAGTTTATATATTGACAGTGAAAAAGTATCTGATTCAAAGTTTACATACCAAAGATCTACTCTCACTTAGCAGAGTCAAACTACTGCTTTCATTTGATTGCTCAACGTCTGGCACAGGATCAACATCATCTACTGCTGCATCTTTGAAAACTGGTATGCTTTTCTTCGGTAAATTTTCTGCATCAGAATCTTCATCACCAATTTCCTGAGAATTCAGATTTCGTCTAAATTAAAGTGGAAGTAAGTAAATTCACTGATCTCATAAAAAAACCACTTTACCTGTCAGAAAAAGGTACGAAAATCTAAGCTGAACCTGTTTCATCTTTTAATGCATACAAAGATTCTTATAGCAGTATCTTCAAACATTAACTCGAAAAAAACATGTAGATGAGCCAACAAATAGCTGAGTGCAGTTTTACAGGAATCTGATACATAAACAATTTTCATGTGAACTTGAAAATAAGTTAATGAATATTGTGTCAAGCTCCTTCTTAGTTTATATTTTGACAGTGAAAAAGCATCTGAACCAAAGTTTACATACCAAAGATTTACTCTCACTTAGCATACTCAAACTACTATTTTCATTTGATTGCTCAACTTCTGCCACAGGATCAACATCATCTACTGCTGTGTCTTTCAAAATTGGGATGCTTTTATTCGTAAGATTTTCTGAATCAGAGTCTTCACTACCAATTGCCTGAGAATTGACATTCGGTCTAAATTAAAGCGGAAATACATAAATTCACTGGTCTCATAAAAATAACCACGTATACCTATCAGAAGAAGAAAATAAATTAAGACAAACTATCTTAGTTCACCTATTTCATCTTTCAATGCATACAAATATTCCTATAGCAGCAACTTTGATAGAACGGAATAAATATAAAACAAAAACAAACAAGGATGTGATAAGGCAACAAATATCTAGTGCAAGTTTTACAGGAATCTGATACATAAACAATATCAAGTGAAGTCGAAATAAGTTATCTGAGTATTGTCAAGCTCCTCCTAGTTTATATATTGACTGTGAAAAAGTATCTGAACCAAAGTTTACATACCAGAGATTTACTCTGACTTAGCAGGCTCAAACTATTAGTTTCATTTGATTTCTTAACTTCTGCCACCGGATTAACATCATCTGTTGCTGCGTCTTTCAAGATTGGGATGCTTTTATTTGGTAAACTTTTTGAATCAGACTCTTCATCACCAATTTCCTGAGAATTCACATTTGTCGGGCGACTAGGATGGATTTTCTTCACTTGTTTCTTATTTTGTGAACTGTACATATTTCATGACTTACTGTTTAACAAAATTCTGAATAGATGAAATAGAAACAATAAAACAAATACATGTGAATGAAAGTTTCGGGTCATTTTCAGAAAAGAATTAGCAAAAGAATTTAAGATATGATACAGAAAAAAGGTTAGGTTTGTCTCCTACCCACTTTGTGCATTCATTGCCAAAGGTTAGGTCAGTCTCCAATCCATCTGTTTCATTGATATTCTGAGAGCAGTCACTTTGTACATTTATCGCCAAAGGTTATGTCTGTCTCCTATTCATCCCCGCCCATACCCCCAATTATTGGGGACTTAATGGATTATGTTATTATTATTGTTGTCGTATACAGCAAAGCCCTCAATAAAGTTACATGAAGTGGGGAAGTTTTTACTGCACAACGATTCGGCTGAACAACTAATCGGCCACACTAAAGCAACTCATTTTTGTAACTTGACTTAAAATAAAATCAAAATTGCCTCCATTCTTACACCAGAACAACCTCTGGTCCTCTGCATATCACAAAACATGTAAATAATTGAATAAATGGGAAGAAAACACACTACACATAGTAGGAGATAGGAGGAAAGTGAATCTATCCCTATTAGTACAAAACTGAAGTACATCATTCCGTAAAGAGATTAGTTCACCAAGGATGTCATGGAAAATTCAATCCCACTTTAATGAGTGGGAATGTTTATTCACATTAAATACCCTCATGAAACCACTCCAAAGATGGGCATAGCTAGTTTAATGTAAATTTATAGGTGCCTTTATTGGTTGCTAAACTAAGATACCTAAATACAACCAAGTGTCCCATACTCCCCAACAATTTAACTTGAAAAAATCATATAGTTTTATCCATCCACATGTAATTCCAACCAGAAACAATTTAGTAATTTCAATATTTTCACATCAAGATTAGTGCTGATTTTGCAGTCCTAATGATACTGAACATATGGTTGAGAGCTTCTGTTACCATAACCAGCAGATAGTCACTTTAGAATCACTTGCTATTCTTATCCAGTAAATATATGAAATTTAGATTCGTCCCTCCAGATCGGGAAAGGTCAATAACAAGCAGAATGGCAACAGTTGATGATAAAAGTCACTTTCTCCAAGCAGGAAATAATGGATAGAAGCATTAAAAGTTCCAATTCCATCAAAGAAGTGCAAGATTGTATACATAAACTTACAAAAGACGTATTCCAATCATCATAACAGGAAACTACCAAATTATACATATCCTCCTAATTAACTTCCATCTACCACATTAAAACTTGAACAAGGTAAAACAGCCAAGAAATACTTAAAATTAAATAAAAATTCAGAATCATCCAAAAGAACCAGTAGAAATCACAGCCACATTTGCAAAAGCAACAATCAAGCTTGAACAAATTCAATAACCTAAGAAAGGCAGCCAAGGATTACGAAATACAATAATCCAAATTCATAACTTCAACAATTCTGGACAAACAGAACATCAAACATCTTACATCATCAATTTCGGTAAAAACAAATTTCTATATTAAGACGCGAACTAAAAGCAAGAAGAAGAAAAAATCAGCTCCTCAATAAACCTTCGAGAAAACAAAATCAAAGACAGTATTACCTATAATTGCGGTTCCGCATTTTGCAAGAAGTCGGAAAAAATCCATGTGAAGGTGAAGGCCAAAATCGAACATTCACATGCTTAGAGTAGAAGCCTCTTCCATAACACCATCCTTGGCTCAATAAATGCGTTGGTAGCTTTGCCTCCATTGATTGAAACTCTTTAATTCCACACACTTTACTGCGTGTTTTCAAACTTTCTGTGTGATTTACTGTGTGTTCTTCTTGTGAGAGAAGGAAGAGAGAGAAAGAGAATCAACGGTTTCTTGGAGCAAGGCGCTCACTCTTATATCTTCTCTTCGTTTTTCAGGTGAAGTGGAGGAGAAAGATCCGGTGCGTGCAAGTCTATGAGAAGTTTGCCCAGTTGACACGTTGAGCAGAATTAGTAAGATGACTACGATGCGGAACTAACTGTTATTCTGAACATACGAAATGGGTAGTGATAATGCCAGAGCAACAATCCTCCTGCAAGAGCGATTTATGTGCATGTGACAAAATCACCCCTCTAACATATTAACTAAATCTTTTAATTATTTTTTCTATTTTCTCTCTATCCTGACCTGATCTTTCTCTCTCCCCTAGATTCTTTCCTTATTTTTCTCTCAAACTCTCTATTTTCATATGATTTTTATTTTCATATCTGTTGTTTTTTTCGTTTTTTCCTGTCTGTTTTTTTTTTTCCGTTTTTTCTTCTCTCCATCTCCAAGTGATTTTGTTTTCTTCTCTATTCTTCTCTTTCATTATCTCTTCTTGTTCTTTTGTCTAACTTTGAATTATATATATATATATATATATATATATATATATATGTGTGTGTGTGTGTGTGTGTGTGTGTCCAGATAATTTTCAACTATTTTCGGTAAAAGAGGTAAATTTTATTATTTTTATTGAGCTTTCGATTTTATATTGTTGTTGAATGATTCAATCCAATAAAATGATCTATTCAGTGAGGAAATTGAGAGAAGAAAAAATAATAAAAAACAGAGAAGAAAACAAAATCACTTGGAGATGGAGAGAAGGAAAAAAGAAAAAAAAACAGAGAGATAGAGAGAGGAAAAAACGAAAAAAATAATAATAGATATAGAAACAAAAATCACGAGAGATTGAGAGAAAAATAAGGAAAGAATCTAGAGGAGAGAGAAAGATCAGGTCAGGATAGAGAGAAAATGGAAACAATAATTAAAAGATTTAGTTAATATGTTAGAGGGGTAATTTTGTCACATGCACGTAAATCGCTCTTGCAGGAGGATTCTTGCTCTGGCATTATCACTACCCATACGAAATACTCCCTCCATTCCTAAATATAAGATTCTTTAGACAATTTAAGAAAACTAAGGAAGTTGTCATTTTCACCTAAACTTCCAATATTATCCCCCACCCTCCCTCTCTCTCACTTCTTTGTCATCAAGAAAGGAAAATGTTGAGGGTATAATTGGAATAAATTGTTGACAACTAATAAAACATCCTTAAACGACAATTAATTTGGATACCTAGATATCTCCTAAACGACAATTAATAGGGAATGGAGGGAGTAATTATTAAATCGTTTAATAAGAATATCTAACGGTAGAAAAAATAATTATTTAAAAAAATTAACATCCGTTAGATTTTTTTTACTCTGCACATATGAAACATGGGACGGTTCCCCATATTTTGCAAGTATAGAATTCCGTACATTTCTCATCATAGCCGGATCGAATTAAGTAAGGATTTATCTTGATTTGAAGGTGATTTTGCATTGCGAGTAACTTTATCTTAAACGAGGAGTTGACATTTTTAGTAAATATGTAATGAATTTATTAGTCTGAATACACGTTTTAACTTACACCGCATCTAGTACGTCAGAATTGAATGGAATGAAATCTCTCTCCATCCAGAATAGTTTTGGAAGCGTCTTCCATTCGATTGATTGGGAGACAAAGTCATAATGGAATGTATAATATATGTTTACGAGAAAACCAATTAATTGCAAAATGTATAAATTTTCATTCGAAACAATCATATTTGTACCCAATGGCGAATTCTGTGGAGGAGATGACCATCCCAAACATTTTTAAAAATGACGATTTTTTAATAAGAAACTTTTACTTTTGTAAGATTTTATTATAAAAAATAAATAAAAAAAATTCCCCTTATAAAGAATTTTTTTGGATCCGCCATTATTTGTACACTGAAGCGTATCAAACATACATTTTAATATTTAAATATAATTAATATATAAATTTTAATATAATATAAAATAACTATATTTTATGTTAAATAAAATGAAAAAAGTAATTAATTAAATAAATAAATATTTATGTAATTATCGTATATAAAGTTTTATCAAGATAATGAAATATTTTCTGGAAAAAAATGAATAAATTGTTGTCTAATTTGAATACTATAATAATTAAAAAAAATAGTAAAAATGGTTACTTCCCATTAATTGGTGATTACAGCTTCTTCTAGAAATGTCATTCCGTAGATTTTGGAGTGGAATGACCATTCTCATTTCTTCTTGGAATCAGGGACGAAGACAAGGGGAGGGTGGGGGGCAGTCGCCCCCGAAATTTTTAAAAATCTTAATAATATAATAAATTGTATATGTAATTCGGAATATTTGATCAAATTCGCCCTCAACATTTTTCTTCCAGTTTTTATATGTAATTCGGTATACTATTGTAGTTTTTCGCCCCTCAACCTCGAAGTTCTGGCTTCGTCCCTGCCTGGGATGAGCATTTCCATGGAAAGACATTCCACTTCAAATTGATCAATCAAACGCTAGAAAGAAAAGACAAGTTGGAAAAATTATCTTATTTTTTTCATTCCAGCCTATCAAACACACTTTTAGTGCCGAACAAGAAAACTAGGGTGTGAGTTGTAGATCTGATGGAAGTTGAGTAGGTCCATGTATTGGGTTACGGTTACGGTGATGGCGCTGGGTGTAGTCGGGAAATGCGATTAATTGCTTCTCGAATTTCAAAATGTGCCTTTCTTAAATTAACATTCTCAACCCGGTACTTGAATGGCGGTACTTGGAATTGGTGCTTGAAACTATGAGGTTCCCTCCACGGATGTGTATGTTGAATATGACTTGTGTAAGGACGGTTACATACCGTGTTCTCATAAACGGTAAACCGTCAGATATTATTACACCGTCACGTGGTATTCGCCAAGGCGACTCTTTGTCTCCTTTCTTATTTATTTTATGTGATGAGGGATTTTCGGTCATGATTAGGCGGGCCGAGGCAAATTCGTTGATTCGCGGCATTCGGTTTGGGTGCTCGGGGCCTTCCTTAACTCACCTTTTATTTGCGGATGATGCATTACTTTTTTTGGAAGCTAATCAGGGGAACATATTAGCCATCAAAGGAATTTTGGGAGATTATGAGAAGTTTTCGGGCCAATCAATTAACTTTGACAAGTCGTCAATGTTCTTCTCTAAGTCTTTGACCTGCAAGGCGCTGAGACATTGTGTGCCGAGTTGGGGGTGAGACTTGGGAGCGGAGATGGCAAATATTTAGGCTTACCTTATATGATCGGTCGAAATAAGCGTCAGGTGTTTGCCTATATTAAAGATCGTGTTTGGAAGAAATTGCAAGGGTGGAAGAAACAATACTTATCATCGACGGGTAAGGAGGTTCTCATTAAATCTGTTATTCAGGCGATCCCAACCTATGTTATGCAGACTTTTCACCTTACCCATTCCATTTTGGATGAGATCATGGTAATGATACGACGATTTTGGTGGGGTAAATCGGGAACAAATGACGGTATTCACTGGCTCTCGTGGGATACGTCATGTCTTCCTAAAATAGTCGGTGGCTTAGGTTTCAGAGATATGGCTTCTTTTAATTTATCGCTCCTTGCGAAACAGGGATGGCGTATCATACATACAAAAGCCGGAATCGCTCCTAGCTCGGATACTTAAAGCGAAATACTTCAAAAATGGGGACTTCTTAAATGCTACTGGTGGTTCGCGGACTTCTCATGTGTGGCGAAGCTTATTAAAAGGCCATGCACTTCTAATTTTGGGACTAAGATGGCGAGTAGGGAATGGTGAAAGGATTAACATCTGGTCTGATCCTTGGTTGCCTATCCCTCGAAGTTTCAGAATTGCGAGTAATCATGATGATCTGCATTAGCTAAACTTCGTTAGCAACCTTATTCTCCCGAATCCTCAGAGATGGAATGTGCCGCTTTTGGAGTCCTCGCTTTGGCCTCATGAAGCAGCGGTTGTTCGTAATATCCCTCTCTGTGATGAACCCTCCCAGGATCGGTTCATTTGGCACTTTACAAGCAATGGAGAATATGCGGTAAAGTCGGGGTATCATGCTGCTGTTGAATCCAAATTATTGAGCAACCGCGATGCTGAATCGTCATCCCATTCCTTGGAGTCGAAGTTTTGGAAATGGCTTTGGAAGCTGCTAGTTCCTCTAAAAATTAAGGTATTTTTATGGCGCACGTCACTTAATAGCTTGCCTACGGGATACAACTTGGCAAAAAGGCTATAACATATATCGCCTTCTTGCGGGTATTGTGATTAGCCGCATGAATCTGGTGATCATTGCCTTCTTCATTGTCTCGCGGCGCGGGAAATTTGGTCATTGTGGAGCAAGAGTTTTGAGTGGTTTGAACTTGATATTCAATCGGTTAAGGAGGTTCTTTCCTTCTTGATGCATTGGGCTACTTTGGATGAAGCTGCAATTTTTGCACACACAACTTGGTTGATATGGAAGAACCTATGCAAATATGTCTTTGAAGGGAAGCGCTCACCAGCTCAAACGATCTTTGCCGAGGCTACAGCAGCAGCTACTGAGTTCGCTAATCTGCACGCTAGTGCTGTTGTCCTACTACAGTATGGTGTTCGGCCTCCAGAGGTTTGGCTCCCTCCCCCTTCAGCTAGTCTTAAAATTAATGTTGATGCTTCTTGGAATGATGGGGCAGCTGCCTTTGGCTGTATTGTTCAGGATGTGTGGGGTATTCCTCACTTAGCTAGCTGTGGTACGCTTTCGCATTGTATTAATCCTTCTCATGCCGAGCTTCTTGTTGTTATTGAAGGGTGTAAGCTTGCATCAGTTCTAGGCCTGCAATCCTTTGTGCTTGAGAGTGATTGCCATGTGATGCTCAATCGGCTCCAGTGCTCGGAATTTGATTACTCCACTTTGGGGCCTTTTTTCGACTATGCAAGATCTTTTTTGTTGTCTTTTGTTTCGGTTAATTTGTCATTTGTAAAATGCTCTGATAACCGGGCGGCTCATTGCTTAGCTAGTTTGGGACATCGGTATGCGTCCATGACTTGGGATAGGAATTTCCCTCTTCTTGTAATGGCTGCGATCACCAATGATCGCCTTTTATTATCTTAATGAATTGCACCCATCTTTGGGTTTCAAAAAAAAAAAAAAAAACATTCTCAATCACAAAAATTCAATTTGTTTTTGGAGAGTTGACCATGATTTTATATCTTAGTATATTACTCCCTCCATTCCTCAATATAAGATGTCTATGACACTTTGAAAAAATCAAGGAACTCAAAGAAATAATAATTTTTTCACTACAATTTTAATAATACCTTTTCTTTCTTCATCTCTTTCACTTTTCCAATAAAATATTTATTGAGGGTATAATTGGAATAAATTTTGACACATAAAAAAAGACATGTAAATAACAATTAATTTATATATATATTTATATATATATATATATATATATATATATATATATATATCCTAAAAAAAGACAATTAAATGGGAATGGAGGGAGTATTCAATTAATGGGTAGTTAGCATGTTTTAAAGGAAGAAGTATAATTTTTTTTTATTGAGCATCATAAAAAATAAGAGGACTCGGTAAATTAGGCATTCTATCAATTCAAATTTTGGAAGGCCCGAGAGAGAGTTGAGAAAGATAATGCGTTGGTTTATTACCTAAGCGTTTCATAAAAAGAGCACTAGTTCTATTTTTTTTTGGTGAAAAAAAGTTTGGGTGGGTTCGCCTTCGGTCACCACCACTGGTAAGGGCAGATCATTGGGACTATAGGTCACTTACAAATGTATTTACAGATCACCCACGGCTTTCACGTCGACAACAGGAATTGAACACTTGACAGAACATTAGTTCTATGAGTATTCAGTAGTACACTGATAAAGTGAAAGAAATTCCCTAACGAGTCTAGTAAATGAAAGTCATCTCTAATATTATCAATATCACTAGTTGTGAGTATCGCGCGTTGCGCGGTTTTTCTTACTTCATTTTAAAAGACATAATAAAAATAATTTAAATTAAAGTAAAGTTTCATATAAGGTAAATAAATATGATTCAAACCCATCAATTTTTTATGTGAAGTGACCTTTAATAAATCTAATCACATTTAGGCCACAAATACATATTAGCTACTTGATCATTAATAATATCTTGGAGAAAAATAAAATTATTACTTTGTTATAATAATGTAAAACATATCAAAGGAAAGAAAACAATCCTTAAAAGAAAAAATTGGAAAAACAAATGTATTAAAATGTTAAACTGGATTGGTGACTCTTTCCCTAGGGCACGACTCTCTCCTCTCTTTTGGGGTTTAGTGCCGCATGCAAACTAGGGGTTTTTTACACGATTTTGATCGATTTTCTTGCTTCTGCTTGCTATTCTCGTCGACCATGGATCAAGAATCCATTCAATCTTTACTTCAGTCCTTGACTATCGCGGATAATGAGTTTGAACCCATCAAAATATCCCCGGAAGACACTACTAAAGGGGAAGCAGAATGTCGCCGAAGTTTGGTGGGAAAATTTGTATCAATCACTGAAGTTCTTCTAAAAAACTTGAAACTTGCCATGATGAAGTCTTGGAAGTGCCAGAATTTTGATGTTGTCCGCCTCCACACTAATGTTCATCATATTGTTTTTCAAAAATCCCCAGGATATTGATTTTGTTCTCTAAGAGGGGCCGTGGTGTTTTGACAATCGTCTTTTGGTGATTAAACATTGGGTTACTGTCGTTAATACATCGGATAACTGCTTTCGATTTGCGGAACTTTGGATTCAGATTTAGGGATACCACAGAGATTGTTACGCCCTACCTGTCGGATTGCGGATAGGCCATATGTTTCATGGTTTCCGTGAGGTGCAAGTTCGCGAGAACAAAAGACTTCGTGAAAAGGTTTTTCGACTACGGATCATGGTGGATGTTGCACAGCCTATTCATCGTCAATTTCTTTTGGACACTCCCAACTATGGTATGATATCGGGTCTTGTTGGTACGAACGACTTCCGCATCCTTGTCGTCGTTGTGGCCATATGAACCATACATTGCCCCTTCAAGTCACGGAGTCAACTGAAGAGGAAACTAGCGCTCTTCCCTACGGGGTTTATTTGAATCCTCCTACTAAAAAATAGTCA
Source organism: Vinca minor (assembly GCA_026122235.1). Lineage (NCBI taxonomy): Eukaryota > Viridiplantae > Streptophyta > Magnoliopsida > Gentianales > Apocynaceae > Vinca > Vinca minor. The sequence continues at coordinate 1,044,513 of JAOCZM010000286.1, forward strand.
TTTTGTGAACATGTTTTTTTGGAGGATAATGGTGGGGCTACTGTTGACTCGCAACCAACGTTCCCAGACCTGCCGTCCAAAGAGCCTTCTAATATGGTTGATCAATGTGGGGGTGGAAATTATGAATGAACTCATTGATGGCCTTTTTGGAGACAACACTATGGCCATTGTTCCGATGTTGCCATGTCTAAATGTTGATACCATATTGTCTCCTGGTCAGTCTACCCTCAGCGAGGTTCCAATTCAAGTTTCGACGGCTCGTGTTACTGTGAAACGTTGGGGTCGCCCTAGGAAGGGAGAAAGCTCGGTTGGGGTCACTTCTTTGATGGTGCATTATGGGACTAAGTGTGGAGCAGTGGAAGTTATGGGCAATGTGGATGCTGAGGATGTGCAATGTTTCACTTCAAAAAAAGCTAAGTCGACTGGTTTTTTCGATTGTATTATAGCGGTGGAGGTTTCCTAGGAGCAACCCCGCCAAATCCAATGAGTATTTTATGTTGGAATTGCTAGGGCTTGGGGCAGCACCATGCAATTCAGATTCTAAAAACCCTTGTAAGGGTTAATAAGCCTGTTTTAGTTTTTCTCATGAAAACAAAACTTATACGTTTTGCTATGAATAATATTCGTATTGCTCTTGGTTTTTCATCTAGTATTATTGTGGATCGTAATGGTTTGGGGGCGGTCTTGCACCCTTTTAGTCTGATGATGTTATTTATGTCAATTTACTTAGTTATTCAAGCGGTCATATTGATGTTAAGATTGGGGATGGTTCGGTCTCTACGTGGAGATTCACGGGATTTTATGGTAATTCTTACCAAGAACATAGATTTGTGTCGGTTGCAGCCTCTCTTTCAGCTTTCATGGTTATGTGCGAGGGATTTTAATGAGATACTATCTCAAAGTGAAAAGGAGGGTATGAATGATCGCAGTACCGCGCTTATTACAACTTTTCGTGGAGTGATTCATGATTGCGAATTGGTAGATTTGGGATTTCTCGGACCTCAATTCACTTGATCGAATGGTCGTGGAATGGGATTGGTTAGAGAACGATTGGATAGGGCTTTTGCTAATGCAGATTGGAATAATCTCTTTACTTCAGCCATTGTTAAGCATCTTGTGGTTTCACATTCCGATCGCTTACCCATTTTAATCACTTCAACATCCTTTTAAAAAAAATGGTACTTTCTCTCGGTTTGACCCTTTTTGGATTCAGGATGACGAAGGTGGGGAATTTATCCATAATGTATGGCATCAGCCGAGGCTTGGTAATGGCGCCAAGCTCTATGCCGAGATTGTTAGGGTTCGGGAGAAGTTTCGTAGTTGGGGTTAAAAAAAATTGGAGACTTGGAGAAACGGATCAAATTAAAGCAAGGTGAATTAATAACGCTTTGGGATTCATCAAAATTTTCCATTCATGAAAACCAGCGACTTAAGGGCGAGCTCAATTATGTATTATCACATTTAGATGAGTTTTGGAAACAACGTAGCCGTGCGGATTGGTTAATTCATGGTGATCGTAATACCACATACTTCAACCACAAGGCAACTTCGCGACGATAATGCAATTTCATTGAAAAACTACAATCACACACAAGAGAGATCGTGGATGACGAATTGGATTTATAAAGGGTAACTAGGGACTACTTTGGTGATATCTACCCTAGCAATGACACACCGTCTCAATCCCTTGCATATTTACCTATTCGCGAGATGCTCGGGCAGCCTAGCCGAGACCTTCAACATGGCGGAAGTTTTAGCTGCCTTGAAACAACTTTCATCCAAGAAGGCCCCGGGGCTGGACGGTATGCAAACTGTTTTTCTCAAAAAATATTGGTCTATCTTTGGTCATGATATTTCATAATTCGTGCTTGGTTTTCTCAATAGTACTCGTGACATTAAGGGTCTCAATTATACCTTTATTGTTTTGATTCCTAAAGTTAAGTCCCCTTTGAGCATGACATAATTTCGTCCCATAAGTCTGTGTAATTCGATTTACAAATTAATTTCAAGAATTTTGGTTAACCGTTTAAAATGTGCACTTCCTTTTGTTATTAACCCCTCTCAAAGTGCGTTCCTCAAAAGAAGGCTTATTACAGATAACTCTATAGCGTCCTTTGAAGCCTTTCACAGTACACAAGTGGGGTTGCATGGAGCGAACCAACATTGTGGTCTAAAGTTAGATATGCAGAAGGCCTTCGACAAGGTTGAATGGCGATAATTGGAGTTAATGATGGAAGCCATGCGGTGCCCGCCTCACTTTCGTACCTTGTTCATGACATGCATACTCACAGTGAGTTACAGAGTTCTCATCAATAGAAAACCTTCACATTCCATCACACCCTCGCGTGGTCTTCGTCAAATTGATCCTCTTTCCCCTTTCCTTTTTATTGTATGTTCTGAAGGATTCTCAGCTATGATCTACAAAGCCGAACGTGACTATTTGATTAGTGGACTCAAATTCATGCGGTCCAACCCTTCTCTTACCCACATTTTGATCGCCGATGACTCGCTGCTATTTTTTAAAGGAAACTTGGTAAATGCTCAGGCTATTAAGCACATTTTCTTGGAGTATGAAAACTATTCTGGCCAATCCATAAATTTTGACAAGTCTTCTTTATATTTCTACAAAGATTTTAATGCACACCAAGCTATAGTAATCCGAGATACTCTTGGGGTTTCGGCCAAGGCAATGGGAAATACTTGGGTCTTCCTTTTATGATCGCTCGTAATAAACAAGAAATTTTTTCGTTTATTAAGGACCGGGTTTGGAAGAAGTTACAAGGTTGGAAGGAAAAGTTCTTGTCTCCGGCGGGTTAAGAAGTGCTTATTAAATCAGTTATTCAGGTCATCCCAACTTATGTAATGCAAAACTTTTATATCACTCGAACTATTTTGGACGATATAATGGTAATGATCCCAAGGTTTTTTTTTGTGGTAAAGGAAGTAGTGATAAGTGGATTCATTGGTAGTCATGGGATAAACTGTGTCAGCCAAAGTCACGCGGCGGGCTGGGTCTTCGGGATATGAACCAGTTTAATTTAGCATTCCTCGCTAAACAAGGTTGGCGTATTATTCAACAACTAGATTCCCTCATTGCCCGGATTCTTGGTGCGAAATACTATAAAACGGGGATGCTTCCTTGATGCGTCCTCGGGTTCAAGGACTTCAACGGTTTGGCAAGGTCTTCTTAAGGGTCGTGGTCTCCTACGGCTGGGACTACGATGGCGGATTGGAAACGGTGAGGCAGTTAGTGTGTGGGCGGGATCCTTGGCTGCCTATCCTTCATTTATTCCGGCCCTCCATAAATAATGATCATATTTTCCCCGAGGTTATAGTGTGTGATTTCATTACTCCTTCACTAAGGCATTGGAATGTAGACTTGATTCGCGTTTATTTTTTGCCTCATGAAGCTAATGCAATTCAAGCATTTCCTCTAGGCGAGTCCGCTTGTTCAGATCGCCTCATATGGTATTTCACTTCTAATGGTATCTACAGTGTTATATCTGGCTATCACGCCGCTATGGCATCGCAAAGGAGAGCATCTTTTCAATAGGAATCTTTTTCCGCTACTTCGGAGGAGAATTACTCGAAGGCACTTTGGCATCTCCCAGTCTCACCCCGCGTTAACCAGTTTCTTTGCCGGGTTTCTCTCGATTGTTTGGCTGCGACTTCGAATCTTTTCAAACGGATTCACATTTGACTTGAATGCACTTCTTGTAAACATCCGGTCGAGACGACCATGCATTGTCTTATACAATGTTCATACGCTCAATCAATTTGGTCTAATTGGGATTCTAGCTCTTTGTGGTCCAATATTCCCTTTGGATCCTTTAAAGACCTACTCGATTTTGTTATGCAACAAAAATCTGTGGAAGAAGTAGTTATTTTTTGTTACATTTCATAGTACATTTTGAAAAAACGCAATGGGTTTGTTTTGGTCTCATCTCGCCGGTCACCGGCCATGGTCTTCAGCGATGCAGCGGCGGCAGCTCGGGAGTATGGTCACCTGTATACTGTGTCCCAGACTTCCATTCCGCGTCAACAACGTTTCCCAAAGGTTTGGTTCCCAGCTCCTGTAAAAATTAATGTGGATGGTTCTTGGATCAATGGTGTATCGAGTTATGGTTGCGTCGCTCGGGATCATATGGGCGTGGCTCTCCTAGCGGCTTATGGACAGCTACCCCTTTGTAGTAGTCCTACTCATTGCGAAGCTTTAGCAGCTATTGAAAGACTCAAAATAGCAGCATTGTTGGGGGTATCAGTCATTACATATAGAATGTGATAACCTTGATGTTGTTTGCCATCTTCGCTGTCCGGACAGTGATTTTTCAGCTTTAGGATCTATCTTTGATCATGCTAAGTATATTCTTGCTACTTTTAATATGATATCTCTCCTTTTTGTAAAGCGAGAAGGTAATAGAGTAGCTCATTGTCTGGCCCGTTTGGGCCATGGTTTTTCTACCATATTGTGGGATAGCCACTTTCCCTCTGATGTAATGTCTGTGATCTCTTAAGATCTTCTTTCTATTCCTTAATGAAGTGCACCCATCTGGGTACCCATCTTATGTTAGTGACGAACATTGAAGGTGGCATTGACACACAAAAAACGTGTCTGGATTAAAGTCAGGTGATATTAAACATGAAGCTTAAGAGATACTCCCTTCATTCCCATTTAATTGTTATTTAGGAGATATATGTATCCAAATTAATTGTCATTAACATGTATTTTATTAGGTGTCAACAATTTATTCCAATTATACTCTCAACATATCTTTTATGGGTGATGATAATGCCAGAGCACAAATCCTCCTGCAAGAGCAATTTATGTTTTGTGACAAAACTACCCATGTAGCATATTAATTAAATCTTTCAACTCTCTCCTATTTACTTTCACCTCCTAATTTCTCTCATCTCTCCAATCTTTTCTCTTATCCCCATTTGATTATTTTTTATTTTTCTCTCCCTCCTCCATTCATTCTCTATCCTCGCCCAACTCAGGAAACCTCTCTCTATCTCAATCTTCATGATTTTGAAGGGTCAAGCTCTACATCATCTTCTTTCTTTGCACTATTATTTTTTATGTACTTTTGATCTCATTTTTTAAACTTCTCTTTTACTCTCCCCTATTTTCTCCAATGCTCAATCTTCTATTGATGTTATCCTAAATTAGGTTTCAATGTAAATTATGATCAATATGTTTTTTTTTTTTTGTAAAATGAAAAAATGTGTGATAATTGGATGAGAGAGAAGGAAAAATAAAAAAGAATTATGTAGGGAAGAAGAGAGAAGATTGGGGAAGATGGGAGAAATCAAGGGTGATAGAAAATAGGAAATGGAGTTAAACAAATTTAATTGATATGATAGATGAGTATTTTTGTCACATACATATAAATTGCTCTTGCAGGAGGATTTGTGCTCTGGCATTATCACTGGAAAAGTGAAAGAAAGGGAGGAAGGAATGTGTATTATTGGAATTGTGGTGGAAAGATTACTATTTGTTTGAGTTCCTTAATTTTTTCAAAGTGTTTTAAACGTCATATATTGAGGAATAGAGGGAGTACCAAGCAATGAACCATTGGAATGAGATCAGCAAAAACTTGAGGTTCTTACTCCTTTTCCCAATGTTAAAATTAATTGGATAAATTATTTAAATTGTGACAAAATTGTAAAATAATCCGTAACATTATTGTAATTAATCTGTTGAAAATTTTAAAATTTCAGGGAAATTTAAATTTTTAGCCAAAAAAATTGGTCATGATCAAAGTCCATTGAAGAAGGAGGTGGATCAAATTGAGAAACTATATTCGTTTTGCATAATTCTGTGGTGTATCAAGAACAATCTTAGTAGTTGAATGAAGGATGGACAAAAAATGGTAATCTCCGTACCTCCTCATGAATTTGACAATGATCTTGAAAAATGAAAACATTCCTATTAAATCAAATACCTAAATACAATAGGTGAAAATGGTCAATCTTTCTCTAAAGATTGATACAACAAATTGAATTAAGTCTTTGAAATTTGTAAAATAAAAGAGAGAAGATAGGTTAAGTTCGAAACAATTATTTTCTTTTTAATTTTAATGGGAGTGGACTTTGTTATTAAGCCAGATACCATAAACGACTTCACATATATTGCCCGGGGGGCTTTGCATTGGACTGACCATGGTTTGACATAAAAGGTTAATTATGGCAGTCTTTTTTTTTACCAACATTTATGTCCAGAATGGAATTGTCGCTTCCGTCCTGGGAGGAGAACGGACGTGGCAAAACTCCCAACAAGTTTTGCCACGTCGGCCCAGGACAGAATTGCCAATTCGAATTGACAATTCCGTTCTCACTTGGAAGTGGATATATTCTCTGAACCTGCATTTAACCCTCTATATATACATACAAACTTCTCCTTCTAAAATCATATCATTTTCCATATTTCTCTCCAAATTTCCTTCCAAACTTAGGTAGTTACTCTGAAAACTTAGCATTTTGAAAATAAATAGCGAAATGGATCCCGGTCTGGAAGAGTATTTTAGACACCAATTTAAAATTGTTGTCGGAAATCAAACCAATGGAAAAATGGTAATATCTTATTTTTTTAATGTGTAATTTTTTTTTATCAAATGTGTAATTTTGTTTTTATCAAATGTGTTGAGCTATCTAACACATATTCTATTATGTAGCTTATATCATCAATGTACACAAATTGGTTGTAGCGAAATGATCTCGGCGTAGCAAGATGTTTCTATCTGCAGGACGTCATTGGGAATCAATGGTGCGTTTATGTAACTAAAATAGATGACAAGTACTACCTAGAAAGTGGTTTACAAGATTTTTTGCGTGACAACAATCTTCGACTGACAGATACAGATACAGTTCATTTGATCCCTTCTCCAATGAACCTGCTAGATTTTTTTTAAGGGAGAATTTTTTATGACGCCTGGGATCGCTTACCTTAAGAAGGAATTATCGTATCCTTCTGACGGGGCTTTTTGTTGAGTTTTTCGACATTGCACCCCGGTGACCATGTACACATCCATCCAGCCCTTAACGATATCCTTGATTATAGGGCCGAGCTGGCTGATTTTGAGAATGGAATAGAATAACTTTAATAATAAGTCATTGTAATATTTGTAAAGTTTTCTTATTGAATGAAATAAAATTAAAATAAGTTGATAAGATTGTAAACAAACTAACAAAAGTGATAATTGATACATTCTAAAATAGTACAATTTAAAAAATTAAAATACAATTAATTTGATGTGGGTGGGTCTGTTCGGGCAAGTCTTCCGGTTGTGACCGATCTGTTTATAGTTGTCGCACTTCTTTGGTCTTGGATTTCCCCGGTTCTCTGTGTCCATAGGCATTTGAAATCTCCGCGCTTGAGGTCGACCCACCCGTGAACCTTTCATGTTAGGATGGTAATGTGTCATATCAAAAGGAGCAGGTCTCCAATACATGGGATCAAGTACATGATATAAAATGGACTTGTACGTATTCCTGTAGTACTCCAGAGAATACACAAGGTGGATATACTTTGAAGCATCCTCCATTACCGGTTTGGACACTGCAATGACGTGTGCATGGAGTTGTATAAGTAGACTATTTATCGCATTACATTCACGAGCTGATAAGTTGACTGTGTATATTTTTCCACCTCCACCAGGTCCTCTATGTTGGGACATGACCTTATAGATTCCTTAGTCTTTGTGGTATCTTTGCACAGTCAAACTTGTGGCTTTCTGTTCGAAAGTGATCATATTCTCTTAGGGAATGACGTTTTACAATTATTAGCGTCTTCCCTGTGGAAGTCGAAATAATGAACAAGTTTGTAAAAAACCATCTCCACTAGAGCTTTCAAAGGCAGCGCTCTAGACTGTTTCAAAACACTGTTAAGCGCTTCAGACATGTTAGTCATCATGCACCCGAAGCACTTCCTCCCATTGTAGGCCAAAGTCCACAACTATTTCAGATGTTGCATTAACTAGTTAAATGCATCTTGATCTTTGTGTTTTATAAGGTCAAGATAAAGATTACACTTAACTTTCTTCTTTTGTGAAGAAGCAAGCCACAAAAAGATATTTCAATTATTTATTTTTGGCATGAGTGTGGAATTTTGACCTATAATGTCTAAGGCAATATCGATGTACTGCCATTGGTGGTTGCCATCCGGGGACGTTAGCCACAACACTAAGAATTTCGGGATGATGATCGTTAATCAAGCAAACTTGTAAGTTTTGAACAACATGTTCTCTTATTTTTCTAAGGAACCAAGACCAAGTAGAAGTTGCCTCAGATTCAACCAAGGCAAAAACAAGGGGTAAAATTTGATTGTTAGCATCCAGAGTGCTTGCAACCATAAGTACCCCTTTATAGTTCCCCCTAAGATGTGTGCCATCCATTGAAATTATAGGCTGGCACTACTTGAAACCGTCAACTAACGGGTTAAATGTCCAAAATAATGACTTGAACACCTTAGGGCCATTAACAGTGAGTTGTTGATGGTAAAGAAATTTGACTTGTGCACCCGAGTTATAATCTCTTAGTGCCCGCATATACTATGGTAGTACTTGGAAAGTTGATTTCCAAGTACCAAATAGTGTTTCAATATAATGTCGGCGGGTATACCAAGTTTTTCTATATGTACAAGTCAAAGACATTTTATCTTCACATGCAACTCTAATCAGTTTAACAGATATTTCGGGATTAGCCTGAACAAGGTGTATAATTTTTACCCCAATGTAGCATGATGACATGTTGCGTTTTTTGTTTTGATCCATTAAGCAGTAGTGGCTTTCTTCGAGTTTGGTAACCATCAACTCTGCTATGGTTAACGCGAATATACCAACTGCATAGGCTTGATTCTGTTGAGTTTCTACTCACTCTGCTGAACCATTGTTTGTTGCTCCTGTCTCTTTTCCACTCCCTCAGGCAACCTGGCCATGCCATATGTTAACTACTAACATTGTCTCCACCTTATCCTTAAACTGCATCCCCAAACATAGTTTCGGGAAATCGGGATTCTATCTTTTGATGGTTTTTTTCCTGTAAGTTAGGTCAGTAACAGGTTGCATGGTACCCATATCATTCCAACTGGAAAAATTAGTATAATTACCATATGATGACAAATTCCAATGCGGAATAACGGAGGTAGTTGGCGTTGGTTCAAGAACTTGGACTGTCTCATCATTACTTGGTTCAAGAATTTCTTGGGGGATTTCAGGATAACATTTTCTTCTGCAGTCTCTACATTTTCCCCGACTGCGTCATCCTCGTGGTCTTCAGCACTATCATCTCCCCCATCGTCTTCCGTTTTCGAAACACCTTCAATATCCGATGTTGGACCCAAGGAATCCATTACCGAATTATCAATGTCTATTGTAGGTAGATTGGAAAATGTCAGCTGTGTAACACTACTTACATGAGAATCATTCGGTACAGTCGGTTCGTAACTGGAAGGTTCGTAAATGGACGGTGGGGGCATACTTGGTATGAGATTTGACTCCGGAAAATAAACTTCCGGAACAAATTGTGATTGTTCATGTAAGCCCTAAGGGCGAACATACTCAGTTTTTGATATTGGACAAACTTTTGATGTTGTGTCTAATGATCTTAATCTTTGTGATAGAATATCGGAACTCATTATGGAAGCTCTAAGTACTTCAATCAAGCCATTGGTATCAAGATTCAAAGTTATTCAAGGCTCATCTATCAAGATTGAAGATTGAAGACTTAGGTTTGGTTAGTTTAGCTTTGTCGTCATTAGTCGTTATCTTATAAAGCTCTAACCAAAGCTCACATGAACATAAGCTCTACACTCTAGTCTTGCATGCACACAAACACGTTTTCAAAAGTCTTAGTTTTCGAAATGATTCTTAAATGTGTTCGTATCTTAAAAGCCTTTGTTTTTCATAGTCTAAGTCCGTTAAAATGGTTTTCCAAGTGTTCTTACTTATTACCTTTTGGGAAAACCTTTTAGACTTCAAAAGACTTCAAAAGATTTCAAAATGTGTGAAAAATCAGCTCAGAGGTCGGATCATCCGAGTTTACCTCGGATCAACCGAGGCAAAACAGAGAGTTTGTCAAACATAGGTCGGTCGACCTTAGGCTATCTCGGTCGACCGAGATAGAGCAAAGTGGATCCGAACTCTAGTTCGGTCAACCGAACCCTGTGTTGAACTAGCCGTTATTTGACCGTTAAAGAGTCGTTTTTCAGTCTATTTTGAATCATATATATACTACAAAGCTCTAGAATGACCATAAGACTTGCACATACAATTTACATTGATTTCTTATCAAGTCTAAACACTCACAAAGTAAATGCTCTTCATTTCTATGATCTAAATCATTCAAGAGCAATCTTTCAAAAAGCAAGACAAAGAGTGGAATTCATATGTTCTAAAGAGCAACAATTCTTGTACTTCAAAGGTAATATCTTTCACTTAGAAGAGTGAACAATCTTTGTATTAAACATTCTTATTCCCTTTCTTAGTGATTGGGTAATTGTTGTAAAAGTCCTATTTAGTGTGGGCAAGCTCTTAGTGAGTTTTTGTATTGTGGTTGTGTTTGTAAAACTCTTAGTGAGTTAGCCACAAGTGTAAAATCTTCTTAGTGAAGTTGTTGAAATCCTTGGGTGCGGCTCAAGGTAGTGGATGTAGATTCTAAGTGAATCGAACCACTCTAAATCCTTTGTCTTGTTGTTGGGTTTTGCTTTTGGTTTTGTTCATCTTGCTCAAACTCTCACTTGCATTGAATAGATTCGAAAAAGTTAGCAAGATTAGTTAAAACCCAATTCACCCCCCCCCCCCTCTCTTGTGTTTTACAATTGGTATCAGAGCCTCGTCTTCATCTTTAGCTTAATAGCTTGAAGAAAAGATTTATGGCCGGAAATTCCGCATTAGCTTATCTAGAGGGGTCTTCCACCAATAGGCCACCATTTTTTTGATGGAAATAATTATGAGGCTTGGAAAGACCGTTTCAAGATATATGTGTGCTCAATAGATTATTCTTTATGGCATATATTTGAAGATGGTCCATATGTGCCTATGAAAATGGTGGATGGTGTTCAAGTGCCAAAGCTGGACAATGATTTAAATGAGTTTGAGTCCAAGAAGATGACTCAAAATTACAAGGCAATGAACATTCTTAGTTGTGCCTTGAATCCGGATGAGTACAACCGTGTCCTTGGAAGAAAATCCGCACACTCCATGTGGAAAATGCTTGAAGTTACTCATGAAGGCACAAATCAAGTCAAGGAGTCAAGGTTGAATATGCTTGTTAGAGAATTTGAGCTATTCTCCATGAAGCCTAATGAATCTATCAATGAGATGAACTCAAGACTCACCAACATTGTAAATGGGTTGAGGTCGAATGGCAAGGAGTATACTACCGGAGAAATAAATAGGAAGATTCTCAATTCTCTTCCTCAAAGTTGGGAAACAAAAGCTCTTGCCATTGAAGAAGCCAAGGACTTAAAGACATATTCAACGGAGGAACTTATTGGCTCTCTACTCACCTTTGAGTTGAAGAAAAGGAAAAATATTCCTAAAAAGAGTGATCTTGATTCTATCATCAATAATGAAGAAGTAGAGAAATTGTTCTTCAATCTCAAAAATGTCAAGGGCATGTTTAGCACATGGGATCAAGAAGGGAGTGGCGATGAAGAAGAAGATGAAAATGCAAATGTTTGCTTCATGGCTTTTGGTAATGAGGTACATCTTTCTTCCTCCACTTCAAATTCTTATAATGATAATGATGATGATGATGATGAGGATGATCCTAATGAGCTTTTAATTGATATGTATGATCAATTGACAAAATGTGCAAAGCAAAACAAAGATATGAAGCTTAAAATTGAATCTTTGCTTGATGAAAGAGCTAAGTTGGTTGATGAAAATAAGAAGTTGTGTGATGATGTTAATTGCTTGAAATGTGAAAATGAAAGTCTCATTACTACTCTAGCAATACATCTTCATTACAATACATAGAAGCTTGTAATAAATTGTCATCTCTTGAAAACAAGCTTGTTGAATTTGATCTTTTGAAAAACAAAGTTAATGACCTTACCCTTCTTGTTGATAACTTTAATAAGGGTAAGAAAAATCTTGATCAAATTCTTAGTGTGCAACGTGCTTCAAATGTTAAACATGGATTAGGTTATATTGCTAATCATGTTGCTCTTGCTAGCTCTTCTAAGGCACCTAGAAATCAATTTGTGCATGCTAGTACTTCACATAAGCAAGATAGATTTCATGAGCATGTTCACAAATTCTCTAAGCCACATATTTGTTGCACATATTGTGAAAAACATGGTCACACTTGTGATAGATGCCATGTAAAGAGGAAGATTGAAAAAGGGGTAAAAATGGTTTGGAGAGTTAAGCGTACGTTAACTAACCCCAATGGACCCAAACAAAAGTGGGTACCAAAAGTTACTCTTCCCTTGATCTTATAGGTTCTTATAAGTTAGATGTATGCCACAAAGCTTCAATGGACTTGATTCGAAGAGAAGTGGCATTGGGGAGAAGTCAAAGGAGATGTGCCAAAAGAAGAAATTCAAAAGCACTCCTTAACACTTGAATTCTAAAAGTTCAAATGTTAATAAATTGGAGAACCAAGTTGGTTAGATTCATAGAGCAAAGCATCAAGTGATGACAAGAGCCAAAGTGTCAATACCATGTCTTCAATACTTGGTAAGAAAGCAAAGGTATCAAAATCACCTTCTCTTAACACTTTAATTAATGTGTTTAAGTGTTTTTGATATATATTTTTATATGCTTGCTCTTGTACATGTTGCATCTCACATTCTTGAATTTTATTCTATATAGATAACCTTTAGCATGTTCTTTATTGTCCATGTCTATTTAGCTAAGGTATCTATGAGATGTAGCATATGCAACTTGATTGATTCTTGTATTGTCTTGTCATATTCATGTAAGAATCCATCTAGTTGTTTTGGTTTTTGATTTGCATGATCCATATGCATATTTGTGTTACTTGAGAAATTGAGCTAATCATGAAGGACCTTTAAAAAGGTACCATATTTGTTCTCAAGAATTCCTTGTAGGTAACAAAGAGTTCTAAGCTTCAAGAAGAAGATATGAACTACAAGGAATGACACAAGTGAGCTAAGACTCCAAGAAAAGAGTCAAAAGCTAAAGATGAGTATGATAAAGAAGATTGAAAAGCTCAAAGAACTCATTGAAGGAACTCAAAGTGCAAAAAGCATTCATCAAATTCAATGAGATATTACTAAACTCAATCTCTTTCATTTCCTTGAACAATTATTGATCTTATTTTCCATATAATGTTCAATTGTTCTTGAAATGGGCACCTTGGAGATTTTATAACATGTTTTGCTCTTCATATGTTTTGATTGTTTTTGAGCATGTTATTAGTGAGCTTAATGATTTGAACTTTGTGATGAAATCTCCTTTTAAAACCCCCTCCCCTCTATTATTTAGTGTCTTATGCTTTGGGGAGTTTGTAAATGCTATGTTTAGTTTTTACTTGATCTTTATTGCATATAGGGGTGTTGTTGTGTTTATATTCAAGTCTATAGCATTAATCTTATTTGGTTGATCGTGTAGATGCTTGACTTAGAATGTAAACTCAATATGTGATGTATGCTCAATTGTTCATATTTTACATCATCACATCACTTGTTGGCTTGCTTTTCATCTTTTATATCTTATAGCCAACTTGTGTAAGTTATTTTGGAAGTTATATGTGTTATAAATGTTTTTGTCTTTAATTGGTATCACATATACTCTCCCTTAATAACATTGAGATCATATTCTTCATTTTCTTATCCATTGTGATCTCATTATAGTTTTTTGGTTAGTATCACTTTAAGAGTTGCTACACTCATTTAGCTAACCATTAACTTGTTAGAGGAATGTACTCAAAGTGTTATCTTACACTTCCTCTACTTCTTTTGGTTGTGATACATGTGCTTAACTTATGAATTCATGGTATCACTTCCACTAGTACTTTGTTAGCTATATTTTCAAACGTGTGTTACAATTGGCTATATTTACAATTGGTATCATGTTTTACAATTGATATTACAATTGGTCAATTGGTATCAAACTTGGTTTTATCTCAAATAGCTAACATCGTATGTTTTATAAACGGGGAGATTGTGCTTAAAGGTTATATTCCTTATCTCCTTTGTTTTTAGCTTAGGTTGATATTCTTTTTGAGCAATATATAACCATCTTTATATTTATGTGTCATTATGGACTCTTTGTATTTTGAAATCAATCAAGCTTATTCAAAAAGATCATTCTTCAGAAAATTGGTGTATTAACTTTGCTTGTGCTATGAATCATGTCTGCTTTTTTGCAAGTACACCACTTATATCTTTGGAGTTTGAAGTCTTTTTTGATTATGCCAAAGGGGAGAAAAAATAGTGTATTAATCTTGCTAAAATGGTGTATTAATCTTGGTGTATTAATCATGTTTTTTATCCTTTCCGGCATGTTTTGAGGGGGAGCTTTTTATATATCTTATGTCTCAAAACATATTTAATGGAAGGAAGGAGGAAAGGAGGTTGGTTGGGAAATAGGGCTCTTCTAAGAGTCCCTAGATGCATTTGGCAAAAAGAAGTTATCATGCTAGTGCTTTAGTCTTCATTGGTTTTATCTTGAAAGCACTAGTCTTTGTTCTTATTTGTACTAAGATCTTTTTGCCATGCTTCCTCATGCTTCCTTGTTCTTAATTTTGTCCATATTCTATCTTATTACATAAAAGTTTGTCATAATCAAAAAGGGGGAGATTGTAAGCCCTAAGGGCAAACATACTCAGTTTTTGATATTGGACAAACTTTTGATGTTGTGTCTAATGATCTTAATCTTTGTGATAGAATATCGGAACTCATTATGGAAGCTCTAAGTACTTCAATCAAGCCATTGGTATCAAGATTCAAAGTTATTCAAGGCTCATCTATCAAGATTGAAGATTGAAGACTTAGGTTTGGTTAGTTTAGCTTTGTCGTCATTAGTCGTTATCTTATAAAGCTCTAACCAAAGCTCACATGAACATAAGCTCTACACTCTAGTCTTGCATGCACACAAACACGTTTTCAAAAGTCTTAGTTTTCGAAATGATTCTTAAATGTGTTCGTATCTTAAAAGCCTTTGTTTTTCATAGTCTAAGTCCGTTAAAATGGTTTTCCAAGTGTTCTTACTTATTACCTTTTGGGAAAACCTTTTAGACTTCAAAAGACTTCAAAAGATTTCAAAATGTGTGAAAAATCAGCTCAGAGGTCGGATCATCCGAGTTTACCTCGGATCAACCGAGGCAAAAAGCAGAGTTTGTCAAACATAGGTCGGTCGACCTTAGGCTATCTCGGTCGACCGAGATAGAGCAAAGTGGATCCGAACTCTAGTTCGGTCAACCGAACCCTCGTGTTGAACTAGCCGTTATTTGACCAGTTAAAGAGTCGCTTTTTCGATCTATTTTGAATCATATATATACTACAAAGCTCTAGAATGACCATAAGACTTGCACATACAATTTACATTGATTTCTTATCAAGTCTAAACACTCACAAAGTAAATGCTCTTCATTTCTATGATCTAAATCATTCAAGAGCAATCTTTCAAAAAGCAAGACAAAGAGTGGAATTCATATGTTCTAAAGAGCAACAATTCTTGTACTTCAAAGGTAATATCTTTCACTTAGAAGAGTGAACAATCTTTGTATTAAACATTCTTATTCCCTTTCTTAGTGATTGGGTAATTGTTGTAAAAGTCCTATTTAGTGTGGGCAAGCTCTTAGTGAGTTTTTGTATTGTGGTTGTGTTTGTAAAACTCTTAGTGAGTTAGCCACAAGTGTAAAATCTTCTTAGTGAAGTTGTTGAAATCCTTGGGTGCGGCTCAAGGTAGTGGATGTAGATTCTAAGTGAATCGAACCACTCTAAATCCTTTGTCTTGTTGTTGGGTTTTGCTTTTGGTTTTGTTCATCTTGCTCAAACTCTCACTTGCATTGAATAGATTCGAAAAAGTTAGCAAGATGAGTTAAAACCCAATTCACCCCCTCTTGTGTTTTACAATTCAGATAAATCAGTTGTCGGCATTACAAAATTATCTATCGGTCACTGCACACGTTCTAACAATGAAGCAACATGAATCCCTTGTAGTTTGAAATCGGTTTGGATTCCCTACAAATTGTCAAGATCTTCTTCGTCGTTGAGATGTACGACATCATACACCACCATGCCGTTGGTCGGCATAAAAAATGGACGAATCATTATTAGACGAATAGTGACACTAGAAAGATCGACTCTTTTGCGCCGACTTATTCGATGACAAAGTTGTCGAAATGAAAGTTTTTCTATTAATTCCATACTTCTTTCACTTGGCTCTGCGAAACATAGTGAGCCACCGGCTTCGTACACTAAATTGTGGTCGAAATGTAAATACAATTTCATCGGACATTCAAGTGCCATTTTTCTAGAGAAAAAATATATGAGGGAATATAGGGTTTTTTGTAAGAAAAGATTTGAAATTTTTTTATGCGAAAAAATGAAGTGAAAGATAGAAGATTTATAGAGTTTTTGGTGGTGAATGGATAAGAATTTTATCTATAAAAATATGGAAATAAATGATTCATGGATGTGACAAATCAATGAAAAAGGGCTCCTCCCGTGGAAAACCTTCTGGCATAGGAGAACGAAATTGTGAAATTCGTTGGAGAACAGATTTCACAATTCCGTTCTCCTATGCCAAAAGGATTTGCACGGGATGTTCACCTCATTTTTCACTCTAGTGTGTTCACAAGTATTTTTTTAATATTATGCATTTCTATATTTTTTTAATATCATAAAAGTAAGAATTTCACACAAAATAAAAAGCTCTCAATTAAATTTAATTGCTAGAAATAAAATTACATAAAATATTGGGGGAAAAAAAAACTACTACTCTCGATCATTCACAGTCTTATTCTTATGAAATTTAGGTGCAATCCGTTCCCACACAGAAATATTGGTGCACGATCCATCCGACATCAGGTAGTCGGGGGACCCTCAACCGTTATCTCTTTCGATGTTTTTGAACACTCACCGGTTTCGTCCACAGAACTTGCAACCTCTCTTTCAGCAGCGTACTTTGCTTGTCAGTACTAGGAAACTCTTACTCATTCTTACAAAAAAATAATGCCTAGAAGGAAAAATCAGGGTTCGCCTTTCATGGTGTACCACATAGCCCTTGGATTAGCCTAATGCAGAGTTAAAATAACCATAAATGTAACTTATGAAAAACTTATATTATAATAATTTGACATAATTACATTTAAGTTACCTTCACAAATTATACCAAGTTGGCTTCAACACCATTAAAATCTATTGTATTTGTCCTGCTGTCGTATTTGAACCATGGTTGGTGCAAAAGTGCCTCAAAATCCCAAAACCTCCTGCGCTGTTTTGCTAAGTATGCATGATCATTTCCGTTGTGAAATATCCGCCGGTGACGAAGTTCATGGCGTTGACAATTTCTTTGTACAGATCTGACCAATTTTTTTCATCATTTTTACCCTATAATTAAATTTAAAACAAATTTCTAATAACGCCTCTTCATATTCTAAAGGCCATTATTTAGTAAAATCATCATCCCTGAATTTGTTAACCATTTATTTTTTAATAAAATTTGGAAAGCTTGCCATTTTATGTAGAATTTTGGAGAGTGTAAGGAAATTTTTTTGTTTGAGAGTTTTGAATGCCTTCAAATAAGAGAATAAAATTGAAATTTTTTTGTAGAGTGTGGTGAGGTTATTTATAGATATAAATGGTGTGTAAACTTGAACTTTTTTAAAATTATATTCGGAATTATTACGGAATTGATAAGTCTCTAAAAATTGGTCAGAAATGAGAACGGATTTACCAAATATGTTCTCATTTTCAATCTTCAATTATTCAAAAGGTGGGTTGAGAAAAGACTATAACTGCAAAAGTGTTGCAATTTGAGAACGGAATTGTCAATTCCATCCTCAAGTTACGGGAGTTTAGGGTTTGTACCGCTCTTTTAGGGTTCAGGAATTTATAAGGTTAGCATCAGGACGGGGGGAGAACGGAATTGGCAATTCCGTACTGGACATAAATGTTGGTCAAAAAAAAAAAAAGACTATCATGGTTGGCCCTTTATGTCAAACTATGACCAGTCCAATGCAAAGCCCTTGCTCGTGTGTCTACATCCCGGAAACCTCTTTAGGAAGGAATTGTGGTAAGAATCTTCTAGTTTTGTTAAATTTTCATTATGAAGCTAACTACTACTTCCTCCATCCCTAAATAAGGTTAACATTTGACCATTTCACATGAATTAAGAAATTCCTAAAAACTATAAAAAGCTAAAGCTAAAAGACTAATATATCCTCATTAACTACATCTTGAAAATTGAAATTGTGTTTAAAAAAAAAAGTAATAAGAGGGTAAAAATGGTAAAAGTTCATTAAATTCTCATTGATAATCCAAATGTTAACCTTATTTTGGGACAAAATTAAAGTCTCAAATGTTAACCTTATTTTGGGATGGAGGGAGTAGTAAAATAGAAAATAAAAGATATAGGCTTATTTGCTACAGAATAAATACTTGTCGGGACCTGTTTGCAATTTGTTCTAATACAGAAAGTTCTATTTTACAAATCACGGCGGTTCTGTCTTCCTTCATCGTCCATCCGTCCTCTGCTCCCTTCTCCCCCATTTGTCCGGCTTGCTCCGCCGCCTCTGTCACCTTTGTTCAGACCATCCCCAGACTTCACCTTCCACCCACCATATTTCCACGAGAAGATTCCTAAAAAATGGCATCTCATTGTAAGAGGATTATTTCGTTGAATTCATAATGATATGAGAGTTTTGATCTGTACTATGCATCAAATCTTTCAGTTTCAAGGCTTTCATTGAATTATGTTCTGATTCAGTTTCAAAAGAAATGAGGAACTGTAGGGATTCTTCTTCTTGTTTATCAATTGGAGATTTAAGTATGTCAATTTCTCTTGGAATAATCAGCTTACTTCTGATCCGAATTCTTTATGTTTTATACCGGAGCGGCCAACAACGCCGCCGCGCTCTGTCCCCGCTGCAACCCCTTAGTACCTTAATTGTTATGGGTTCTGGTGAGCATATCAAATACTCCCTCAATTTCATAATATAAGTCGTTTTGGACATAACTAAAATTAAGGAAGAAAAAAATAAGCTACTCTTCTTGTTCAAAATATCAATGTTACCCTCTTAAATAGAATGCGTGTTATATTGATATTTTGACGGACAAAGTATGTTTATCTTTTGCTTACCTAATTTTGGTTAAATGTCCTAAAGTATTTATTTATTTATTTATATGAGTTTTAGAAGCTGGGATTTTTTAAAAATTTTTATACTGTTAATTAAAAATGAAATGCAGGTGGTCACACGGCAGAAATGCTTAATTTATTATCTGTGCTTCAGAAACATAGGTTTAAGCCAAGGTATTATATTGCTGCTGCAACTGATAATATGAGTCTTCAGAAGGCACAACTATTTGAAAACTCTCTGCTTGATGATACGGTACATTTTCCTTTTGGAAATATTTTCGCCACGCATTTTCTTGGGTGCATGATTTTTGTTAGTATGTCTTCTTTCGCTACATGAGAGGATGGCTTACAAGCTCATAACGAGTTCATTTTCGAGAATCTATTTCATATTGTAGAAGACTTTGAGACATATTCTGATTAGATAAAACGGTGAGTAGGTCAGATGGGAGGTGAGGGAAGTATATAATCATGTCCTATGTATGATTGGCCTTTTTTTGCTACCTCTCCTCTACTTCCCGTCTAAGTTTTGATACCTTAAACTGTAGTTGTGGTATATGGTATGCTTGTTTATTTTGATATTCCATGTAGCCGTACTCTACATCTTAAAGAACGTTTTCATATAGATTGCTGTATAAGTAAAAATTTGGATATGATTATGCAGTAACTGTTGGAGTACATTTAATCTAAGGTGCGCCAATTCGATTGGGCCGGGCCGGGCTTCGGGCCGTGCCGTGCCGGGATTGGATTGGGCCCTTAATCGGGTTGGGCCGACCAATATGATTGGGCCGACCGACCCGTTTTGGACCGACCTTATGGCTGGAAAATTGGACACATATTTTCAGCTCATATGTCTCTTATCTAGAGGTTAAAAGGAGTGGAGAAAGTGGAGGAGTGGTTTTCCTCCATGATCTCCCACTTTCCCCTTTATCTCTCCCCACTCTCTCTTGATAGACTAAGGGAAAAATACTGATTTTTCCCATTCATTCTAATCAGTTTTTCTCCAGCTTTTGAAGCTTAGAGAGAAGAGAGAAAAGTGAGTTTTAGAGAGAAAAGAAAAGATAGATTTCTAGACTTGTTTTCTAGCTTTTTGCTAATAGGAAAGAAGTTAGAAATCCTGTATCTTATTCTTCTGATAAGGTCTGAAATACATACTCCATTGAAGAGTGTCTTCAAAGCTTCTACAAGGCGTTGGCTAGCACCAAGCGATGAGAAGACCATCCCCGGAAGATCGAGTGGATACTGGGAGAGACGGAGCCTGCATTGTGGTGTTCCGTTCGTGACAACATACCGCTGAAAGTGTTTCAGCCATTCTAGCATCAATATAAGGTAAAACACTATCCCATAGTCGTAGGTTCTTACTCGTGGAAGATCCTGGTAGAGGCGGGTCAAGTTTTATTCCGCTGCATACTTGTTTATGACCCGGTTATTCCTCTAACAGTGACGACGTCTTTGTTTTGAATCATAACTTAAGTAGTTTATGTATGTTATGTGTTATAGAGGAGGAGTTGGCTACTATGTATTAGCGGTGTAGTTTTACTGATTCTACCTTGAGGCCTTCAAACTTTGGCTTGTTAAGTTTAATTTTCTTGTTCTTGATGTATAGTGTCATGATGTGTATTTTTCCACCTTATGCTTCCTCATTGATGAAGTGCTTGTGCACACATTGGTTAAAGTTTTTGGAAATATTCATTTAGGAGATAACAGATTCTGCGACTAGAGAGTTCATTAACCAGTTGCAGCCTGGAGAATCTATTCCCTTGATTAGTATGCTCTTGCTGCTATTTTTATTCAAGTTGTTCTTGAGTGAAAGTGATAAACATCTTTTTGGTTCTCTTACGTTTAGCATTCAATTCAAATTTATATCTCAGAATATGGGTGGAATTTGAACTATTTCCTCGCTTCAGCTGTTGCTGTAAAGAAGGGATACCAACTAAGGAATGGTGGAAATACCAATAGGGAATAGAAAATTGGCAAATTGTCGAGCCAAACGTGAAAATTATCGATTGGCAGTATTATATATTTATTGTTTGAGTTCTTCTATCAGTTTTCTCTTGTTGTAGGAGGGAGTTGAAGAGGTTGGAAGCGCTCAATTCATGCAGATATGTCGAAGTCGAGAGGTTGGTCAGTCCTATATAACTTCTGTCGGAACAACCTTACTTGCCATGGCTCATGCACTGTGGCTAATGTTGAAGATCAGACCTCAAGTGGTATTTCATGCACCATTTCCTCTATAATTTTTTTATTATCAAAAGAACGTGCTGGATCTTCCCAACTATCTATTCGAGTAGTGTTTATCTATATTCCCATTTTTTTTTCCCTTTTTGTTGTAGATTTTATGCAATGGCCCTGGAACATGTATACCTCTCTGTGCGATTGCATTTCTTTTCAAGGTTTGATATTCTAAATTATCGGTTTGCTCTCTTTAAATTTTGTCAGTTTTTGTTAACTATTTAGTTTTTCTCCAGGAGATGGTAATATTAGTTGGTTCGTTCTTATTTCAGATTTTTGGGATAAGGTGGTCATATATCTTCTATGTCGAAAGCATTGCAAGAGTGCAGAGGCTATCGTTGAGTGCTTTCCTGCTTTACAAGCTACGAATCGCTGACCAATTATTTGTGCAGTGGCCACAACTGAAAGAGAAATATCCTCTAGCTCATTATGTCGACCGTCTTATGTAACTTCCAATATTTTCCAGGTACGGAGTTGTGTTTAGTTTTACTTCAAAATAGATTGCATTATTGGAAGAGTTGATATCGTACCTCTTGTTTGATGGATGTAAAACAAATCCTAAAATTTGCTTTATATATGGGTCAAACATGTCGATTACTTGAACAAATGGTTAGGATTGTTCCTAATGGCCTGGTTCTCTCCTGTTCAGTAATTAAGACATGAAAGAAAAAATCATATATTTTTTTATAGGTTTCAATAAATGCAGGATTCATATTCCACTTCTTGATTGAGGGTTTGGAAAATAATAAATAATAACGATTGTTGGATCAAAAAAATTGGATCAAATAAGAATCAAAGAGTATAAAATGAAAACGATTGTTAGAATTTAAGGTGGCATTATGCCTTCTTAATCCAAATTTGATCCCAAATTTTTTTATCCAATAATTACTACCCAATAATAAAATATTAGTGGTATTATAAAACAAAATTGATAATCATGTAAAAAATAAAATTTTATATATATATCAATACAGCATGGTGTTTCACCAAAGATAACATATTTGCAAATTGCTTTAGTGCAACACAAATAATTGAATGGTGATATTAATGATTAGGTTAGAATGAAATCTGAAACTTCACCTCGAGATGAAGTAAACTTAAGGCCCTGCAAAATAATACCAAAAAAGTGCATATCATCAGAACGAACCCGCATTCAAATTTACCATAAGTTCAAGAACAAAAGGATAATCATAAATAAATTGAACCACAGATTCTTATACGTCTCATCTCCAACCCTAGTTCATTCTCTTCCTTTTTCTGACAATTGCAGCCCCATTAAATATTCAAAATATACCAATTTCAAATCCCATGTCAGAATCTTCTCTATTACATGTTCCTTTCAATTGTTGCTGCAATTTGGTTCAAACTCCAAAATCCGCCCAAATTCACAACTCCGGCAGCCATGGTCAAAGTACCCATTTGGAATTGACCATGTCCGGTACGTTTGCCATACCAATGCCAACGTCATACCCGGTCGACACGGGTACGGCAAAGGTAAGTGGAGAGTCCGAGTAACATAGATCACAACAACAGAGAAATAAAATAAATCGAACACCCAAAGAAAAATTTCAAACCCACATAGATAGGAAAAAGGGGCGCATGACTCAACATTTTTTAAAAATTGCTTCATAGGTACTACCTCCATTCCTTAATATAAGTCGTCGTTTAAGACATGTGGCGAAAATTAAGGAAGCAAAAAAAATTACTTTGAATTATTTTTTTCGTACTAATTTGTCCCCAAAATATCTTTTCAAAATCTTATTTAAAGGAATTAATAGTCATTTTAGTCATCAACTTATTTTCGTTTAGTCACTTTCATCATTTTTAATTTTTTTGACTTATTTCATCCCAATAAATTTACGAACTGCCATTTTAGTCATTCCGTTAAATAATTGGAAAAATTCCATTCAAATTGAGACGTGGCATAACGGGCTCCAACTATCTCTATCATACAAGGGCAAAATAGGAAAAAAATATCCTCCTCAAACTTCCTCTCCTCCAAATCTTCAATCAATATCAATTTCTAAATCCTCCGAATCCCTCTGTTTTTGTCTATTGTAATGGGTTTATTGTTAATTTGAGAAACAGGGCTTGTATTGGGGATGCATTTAAGGTGTTTGATATCTGAAATTGATGTTCTTTACCTTCCAGTGGGATAATTATGTATTGTCATTATAATTGTTCTCTTTTCATTACATGAATATGTTTTCCAAAAACTTGTTTTCGTCTGTTTCTGGGTTGCTTCTAGTTCAATATTGTTGTGGCTGAAGCTGTGATTCCGCTTGATGGACTGCATTCCGACCATCAGTGACAAATTTAGACTTAATAAACTGTGGTTTTTTATCGACAAAAACGTTGCATAAAAGAGTTTAAATATGCCTGAGAGACTTCGGTACTGAATCGGATGAATACTAAAAGTTTCGGATTAAATTGGCAAAGAGGAAAACGTCGGTGGACTTAATCGGATGAATACTAAAATACGGGACTAAATTGGTGAAGAGGAAACCTATAGGGACTGAATCGGATGAATACTAAAAGTTGGGAACTGAATCGGAAAACAGTAAAAGGTCGGTGGACTTAATAAGATGAAAACTAAACTATGGTGAATAAATTGCTGAAGAAGAAAACTACGGGGACTGAATAGGATTAAAGCTAAAATATGGTGACTAAATTGGAGAAGAGGAACACTACGGCGACTGAATCGGATTAAAACAAAAATATGGTGAATAAAATGACGAAATATTAAAATAGGAGGACTAAATCAGATAAAAAACTAAAATATGGTGACTAAATTAGCGATTTGGAAAAATATGGGGACTTAATAGGATGAAAACTAAAATATGGGAATAAATTGGCGAAGAGAAAAACTACGGGGATTACATAGGATTAAAACTAAAAAGGTGGTGATTAAATCGGAGAGTAGGAAAACTCCGGGGACTGTATAGGCTGAAAATTAAACTGTGGTGACTAAAATAAAAGGAAATGATAAAAAGGCCTTCCTCCAACATCCTCGATGCAGCACAGTCTCCAATTCTACTTCAAAGCCATCCTCGATTCCATAGAAAAAAATACCATTAACATTCCTGAAAGAGAATTACGAAAACTTCGTGAAGAAAGTTAGGTTCGAATAAAAATCTCCATTATTGGAATAAAAGTCAAATTGGTCAAGGAAGGGCATGGTGGTGCTGCTGCAGGGGAGGGGCTGATGGGATTGTAGAGGGAGGGGGATTTTAACTGAAAAACCGAAAATGCCCTTATAGTTTTAATGTTGACTAAATTCAAATTTCAAACTAACAGTTGATTGAAGAAATATTTTGATGGAAAGATAAATTCCACCAAATATAAATTATTTTAGATTGGAACGTTTGAAAAATATTACTTTTAAACCATTCTTCTAAATCGTAAATAGTTTTTTTAGACTCGGAGTGTCAATTTGCCTATTCGAAAAAGAAGAAAAGAAGGGGTCATAAGTCAAATTGATCAAGTACGTCAAATCAGAAGAAAAATGATAATCAAATGAGTCTTTCAACTTTCTTTCCCATTGAAACCCACTACCGAATTTTCTCATATCACCTATACAACTTGATACCACTAATGATATGTGACGAATTGTCTGTTTAAAAACTTTCTTCTCCATTATATTTGGGTAAAAGCCACGCTCATTTGCGGATAGTACAATCCAACAAATTAACTCGCAAATTTGTCTGCATTGATTCCAACACTAATTCAAAGTTATAAGATGAACCATTTTCGATTCACAACAACAAAACCCAAAATCAGGGAAAATTTCTTCTTGTTTATAAACTGACTGGAGAATTGAGAAACTTCTCTCTGTATTTCTTGGTTCATGAGTAACAATGCTATATAATATTTTTATTTACGATTATTGGCTCATGAAAAAAGCAGTCCCGATTAGCTGGCAGTATACAAAAAAATTTGCACACCGTCGGATCCAAGATCTGATTTGACGAATGAGATTAGTTTCCACAACACGTTACAAAAATTCTGACAAGTGTTGTAAAACATCCGATTTACAGCAGGCGATCTCAACCATCAGATTTTTGATTCAACGCTGACAAGTGTCCCACACTTGCGGAATAAGTGTTGTTCCACACTCGAGCAGTGGTGTGAAAAAAGATCTCTACATTCTGCTATTGACAAGTAAGAAAATCGTTTGTGCAATGAACAAAAGCTGATTCTAATTCTTTGTATACTAAAAAAAACCCATTTTGAGGGCTTCGATATTTATCTTCTTCTGATGATATGTACAAGAAGATCCTGCTAGTCAGAGCTATGGCTGAAATTCCGATGCCGGAAACACTTTTACCATGTCTTTTTATCCAATTCCGACAAGGCACACTGTTTTTGCCAAGAATCACTAATCC
The DNA here is from genome assembly GCA_026122235.1 of Vinca minor. Classification (NCBI taxonomy): domain Eukaryota; kingdom Viridiplantae; phylum Streptophyta; class Magnoliopsida; order Gentianales; family Apocynaceae; genus Vinca; species Vinca minor. The sequence goes on from JAOCZM010000286.1 coordinate 1,070,401, forward strand.
ATACCAAATCAGCAATCATATAGGGCTCGCTCTTGATACCTGCAGCATAAATGGTCTCATAAAACCTTGTTTTCAAAAAGATATTCACAACAAAAATCAGAACCCAGAAAGTCAATGAGCCATTCCTTCAAGCTATTGTGAGACGACATGATTATAGACAAGTTGAAATGTTTTATTCACAATCAGAAGAACCAACACGAAGTGTGTAAGATACAGTTTAAAGAGGCCAGGTAACCCTTTACTAACATGTTTGTTTGGTCTGCATTGACAGCCAATTTTGTCTATCTTTATCTTGGAGATACAACAAGAAGCAGGTTCTATCTGAATTATGATACAGGAAAGAGGGTTAAGTAAACTTCATGTCAGCATGCTGAATTTTAATTATTTGGACAAAAGATTCAGTTACAGCTCCATTTACTTGGATGAACTAGACTATAACCAGTGTTATCAATAGCGGAGTGGAGCGGTCATATGCGACTCATTCATAGCGGAGCGCATCTGTATTGCGGGAATAGCGGCCACTATTGTGGCTAAAATAGCGAGAATAGAGGCGCTATTTGAATAAGAGCTTAAAAAAACCCCATTTTGCCCTTTACAATAGTAAAACCTTATGGGTAAATTGGTAATTTCTTTAATTTAATGGCTTTGGTTATCTTTTTTATCTTGGATTTAATGACTTGGGTTATGTTTTTTTATCTTGGTTTTAATGATGTTGGTTATGACATTCTTTTCCTTGTTGTCTTGAATTTTTCTTAATTATTTATATTAAATTTCAAATAGCGCCGCTATCCCGCTATAGCATTTTTAGAGTCGGCCGCTACACGACTCTATCTGGGATTGACAACACTGACTATAACACATTCAAAGGTTAGTTAGTTACCAATATGATTAATTTGAAATGTAATATGGAGCAATCTCTCGCCTGGGCTTTTAAATATTTTCAGGGCACCAGGTGCATAGATGAACTAGCAGTTTTGATGTTTAAGTGCATTTAGAAATTTTTAGATAAGGTAGTTTCTGTTTCCAACTGGTTCATTTTTAGAACAAACAGTAAAGCGCGTTGCAATCAGAAAAGGACATCATAGAACTCAAGAATACGACAGAAATAAAACTGGTAAGTAGTTAATAAAAGCAGAATAGGACCTGATTCTGTGAACTCGTCACAGCTGTCCAGAACTGAGGATGAATTTCCACCAAGCTATCACTAACGAAGGCTATGGTTCTCGATTCTTCCTCTCTGTTTATCACAAGAGCTGGTGGCAATTCTCTCATCACCCATAGAAGAAATGCAGACGGCACTGATGAGCCTGTAAATGGGACATCACAAAATGTCAATTGGCATAATGTAAAGGATAGCTAAGTAGTTAATATGATTTTTGTCTAAAACAGTATCCTGCCATTATTACCGCTTTCTCTAGCAAAGAAAATTAGGTTTTGCTAGTAGTTTCATGTCTAAATCTTGTGGGAAAAAAACCATCAGTAGTGGAGAACCATAACATGGAGGACCACTTGAGTAATTTGACGATTTCAGTAGAAGAAGAGCAATTCTTCCAATTAGACACAAGAAAAGCTCTAAAATGATTTATTTTCAACAAAATCCTTGGTAGCTAGGTAGCATTTTATTTCTTGAACAAAAAGAAAAGACCGGATTTTAGTCTACATGCATTTCTTGTGAACTATCAAAGATGCTTTTCTATATTTTAAGGCCGAAAAGAAATTTCAATATTGAACTTTTCCAATTGGCATGCGTAAAATTTCTCCAAGCATACAAACTCAATATGATATCCTATTCAAGATTGAAATCTTCTACATCACATAGCAAAAAAAAAATTGATGTAACTAGAACAAAAATAATTAATAATAAAAAAAAAAAAACTTCAATAATTATAGTATATTCAGAAGAAGAAGAAGCTACAAGTACCTATAAAGTAATTCAGAACCAGAAGTAGTGAAGTAAGAACAATGTTGATTTGTTGCTGATGCCAGTTATAAAGGAACTGCAATGAAGCAATACTCGCTCTTAGCGATAAATCAAGAAATAAAAAAATTAAACTGGAAATACCATCGAGAAAGAGAAAACAACTTACAGGTATGTCTGAAAATATAGTAGTCAAAGCATTTGAAGTAAAACAGAAGACAGTTACAATGGCCAAACCAGCAACCTGTATCATCAGAAAATAGGATGATAAAGTTGAGAAAAATAACGAAGTCACTAATGCAAAAGGTAATACCTACTTAATCCGAAAGTGTAAAACTAAAGAAACATTTCCATATGAAGTGAAAAGAAAGCTTTTCTTCTTTTTTACTCATGCCAACTGGAAACGAAAGATTAAGACAAACTGACCACTAACCTTACCAGCAACAGATTATGTATGAAGAGGAAAATTTGTTTTCGTGCCAGACTAGGATATGGTAAAGGAATTAGGAGGGATGCTAAAGTAAGTACCTTCCACTTTTCAGAAGAGGCCCTCTCAGATCTTAATTTGCTCATTTTCAGAATAATACAAGCCCTGATTGAAATTCAGTTGATAAGAAAAAAAGAAAGAAAGAAAAGCGTCATTTAGCTGAAAGAGCAACTAAGCAGAAGTGTGGTGAAGCAGAACTACGTCATTCACAAGGACCTAACAAATTTATCAGGTTGATGATGTACAAGAATGGACAACAAATTAACAGTGCCTTTAACATGCAGTACGCATGGAACAAACTCGTCAAGGAAGGCTAGCGTAGTTTTATAGCACTTCCGGCTCGAAACACCCACGTTCAACAGCCCCAACTTTGATAATAGTAAAAAAATTAAAACAAAAATGGAATCAACTTTCTCAAGCTCTCGTATTTCCACATTGGATGAAAAATTACATCTTCTGTCCCATCCTTTTCGAATTTACTCCAAAATTTCTTCATATTCTAGAAAAATTAAAAACATCAAACTAAGGCTTCATCAACACATAAATTTGATTGGATGGCAATGTTATATGGTTAAGGAATATTCTCTTTAATGATCAAATCAGCCCACAAATGTGCCACACGTTCGACCATAATCCATGTCATGTATAGCATCTCACTCAAAAGTGGTAAAAGACGTTATAAACGGCAAAGAAAATAGATACTCAAACTTCTAAAGTATAAACATTAAGGAAGCTGTTTCACATGATAAGTTCTCACCATAGCATGCCAATGCTCCTCCAAGTAAGACAACTGCTATGGCAAAAATATCTACATATACCTGAGTAAAAAATGCATTAATAGTCAGTGTTATGGGTGAAACTTGAGCGCACGAACACACACACAGACAGAGAGAGAGAGAGAGAGAGAGAGAGAGAGAGAGAGAAGGACATGTCGAACTCCAAGAAAGATCGGCTGGAGATTTATGTAGATTTCTGCTGAAGCTATACATTGCTAAACTAAGTCAAACATAGTGCAAAAAGTGCTTGAAGTATCACGAGTTCCTGAATCTAGGCCTTCAAACTAAAAGACGTAAACTATGCCCAATCAAACTCTAAAACAACATCTGAATCAACCCTTTCGTCCATTTTGGACGTTAGGTCATAAGGAGAGGGTTAGTTTTGTCAAAGAGAATAAGAAGAGAGCTAAAGGATCCATTTTGGCTGATCCATTCCAACTCATATCGATTTAATCCACGACACATCTGACACCCATTTCTTCTTAACCAAAAAAAGGCAGCACACTGTCCTCCATTTCTGGCCATCAAAATTGTACAGCAATGGTTACAGTTTTATGATCTTTCCTTAGAGTGGCCTCTGCAACTCGCATATCACAGTGAGTGCTGGCTAAACACTAACGGACGGCAATACTTATGAACAGTCAGAAAGGCCTCAAAGAAGAGAATTGAAGTAGCCATGACAGGTCATAATGCAGGGCAAGAGATGGAAATTGAAGCCTTGGAAGCAATACTTATGGACGATTTAAAATAAATACACTCAAGTGACAGCCCTTAAATCGATACTTTTGAACCACTCTATCTTCTCGGGATGATGAGGCAGATAATTCAAATCCTTCACTTAAACTGGCTTTGATTTTCTCACACAAGGAATATATTGTGATGAAACTTTGCAATTTTTGTTTTTCCAAGCGAAGCAGCAGCGTCATTGAAAGCAAGAAAAAGTAGATGGGTAAATGGAGACAGAAGTGGGGATCAGAAGGAGAGGAAGAAGAAGAAGATAAAGGGGTGGAGAGATCCACAGGTTCGGGGCTGAGAGTTCAGGTGAGATGGTGGAAGCTAGGTCGGGAAGAAAATGAGAACACAAGATGTTACAGCACAAAGCAACGAAGCAAAATTTAACTTTATCCCAAAGTAAAAATTAACTAAGCACATACTGAACTTTCAAAGGTTTTGTTGTCCCTTTCTGTCAACAGAATCACCCAAAATTTTAAAAGTACATTGCCATAAAATTCTCACTCACTCTTAGCATACTTGCCTGAACCCTAACTGGTCGGGATAAAGCCACTTCACATCAACCAAAACAGTGAGGAAACATTTACAGTGTCGGTTCTGCATATCCTGGGGAAGGGATTCTACCCCCTTTCTAAGGACTCCAAACGGAGAAGGTTCGATGATGGATTTTATATAAAACTGGAGAGCTCTTTTGGATAGAGGGATGGCTATACATAGTTTCCATTACAAAGTTGTTTAATGATTTATGTACTTTCCTCTTGTCAGCGACATTTCTCCAGTACTTACAGCAAATTTGAAGGAAAATGAAGATTCAAAAAGACAAATAGGCATCATATTTCACCTTCGGAAGTTTACATCATGGATAGTACTCCTTAAAATTAAATATACGCATTTCTATTTTATTTTGTCCAAAATGAATGTCCATATTCCTAAAACAAACATATTCTCTCCCTAAAAATTGGTTCTACGGGTCCAAAAACAATTTTATTTTGGTGATTTTTGTCCAAAATTTATTTTTTTACAAAACTAGGTATCAAAACAATTTATATTTAGTGAGGTAGGTCCTTCCATCCAAAATTCCTTCAGTCAACTGTTAATTAAAATTTGAATCTGGTCAACCCTAAAACTATCCGGGCATTTTTGAGATTTTACATTAAACTCCCAAAACCTCCCCTACCCTACCTGAGCCTTTCCTCCACCCCTACCATGCCCCCTTCTTCATCTCCCTCGGCCATCTCCGCCACCGCTCAGCCCGCACCTGCCATCACCACTTCCACCGCCAAACACAGCCACCATCTCCTCCATCTTTATCTCCCCACTAAATCTTCTTCTTTCAAAATCACTACTATAAGCCAAATCGAAAGGGATCGCAAGCCTCGGATCAGATAAAGAAATTATCCCAATTGGAAAAATGCTTAAAGTAGCGAAGTAACATTAACAGTAGTAGATGAATTCTACCCAAAATTATAATACCTAATACTCTCACTACTCCCATTCCAAGAAAGAGTTAAATTTCCATTATCCAATAGACGAAATAAATAAACCCCATTTCTCAAAACTTGATTCCTAGTGAAATTTTGATTAGCGATCAGGGGTAGTAAAAATGGTTAAAAAGAAAAAGAAAATTGATGAAAATGGGCTTCTCATTTTCTGCTTCTAAGATCTTTTTCTTTGGTCTATACTAGTGAATTCTTTTTATTATCAAGAAAGTCTGATTTTTGGTGCCTAAATTGGGAGCTTTGGGGATGGTGATGGAAGGTTTTTTTTTTAAAGGATTAGGTAATGATTTTGGTTGGTTAAGAGAGCGGAAGAGTGGAAAGAAGACTTTGAAGCTTGAGAGAGAGAGAGAGAGAGAGAGGAAACATGGTGAAAGGAGAGAAACAATGGTTTGTATTATTGACTTTGAAATTGGCAACGGTGCTTTTCCGACAAAATTTAATGGAGATTGAAGGAAGAGAAGAAGGGGGTAGGGTAGGGTGGGGGTGGAGGGAGGGGTTCGGGTAGGGTAGGGAAGGTTTTGTGGGTTTAATGTAAAATCTCAAAAATACCCTTGATAGTTTTAAGGTTGACCAGATTCAAAATTTAATTAACAGTTGACTGAAGGAATTTTGGACGGAAGGACCTACCTCACCAAACATAAATTGTTTTGATACTATGATTTGTAAAAAAATAGATTTTGGACAAAAATCACCAAAGCAAAATAATTTTTGGACCCGTAGAGCCAATTTGCCGAGGTATATAAGTTCGACTAACATATGGGCCATATGACTAATCTATTTAATCAATGAGGATATCTTCGTAATTTGCTTATGGCCAAACTACTCTTGTTAATGTTTTGCTAAGTCAAAATGAAATTATGAAAGATTATATTTCGGATGGAGAGAGCATTTTGTAACCAAACAAGAACTTCTACGTAGTAATATGTAGTGTGAAAACATAAATCAAATAGAAAACCATAAGGCATTCATACCCGGGCCACCAATGATGAATCCATTGGGAATTTTCCCTTCCTAATCCATATCAGAACAGCAGATGCTGCCATTAGTGTGAAAACTAACAGAGTTACCTGGTGAAAAGTAAAATTTAAAAAATTAAGTTGTAGTAGGAAAAGAAAATACATCATGAATTTGTATAAGAAATATGAACAGTAAGCAAAATTTTCCGGTTTGACATACAAGAATCACAACTTTTTGGAGGCTTACCAACATGGACTGAAGGAAAAGAACAACATTTTCTCCCACTGTGAACATCTGATTGGTCTTTATTTGTCTTCTCCAATAAAGCTTCCTGGGGATTGTATCCATCATCATCATCGTCATCATCATTTGACTGATGACAGAGGTCAACCCTAAAAAATAATTCTCAATAAGATATAGATTGTCTATGAAATTCGGAGACTATGAGTTTGAGAATATTCTCAAAGTATATGCTAGTTGGTGATGATATTTGAAGGCACAATAAAAATTCTGGGTTTAGTAGAGATATAAAGGCCACGATGCAGAGAAAAGATTAAACCTAGTCATTAGAGGATCAAGCACAATTTCGCTTTAAAACTTTTGAACTTGATTAAGGAAACATATTTTTTCGATAACGAGTGTGATTGTATTCAAAATCAACATTCAAATGCAAGTTCTTGCCAGAATAAATTAAAAAATGCAAAAAGGCCATTTGATGAAGACTAGATTTTTTTGGAAATTGAAATTGGAATTGATGAACACATATGCTTTAACCTCACCTTTTCTGATTATTTGATTTTACATAAATAGCTCAAATTCTCCCTCAATTAAACTGTTGTAGTACGTTTAAATTGTTGTAGTACGAGGCAGAAAATTAATGTTCAGAACTATCTATGTATTTAATAATAATAAAAAAAGATCATCAAAATCTAACAACAAACTGATAAAAACTCACCAGAATGACAGAAGCAGAAGAAATGCGGCAAGAAGTAGAATGTTGGGGCAAGCTGCATAACAAAAACAAACACAATTGCTAACGTAAAATCATGATGTAAGCAAACATTCTGATGATTCAAGCTTGCAAGAGCCAAGAGGTCAAAAACTACACATACCCATGAAAACGAGACCACGGGATTGTGACCAGCAAGCCCAACCCTTATAAGAAGCAACGAGAGTTAAGATAAAATAAATAAAGTAACCTGCCAGTAGTACATGAGATCTATTAGCCCTTAGACGTAGACAACAACCAAAGTCACTGCAGAAATGTAAGCGAGTCTCTTCGGAGCAATGGAAGTGTTATTAAAGTAAATCAGTCATGATCTGATCTCACAGAAGTTAAAGGAACAGAGACTAGCATGGGCCCAATTATGGTTTTAAAAGTCATGTACAATGCAAAAGCTTTGTTCACTTCCTCAGTGGTGTCTATATGATGCGTACTAATAAGTAATGAAACTACATGGTTAACATAACAAATAATCATTGACCAAATCAATTACGTTTAGTTTAGCCTTTTCCCTTACAAATCAATTATGTAGCCTGATATGAATTATTTGAAATTTGCAAATTAACAACGTACAAATTCTATAGCAGATCAATAAGAACTTGAAATGCAACATGCTACCCTGCTTCTACAAATATGTCAACTATCTAAGGCTTTTGTCAAGCTGAAAATGAGTTTGTCCCCAACCAAAGGAAAAAAAAAGGGGAAAACGAAAAAGAAAAAGAATTAAGATAATCATCAAGAAAATTTCAATTTCTTACCCAAATTATATGACCCGATCAGTAGATGAAAAACCTGCAAAACAAACATCCAAATGGTTTTAATGGCTATCTAGACATTCTCAAGGTGAGAGCCAATACACACAGAAAAGAAGAGAAATTGTATGTTAGATGAACTACTTCATTTCAAGTAATAGAATATACAAGTTGCAAACTGGAATAGCTTTAAAGGGAAGGAAAAAGCACCATGTAATCCATCACGTTATTGGTTATTTGCAATAACTACAGAGAGATCTATAAACTTTGAACTTCTGAAGAAATCATTAGCAGGAAATAACAAGCAATATCAAAGCCCATATAATCTGTTGAGTAGTGAGCCTTAAGTGATTTGCTTCCTTGGTGCATTCATGGGGATGGAGCACATCTCCAACTAAAACGATAGAAAAAATCAGGTCATATTCAACAGTTTCTCATGAAATCATCAAGATATGGAATGCGGGTAGAAATCATGAAAAGTATAGATGTCAGAAGAAATAGGTGTCACGTGGTTATATGACAATTCCAGATGTATTCCACATATAATCGGTGAAATGTAGGTATTAATAATAGACACCAGAAATAGATGACTAGCCATTACTTTCCGGTCAAAGAAATGCTTATTATGATTCATGAAACTCAAATTCAAACAAATAAACAAAATAATCATATACATGCATGCTGTGAGAAAAGTACATTGAAAACCCCAATCTCGCAATTTTATCCAGGAAAAGTGAAATAGAGAAGAGATAGCAGACCATCACAATAACACAAGAATAGGATGCCTACAGGAAAACCATACAATTTTATAAAGTGAGAAACTTGACTTTTGGCAATTACCGACCAAATCTTAATTGGGAAAGCAGACATAACAAGCAGAAGAACAGTCTAAGTCCAGCTCAGACGCCATCAGAAAATGGAGAAACGTTTAAACTGATGATTGCTTACTTTCTGACGGGTCCAGCCAAGATGTGAACTTCTTGAATGAATCCTCCACAGCTGAAATACCAAATTGATAAAATGGTAAGAAAAATTGAACAAATACATGATAAAGCTTACTCCGTTACAATTGCAACAACATTGCAGAACAACACATTTTTACTATTATTTCAGTTCATCTCCTATACACAGAAGTACATACATAACAAAGTACAAAAGTAACCAAGGAAACCTACTTCTGTTGGACAAGCAAATTGTTTACTCACTATTAATCTCTTTAGGATGAATAGAAATCAGTTATAATTGGAGCTCTATGAAAATAGAGAATCTGGATAACTTTGTCAGAGGTGAGCAAGTTGTCGGCAATGATGCTTCTATCATTCCTTGTCTGGTAGTGTTTTGATTCTAATAAACTTGTTCAGATTCTTCACTCTATCCTTTGTTGCGAACTTTGGAAAGCTCGGAAAAAGTTTGTTTTTGATGGAGTCCTTCCGTTTCACATCAATGCTATTAGTATGGTGGAAGAACTCTTATCTATGGCCATGAAGTAACCTGTTCATAGCCTGCTGCATCCTAGTTTTGTTCCTCAGCCAATCCAAGTTGTAAGATGGGAAAATATTAGTAAGGGAATGCATGATTGTATCTTGAATGTGGATGGCGCATCCAAGGGGAATCCTGGCATTTCCTTGGCTGGTGGAGTTTTGCAGCCAACCACTGGAGTTTTCATTTTGGGGTTTTTCTAGCTATATGAGGCCGAAGCGCAAAATCGGTGCACAACTGAAGGAGCTGGCCGAGAGAGGTTTTGCGCAAATGGGGAAGGAGGGAGGCCAGATATTTGCTTTGACACAATCATTTTTTCGCAGACCAAATCTTGTTTGCGATGTTACAAGAGAAAAGATAATAATACCAGATAAATGGTTGGAGGTTTGGGGAACAAAAGTAATAATAGTAACATTCATGAATTGTTTTTCTAATAATAATGATAGACTCCAAAACTCTTAGCAATATTCACGTAACAATTACTTCAGTTGGAATGCAGCAGAAGACTTCAACTTCTTTCCAGAAGAAGTCTTTTTAGGGTCCTTTGAAGAACTGCCCTTCTTCTTCTTACCATCCTTTGAAGAACTACCCTTCTTACCATCCTTTGAAGAACTGCCCTTTGACTTCTTATCGTACTCATTAGTGTATTGATAATCTTCAGGCTTCAATATTTCCCAAGAATAAAGAGCATTTGGTACAAAGAAAGTCTTGAACAGATCCCTTTTAATTTTTCCATATCCTCGATGACCCCACCCCTCACCCCAAGAATTTTTAATTAAATAACACCTTTCTCCATCTTCCTCCCCATAACCAATGACAAGAAAAGCATGATAAGCTGGATCTTCACTCGTGCGTCTAGCCAAGTCCTCGGGTGTGGGACCCGTATAGACCCCCTAGTGAAAAAAAGAGAGAACAATTAAGCGAGATATTGTAATGTAGCAGGGGAATCCGCCGTTTCGGCTTTTGAGGGGTCGGGATCAATTTATGCCGAATTGCTCCCCTTAAATGGATGAATCGATTGTATTTCGTCCTTTGTTCCCTATAGTAACAGGGGATCAAAAAGCACCAAATTTGATGACCTCAGCCTTGGCAAGGCTATGCTCTACCATTAAGATATTCCAGTGGCCCCTTCGTCTTATACGTATCGTTGACCTAAGAGTCGTAGTTTATTTTAGCTATCCTTCTTTTTGCCCCGAGATGGTCAAGACTGGGAAACAAGACCCGGCCAAACTGGTGATTACGATTAAAAGGAACAATCTCAAATAGAACAAGATCCAATAAAAGTAAATAGGATTTTACCTTTTCTTAAAACAGAAAAAAGCATATCCCCCGCGAATACTGAAAGAACTGGCGATTTAATGCTGCTGCTATACTGACTGAAAAAATTGCATCTTTCGAAAATTCATACCAATCCGTCGAATTAGTTGACTTTTGGTGCAAAAGGTTTATAGACGGGACCGGACTAGTGAAGGTTGCCATTAGTCGGGAATGAGCGGATTGTGTAGTCGACCAGGATATCGATGATAGGCAGAGGGTAATCATTCTTGGGAGAATTGTTCTCTCTTTTTTTCACTAGGGGGTCTATACGGGTCCCACACCCGAGGACTTGGCTAGACGCACGAGTGAAGATCCAGCTTATCATGCTTTTCTTGTCATTGGTTATGGGGAGGAAGATGGAGAAAGGTGTTATTTAATTAAAAATTCTTGGGGTGAGGGGTGGGGTCATCGAGGATATGGAAAAATTAAAAGGGATCTGTTCAAGACTTTCTTTGTATCAAATGCTCTTTATTCTTGGGAAATATTGAAGCCTGAAGATTATCAATACACTAATGAGTACGATAAGAAGTCAAAGGGCAGTTCTTCAAAGGATGGTAAGAAGGGTAGTTCTTCAAAGGACCCTAAAAAGACTTCTTCTGGAAAGAAGTTGAAGTCTTCTGCTGCATTCCAACTGAAGTAATTGTTACGTGAATATTGTTAAGAGTTTTGGAGTCTATCATTATTATTAGAAAAACAATTCATGAATGTTACTATTATTACTTTTGTTCCCCAAACCTCCAACCATTTATCTGGTATTATTATCTTTTCTCTTGTAACATCGCAAACAAGATTTGGTCTGCGAAAAAATGATTGTGTCAAAGCAAATATCTGGCCTCCCTCCTTCCCCCATTTGCGCAAAACCTCTCTCGGCCAGCTCCTGCAGTTGGATAATCGGTCCTAATTGCACTAATAATGAGGCCGAAGCATTTGCGACTCTTAAAGGTTTGGAGCTTTGTCAGAATATTGAATTTTCCAGTTTGAATGTCCAAGTGGGCTATTGATTTGGTGGTTAAGCGCATTAAGGGCTACCTTAGCAATATGCAGCATCATATATACCATGTTTATTGTGAAGCAAACAAGGTGGCGGATCGGTTTTCCCATTATGGTTGCACTTTTCCCTACAACTTGTTCCAAGGAATTCATAGTTGCTTTGAACTTCCTTACAAGGTTAGAGGGCCAGGTAATATTGGTCGGATGGGGGTTCCATATCTCCATATTGGCTAATAGGGTTTAAACTGCTTTGTAATATTTATTTTATTTCCCGTTTTCATTTTGCTTATGTAGTAGTGGATCTGTCTCCACCTATTTATGAGGCTAGGTATTAAGTCCTCCTCATTATACCTTTTTTTTCTTAATAAAACCGGTAGAGGTCCATGTCAAACCAACATGTGGCTTTCCTCCCCCCCCCCCCCACCTACCCCCTCCCCCCCCAAAAAAAGTGGTCAGACTAGACCTTGTCCAATGATGGAGGTACTGCAGTACTGCAAGATATAGCTGAAAGAATATGCTCGAGGCCTTGGGGACAACTTCCTGCGTGTTCGTGGTTCATTACGGCTGGAGCGGAAGGAATGGCATTTCAAAAGGATTGAGCAGACAATCATTGTGGCACGCAAAACAATTCATGTGGAAAGTGTCCTTTCGGTATCTAGACAAACTCATAAAAGGTTTGAACTATGGAACTTAGGTACTTAATTAAAGTGCATTTCAGATAATTCAGAACCCTCATTTGCATTCCCCATTTTAGTACCCTTTTAATGTGGTGAAAAAAGTTGACATCGAATAACATTACTCACTCATTCACTTAGCTAGAGAACTAAAAGAAACAAAAAATACTAAAATACACATAAACAAGCAAAATATGAACTTGTTATTTCAAAATTTTAATTAGTAATCGCGAATTCAAAGTGTTACTTAGAAATTTCAGCAAAGATAACAGTGTCTAGACTGTAATCCGTAGAAACGTGAGAATTATACTTAAGTGCTTCCCGTTCCTGTTTACAACTCACTCATAATAAACTACTAAGCAACTATATAGCTTTCAAAATTGAGCAATCTCGCACCCACATTTCATCCTCTTATCATAATAAGAACATAAGAGTTAACGGTATCTGAAAACAAGTTTTTTTTTTTGAAGAAGAAGAAGAAGAATAAGAAGTTTACTTTTGAGGAAGATCACTCATCCTCTAGATCTGATACTCATTTTGTCAGTTTAAATTTCACCTTCACAAGGACAAACAAGGAAACAAAAGAAGAAGAATCACATCTGTAGAGGATTAGTGGTCTGGGCAAATATAGCACATGAACCTCATGACCTAAGTAGCCTCCTGAAACACAAGACTGAAAATAAGATTAACCCCAGAACTTAAATAGATGAACTCCAGTTCAACCTAGAAAAAAAGTTTACTCTCGATCAGCCAACTCCATGGACAGATCTTCATACAATTTTTACTCAAAGGTTTTCACGTCAAGCTCATTAAATGTTCACTAAAAAGAAACTTCTACCTTAATTGTAAGCAAAGTTTCAAAAACCCCCTTGAAAGTCTACAATTATAAATATCACGTTCTTGATTGCTGGAGCTTGTTTTCTACTGAAAGAAAAAAAAAAAAAAGATGCTCATAAAAGCAGCTTATTTAGGAAACATAGAGTTGTACTCGTTTGCTTGACAAAATCGACAAGCTGAAGTTATTCAACAAAGATTACATAAGACAAGGTGAATATACACATGGTTATGTTAGTATGTGATATATATGCTTCCATGTGCAATTCAACATGCCGAAATACAGCATCAGAAAAATATGGTTCAAACATACAAGCACTTCGTACCCTTCGATATTATACTACAAATGAATCAGAAAGCAACCTTAAATGAGGGTGCGTAGTGGCGCATGTCAGTGTAGCGGGGAATATCGGCCTCTATTGCGGTTGAAATAACAGGAAAAATTGCGCAATAGCGACGCTGTTTGGTAAAGGAGGTTAAAACCCCCGTTTTCCCCCCAAAACAGTCGAAATCTAATGGGTAAATTGGGAGTTTCAATCCCGAGAAAATTCTACTTTGTTAAGATATATTCAGCGACTTGAAAACAAAAAAGAAAACGCTGTTTTTTCTGTATTTTCTGCATCGTGCTACTGCATATTCTGAGCTCCATCGGACTTCCTTCTCCATCCACTGGCAACCTAGACGACGGTGACAGATAAGCCGGCGCCGGAAACAAACTGTTATAGTTCTCCATTCTCGAACAAACTTTGTTATTGTGGTTTTGCGTAAGATTTTGTTTTCAATTTCAAACATGATTATTTTGCTTTCTCTTGCTCTAATTATTGGGAACTTAATGAGTTGTGTTATGTTACGTCTGGCTCTGATTACTTGACTGAGGTCGAAGTTTTAAAATTTCTATTGAGGATTATCTAAAAAAAACAATTTCACACCCGATTCTTTTTTCTTTTTTTTTTCCTACTCGCACCAAAATTGAACTTGTTGTCTTGATTTTCCTTTTTTTTTTTATCTTGAATTTAATGACTTTTGTTATATTTTTATAATGGGTTTGATAATTTTGGTCATGTCTTTGTTTTCATTGTTGTCTTGAATATTTGTTAATTATTTATATAGAAATCAAAAAGCGCCGCTCCCGCTATCTGTTATCCCGTTATAGCGTTTTTGGGGTGGGCTGCTCCGCACCGCTATCCAGGATTGACAACACTGATTGTGAAATCAAAGAGCTTCAAGTTGATGGTTGAAACTATAGGAAACTACCCTAACCTCAAACCTCCTACTTATCATGAATTGAGGGTTCCCCTTCTTAAAAAAGAATTGGAATATACAAAGGAGTTGTTGAAAGATCATGAGGAAGAAAGGGTGAATTATGTTTGCCCTATCAACGCTTGGACAGATAGGAAGAATAGAACCTTGATAGAATTCCAAATAGCGCCACTCCCGCTATCCATTATCCCTCTACAGCGTTTTCGGGGTCGGTCTCTTCGTGCCGCTACCCGGGATTGATAACACTGATGTTCAATAGAAACTTCACTTCTGCTCACCAACACAATTGTCACAAATGTGTTACATTCACAAACGAGATGCGGCACCAACCACGTGTCTTTCCTAATACTTTTGATGCCTGAACTAACCCACTACACGACTATTATGTGCCATCATGGTGTGCTCTGTAAAGGAACGGGTGTAATCCACTTACCAATGTAAACTCTCATCTAGGATAATACTAGCTGAAGAAATTTTTTTTACAATACCTATTTGAAGATCTTATCATCCTCACAATATAAAACTATTGCAATAGTGCCATTTGTGATTCATACGGCTTAAAATTGATTGCATTGTTCACAAAAAGAAAAACGAATCAATCAAACCAGAAGTTAGTAACGTGATTTAAAAAGAATCCTCTGAATCATATGAACACACGAATTCAGATTCTACATTCTTCCATGAATGACAACAAGAATACCGACATAGAAATCTCAAAAGACATCTTTATCTTTCCATAAAACATTCCTATAACTGAGATTTTGAAAGGAATATCTCTTCCCATGAAACAAGTAACACAGATTTCAATCACATTGCTATTTTCTAGTCAAATACTACTTCACTGCTAATCATCAGCCTTTTAACACTATCACAGCCCAGCACAGAAAAGAGAAAAGATCAGTCTATAACCGAACCCTCTGAAACCCAGAATTAACATGGAAATGGTGATTGTACTTCGATATAAGTTCCATTATTTCTTTCGTTTTAATAGATAATATAGGTGGTGAAAGCCAGCCTCAGAAAACTACAAATACTCCTAGTAAGGATTAGCTGAAGTTATTCGACAAAGAGTCTGTAACCCGCGGCTAGGCTTGTTTGCAATATTTATGCCTCCCTAGGCAATTCAAGATGTCCAAATACAGCAAAGCGCTTCGTACTTTTGAATGTACAACAAATGAATCAGAAATCAAACTTAAAAGATGATCAGCTGAAAAGGTTTCAGCAAGCGGGATAGCATAGAGTCTAGATTCTGAGTTGTCGAAAAATCAAATGCTTACCAAATTTTCTCTCATTTACCAATACTCAGAAAACGCTTAAAATAATCGAAGATTCTTTACGTGTTCAATAGTAACTTGACTTCTACTCGCCAGCACAACTGGCAGACATGCGTTACATTCACAAAAGAGATGCGGCTCCAACCACGTGTCATCCATAACGTTTTCAATGCCTGAACTACCACTACATGAGAATTGCGTGCCATCATGAGCTGCTCTGTAAAGCAATTTCCATAACTGAAAGCCGACTAGGTGAAAAAAACACTCATACTCCACTTATCCATGTATACTCTCATCTAGGATAAGATGCTCCTAGGTGAGCAAAAGCTTTTGCAAATACCTATTTGAAGATATTATCCTCCTCCACTTATTAATTGCATCACCACAATATAAAACTGCAGCAATGGTGTCACTTGTGATTCATATGGCTTAAAATTGATCACGTTGTCATCAAGGACTAAAATGAATTAATCAGACCAAAAGATAGTAACCTTATTTAACAAGAATTCTCTGAACCATATGAACACACGAATTCAGATTCTTCATTCTTCCATGGGTAACAAGAAGAACACTGATATAGAAACCTAAAAAAAACATCTTTATCTTTACATAAAACATTCCTATAACTGAGATTTTAAAAGGGACTGCTCTTCCCATGAAACAAGTAACGCAGATTCCAATGGAATTGCTATTTTCTAGTAAAATTCTACTTAAATGAGACTGAATCATAAGCCTTTTAACACAATCACAACCCACACAACAGGAAAAAAACCCACTTTTTTTTTTTTTTTTTGTAGAACAATCTATAACCCAACCCTCCTAAAAACCCAGAAAGCAAAACCTTTTCAATTAACAAAAACACCAAAAAGAACAGACAGAAACATATATACAGATGAAATGTAAATTAAAACAGAGAATGAGGGATAACCTGAAAAAAAGCAAGTGCAGCAAGAAGAGCATCAATACAAGCCAGCCCAAAATCAACTCCAACCAAAACCTTGGAATAGCAACTCCCCTCCATGAATTCAAGCATTTTATTCTTCTCTTTTCCCTTCACAGACCATGCAACCTCTTTATATATATACAAAACAACCAAGAAACAAAGAAAGAAGCAGCTGTAAATTGTAAAAGGAGCTAGTTAGACTGGGACGAAACAAAGTGTACGTTATCGTTGAGAACTAAGAAGGCGGGCAAAAGGGGCGGTATCTTTTTCTCTTGATGGTATCTTTCTTTCAATTTCAATTGCAGCAGATCTGCAACAGTATCATTCCACACTCTCTCTCTCTCTCTCTTCCTTCTTTTCTCTCTCTCTCTACACATAAACAAAAGAGAGGAAATAATACAATTTTGACATGTTTTATGTAGGGCTGAGCACCGAATTCCGATTTACCGAATTCGAATTCGAATTGACCGTGTACTACCGACTTTTTTCGAATCGAATTCCGATTTACCGAATTCGAATTGACCGAATTGGCGAATTCGAATTCGGTAAATTTACCGAATTAGAAAATAGAAGAAAAGAAAACAGAGGCTTACTGGAGGGAGTTTTGGGGCGGTGTCAATGGAGAAGAGGAAGAAGAGGAAGAAAAATGGGAGTAATCTAGTGTGGGTGACATTTTTTGTTAGAAGTAGGGATTTAGGAGAGTATTTATAGTGTATTTATTTTAGTATTATACTATTATTTATTAAAATATTTTTTTGAATTCGAATTCGGTAATACCGAATTCACCAAAACCATATACCGAATTCGAAAACTTCGAATTCGGTATGATCCGAATTACCGAATTGGTCCGAATTACCAAATTCGATTTACCGAATTCAAATCGAATTCGGTCGGTAAATCTGTTTTTACCGAATTTGCTCACCCCTAGTTTTATGTATGAGGCCTGAGGGAGCCCTTGTTGAGGGTCCGGGAATGCGAGATCTTATTGCAGAGATTTATTTTAGAAGAAAAATACTTATTACTTTATGAAATTCGCCTATTTTTTACCTCTAAAATTTTTATTTCGCATTTTAAGTTTTTACGTTTTAATTTTAGTTCAGTTAGTTTTCAAGTATTTACAAGAAGATAAAAACAGGTATCGTCACCACTTTCTCAGTGGAATTCGGCAGATTTTGACATGAGTGGAGCATATTCTCAACAAAATAGATAAAATTACCAATATAACCTTGAAATCTATATTTTACAATATATATATATATATATATATATATATATATATATATATATTTATATTCTTATTCTCTAAACCTACCATTCCATTTTCTTGTTTTCTCACGACCCCGACCACCACCATCACAACCGACCATCGTTGTCACCACTATCAACTCCTTTCCTCTTTTCCCCTCATATTCGTCACCAAATCAGCACCACCACCACCTCCTACCACTCGCCTGTCACTTTCCCCAACCCTCGACTATTCTGCACTTCTTCATTCCCAATCAATTGAACCAGTGTCGTTCCACTTTTCGCGGTAAGAAAAATAAACTAAATCTGTCAGCGTAGAAGCGCAGATCTGTTGCTCTCAAATGCTACAGATTCAAGTCAAATTCAACGACCTAAGGAGTCGAGTAAGGCCGACATCTTCCAACCCCTTTATTTGATCTCCAACATTGCCAAAAAGTTATACATTTGCACATTCTCCAATACTCCCAGACCGACAAGTTCACTTTTCTAATAAAAGCGTGTTCAAAGTTACGACGAACTCACTTTGGAGCTGAGATGTCGGGTTTCGTGGGGGATTTGTATACAAAAATGTGTTGATACATATGTATTCAGGACGTGCCCTTGCAGAGTTTGCACTGAAAGTGTTTGATAAATTGATTGAAATAGACATGGTTTCTTGGACTGTCACCACACTCCCTCATCACCATTAGGGCTGTTAACGAACCGAATCGAGCCGGTTTTGGGACAAACCGGTTCGGATCATTAAGAAAATCGAATCGCTCGTTAATCGGTTCGTTAGTCAACCGATTCGGTTGTTCAATTCGTAATTGGTTCTAAATAAAATCGTACAAAACCGGTTCGTTAATCGAACCGTATCAAATCGCGCAAAACCGGTTTGCTAATCGGATCGAAAATCGTAATTCGCATAAAATCGTAATTCGATTCGTTAATCGGATCATACTATTACAAAACAGTGAAAACACTCCCAAATAACGAGCGATTTTACCGGTTTAACGAGCGATTTCAAACTATTTACGAGCCATTTTACCGAATCGTAACCGGTTCGTTAACGAGTCGAGCGAGTTAGCGAGCCGATTTTAACGAACCGATTAACGAGCGATTTGCGAGTTAACTGGTTCGCCAACAGCCCTAATCACCATCTCGTCCTTCACCCCATCTTTGCGAAAAATTGCCACCAGTCTCCACTATCACTGCCTCCCTTCACCAAATATGAAATTCACCACCACCTCCACATAACATCGAACACCGACCACCGACCACCACATCCCCATATCCACCATTGTCGCCTAGACAAACTCCTCCACCAACAAACTCCCCTCCCCAAAGACAAAACCTCCAGCAACAAATCTAGATCTGTCCTACCACTCTCGCTTGAGAAATATTTGGGGATTCTGAAATTGGTATGCAAAATCTTGAAGTAGTCATTGTTATAGTTCAAATTTTAACTTTTTGTCCATTAATTTTAGGTTCAAAATCTATAAGTAGTCATTGCAAGGTTGGGGGAGGATTTGAAGGAGGAAGATGATGAAAATTAGAATAAAAATGATTTCTCTTTTTTTCACCTTATATTTGTTTTGTTTTTTGTATTTTGTATTTTGTTAAGGAAGGTGCTAGGCGGCTAAGACTTATCCAATCAATTGGCTAAAATCTCTAAAAATCCCCAAATTGATATTTTCATTACCAATTATACCCTCAATGAATTTTTCTAATTTTTTTTTTTTTTATCTCACTCTACAAATCTATTGCCTTAATGGCTATCTCACCCACCTACTAACTACTACTACACAAAAATCTAACTTCAACTTATTTTCTTTTTCGGCGACCAAACACCTTTTCCGGTCATCTTCTCCGGCAACAAACAATATTTTTTGGTAAAAAAAATAAAATTTATCACAAAATTCATAAAAACAATAACTCATTTTCATTTTCAATTGATGATATTTGATGAAAAACTCAAATTAAACCTCCATAAATTAAGAATAATCATGTTCAATATCTGGTTCTGCTATTTGTGCCTTTATTAATTCAAATTTCCTTTCCTTCCTTTATTTGTGACTTCACAGGGCCATCTCTTTGATCCATTGTTAAATACTGATGATGATCTTGGTTTTGTTGTTTTTTGAAGAAGAGTAGTCATCAAGTTGCAAATAAGAAAAAGTAACTCAAAAGCACAAAGTTCTTCATTCTTCACTACCAAGCCTAAAGCAACAAAATTCAGTTCACTTAATTATAAAGATGGCATAACTGCAGTACAGACCATTCCGTGAAGATCTGGTTTAAACTATACAATATTGTCTTATACACTCTGTAAAAAAAAAAAAAAAAAGAGAGAGGGGCAGGAGGTGGTTTAGGTGGCGATGCGGGAGCAGGTGGTGTTGTTGGAGGAGGTATAGGGAAAGGAGGAGGAGCAGGTGGAGGTGTAGGGGGAGTCATGACTTATGATCCACTAATGCTACAACTACAATCAAGAACATTAATACTTCCGTTGAAATATGAAATTGAGAGTCGGTGGTGGTGTGGGCAAGGAAGGGAGGCTAGTGTAGAACAATCAAGAACATTAATTCTTCCTTTTTATTTTAATAAATAACTCTCTTTTTTAGCAAGAAATAATATATAAATTTTATTAAAAAATTCCCTTAGTGAAATATTATGAATTTGTTAAAGTAAGTATATAAGTTCGTTATAATTCTATATAAGGCGATCACTTATTAGTACTATAAATTCGTTAAAGTAAACATGTAAAGTTCGTTATAGTTCTATATCAGGAGATCACTTATTAGTACGATAAATTTGTTAAAGTAAACATGTAAAGTTCATTATAGTTCTACATAAGGCGATAACTTATTAGTAATATAAATTCATTATAATTATATATAAGGAGAACTATATATCTTAACGTTTACTCTTAACAAGCTAACAATGTAAATCAATTTCAATTTTATAAGATGGTTTATAGACTATTAGTCCTATGAAACTCTAACCGTACACATGCAAAGTTCTTTATACTACTATATACGTCAATAACTTATTAGTAAACTTCCAAGGTTATATATATTCCATTATATGATGATTACTATGAATATGTTATTAGTTAGGGGTCTAATTATAATTTCTAAAAAGTTAATTTCATGATTTTTGGGTCAAATTGTGAATTTAAAAGATTTAATTAGAAACTTGTGGGTCAATATATGAAATGAAAATATAGTATGCGGGTTTAATTTTTAAAGTTTTATAACATTAGAGACCTAAAAGTAATATAATTTATATACTTATGCTTGCAAATAATATTTTCATAGGGACTTAGGGTATATAAATATGTATAATATGTGGACTTAGGGTTGTTAAGTGACAAATATTTATTGCCACGTCAGCGATCCGGATTAACCCTAGAGAAAAATCCGGACCGTTGACGAGTTCTTCATCAATGGTCACAATCACTCCTCTTGAATGTGTTTCTTTCTTAGGTTTTTTATCCGAAACAAATTGTGACCGTCAGATAAAGAATCTGACGATTGAGATCATTTGGGATGGTGGGAGTTAAATATTTTTTTAATTATCTCACCCATATAATCTAATCCGTTAGATTCTTGATCCGACAACCACCATTTGTTCTACACGGTGCAGAACATTTAATGTTCCGCACCGTAGCCGCAATCCAACTTAAAAGCACCTGACAATGCCTCAAAAGTAGCAACGACTATTTGGCTGTTTTTTTTACTTTTGGGGTTCCTTTTTTTTTTTTTTTTTTTTGATTTTTTAAAAAAAAGCACTCCAGGGGCATTTTTGTCCCATTGACCAATTTTGACCCAATTTAGTCAATTTTTAGTCAATTAAGCTTAGCCAAAGATTATTTTCCTTTTGTTAATTAGATGGAAATGAGTTAACTATCAAACCCCTGTTTTGTTACCATATGGATGACTCGTGCTTAGGGCTAGCATGATTCCACTGCAGAAGTGGTGGCTGAGCCTCTAAATGTTGCCCGTAAGTTGTTGAGGAATATCTAAACACATGAGACAAAGCATGCGAAATATAAATTTCAGGGGACTAAACATGTGAATTTTTCTATTATTCTTTTTGGGATCCAGAACACATGTTCTTCTATTTACGATCATCTCTTCTTGAAATTTTGTATATGACAACTAAGATTTATTCTACACGTGTAGGAAATGAGGCGTTCCGTACGAAAGCTAGACTATTTTTAGAGTCATTTTGACACTCGGATGTTTTTCAAGCATTCTTCAAATCTTCCTTTTTCCTTTAACCATGTTCACGTAGGCAAATTCTCCTGTTTGGTCCTTTATGTTTTTTTTCGTATTGAGGTTAGTGTACAATTAGTTTAATTTTGACTTTTAAGGTCTTGTATGTATTTATGACCTGCCAATAAAGGACTTCCATCCAATTTTATGTCTATTATTCGTCAACACAATCACATGCCTTAAACGTGAGATACATTTTAAGAGCATTTCAACATATTTCCCACAAAAAAAAAAATTTGGGTACTTAATTGTTAAACAAAATAAATACGGATACCCAATTTAAATTAATCAAAAAATAAATACCTAAACTCATCCCCTTCCCCTTCATCTTTTTCGAGGTACAACATTCCAAGCACTAAGTGAGACTCTTTCAGCACTGTGGGCTTTTCCCCCCTTATTCCTCAAGTTGGTTATTTTTGTACTCCATTTGTACCTATCTGACCTCAATCTCTTTTTGTAATAATTTAGGTTAAGTTTTTCAAATTTAATCTTATATCTAATACGCGATTCAATACTTTTAGTTAATTAAAATTAACAAATTTTTATTTCTATGCAAGTTAAAAGGTGGTTGATTGATAAAAAAGAATTAATTAAGAGTATTCAAAATTTTTGTTTATATAATTCACTAAACTTTTAATTCCTGCATATTTGTCAAACATGATAATTAGTTTGAGATGAAAAAAGTAATAAAAAATGCTCATTGGACTTGGTCTATATTAGAAGTGTTCTTGATGAGTTCTCTATTCTCGTCTAAGGAAAACATCTTGACAATCATCGTCAAAGAGTTTTCTTTGAAAAATTCCAATCCTTATTATTACCAAAGACTAAAGGTTAATGAGTTGCTATAATTTTCTGTCACACCCCATAATCCGGGTGATGACATGACAATGTCTCATTGGCTAAGGAGACACCATAGCCCACAACAGAGTTACTAAAAAGGGAATTCATTATGCAATAAACCATAATGTACAAGAGTAACACAGCGGAAGTCTAAGTACTGAAATGGAAATAGTTCTAACATTACATAACATAAATGAAATTACCTGTACGAATGAAATAACATAATTAACTAAGCGTTCATCTATTACTCCCTCTAATTCAAAATATAAGTCTTTTAAGAGTTTTCACACCAATTAAGATACTAATCAAAATGACTAAAGTACCCCTAATTAATACTCCAAAGAGCAAATAAATTAATGAAGAGTTGCATGGAAACTACACATTTTGACCAAAATGAATATAGAATGTAGGGATAAATTAGCCAATAAATACACAGTTCTTGTAAAAAGACATATATTTTGCAACAAAAATAACTCCTAAAAAGACTTATATTTTTAATCGGAGGGAGTATGATTTAACTATTACAAGATAAATTAGGATCACTCTTCATATGTCCCATCCTAAGCATCATTACAATAAAATGGCTCAACATCATCATTACCTACAAAATAAGAAAAATGAAAGGATTGAGTCGCGAAGCTCAGTAAGGACCAAACACCCCTGGGATGAAGCATCAGGTAAGACACAAAATAGTTTCTCGTTCCCGAAATACCCCCTTTGAAGAGACACTAGACACGACACGCTTAACACGACAATACCATTGAAAATACACTGGATGGACACTGCACAAAACTCATGAAAATACACTAAATGGATGAACAGAACACTACACAACTCACAATGACCATCTGGGTCGACCTAAAACGAAGGTCAGGTCGATCGGTGGTCATCCGAGATCAGGACAGAAACTTTCCCAAAAGTCCGG
The DNA here is from genome assembly GCA_026122235.1 of Vinca minor. Classification (NCBI taxonomy): domain Eukaryota; kingdom Viridiplantae; phylum Streptophyta; class Magnoliopsida; order Gentianales; family Apocynaceae; genus Vinca; species Vinca minor. The sequence goes on from JAOCZM010000286.1 coordinate 1,094,562, forward strand.
AAGACCGAAGACTGAGCTCGATCGACCGCAGCAACTCCGATCGATGGGATTTCCATCCCGGTCGACCGTAATCCACTGCTCGTGGTCCGTAATCAGTCCCAATAATTCGGCTCGGGCGATCGACTAATTCAGTCAGGACAAAAAACAACACAAATTAACAAAGGAAAAGTACATTTCTGCACTTTCCAATCTCAGCCCCAAAATACAGATTTTAGACTCAAGCCAACTAGCAAATATGACAAAAATAAGAACAAGTAATATAAATAACAAATAAGCTAATAATCATATTCTTCACGTTTAAGCCCTTACACAACCGCATGAACTACAAGCACCATACTCTACTCATACGGATCACACGATTATACACATTACTTAGACACTACGGATATAGTTATCGCTATGACTCACGCGCGCGCACACACACACACATCCCACAATTCGAGCTCAATCATCTAGTCACGACTCTATGACAATAACTGTAACGGCCCTAACATCGGTCAATTTAGAATACCCCAAGAAGTACAACACATGGGCTCAGTATGACCCATTGAACGAACGGGTCCAAATGTTTAAGGATTCAGCATACATTACATCATCATCTATCACCATGGACTCCACAAAACCGTTACAGTCCCAATGATCGCCACATCAGGTGAAGGCCCAAGAATTTTCACATTTCACATGATCTTCCGGGATCAACACATTTCACGTTTATATTTCGAATGAAGCCTGTCATCTAGCAGTTCCTAGATAAGAGCTCATAACACGAAATTGACGATCAACCACATATAATGCAAATCCGACCCTTTATCCAGTTTATGCAATAAACATGATTAAACAGGTCATACTCAAATCCATACTTTAAAAGACTGATTTCATGAGTTTTATATATGAAAATACAATGGTGAATGGTCATTACCTCGCAACAGAGCAAATTACACAAAATAATGCAAGAATCTCGAAATTCCAGAAACCAGTCACGCTCTCGATGCTATAACTTTTCGCTCCGAACTCCAAATCACTATTCACCTGCACTCACGCGTAGGTATTTCGAATACATTCGAATCGATATAAAGATCACTCAAAATGGAGAACGTTTACCCTCTCAATTGCTTACTCAAAGTTCTGCCCATATTTTTCTTCCTTTTTCCCCCTACTCTCCGCCTCTCTCTCTTTACGTTTTCTTTTCCTTTTCCTCTTTTTTTTTTCTTTTTTTTTTCCTTTTATTTTGGTAACTCCCTTCCTACAATCCCTAAACCAACTCCTTAATTAACTCCCCCATTCACTCATCTGATTTACTACCCCATTAGGAGTCTTTCCAATAAACCCTCAACAAATCTCCCAACTTTCTAAACTCTCACATTTAAACCCCAATCTTTCTAACACGTACAAAACACCCCTCAGGCCTCAAATAACGTACCCAAAATAACACATAGCATGTTATAAAAATTAAATAGACACCCAATCATATAATCATACAAAAATTAAAAGCAACACATACAAATACATAGTCCAAAAAGTCCCGGGTATCACATTTTCCATAAGCTTTCTTGGTGCTATGATATTAAATACATGATATATGTCATTGGATTTCTTATTATTGTTTCTTTGTGTGTATATTTAATCATATTTTCTGGCACCAAATATTTCTATTTTAAAATTTATATATTACTATTAGTTTATGAGCTGAGTGAACTACTTGTGAGCTGTGTGAGTTGAGTTTGAGATGAGAAAATTAACTCACGTCAAATATGAGTTGAGCAATAAGCTAATCAAAATTCGAGTGAGTTGAGCATGGACTAGCCTTATCTCAACTTAGCTCATGTCATTTCCACCTCATTAGAGAGTGTATTAGAAGATCCATAATCTTATTGCAAAAGGGGTCGAGAGATTGAACTGAGTTTGAATTTTGTTTATGCATTTCGAATAAATAAAAGGGAAAATGGATTTTTTCATCTTAATTAAAGGGAAAATTGGGTATATTTCGGGATTCAAGTCAAATTATTTTACCGAATGCTAAAATTTGTACTCAAGTGTCAATTGAAAAGAAAAGATACTTTTTGTCAAAAAAAATTTACGGTACAAAAAACAGAATAAAACACCCTAAAATCTAGGGTTTGGCATTAGATTGGCACCGTTTTTGCAAAAAGCACAAAACATGGCATTGAAAAAAACCGGACTAACATTTCTGTCCGGAACGGAAGTCCCTGACGTGGCACGTGTTTGCTGGCTGACATGGACCAAGACGGAACCCATCTTGGTCCATGTCAGCCAGCGAAACACGTGCTACGCCGTGGACTTCCGTTCCCAAGCGGGAACGGAAGTGGCACTTTCGTTCCGGATTGGGGACGGAAGTTCCACTTCCGTTCCCAATGGCCAGTATGACATTCCTTATTGTTTTTTCCCTCCGGACATATTTTTTCCCATTTCCGACTTGGTTGTTTTTGCCTGAGACACATGAGTCTTTACAACAAAATAATTAACTTTGGCAGAATATTAACCAAAATACGTGTACGCAAAATTACTCAGTAACAACCGAATGTATTAATAAAATAAGACCAATGAAAAAAAAAACGAATCGTGTATTGTCATAAATATATTGTTTACAAGAATTAAATAAAACAAATCCTATCTAAGGATTTGAAGGAGTGTATCTATGTGGGCTTCTCGGGTTAACCCGGAGATAGTATGTGTGCCCGGTCCTGGTTCGCACAGCACTACCATGTTCCGTCTCAACGAATTCTGCCCCCTCAGTGTCGATCTGTAACACCTCATCTTGGGAATCTACCTGGTGTTGTGGAGTCTGAGGCTGCGGCTGTGTTTGGTCCAGGCCCATGCCCAGGCTGAACGAGGGCGTCGCACCGAATAATACTTTTCCCTGCCCCGATGAAGAGGGGTCAACACCAGGATGACCTCCAAATTGAGTACCAGGAGTATACGTGCCAACACTCGGATATAGGTAATCGAAAGCAGTGGGGACATCGCGCCGAGTCTCGATCGGAGTAGGAGACGTAAAAGGTTGCTCGGACTGAGGAGGAGGATGTATCCCTTGCTCGAACTGGGTCGCTTCTTGCTGGCTTTGCGACGTTCCTGCCTCACCGCCACGCTGTCTCTGTCGCCTAGCGTCAATATGCTCCTGAGTAGCCTGGCGATTCCTGCGAGTGCCCTGCCTCCCAACCGCAACCCTATCCTAAACACGCTCCCTCGGCCGTATGGAAGGTTGTTGGACGGCAGCTGCAGCCACATCGGCAGCTCGCGATCTGTAAGACACCGCCTTCCCATCCGCTGTGAAGGCATCCTTTATCGTTTATGATGCCCAGGTGATGAGTGACTTGTACTGCGCAACAGTTCGAGGTGCAGGATTCTCGAACTCTTCTAGCATCAACCTGTTCGACTCCTCCTGCAACATAATATTACAATTAGTATATGCAGGGGAAAAAAATATTTACGATGAAAACGAAACGGAAAAAAACTTACCAAAATGTCGTCTGCTGTAGCGACGAATTGAATACCCATCGGGATTGGCCTGGATCCCGATTTCGGGGGTTCGTGATGCACTGAACGGTAATGCGATTGTATCATTCCATGTACTCGCAGGATGGTGCAATAACATTACCGATGGTGGGATCAGCGTCAGCCAGGGAATCGACGCGATAATCTCACAATTCATGTATTTTTCGTGCACTTTCCCCTATTTCCTTGAAGCTAAATCCTTCAACGTGTGGAGGTCTTGGCCCTCTTGAGTGCCCTCAGTCCCTGCCGGGATTGGTACCACCTGGTGGAACCCAAATTGACGCATGACCCTGTCAGGCAGGTGTTACTCAACCATCTCGAAGCATATGATGGGGGTACAGGCTCGGCAATTCATAAGGAAGTCCTCATCCGCAGCCGCCCACTATGCGTAGACCGAATCAGGGTACGACCTCCACATTAACTGCAAAAAAATATAATTGTTAATGCAAAACAATTTAGATAATAATTATAAAAAAAAACAAATTATTTAATAAAAAAAATACAAGAAAATCGAATTTAACTCACCCCTTGTGTCTCCGTCATCAAATCAAGCTGTTCGCGAAACGCCACAAGCTGCGCTTTGGGGGCGTTGCGGAAACTCCGGGGGGCATTCCACCTAGCCTCGTGCGGTCTACTGTCGGCGGGGATCTCATTTGGAATTTGGCCTCGGTTATCCGGACGGAAAAATGAAATACGCTCCCACGCCCACAATTGATAAAAACAAAATAAATTCGATTATTAAATATTTAAATCACAAATTCACAATACAATTTAATTAAAATTTAAATAAATTGGACAAACCTGAATAAGCAAGCAACACCCGGCGATGTCCTGCGAGTCAGCCATGCACGAGATGCACATATGGCGGTACAAATGTGCGAGTACACCGCTGGCCCACAAATGCCCGTCAAGCTCTAGGGGATCACTAAGGAGGAGTAGATATCGCAAATTGACCCGGGAGCCCGACTTATCGGGGAAAATGAAACTACCCATCAATATGAAGATCAGAGCCTTAACCCTCTGATCTACCTGGCGGTCTGTAGCATCATCACCTAGGGGCTCACTAATGTGGGCAAAAACCTCTAAAATCTCCAAACTGTTTCCCTTGATTGCCCTCTCGGCGCGTCGAAATCCTAAAAGATCGAACACGCGTTCAATCCATTGGTCCTTGGAATAATTGTAACTGTCGTCCAAGGACACTGCGTGGCCCCTGGTAGGTAGTCCTAGAAGACATCCTACGTCCTCTAGTGTGATGGTCGCCTCCCCGCAACGTAGGTGGAACGTGGGTCTCCGGGCGCCATCTCTCAACTAATGCAGTCACGAGAGCGTGATCTACATTCATATTACCTAATCTACAGCATCCCCCAAACCCTATTAGGTCGATTAGGTCTAACACTATACTGTTTGTTTCTCTGGTATAGGCAGCGTAAAAGTTACCTGAACTCGTAATCACCTTTAACGGGTCGTTCAGGGTCCTTTCCCCGTGCCATATTCCTAAAGATCTATGGCAAGGTTGTTTGTTCAAAACGGTGGGATCAAGAGGACCGGGATGAACATGAGCGGGAATGGCCATCTATACAAAAAAATAATACACGTACAATTTATCAGAAAAAAATACATGTAATATCTCCAATTCTACTATTGCCTTAAATTCACACAATACACAAAATTACCAAATTGTCAATTTTACAAGTTCACTAATGACCTAAAATCACAAATGCTCTTAGTGTAAATCAACACAATCACAACTTCACAATTCACAAATTACCAATTAGCAAAACAACCCTAAATTCATAAATATCCTAACTAAATTCAATAATACCCAAATTCAACAAAATCCACAAATAATTCACAAAAACAACAAATTAATTTGATTTCCTAAACATAATTACTGTATTCATAGTTAAACTCAACAAATAATTTACTAATTTTTACAAAAAAAAAATTCAAATTCAAATTTGAATTTTTACCTCACAAATTGAGACTTGAAAGAGAAAAAAGTTGTTGGAGTAGAATGGCAGCAGGCGGCGGCAGCGGACGGCGGATGGGACAGCAAGGGGGGCTAGGGGGTTTTTTTTTTCCTTTGAAAAAAGTGACGTGAGGAAAGGAAGAAGTGGCTAACATACTGGAATCCGGAACGGAAGTGTCCATGTCAGCCAGCCACGTGTGCCATGTCAGCGGGAACGGAAGTCCCTTCCGGACAGAAATGTTCGTCCGATTTTTTTCAATACCATGTTTTGTGCTTTCTGCAAAAACGGTACCAGTCTAATGCCAATCCCTAAAATCTAAGGGTGTATTTGGTACGAATAAATGACTTTATACATAAATTACGTTTTAATATTGAAAGATGCGCTTGATGAGGTTTTTTAGGGGTAATATTATGATTATTTTTCAAGTTAAAGTGTGTACATTGTGAAATTAATTTGATCTTATTATCAACATATAATAGAAGAGCATTTAAATCATATTTTATTAAATCACATTGGATTCTGAAATTGAATACTAGTTTTAACAAACACAACAAATGATCATTTCATTCAGATTTTACTTTTTAGACAATAGGATGAAGATATGATTCTGAAAACATTTCGAATAAAAAATCGGGTAAGAGGTGGTCACACCCTTTAAACTTTTATCTTATCGATTTTGGTTTTAATCCTGGATTAAAAAATACAAAGTTATTGACCCTGAACTTTTTTGAATTGTTCATGTTGCCTCTTCCCTCCAATTTTGATGTTAAATCTGGACGAAACAGGATCATATGACCAAACTCGGGGGCATTTTGGAAAAATGGATTTTGACCCTTAAAAAAAGGCACCGGCGGGGATAAAAACCCAGTCTTCCACATGCATAACAATTTGTTCTGTTTCCTTCCTTGTTTTTCACATATTTTTCATCTGTAGTTATTTTTATGGTAAGAACATGTTTTCCCAATTTTTTCCCGAGTTTGGTCATGTGGTCTCATTTTATTCAATTGTAACAACATAAATGAATGGAAGGGGTAACATTAATACTGTAGAAAAGTTGAGGGTAAAAAACTTTACATTTTTTAATTCAGAATAAAAAAAACAAAAATTAAAAAAAAAAAAAAACTCAGGAGGCGTGTACACATTTTACCCTAAAAAATAACTAGTTTTCATAGTACCATTACAACACTCTATAAGTTTAAGGTTTTTTAGTGAGTGTGTGAAATATATATAAGTTTAATAGGTTGAGGTTTTTTAGGCAGTGTGTGAAGTATCTATAAGTTTAATAGTTTGAAAAATATGCCTTTGTAGAGGGTGTTTGCCTACTTGTTCATAATCATAATTCTTCATTTCTTAACAAGTTGGCAAATCTTCTATTATAGTCAGAGAGTCTCGAATTATATTGAGGTTCTATATTAACTATTAAAATTATGTTCCTAATTTTTTTTTAAATGTATAAATTATAAAAAAAGGTCAAAACATAATTGTAAACACAAGTTTCAAGAATGCAAACAATCTTAATATTGATATTTTATTTAAAAATGGTCATCATTCTAACACTCTTTAAAGCGAAATCTTCAATCGAATTTTCATAACACTCTTTAGTTTATTTAAAAAAATTGGGGCCCTTAAAATGAGAGGCTCGATTATGTATGACACCTTGGGTCTGCTCAGAGCTGGGCTTGATTGTAGTGGGTGTCACAAAAGCGTTTTCTATTCTTAATTTTATTTTGTTCATATTTAAAATTTATCTTTCTTAATTTAAATTATCTGTATATGAAAATTTCTATATGTCAAAGTGAGAGATACAAAGAATTTGAACCAGTTGAATTTTCTCTTTCCTAAAGAGAGGATCACATGATATTTCGTTTAAAATTTCAGAGGAATGGATAATCCCATGGGTGTTGTTACAAATAGAAATCCATTAAGATATAACAGTATCGAATTAAAGAAAATACCTTATCGTCATAATCGAATTTAAAAAGATGAAATTTTGAGGATAAACATATTTTCAATATTGATCTTTTCTATTGAGAGAAATCCCCTACTTATGACACCATCTTTTTAGCTTACTAGCATAAATAGAAAAAACTTTAATTTAAGCTATTTTTAGCACCAACAATTTACGGGCTGTTAAAACTGTCCAATTAACGAATCCGGCCAAAATTCCGGCCAAAAAGTGCACGTGCCGGGCACATGTGACCAGCTAAAAAGGGCAAAAAAGTCAAAAAATTTGACCCATCAACTCCACTACTCCTCCTCCCAACACATCTTCTTAACCACTCCTCCTCCTCCCAAAATTTGACTCACCTTCTTCACCATTCCTCCTCCTCCCAACACCACCACTCCTCATCCCAAAATTTGACCCATCTTCTTCACCACTCCTCCTCCTCCCAAAATTTGACCCACCATCTTCTTCACCACTCCTCCTCCCAAAATTTGACCCATCTTCCCCAACCACCCCACCCCAATTACCCCCCATACCCACCCATCCCGCAGCAACCCCCACCACCCCGCACCGCCGCCGTTCATGGCCGCCACCGTCGTGGTTATTACTACCCTTCCCATTTCCATTACCCTCCATTGGCATACCCCTATCATTCTTGCCTCTACCACCACCCAATTTCCCATTTGCAAATTGTTCATCATGCCATTACCACCCCCTTCATTCATTTTACCACCACCACCGCCGTTCTTGGCCGCCACCGCCGTGGTTATTACTACCCTTCCCATTTCCATTACCCTCTATTGGCATCTTGATTAGAATGAAATGGGTTAGATTTTGCCCTAATTCGCAACTTTTTTGTTGAAGTGGGGAAGAAGATGAACTCTTTTAGGGTTTTAAATTAGTGGAACCTTTAAATATTGTAGGAATGGACAAGTTTGCCCTTTGCTCCGGCCACATGTGCGACTCACGTGTTCACTTTTGGCCTGAATTTTGGCCAGATTCGTTAATTTGACAAACGTAGCAGCCCGTAAATTGTTGGTGCTAAAAATAGCTTAAATTAAAGTTTTTTCTATTTATGCTAGTAAGCTAAAAAGATGGTGTCATAAGTAGGGGATTTCTCTTTCTATTTATTCAATACACTTGTGAGATTTGTGATAAATTTCTCAAAATTATTTTGTTTATATATATATATATATATATATATATATATATATATATATATATATATATAACCTAAACAAAATTGATAAAGCCTTAAACAAAGAGTGTGACACGTGACAAAAAAATTTAAAATCGAGATACTTGTTATAATTTTAGCTATGTATACTAATGGAGAAGATTATTATTAGAGCGAATTTTATTCCATTTGACAAAAATAAAGTGACCTACTCTTTGAGCGAGACTCCCATCTCTTTTTAATTATTTATCCAAGTTGATTTTCTCTCTCTTAAATTTTCTTTTTTAGCTTTCGCTTCCATTTCCCCCCTAAAAAAAAACTTAATTAATTCACACATTGGAAATTTTGGTCAACAACAAATAGTATTAATATAAAAACTATTTAATTTGAATAACGCTACATTTAAATTTTTAGAGAAAAGTGAAGAAAATATAGACTAGAAACTAGAAAGTGATTTCTTAATTATAATCACTAATAGTACCGTGAATTTTGTGTTACAAAATGAACACCTCCAAAACAATAGGTTAACATGACTCCGGATCTTCTAATATATCATCTAATACAATATCTGGAAAACGAATAGAATTATTGCATGTGGATCAATGCAATTAGTTCAAGCACATAAATTCACTCTAATCCAATAATATATGATTACATGTGAATAAATTATAATAATGTACTAAACAATGGACTAAAAAACATACGTCTGAATTCCAATGTAATACATGATGTGTTAATTTCTAGAGAGGATATGAAGATATTTTGGGAATTTGGAATTTTCTCATTAACTGAAAATGATTACAATCATCCTATTTATACTTACAAGAGTAAAGTAAAAAAGGAAACCTAACTAACTTGTTAAGTTGGTAATCTACTAAATTAAGTAAACAAGATATTTACACTACGTATATACAAAAATGTTAATGGGCTAATGAATTAAAACCGGCCCATCTCTATTATAATATCTTGGCCTTGTGTCTAACACCTTTGAGTCCATTTCCATCTCTTGATCCTTTGGCTTGTTTATTCATACTGCAACTGCACAAAGCAGTACTTCCTTCTTCCTTTACATTTGAGCTCACAGCTTGATCAACTTGTTTCTCTTTATACTTCAACATCCCCCCACAAGCTGGAGCTCTAAATGAGCTGATTAATCCAAGACATTTAAGCAGAAAAATAAATCTGGGTGCAGGTAAAGGCTTTGTGAAAATGTCTGCTAATTGATTCTCAGAAGCAACAGGCATAGGCCTAATCAAACTAGCCAAAAATCTTTCCCTTAACACATGACAATCTATTTCTATATGTTTAGTTCTCTCATGAAAAACAGGATTTCCAGCAATATAAATGGCACTAATATTATCACAATAAAGAGGCACTGCTCTATCCTGTTTCACACCTAAATCACTAAGCAAATTGACAAGCCATTGTACCTCACATGTTGTCATTGCCATGGCTCTATACTCTGCCTCTGCAGAGCTTCTTGAAACTGTATGTTGTTTCTTTGCCCTCCATGAGATCATGCTTTGCCAAGAAAGACACAGAAGCCTGTCACAGACATCCTAGTCTCCACACAAGATGCCCAATCTGAATCAGTATAGGCTTTTAAGTCCAGTGATTTTTGAAAGGGAAAATGTATACCCTGTCCAGGAGAACCCTTCAAATACCTTAGAATCCTATGAGTAGCCTTCAAATGTAATACAGTTGGTTTGTCCAAGAACTGGCTGAGCTGCTGTATGGCAAAAGAAATGTCAGGTCTAGTCACAGTCAAATATAAAAGTTTTCCTATCAATCTCCTATACTGTGTAATATCCATCAAATAATCAGAATCCTGATGATGAAATTTGGTAACTACATCCATAGGAGTTGACACAGGAGATGAATCAAGGTAACCTTCTTCCTCCAAAAGATCAAGCACATACTTTCTTTGACTTAATAACAATCCTTCACTGCCTCTTATTACTTCTATTCCCAAGAAATACCTCAGTTCTCCAAGGTCTTTGATTTTAAACTGTTCATGCAGGTATTTCTTGACTTTAGAGATTTCTGAAAAAATATTACTTACTAGAATTATGTCATCTACATAAACTAGTAGTGCTATAAACAACCCATCTTTAGTTTGTTTTATGAACAAACTGTAATCATGCCAGCTTTGATTGAAACCTAAAACAATCAATGAGGTAGTCAACTTGTTGTTCCATTCTCTGCTTGCCTGCTTGAGGCCATACAGAGATTTCTTCAATTTACAAACCAATCCACTACCTGGTTTAACATATCCTGGTGGGGGTAACATGTATATGTCCTCATGTAAATCTCCATGTAAAAAAGCATTGTTCACTTCAAGTTGATGAACAATCCAATTCTGAGCTGTGGCTAAGGCTAAAAGTGTTCTTATGGTTGTCATTTTTGCTACAGGTGAAAATGTATCAACATAATCAATACCTGCTTGTTGAGTAAAACCTTGACAAACAAATCTTGCTTTCCTTCTTTCCAAAGATCCATCAGATTGATATTTCAGCTTGAACACCCATTTATTGCCAATAGCTTCTTTTCCTTCAGGTAGAGGCACCAAATCCCAGGTTTGGTTGTCTTCCAAGGCTTTGATTTCTGTTTGCATTGCCTCCCTCCAAACCTGAGACTTGGCTGCTTCTGCATAACTCTTAGGTACTTGTTCCAAATCTAAAGCTGATGCAAAAGACTGAGATTTTGGATGCAACATATTATATGATTGCACATGACTAACAGTGTTAGAATGAAAAGATGAAGGAATGGTAGGACACACATAATCTGTGAGATGTGTTGGTATTTTAGGAATTCTAGATGATTTTCTTAAAGGATGAAAAAAAGAGGAAGTTGCTGGAATAGAAGATGCAGGAGAAGAACAAGGTAAAGAATAAGTAGATGATGAAGGAGAATGATGAGAATCCACAGGCAGAGAAAGTGCTGTTTCAAGATCTAAAGAAGGAGCAGTATTGGAAGATTCTGCAAAATCAGAAATAAGAGTAAAAGGAAAGACATGTTCTACAAATAGAACATTTCTAGAAATAAAAACAATCATAGATTCACTGTCCAAGAGTATATACCCTTTTGTGGTATTAGAATGCCCTAAATATACACATTGTTTACCCCTTGGGTCAAATTTTTGTCTACCATGCTCAAGGGTACAAGCATATGCCAAACATCCAAAAAATTTCAGGTTATCATGGGTTGGATCAGTTTTGTAAAGCTGAGTATATAGTGTAGAATTTTTCAGTACTGGAGTAGGTGTGATGTTAATGAGGTTCACAGCATGAGAAATACAATAACCCCAGTAGGATATATGTATTTTGGATTGGAATCTTAAAGCCCTAGCAACATTAAGAATATGCTGGTGCTTTCTTTCTACAACACCATTTTGTTCAGGTGTTTGGACACATGATGTCTGATGAATAATCCCTTTTTCAGCATAAAAGGTTGGCATGTAGAACTCCTGACCATTGTCAGTTCTAATTTTCTCAATTGAGGCTTTGAATTGTGTTAAGGCATATGCACAGAATTGTTGAAGTTTGGCTCTAGCCTCAGATTTGTATTGTAAAAGAAATAACCATGTGAATCTTGAATGGTCATCAACAATTGTCAGAAAATATCTTTGATTGTATATAGTAGGATCTTTGAAAGGACCCCAAATATCTACATGTATGAGATCAAAAGAAGCAATAGCAGTGGACTTTCTCAAGGCAAAACTGAATTTGTGTTTTTTAGCCAAGGGACAAACACTACAAAAAGTTCTATTGCAGGATGAAGAAGGACTTTTACAAGTAGAATCTAGATTACCAACAAGTTGTATGCTAGAAGGATTTAAATGTCCTAATCTATAATGCCACAGCAAATCATTTATTTCAGTATTGGTAATAGGTAGAGTAATATTGCAAATGTAAGGAAAAGAAGTTTTGGAAACTAAAGGATCAGAATTGAACTTATTAGGAAACTCAGAGGACAGTTGAAACAAGTAGAGTCCATGTACTACTTTAGCTGATCCAAGGCTCCTCTGAGTTATCAATTCCTGAATATGACAAAAAATAGCATCACATGTTACAGTGCAATTGTTTTGAGCAGTGAGCATGGATATGGAAACTAAGTTGAACTTAAAACAAGAAACAAGAAGCACATATTTAAGAATAAGGAATTTTTTCAATCTAACAGTGCCTTTGTAAAGGACTGGAACAATGGATTTATTTGGTAAGGTAACACGCATGTTAGTCGCAGGAAAAGATGATGTGAAATGAGTATGAGTGCAAATGATATGGTCTGATGCTCCAGAATCTAAGATCCAATTGTTAGCATTAGATAAATGAGATATACCTGTAGCTGCAACAGCTACCTCTGAAGTGCTGAAGTCCAATAAGGTTGTGTGATTAGCAGAATGATGGTTTGTCACAGAACCATCAATGCCTGAAGAATTATTTCCCATCTGCATGCTTTGAATCAATTGAACTAGCTGCTGATTCTGTTCAGAACTGAGACCAGTAATAGATCCTGCTTGAGTGTTGTTAGTCACAATAGACCTTGTAGAATGCCCCCCAAAAGTTTGTATACCAGGATCATAGTAACCCATGGTACTTTGATCAGACATCATTGGTGAAATTCTACCATTAACTGCATTGACAGCAGGACTATAATTGGGATTAGTTCCAGTTCTGCCCATAGGTCTGTAGGAAGAATAAGCAGGAGGCCTGGATCCTAATACACTACCTCCATTACCCATACCATCCACAGTATCTCCAAATTTTCCTTTAAATTTGAAGTTTGAAGGGTAACCATGTTTTTTATAACATTTCTCCACATTGTGACCTTGTAAACCACAAAATGAACACAACAACATTCTCTTGTTCATATTTCCTCTACCATAACCACTATAAGCAGCATTCACAGAAGATGTATTGACATTTTGATGAAATATCTGTGTATTATCATGTTTTCCTCCTATAAACTTCCCTTGACTGTTCATGACATGAGGTACATTTATGTTTAACAGTATATTCATCTTGATTTTCATGTTGATATGCATCATTAAACACCTCATTTATGTTAGGCATGGGTTTAATCATCAAGGCATGTGACCTAACACCCCCAAAACTATCATTTAACCCTTTCAAGAACCTAATCACATAATCTGAATCATAGTATTGCTTAATCACATCCAATCCCCCACAAGTACAAGAAGGAATAGGTCTTAACAGTAGTAGTTCATCCCAAAGTATCTTTAAATGAGTAAAATATTCCGTAACAGAAGAACTTCCCTGTTTCAGATTGTGAATTTCTTCTTGTAAAGTGGAAAGTCTATATGCATCTCCTCTCTGGAATCTTGCTTCAAGATCTTCCCAGACATCCATTGTTGTACTCATCATCTGTACACTTTGCTCAATAGTAGCACTAACTGTGTTAGTAATCCATGTGAGCACCATCTGATCTGCTTGCTCCCAAGCACGATGTAACCTCTCACCAGGTCTAGGAATTGGAACATCTTCCACTTGTTCAATGAAGCATTTCTTATTTTTAGTGATAAGAGATCGTTTGATGGATCTCCTCCAAGCAAAATAGTTTTGACTTCCAGTCAATACCTTTGAGGTCAACATGAGAGCAAGACTCTCATTCAGATGAATATAAAAAGGATGTGAAATGTTAATTTCATTTCCAGTTCCAGAAGTCGCCATGAAGAAATAAGAAGATGAAGAAAATCAAAGGAATAGAGAAATCGAAGAATCGAAATATAGAAAAGGTAACAAATCGAACCGATTCGAAACAAATTGGGGAAGAACAAACCCTAGAAACAAGAAACTATAAAGATGAAGTAAATTCAAAAACAATTTCGTCAATCAGGCAATAATCAACCAAGACTGAGATGATTATTAACCACAAACAGATTAAGAACAAAAGAAATGTTTAAGAAATGAAATGTGGAAACCAAATTCTCGCAGCTTGAGGCCTACGAGAGCTCTGATACCATGTTAATTTCTAGAGAGGATATGAAGATATTTTGGGAATTTGGAATTTTCTCATTAACTGAAAATGATTACAATCATCCTATTTATACTTACAAGAGTAAAGTAAAAAAGGAAACCTAACTAACTTGTTAAGTTGGTAATCTACTAAATTAAGTAAACAAGATATTTACACTACGTAGCTAATGAATTAAAACCGGCCCATCTCTATTATAATAACTTGGCCTTGTGTCTAACACCTTTAAGTCCATTTCCATCTCTTGATCCTTTGGCTTGTTTATTCATACTGCAACTGCACAAATTATTACTTCCTTCTTCCTTTACATTTGAGCTCACATCTTGATCAACTTGTTTCTCTTTATACTTCAACATGATGGTTTTATGTTTAAAAACAAAATGTATCTGTGTCCCTCCTCACTCGACTTATGGCCAAACAGAAATCAAAAGAAATAATTCTTGTCAAATCCATTTTGACATGAATTATTTCTTTCAAACCAAAAATACTTATATCCCTTATTTCTTGTGTATAGATGGATAGATGTTGATTTCATGTTAAAAAAAATACCCAAAAAGATAATACCGAATAACATTTGATATGTTTTGTGAGAATGAGAGTCATGTTGATAATATTTATTATTTTATTTGCATACTCTTTTTCTTTCTTTCTTTTTCTGAAAAATTAGTAAAAATGTAGAGTGGATTTGGATTAGATTTATAAAGCTGAACTCAATCTTTTCACACATTCTCTCATAATTCATTTTTATTTACTCTAAATCAAACTCAATCCACTTATACCAGTATTGAGAAAAAAAAAAAAGAAAAAAAAAAACTAGAGACATGTGAAGAAGATTTGGATCATAAGATTAACCCATATTATTTGAATCAATCAAATGGATAAAATTTTGGATTACTGAATCATATTTTAAAAAAACTAAGTGCATTTCTTTGCTAATTATAAATAGATAGCTGCCTTGGTTGAATACTCAACAACAATCAACTTCTCAAAAACGGGTAAAAAAACAAAAATGGCTAAATTTCATCTTCTTCTTTGTTTAGTTATAGTAGGTCTTGCAAATGCTAGAAATATTCAACCAAATATGGCTAATGATTCCCCTTTCGCGACTCGCGATTACACAAAAGTTTGTGATGCAGCCAGGGATTGAACATGAGTGATTTTCAATTCTGTAATCCATCATTAACTGTCCCTAATAGAATTAAGAATTTGATTAGTAGAATGACCTTAAATGAAAAGGTTCAACAACTTGGAAATAAAGTTAGTGGAGTCCAAAGAATTGGTTTGCCACCATATAGTTGGTGGTCCGAGGCTTTGCATGGAGTTTCGGACGTAGGTGGAGGTTCATTCTTCGATTCTCAAATCCCTAGTGCGACTAGCTTCCCTACTCCAATTCACTCTGCTGCTTCTTTCAACGAATCACTTTGGAAAAAGATTGGTCAGACCGTGTCAAATGAAGCAAGAGCCATGCATAATTTGGGGCATGCTGGAATGACATTTTGGAGTCCGAACATCAATGTGGTTAGGGATCCTCGTTGCACAAGTTCTTAGAGCTGGTTTGTCTATTTATTTATTTATTTATTATTATATCCTTAATATTCTAAAAAAACATTGCTAAATTAATATCGTTTTTTGTTACTATATTTTTTCTCTTAGGTTTGGATTTGGATTGTGGGGTATTCTATCCCATCCATATTGGAAATGCAGTTCGACAAGGAAAAATAAGGGTACCAGAGATTGATAATGCCTTGAAAAACCTCTATTATGTGTTGATGAGACTTGGTTTTTTCGATGGGATGCCCCAATACGAAAAACTTGGCAAAAATGATATTTGTACGAAAGAACACGTTAATTTGGCAATTGAAGCAGCAAGACCTGGGATGCCCCAATACGAAAAAGTTGGTTTTGCCAAAAATCATCCCAAAATTAAATCAATCATTTGGTCTGGATATCCTGGTGAAGAAGGTGGCCATGGAATAGTTGATGTTATTTTCGGCAAATATGACCCAAGTAAATCATTCACTTTTTATTCTTTTTGTTTTTTTATCATTACTTTTTATAACACATGAAAATATAGTAATTTGTTAATTTCTTGTAGGTGGAAGATTACCACTGACATTGCATGAAAATAGTTACGTGAATATGTTACCTATGACCTCCATGCTATTGAGACCTATTGATAGCTTAGGTTATCCGGGGAGAACATACAAGTTTTTCAATGGATCGGTTGTTTATCCATTCGGACATGGTATACAATTACAATCTCATAGAAGCAAATAGATCGGTGGATATTAAGTTGGATCAATTAACTCAATGTCGCGACATTGAATACGTTGACCCAAGTTCAAAACCTAAATGCCCCGCAATTTTATCCGATGATGTAGCATCATGCGAATTGGTTTTGGTCGATTATCAAGCCTATACATTTTTGGCAGCAGGGCAACACACAATTGTTTTTGGAAATGATAATCTGTCTTGTCAATTATTTGAAAATGCTTGAAGTATTGAGTAAACATTGTTTAATTTTTTAGCAATAGAATAGGGAACAATTAAATGACCAGAAAATGCTTTAAAAGCCCAAAAGAAATAGAATTAAATTGAATAAGATGGAATATTTACGTAAGAAAATCATCACATTAAGCCCATACATATTGAAGAATGACTTCCCTAGTATTTGTAATGTTTCTCAGAAGGTCATTTCTTAATTTGGAGGATTCTGTTTCAGATTCTGAAATTTTCTTTAAGTAGTCAACCATCAAAATTTAAGTTAGTTTAGAGATTCATCCAGAATTTTTAATTGGAAAACAAAAGCAGTTATGAGTTATAACAATATAAAAATCCACTCCCAGAAAGTTGTTACTTGTTCGTTCCCAAATTATATGTCTTATTTCTATTTTAATTTGTCTCAATTTTTTCGACAATGTTAATCTCCTTAATTATGATCAAAGTGAATATTGGGACGGAGTATCTCGCACAGCCTCCAACTGGAAATGATGATTCTGTACAAGATGTGTTTCTTATATATATATATATATATATATATATATATATATATATATATATATATATATATATATATATATATATATATATATAATTGAATTCACCGCCTAACTAATATTAGGCCCGCAAACGGGTCGAGTTTAGACCCGTATTCGACTCGAATCTAAAAAAACGGTTAGGACTCGATAAGAACTCTAGACCCATATGCCCGCATCCGAATCTGAATCCGTATAAGAGTAATAAAATGGTTACGAGTATGAAATAATAAAAATCGGATCCGTTAGACTCGGATCCGTTTCTGCATATATTAATTATATATAGTAAATAATTTTTTTAACCTTTGGATCAATTCACATCTAAGCCTAGATGTTACCCTAATTCAATCATTATGTATTTTATTTTGAGGAGGCGTCTGAATATTTATATTGAATGTGATCGATATTCTAGTTGTGTATTTTTATTTGAATTTTGAATTTTGAACTTTGAAAAGTATTATGATTATATATTGTATTCTAGTACGTAGAATTATTCGTGGATTGTACTATAATTGGGGTGAAGTAACATTTGATATATAAGATTGTTAAATTAAACAATTATATTTTTAGTTAGCCAAAATAGAAAAGTAAAAAATGAGGATGATTGGACTTTTTTAAACGGGTTTTACCGAATTCGTATTCGGATTCAAACGGACAGATTTGGTGACACATAATATGGATCTGGATTTGGTAGGAAAAGTTAAAAACGGATTTAAATGCGGAATAGACAGTTCTGTATCCGTTTGCAGGCCTAACTAATACGCCAGCTTGGCAGTCCTAACTAAGTTCAATCAATCACAAGCTAGCTAAGTGCCACATCCCAGTGGGGCTGACCTCTACCCACGAACATGGACACCCTCTCTCTACATGGGGCCATATAATTTTTCTCCCTTCCTAGGACGTCCACCTCCTCCTCTTATGAGGCTAAAAAAAAAATCGCTGAATATATTTAACAGAAATAGTTAATTAAACTGCTGAAGCTCCTTAGAATTGCTAAAGGATTTCTTTGAGCCACGGAGCGGGATTAAATAAAAAAGGATTAATTTGTTTCGATGTGGGGGAATTTTGGAGTTTTTTTTTTAATAAATCAAGAGTTTTTTGAGTGTTTTAATTTTTGGATGGCAATATATGTTAGGAATTAATGACAAACATACACCCAGTGTTGTAAAAATTAGCCTAATCGGGGTAAAAAGTTGGTTAACCAACTTAATCGGTCAAAATTAGTAAAAAATATGTCAAAGTCGGTAAACAATTGATCAAAATCGGTTAAAATCGGTCAAATTGATTATTTTAGTATTTGAACTTGTTATTATTTATTATTGTAATGAATTTAATTATTATTGATGGAATTTGTGTATTTTGATATGACTAATATTTGATCGTTAATTTTTTTTTATAGAATTTTGTTTGGCTAGTATAATACACAGGATAAAGGAATTTTAAAAAATTCCTTGTAATCTAGGTAAGCCAATTACTCGCCGACTAGTCTGGCGACCGACTAACGACTAGCGACTTCTGCAACATTGCATACACCTTCAAGAATAAACTAAAGGGTGATGATAATGTCAAAGCATAAAATTTTCTATTAGAGCAATTTATGTGCATATGACAAAACTACACATCTAGCATATCAATTCAATCTTTCAACTATCTTCCTATTTTCTTTCACCTCCTACTTTCTCTCATCTTTCCAATCTTTTCTCTTATCCCCCATTTGATTCTTTTTAATTTTTTCTCTCCCTCCTCTATTCCTTCTATATCCTCCTCCAACTCATGAAACCTCTCTCTATCTCCATATTCATGAATTTTGAAGGGTCAAGCTCTACATCCTCTTTTCTTTGCACAATTATTTTTCGATGTACTTTTAATCTCATTTTTTTTTAAAATTCTCTTTTACTCCCTCATATTTTCTCCACTGCTAAATCTTTTGTTATTGAACATTGAAAATTGGAGGAGGCAAAGGAGCCGGAAGCAAATGATATAACCACTTGTGCTTTAGTAGATACTGGATCCGAAGTTACGTTAGTAAAAGAAAATTTTCTAAAAAAGACAGAACCTTTAAATATTAAAAAGGAGCCGGCATCAAAGAAAAAAATGATTATAGCATAAAATGGTTATAGCCAATACTAAGGAAGTATCTCTCATTTAACATCTCCATTGTGTGCCCAAATCTGAACAATTTGATATTATCATAAATTAGGTTTCAATGCAAATTATGAACAATTTGAATTTTTTTTTGGTAAAACGAAAAAAATGTTTGATTATTAGATGAATAAATTAATTTCTTTTAATGGTAGAAAAATAGAGAATGAGGGAAGAGAGAAGAAAAAAAATAATTTGGGTTATAAAAGCGAAGATTAGGGAAGAGAAGAGAAACTAGCGCGAAGGAAAGTAAGAAAAAGATTTGAAATATTTAATTGATATGCTAGAGGAATAGTTCTATCACATATTGTTCTTTATATGCAATGATTTTGGTTAAATTGTGGAAGGTATAAAAAAATCCTTTCGTATGTGCAGATACGATTTGATGGCTACAATTCAAAACAACAATTTCACGAATTGCAGCAATCAAATTGAATGATCCAACCACCGTAATCATACAGTGGAATTGATACCCATGTGACGAACCACAACCATATACTTGAATTAATGAACCACATACATATACTTGAATTAATGAACCACATTTATAGGATATAGTCCATGGGTCAAACATAAATTAGAACACAGCATAAAACACGAGTCAAATGCTCAATAAAATTTGTATACATAGACGAAATATTAAAGAATACTCAGACTTGAACCAACTCGAGTCAAAATCAAGATAAGATACCACCGCAATTAAATTTCAAAATCAGCTGTAATGACGAGATATCTCTACTCGAGCACCAGCAGAACGCAGAACAAAATGCAGGTATGATTCAGATTCAGTAGCAAAGGCAGATGCAACACAGAGAACAAAGGCGTGAAAAAGCATCATACCCAATTCTGAGTTGAGAGATTATCGTTCAGTTCGTTAAATGTGGAAAAGCCTGTCAAGCAAGCCACCTCAGCCTGAAGCCATTGGTCTCTAATGTCTTTTCATAATAGATCAAGAAAAACTACCAAGAGGATGCTCAACAAAATAATTCTAGAAGGAAAAGCACATATAATGTAGAAATTATTTGAATTGGAACAAAGGAAAACATGTAAATGAAAAAAAGATATGCTCACTTTGCAGGCAAAATTTAAATTGGAACTGAAAATCAGCAATCCTATAAAAAAGGGTCATTTGTCAAAAATATTCTTTCCAAAATCACAACCAGGAAAACTAGAAAAAAATTGAGGGTTATTTGTTGTACTATGGGTCTTGGAGAAGGGGAAATGTTTCATGATGTAATTATTCAAATTGGTGAAATTTCTTGTCGGGGACTCTCAAACTCAATTGAGAGAACAATTAATATTAGCTTGAGAAAGTGAAACTCTCAACTCTCTGGTGTAAATTACCTGCCAGAAGCCTTTGATGCAGCTCACATGAAAGTATCTAACTATATACCACTATTATTTGATGTGAGGTGCAGCCGCAGAGTTTCAATCAAACAGAAGCATATGTGAGGTGTAGCCGCAGAGTTTCAATCAAACAGAAGCCTACGGAAGATGTAGCCGCAGAATTTCAATCAAACAGAAGCATTATGTGAGGTGTAGCCGCAGAGTTTCAATCAAACAGAAGCATACGAAAGGTGTAGCCGCAGAGTTTCAATAAAATAGAAGCATCTAGCCACGTAGCCAGCTGGGATCCACAATCATTCAAATTGGAGATCCCACACAGGGAAGTGAAGAACGTAATCAACAGGGGAGAGTAGAAGCAGAAAACCAATGAGGCAGAACCCCGTAGACACCTCGATACAAGCAAAAGCATAAAATATTTAGCGATGACACTTGAATATTTACTTTCTTAGCTAAAGATATTAGGAAGCATACAGTCCAAATGCTTATAAAAACCAACTATGGTTCATAGGCAAATTCAGAAAGCAAAAAGGAAATAGAAACTAATCAACTTAATAAAGAAGTTCGAGAGATACTTAACCAAATCCACGAGACGAAGCTGAGGGCCACACCCCTTACAAAGTTGTAACTAATTCCAAGCAGATTAAAAACACAATTGAAAACGCTTCTAGATTGACTTGGGCATAAGTTTTCGAGGCTCAGCTCCTGCTTCGGCGACGCTCCCTAAGACCATTTCTGCTCAAGTGAACAAGAAAACTATAAGCTAAATGAAACTTTGAATGAGAATACACCCAAACTGGAAGAGATTAACTCTTACACGAGAGAAAAAAAAAGCACAGACTTGCAAACAAATGCACAGTAATTTATCATAAAAACAGTTCTTGATATCAACTTCTACAGAAAATTACAGTTCAACTCACCATCATTCAAATAAATTCTACAGTCTACAGTACGTTACAAGAAGTTTTATACATTGGCCCAAGATATAGAACAAAAATCATGGCAACCAAGAATCAGAGGACCAGCATGTCATGAAATAGACAACCAACAAAACATGATCTTCAAACAACTTAACGGGCTTACCCATTGGCATAAGCCACCTCGTCTCGTCCACGATAAGGCGACCTGCTATAGTTGCGGCCACGGGGAGACACACTACGACGTCGAGGAGATCTTCCATGAGGACTGTAACTCCTGTTACATATACCAATGTTGTCAGATACATAAGCAACTTTAAATTACGGAACCCAGTTTCCTCTGGATTCTGACAAGGCTCAGAAACGGGATTCAGAAGTCTGTTTTAGAATCGTTCGAAGAATCCCATTGAGAAACTGATATCATTAGAAGCAGTATCATTTGTTACCAAGTATTCTAACATTGCTACTGCAGTACTGTTAAGATTACTTCTGACAATTAACGTATTAGTATCATACTTAATGTTGTTAGATAGTTTCCTTTCCCCTGAAAATAATAAAGTAAAACTTTGATATTTCTGTGCTAATAATAAAGTAAAACAAAAAATGTGCACACAACTAGTAACAGATTATGTCTATCACACGCATAGGACTAAACAGTGACATAACTACAGATATTATTTATAGAGAGTAACTTAGAATTTTGTTGTCCCTTTTCTTTGCATGTATCGTAATTCTGAATCAGGCAATGTTATTACGAAATACATTGCTATACTTCTATATGACACGGTAATTTCCCATCAGACAGATTGAATGTAATATCATTTATGAAATTCACAACCAGATCCCAAACATGTACCATATACAACAAATCAGGCATTTTACTCATGATCGCTTGACAAATTCTTAATAACTCAGATAACATACTCTCACCTTCGCCCATAGCTCGGACTCCTCCGGAATCTGAGAGGACTGCGACTGCGACGTATTCCTGAGCCTCCACGTACCCGACACTCTCGGGCAAAATGGCCAGGCTCACCACACTCGTAGCACTTGAGATCAGAACCACCAGAACGACCACGGCCCCCTCCACGTCCACCACCACCACCACCACCCCCATCTCTAGAATTGTGAGAAAGTTCAACTCTCCAACCATTTTTACCTATTCCAAAAATCAGAAGTCAGGACACAATACTTTTAAAAAGTTATATTTATATTGAAAAAAACCAAAAAAAAACAAGATTTGATACGATCAGATAAATTATCATAACACATTCTGATGTCCTCTTAAGGAATTACTGGAATTATACTATCTCCATCAGCGGATGCATACCATCTAGTTCACGGATAGCATCTTGTGCATCTCTTCGGTCATCAAAATCTATAAAGGCATAGCCAGGGGGCCTTCTAGCAACCCAAACACTGCATAGAGTTACAGATGTCAAAACATTTTTGTAATTCAATATTCATGTTTAAAGTGAACGGAGTGATGTTTGACAGGTTCATTTAACCACTACATGTAAAAAAAAATATACAGTTTTCCCTACCTTCTTATAACTCCAAAAGCACGGAATTCATCTTCCAGTTCCCGTTCAGTCACTCGAGGATCCAAATTCCCAACATATACTCTCGACATCTCCGACAGAAGCCTACAAAACAATTAATGGAAAATCAGTGTTCTTAATGACACATAATCCAACCCTAAACCTTGCAGGTGCAAGCAACAAACTGATCTCTCCCATGAAAGTAAAACTAAAAAAACATATATAAAAAGCTCATCTGCACCACCCCAAAAGGCCAAAACTGTGCTGCAAACGTACAACAGATAGTTGAAATCATTCATTGAAAACCAAAACCCAAAAAAGAGGAGGAGACGGACACACAATGTAACAACTGAAACAAGTTCAATAGCCAAAATTTAAAACAACTGTAATCATCACTCATACATTCATAATACCACTGAAATTTCACCAAATACACAGCATAAACTAACATCTAAATTAGGATCTAAATAAGCACCATCATGAAACCCTAAAACAAAATTATCCAAATCTTCCATTAAGTACAAGAATTTTAAAAACTATCAAAATCGCGGCTGCATAAAACCTTGGGACGGTTAAACACATAAATTTATACCGAACCGGAAATTGAATTTCAAAACTATTAACCCTAAAACACACAATTTGATGTTATCAAAACATGAACAGAGCTTAAATTCGTACCTTTTTTTTTTCTTCAAGAAACCCTAACTAGAAAAACTAAGAAATACAAATTGGAGGCGTCGGCTGATTTATTAGAGGGAAGCGGGCCGGTCTTTGGAGGGTGAAAATCCCTGTCCCCGTGTCCCTAACCAATCAGAATTTACTATATAAATATTTATTTCAATTATATATACACATGGTGAATTGTTATTGGTTGAGGGGACACGGGAACATACACCAACGGGGACAGGGGATTTTTTGCCGTCTTTGGAGGTTTTCATTAAAAGGATAATATTTTATGGCTAAATAAAATTGGATAAAATTCAAATTAAACACTATTTACTCATGTCTGTTGTTTTAAGGAATTCAACCAATTATTTATAATTTTGCCACAAATTTAGCCAATTAATTAATTAAGTCTTAGTCATCTAGCATCACACAGTTTTCATTAAATTTCAGAAATTTCAAGTTGGTTCCTAAATGTTTTACAAGTTACAAAATGGTCATTATACTTTAGGACAAATATACGATGCCCCTAAATAGGGTATGTCGAAAAACTTTATGTAGCTTTTTTGGTACACTCGTGATCTGGTACTAATCTGGTTGAGATATGTGTAGTACTGTCAAAATGGGTATGCTCGCTCGCCCCGTCCCGTCATGGGTAGGCCTACAAACGGATACAGAATTGTCTATTCCGAATCCATATCTATTTTTAATTTTTTCTACCATATCCGTATCCGTATCCTAACGTATCCATAATATGTATTACAAGATCCGCTGATTTGGATCCGAATACAGATATGGTAAAACCCGTTTCAAAAAGTCCAATCTTCATAGTTTTTACTTTTCTATTTTGGCTGATTAAAAACATACACGTTTTTTTTTTTTTTTTTTTGAAACCCGGATGGGCGCTTGTTTAATATAAATATCTTACACATCAGATGCTACTTCATCCCAATTATACTATAATCCACAAATAATTCTACGAAATAGAATACAATTCATAATCATATTGTTGTTCAAAGTTCAAAATTCAAATAAAAATAAAAAACCAGAATTTTGATCTCATTTCAATAAAAATATACAGAAGACTACTCAAAATAAAATAAATAACGCTTGAATAGCTATGAATCCTCAAAACAAATCTAACTAAACCACTTGGACAAAATGAATTTGGTAAAATTTCCTTAATGCTGAGATTCTTTGCTTGAACTTGTAAAGATTATCCCATACAAATTGCTGCAACACGAGAAAATATAAATAATCAATCAATAGAAAACATATTAATATATGCATAACTTTATAGCCAACAATAAAATAAATACTAGAAAGTTATTTGTTATTTAGTATACCAAAACTCACACAGATTCTAACTCAAATTTTCTTTGTAGCTTTCTACCTTGAAGTAGCCTCCACATTATCATTTGATGCACATAACAAATAAATTTATAAATAAATCAGAGATGAACATGAAAATAAAAAATGAATCAAGTATAGTTTCACTTACCTCTTTTTCTTTTCAATGGAAGCCAATCACTTGTACTTATGCATGCCTCAACTATATCAGGACGTAAAGAAGCTCGTGAATCATCAATCAATCTTTCCCCAACACTAAATGTAGATTCAGATGCAACCGTGGTAGCTGGAATGGCTAACACATCACGTGCCATTCTTTTTATGGTGGGATATTTTGAAGAATTATCTTTCCACCATTACAAGATATCAAAATTCTCTGTCCTGGGAATAACCAGTTTGTCCAAATAGTAATCGATTTCAGCCTTTTGATATACACTAATTGAAGAAGTTATCGAGCTTTCTTGTATCAGCTGTCAAAGCCACCGTACTCATGAAGGGTTGAACTTGACTGTATTCTATTGTTAGAAGTAGAATCTCCATTCATTTGAATGTCATTTCTAGAGCTCAACTCACCACCATATTCAAGGTACAAATTCAAAAAGAAATTCCTAATCCGCTCTACATAAGGTATATCATTTTCTCCATGAAGTTCATTGTAATAGCACTCCATTGGATTTCAATTTAAACCTAGGATCTAAAACCACAGCAATCCCCAACACCAAGCAGAACTCTTCCCAATATTTTTCAAATTTATCCTTCATAGGACCAACCATTTCTCTTATACAAGAATGCTCACTATTTTTCCATTCTCTCAATTTAAGCTGAATTTTGCACACATCATTAAAAAATACATTTGATATGGAAAAATTAGTACCACTAAAATGACATGTAGCATTATAGAATACCTTCAAACAACTATGAACCAGTGTAGCAAGTTTCCATTCTTCTTTATCCAACTTATATTTATAATTCTTATCCAAAGATCCTAGACGGTTAAATGCATCTTTCAAAGGTAAGGCAGACTCAAGCATAAGAAAAGACCCTAGACAGTTAAAGGCATCTTAGATTTGAATTGATTCTAAGGTTACAAAAATTCATTTATATATAACAATATATATTTATTTATTTACCATATAATTCATTCGCCCCTTTTTTTACACCCGTATCACACAATGTTGCTCGAGTTCTTCCTTTTGGTAATGTTACTTAGGAATTTTACAATAGAAAGATGCTTGATTTGGTAAAATATATTGTATTAGGGAATCGATATATATATGATGAAACGGATTCGGGTCTAACGGATGCGATTTTTTATATTTCATATCCGTAACCGTTTTATTACTCTTATACGGATTCGAATTTGGATTCAGATGCGGGTATATGGGTCTGGAGTTCTTACCAAATCCTAAATAAAAATCGGATTCAAATCGGATACGGATAAAAATCTGACCCATTTGCAGGCCTAATCATGGGCATGCCTTAAATGGGGAGGGGCAGGCATGCCCGCTTTTTTAACGGGCCATCAAAAGGGATGCCCGTACCTGTCCGCCAAATGCCCGTGGACAGATGGGCATGCCCACGACCCTTATTATTAATTTCTTTTTCTTTTTTGAAAAAAATAGATCAAATTTGGAAAAAATCAACAAAATGTAGTTCTTTCTCATTCACTTACAGTTTACAGTCATGTATATGTGAAATAAAAATCCAAAATAGTTCAAGAACAATCAAATAAAATTCCACAACATCCAAAATAGTTAAAAATAATAATCAAATCAAAGTCCACAATTTCAAAGAATAATTCAAGATCACCTGTGCAAAATTAACAAACATATTGCTGAAGTCAAAACAACAAAAAATAGATATTGTTTTTTAATATCCTTCATTTATATTGATGTAGATCTTGAAAACTAGAAGTATTATTTGATTCCTTCTAATCATCTTCAAATATAAAACACACACCTTAAGAAGTTAAAACATTATATAAATGGTAATGATAAATGATAAATTAGAATATAATTTAGTTACTTTCAGAGATGAAACCGTGAATCCAATTGCGTACACATATTTGAGCTTGTACATTTCTAGGAAGAAGCAAACTCTAATATTTGGTTAAAATGCGTGCAAGAAGATAGTGAACATATATGACTATTATTCCATTTGGAGAAGATTGAAGAATCTTATTAATACATATCCAAAATTAATTATAAACAAAAACAAAGTGGGCATGCCCGGTTGCAACCCGCCATACCCGCAAGGCCGGTTACAGGTACGGGTATGCCTGTTGATACCCGCATTTAAATGGGGATAGAATTTATAGCCCCATACCCGCCCATTAATCTCAAGGAACAGGCATGTCCGCGGGTATATGCCCATTTTAACAGATATAGATATGTGTATGATAAATTTAATAATATGATATGAAGTCGCTTCTTGAAAAATTTGAATAAGTGATTTAGTGACGAATTTAAAGGATTAGTGACCCAGTCGCTCCCAAAGAGCTAGATTCCCCAAGTACATTGTTTGCTCCGCCCATGCCGTGACTTTACCTTAGAAAGCCCTTAAAGATTAATGGTGAAACAAATTGAAAGTGACTCGTCAAATTTCAAATAGTTTCGAATCAAATGAGAAACTTTTTTGCTAATCTTTTTTGGTTGACTAGGTCATTGGTTGTTGGTGGGGGAGTAGGAAATTCAAATTTGGACAAAGCCCATCAAAACCCGGATTTCGAGATATACTAGATTAAATTAGATAAAGTACATAAATCTCTTATCGATTTGGAGAGTTGCTAGAGGATTAGTCACTATTATCAGAGTGAATATTCTAGTTTTGACAAAAAATAACATTTTAACGTAAAATATACTAATAATAATTCCATTTACAAATATGTCGGATGAAGTTGTTGGAGCTTGCTCCCCTGAATTAGACTAGAGTTTGAGTCTTGAGAATAGGGTGTCAACGGGTTCGGACGACTCACATATCTAAAAAATATGAGCCGTGAGGTTGACCCCGCTCAACCCGAAAAAAGTTCGAACCCGAATAAGAATAATATAATTAAAATATTATATATATATATATATATATATATAAATATAATAATACTAATTAAAAAGAAGAAGACCTATAATGTATTTATCTTTTGTTATATTTTTATTAGTTTATTATGTATATTTGTATTCTTATAAGAATTTAGTTTCAATTCTCATTGTATTATAATATTCTTACTACATAATTTTTATTTTTTTGCTAATATATATTTAGCTCGTGAGTTCAGTTCGAACTCACATTAAAATAATACCAGTAAGCGTATTTTTACGAAAATAGTGATTTGATTATTAACATACTTTATTCCTCTTTTATATAAAGATAATATCTTTTGATACAATAATTTTTTTAATAAAGTATGTTAATTTCGAGAATTGAATATATGTTATACTAAAGTATGATATTTATATGCAATTCATGGACTTTGATTAAAACAAAAAGTGTACGGAGGAATAATTCCAAGTCCGTAAGCTTTGTGTTTCTCTTTATAAGAAAAATGAATTTGGCTCATTCTCCAATTTCATATTTGAAACTTGTCAGAGTACCATTTAAGGTATGTTTTGTATATTATGATGCATCATCATGCTTTTGGTTTCATGTGTTAGAAAACGAAATGGTTACTGAAGATTTTATAAAGAAATGAACAAAAGCAATTGATGATTTGTTTCCTTGAAATCCTTCACTGAACTAAAATTGATTTTGACAAAATTGGTTTCTATGCCACGCTTGATTACTGAGACGTTACTTAAAATCTTTTTTATCTTTTGACAAAATGCAAAATTCTCTATTGGTAAATTGGTGAATTTAATCCCTAAACATAGTGACATTAGTAATTTTGGTTCTTGTTCTAAATTTCTTTGTATTACAATATACAAATATATTGCGTTTATTGGAGATAATTCTTCCGTCCAGATCTATTACGGAAAAAATATATTTTGAATTATTTTTTAAAAAATGAGATATATACCGGGATTATTTTCGGTACTTCAATTTTTTTCCCCTTCCTCCCTCCCCGTTTCCACCAAATCATCCCAAATTCTAGGGTTTCATCATTAATTTCTCTTTCTCATAGAGTCAAAGTTTTTGGAAGGGTATTATGATTTTGGTGAATTTAGTCCCTTAACATAGTGATATTGGTGATTTTGGGGACTATAATACAAATAAATTTAGAACGGGGACCAAAATCACCAATGTCACTATGTTTAGGGACTAAATTCACCAATTTTCCTTCTCTATTAGTATTATGTTTTCTTGCATAAATGATTAACTATGGTTATATGATGAAGAAAGAAATAAGCATTCTGAAATTGTTGGCGTGTGGAAATAGATTATTATTTAATGTATTTCATTAGTCTAATTTTGCAGTAAAGATCCTTGCTACTT
Organism: Vinca minor; assembly: GCA_026122235.1. Lineage (NCBI taxonomy): Eukaryota > Viridiplantae > Streptophyta > Magnoliopsida > Gentianales > Apocynaceae > Vinca > Vinca minor. Next base: position 1,124,578 of record JAOCZM010000286.1, read on the forward strand.
TATACATTTTTCAAATGTTATGAAAGTCTTAATTTACTTAAAGTGTATGAACAGAATAATCTTTTAAAGTGAAATTTGAACTAAAGTAGAATTATTATATTATTTTATTAAAAGAAGTCAAAGTATGTCTTGTAACTTGTACCCGTATTTTTATTAAATATTTTTATATAAATTTGTGGTCTGTTAAAAGACTTTTACGGTAAAGTAAAGGACTCATTCGAATCAAGATTTTTCCTAACAATTTTATAATTATTGAGTCAAAGTTCAAAGTACATATGCATAAGGTGTCTTTCACTATTTGTAAAGCTATTTGTGACAATGTTCACTAAGTTGTTCCTTTTAGAAAATGAAAAACTTTGTTCTTTAAAAATGTCACTTTTCAAACATAAATGTCACCATCATTGGTCTATATTAGAGGACAAGTAGCATATTTTTTCTTAATGCTAATTAAACAAGGATAGTTGCGTGTGATATCATCCAATTCTAGAACCAATAATATATTTTAAAAAAAGAAAACAGAGACATGAATATTTTCACTAATTGATCCATTTCCCACGATTTCTTGTCCCATTCACGGCTCAATCACCATTGGAATGACATCGCCACCATAGCTCCGATGTCGGCCATGACAACTTCTCCCCCGTCGGTTGATGGGAGAGGGGGTTAGACTAAGAAGTCTTTTGCAGACATTCTTCAACCAAATGAAGGTACCATTTCTTCACAAGTTCCGATCAAGCCTCTTGATTCTTTCAAGGGCGAACCTTATTTAACTATTGAGGAAGAAGAACACCTGATTTTGGAGGCTCCATGGCGTCTTGCTTGCGTAGGGAAATTCCAACGCCGTTGCCCTCCATTGGATTTATTCAAGAAAGACCTTGGCCGAGTGGGTTTCAAGGGTGGTTTTTGGGTAGGATAGCTCCATAGCAAGCATATGATCATTCGATTTCATCAAGAAGAAGATTTTTATCGGTTTTGGTGACGGGGACTATGGAAATTTTGTAATCTTTGGATGAGGGTCTTCAAGTGAATTTTTGATTTCAACGTCCAAGAGGAGCCTTCGATTGTTGCGGCATGGATAAGCTTTTGGGGGGCTTCCATTGATCTATTTCACAAATTCAAACTTTTTTCGTTGGCATCTGTGGTTGGAACACCATTATTGTTGGATGATTCAACGACTAATCTCACAAGGCCGAATGTTGCTCGTGTTTGTCTTGAACCTGATCTCCTCAAGGAACTTCCTAATCGAATATGGATTCGTCACGACAAGACAGATAAAGGTTTTTGGCAAAACATAACTTACGATGATCTTCCGGATTATTGTACTACTTGTATGTCCTTGGATCATGATGATGAACGATGTAAAAAAGGACAAAATCAAACAAAAATTGAGCGGCTTAAGAACTGTGAATCTGTTAAGACGGTGAAGGGGATTACGGAAATTGAGAAATGTAAGAGGGTTAGTGTTTTTCAAAGGGTACGTCCGGCTGTAACAGTGAACCGAAATAATTTGGAAGCTTCGGTGTCGGGTACCGTGGGAGAAGGCGGCGACATTGTGGCGGTGGTTGCTGAAAAATGTAACAATCATGATGCATTTGCTGAAAAAGGTAACATTCAAGATGCCTTTGCTGAAAAAGGTAATATCCATAATCAAGAGCTAATGAACCTAGTCATGAATTAAGCCTAGATACACCTACTATTGACACGGGTTTGGGTACTGCCCCAAAAGTTATGATTAGTGGAGCGGGTCAAAAGACTAATATGGTTATTGAACCGGTTGTGGCTGCTGAAACGGTAACAAATGAAGAAGTTGTGGGTCGGGAACCTTGTGAAGTGGGATCTATCCCGCCAACCCAAATGAGTCATTCCAGTCAAGCTACTCTGGAAAATTTAAGCCCACCAGTTTCAAATGAGGTTACTCTAGAAGAGTTGGGCTTCAAACACAATTCAGCGCCGGTCCGACTTACAAAAAAGGAAGTGCTACATGATGCACAAGCTACTAGCAATAAAAAAAAACCCAAATTATTTGGAAGCTCCTTTCGAAAATATACATAAATTATTTGCATTCTTTAGGGACTTCAATAAAAGAATCAAGGGGTCAACTGTTGGGGGCCATGTTGATACAATTGCGCAAAAGGCGAGTGAGTCTCTTGCACTTGAAAATACCGAGGTTCCGGACACGGTATCTTTCGAAGCATTGGCAGATCTTTAGCAGGAGGATAATTACGAAGATTTTATTCTGGTTCGCACTCGCAAGGGTAAAAAAGGGATCATAAAAGCTCATACTGAGCACCATATGGAAACTAGGTACAAACCTTGTAAAAGAAGTTAGTTTTTACAATTTCTAATATTTATAAACTACTAAGAACAATACTACCTATGTAATAGTGAATTTGTTTCCACCTTTTATTTGAGGGTAGGCAATGTATATATATATATATATATATATATATATATATATATATATATATATATATATATATATATATATATATCCAAATCTTTGTTGAATTTCAACCATATTTCGAGTAATTTAACTTCTTTGATCTGTTTTTATATATGTCCATCTTACGTATTAAGTGAGAATTCAGGTAAAAAAAAAATGTCACCACCATTGGAAAAGAATTACGTGTCTGAAAGTTTGAAGAATTTTGGTGTCTCTGGAAACATAGGTGGTCTTAAGGCGGGTGACTTTTTAAATCATCTGTTTAGAGGAATTTATTTTTTGAAATGCAAGAAGCTTTGTTTCAAACAAACATGATGAAAATAATAGTTTTCATAGTGTAAAGCTTCTTCTGTTTTCTGGTATAGACTAAAGATATTTACTATCGAGAGCTTTCAGAAAAGAAAAGTAAATATTTTCAAACTGCTTGATTCCGAAAGAAGTTTAATTTCTTATTGAGTTAGGAGCTCACTCATTTTCCTACTATGCAGGTGTAAGACTTATAATGCTTATTTTTTTTTGCTAAGTAGACTCATAAGGATGATGATACAAGAGTTTTAGAGAAGCGTATCGAGATGAATAAGTTAATATTTATTATTTATAATTGTTAGCTTCGTAATGAAAACGTTTATAATTATTATATTATTTTATTAAAAGAAGTCAAATTAGTAATTCTTGGGTGACTTTTTAAATCATCTGTTTAGAGGAATTCATTATTTGAAATGCAAGAAGCTTTGTTTCAAACAAACATGATGAATGATAGTTTTCATAGTGTAAAGCTCCTTTTGTTTTCTGGCATAGACTAAATATTATTTACTGCCGAGATTAAGCTTTCAGAAAAGAAAAGTAAATATTTTCAAATTACTTGATTTCAGAAGAAGTTTGATTTATTACTGAGTTAAAAGCTCACTCATTTCATTACTATGCAGGTGTAAGATTTTTTTAAGGATGATGATACAAGAGTTTTAGAGAAGCGTCTCGAGATGAAGAAGTCAATATTTATGATTTATAATTGTTAACTTTGTAATGATAACGTTCATAATGTTATTTATGGTTAAGTTTCCGCTGTAATGTATAAGGTTATCTTATAAGATTCTTTTGTAAGGATTATTTTCTTTGGAGTTATACATGATGAAGTTTTAAGTTCATATATTTATTTATATTGAGATTAAAGTTATGATGTAAGAAACATTGCATTAGTGGGAACTCTTATTGGCGCGGTCGTGTCTCGGCTCTCGGGAACGGGGCATGACAATACTCCCTCAACCCTAACAGGTCGACCCTAATGTTGACATCAAGGATATTAGCCGGTGCAGGAAAGAAGCCAACCGTGTCACTGGCACTACTAGAAATATAGCTTGTTGCGACGAGATTTTTTGCGTCGGGCGTATACCGTTATAAATAACTGTCATTTGCGTCAAGAATGACACACCAACGTAAATAACGGTACGACGTCGTTTCTTCATAAGCATTTACGACCGCCAATTACTATTTGTGTCAGCAAATTAATTCGTCATGAAAAGGGGATTATATGCGATGGGCTTCAGTTGATGCAAGAAGTTTCGCCACAAATAATCAAAATTTGCGACGGGATTCTCCCGTCACATACGAAGTTGATGCAAATGACCAAATTTGCGACGGGCTTCGTTCGATGAAAAAGGTTTTGCCCCAAATAACCAAAAATTGCGATGGAATTCTCCCGTCACATATAAAGTTTATGAAAATTATCAAAATTCGCGAGGGCTTCGTTCGATGCAAAAGGTTTTGCCCCAAATAACCAAAAATTGCGATGGAATTCTCCCGTCACATATAAAGTTGATGCAAATGATCAAAATTCTTGCTGCATCCCGTAAAAAGATTATTTAAAAAAAAAAAAAATCTTTACTCTAAAGTAGTATAGTATGAATTGACAGGAATTGAATACAACTCCTCTGATTGGGAAAATAAAAGTTCTAACCAAAAACCAATAGACCACAAGAACTTTTATTATAGTAATCAATTAATACTATAATAAAATTTTGACCTAAGTTTTTTAGAAATTGTAAAATAATTAATAATTAATTTCTGTTTTCACCATTATATATTAATAATGCCATATTATTTTTTAAAAAATAAGTGATATCTTTAACTTTAATAACTAATTGTTTAATTCAGATTATTAAAATCTAAGTAGAGAATAAATATAGTTAGAAGGTGGGTTCTAATTGTTTTTATAATTAAAGTCCTAAATTTCATTTTACACTAAAGAATAATAAAATGGACTAAAACTGTTAGAGATTATAAAGAAATTGAACGACCTTTGCACGGTTATCTCGTTGGCTTGGTTAGAATAAATGGGCAAAAAAAAAAAAACCGAGGCTCCCCAGAAAACAAATCGAGACAAAAAACTTGCAGGAAGCAAAATTATAATCATTTATTTCCTTCATCGATCTGGCCACTTCAAAGAAAGGCGCAATTTCAAAAATTGGTAAGTAGATCTAAATTTTGTTCATCTTATTCGTTTCTTCGGTCAATTTATCACGATTGCAATTAATGGTTTAACTGAATAGAAATTTTTGTTTGATTTTTTACTCCTACCCGTTAGTTTCTAAACCCTACTACATTGGGTTTGAAGGTTGTCCTTCTTTTTCCTCTTGATTTCTGATGTAATTTTTTGTTTCCTTCTAAGAGAAAGTTTGAATCTTTGATGTTGGTTTAATACTCCTTGCGTTGATTTTATGGTGGAATTTTTTGTTTGCTAAAATATATGAAATTTTGTTAACCCTAATTCATTTATTGTGTTTTTTTTTTTTGCCTGAAACTCTTTTGGTTACTTGAAATGGATATCTCAAAAAGATATACCTCCTCTGCTTCTGCAAAATCAGAGGAAAAACAAAGAAAAAGCAAAAGATATCATTTGATGATGATGAATTAGTTGATAAATGGGTTAGCAATGGCATAGTTCGAGATGTTTGTGTTCTTAGCCTCTGTCTTGGTTATAGCCAGCTGCAAATTCAATTGCCTAGTAGCATCTTTACTAGCCAAAGATTAGAGTCTCTTAAATTAGATTCTCATTTTGTCGTTGAGCTCCCAAGTTCAGTCTGTCTTCCTATGCTTGTGACACTAAAGCTTCATCGTTTCTACTTTGAAAGGGATGAATCTGTAGTTAAGATAATATCTGGCTGCCCAAAACTTACTTCTCTATACATTAGTAGGGATCAATTAGACAATGTGGTTAACTTTTATGTTATATTATCTCTAAATTGGTGAGATTGAAAATTAGGGGTTGTTAGGATTTATAGGTAGTCCTTCTATCACCTAAAGATAATCTTAAAAAAAAAAAAAATCACATGCTTTTCAATTCTCTCTTGAAGAATGCAGAAGAGTAAGATTAAGGAATTGGTTAATTTAATGCTTACTGTATCATTAATGTATTTACTTATTCAATTTTTTTAGGCGTTTTTTGTTATAGAGTTTCCTTCTAATGACAAGACGGGATAATTATGATGTGTATTCAAGATTGCCTGACACTGATTCTTGTGCACCACAACAATTAGATGATCGTCCAATGGCTCGAGATGAGGATGTTGGTTGGGTGAAGCAAGGAGTAGAACCAATCTCTGTTGATGTTTCTACTAATATACTCAATGATGATATTCAGATGGAAGAGGATGAAGAAGATTGACTTGTCAGTTTATAAGGCATATGATATGATTTGCAATTATGTTAGAATATTAATTTATATTTTGATAGTATAATTTTATGCATTTGTTTTATGAGTTTCCTTGCATTCTTGAATTCTAAAGTTTTGTTTAGTTTAACCTTTTTGCTTTAGTTGATATTATCTCAATTAGGAATGGTTATTATTTTTTGGCGTGTTTGTAGAAATAATATATTGTACAGGGACACATTTTATTGGACATGATAGTGATTCTTAAAAGTTCTTCGACTGGTAAACATTTTTGCCGAAACACTCTTTCACTTTCAATTTATTTCGATCTCAAAATTTCTCATTAATGACTAAATTTCACATGTATATTGTAGGATTCAATTTGCTCTTCATCTTTTAGGGCATAACAGATTTGAGACTCTTGGAGCACTTGAGATTTTCGGTGTGCTTTTGGCTATTGGTAGAAGTATTGCGTTGCATGCTATATATGTTCTCATGGTAAGATTTCTCATTTTGTTCCCAAATTTGTATTTTGAACTTAGGTTTCCTTAACATTCTATGAATAGTTAATATGATTGTTGAGTACCGTTTTATATTTATCTGATACTTGTCCCTTCTATTTCTGGTGCTACACTTCATTCTGCAGAAGAAGTATGAGACCTTGCTGAAGGAAAAGAAAGGTTTGAGCAAAGAGAATCAAGCTCTTTCCAAACAGTTGGAGGATGCTAGACAAGATTTCCATTCTTGTCTTTAGAGAATGCAAAAGAATAAGAGATATTATGCTTGCATATCAATTTGTAATCATTTTTCCTACTATTATTGCAATCCTCAAGGAAACAGCCAAAAAGAACAGAAATGGGGATGGTTTGGTTAAAAATGAGGCTGTGGTTTCCACGCTATACTAATATTTAGTTCTCTTTCCAGGAAAATGGATTTTAGGAGATACAGCAAGTGAACAGACCATGAAAGATGGCGACTTGAACACTTAGTTGTTACTGCACAGCGTATCCAGACTAAAGATATACACTAAGGTCTATCCAGATTAATGTCTGGATTTTGCAAATGCATCATTTAATCTTGAGTTTGGAGTCTAGACTGGGGGGTTATCCAGATTATATGTTTAATCTTGAGTTTGGACTTGGGTTATCTAGATTATCTGTCACTAAGATATTAAACAACATTTTCCCGAAGCTATACTACTTATTTTCTACACGATGCACTGGGGTGGGCTCTTTGCTTTGGTGATTCATATTTGGCTTGCAACATAATGAAATTGCATTTTGTCAAGTACAGAAGGAATTGGAGCAAAATTACTAATAGCAGTGTCTCATTGGTCGATGAGACACCAAAACCTACGATACAGAGTTACTAAAAAGGCAATTCATTATGCATTAAATCCAAAGTAAATGTTTAACGCAGAAATCTAAATACATAACTGAAAATGAATCTACTTATTACATTATTGGAATAAGTCTAAGCGTTGTAAAAGAAATAACTGAAAAGGAAATAAAGTCTAGCAGCTACGTAGATTAGGATCACTCATCAAATGGCCCCTCCCAGGAAAAAAACGGATGGACTGAGCTCTGGCGCTCAGCAGGGACCTAAAACACAGTTATAAACATAACAGAAAATAACACAGATAAATGAAATAGATACCCGTTTCCCAAAATACCCCTTTGGAAAATAAAAGTTCTCGACAAGCCACTACACAAGTCTTTTAAGACTAGAGCCTGAAACAGACTAGAGCCTGAAACAGAACAGAGCAGAATCCAATTGGATCAGAACAGAACGGTACAGAACATAAAAGCAACACAAAATACAAGTTAAAAGACTCAAACCAAGTATCAATAAGACCTAAACAAATGTTCGACTATACTTATCAAATATGACATCGCAGATCGGAATTAATGACATGAGCATCCCATACTACTCATGCACTACAAACCAATAGTTATGTCAGACAATCGAGTATAAAACAAACAAGAACCAAGCAAGTAAAGAACAACAAATAAGCTAAACAACTAAACTCTTCACGTCTAAGCACTTCACACAACCGAATCCACATCAAGCACGTCTGCCCTACAGTATCTTTGATTACACAATTTACTTAGACATTACGAACTTAGTTATCGCTATGACACTACAATCCCACGGTCAAGCTCAATTGTCTAATCAGACCCATAATCACTGCTAACAGCCCCCCCATGTAATAACCCACTGAGGAAGGGTCACACAGAAACCGGCCTAAACTTTCCCCCGGCTGGAGGCCAAAAATAAAGAATACATCCATTGTGTCATTGCCCACACATGAGCTCCACAATTTACTGTTAGCAGCCCCAACTTGTTTCTCCCCGCTAGGTCCGGGTCCACATATCCACACAGAAATCCACACAGAAATATCGCGAACACCAGGTTCTAGCGATATATAAATGGGACGTATCCTGCTACAGACCTTTCATAAACAAGAACTCGAATGGGGCGACGACTTGGTCGACCAAACCACATATGACTAAAATCAATGACTCCCAAATATGACGACCAAAGCGGTAACATTTATGCAAGTTCAATATAGGCCCAATTAATCCAAGATTCACAATTATCAATTAATTATGACAATTTACATAAGGCAATAACAAGAACACAGTAATCAATTTACGAATCAGATTATAATGAATTTAAATCATACCCAAAACAGTTTATACAATATCGAAAGCAATAAACACAATTTGTGCAACTATTTTGTAAATTGAATAGTTTATTCGCTTTTACTGTGCAGTAATTAATGCGAAGATTAAATAACGTAGGGGTCCCTACCTCGAATCCTTAGAAAAGCGATAAACGTCCAAGAACTGGAAAAATCTAGTTCTGCCCTCGACTTTTGATATACATTACGGAAAATCTAACGGTTAAAATCTCGATCAATCCGGTCAGATTATAGCCCTATCAGTCTAGTTTCTAAATCAGAAAGAACTACTCCGATTGGAGTTCGGATGTTACCTGTACGACGATTCTACTGAAAGCGCACAAAAAATAAAATTCAGAAAAACGAGATTTCTTTCCACTCCGAATTCCAAATCGAATTCCGTTGGCGCCCACGCATAGGTCATCTCTCTGTGATCGATTTACGTATAAGGTTCGTCGAAAACCAATGAGAATTTCCCACTCAAAAGTCTTGTCGAAGTTGATCAGGATATTACTCTAAAAATCCCATCTTTTCCCTTCTGCCTCTCGCGGCACAGCCGCTGCTTCTTTTCTTTTTGATTGTGGCTGATTGGGCATGATACCCTAGGCTGATTCCCACGTTTGCTTTATATTTCTTTATTTTTAATTTCCTATTCCTTAATCTCAGCCAACTACTTTGCTTCCTTTTTATTTTATTATTTTTTTTTCAAAGCCAGCGAAATCCCTTTTCTCATTTCTTTTTTAATTTATTTTATTTCCTATTCCAATCAATCATCTAATTAAATTAATTATCTAGGTGAATCACAATTAAGTTCCCTAATTACGATAAGTGTGCGAAACACCCCCCAATAAAGCGTACACAAAATAAAATACGTAACATTTTACAAAATTAAATGGACATCTAAGCACGTAATCACATGAAATAAATTACGCCTAAAGATGGAGAATTCACCATGCTTCATTCTTCATTGGTCATTGGCCAAGCAATTTACTTTGTCTCTTGTATATTCTTCATTGGCCAAGCTGCTAAAGAATATATGCGTTCTTTTTTTTTTTGCTAAATGAATATATGGATTCACCTTCACCTTTTCACATCTCTTGATATATTTTACTCCCTTTATCCCAACTTTTTTTTATATCCCAATTTGAAGTTGGGATAAAGAGAGTAAAATATATCAAGAGATGTGAAAAGGTGAACCCATATATTCATTTAGCAAAAAAAAAAAAAAAAAAAAAAAAAAAGAACCCATATATTCTTGAGCAGCTTGGCCAATGAAGAATATACAAGAGACAAAGTCAATGGCTTGGCCAATGACCAATGAAGAATGAAGCATGGTGAATTCTCCATCTTTATACTGGACGTTGAGGACGGAAGTCCCACTTCAAGACGGAAGTGGGACTTCCGTCCTGGACTGACGTGGTAAAGTGCGTCTGGGAAGCGCCACGTCAGCCGACTTCCGTCCTGGACACAAATGTTGTTCCTCCATTTTCGACTGCTATGTTTCGGGCTTTATGCAAAATGGGTGTCAGTCCAATCATTACCCCATGATGTGTTTCCTAATTTCTTATAGGAACACACCCAACTATTTCATTTATTTATTTATTCATTTTTGGCTTTTGGCCAAGAAATCGTAGCTCCTTGGTTATTTCCATCATAATAATTATATGTACTCTATGCTTGTAATCCAAAAACATTCATAAAAAAAAAGGTGTTTATCTTCAAAGCAGGAGCTGAGGACATGGTTCTGCCGCATGTCATATTACTATTTGCTACCTTTGTATTCCTAATGGGGCAATAATTTTCGACTTTGAACTTTAGAAAAAGCTATGGTAATAATTATTTTTTCCTTTTTCTTTTGACATTTCAAATTTGTCATATGCACAATACCCTCCAAGCTTCAATTATTTATCAAGAAAACCAGACTCATAATTCTGCATATAAACATCTGCAGCTGATCAAGAATTGATCAAAAGAAAAAAAGATGAAAAAAAACATGAGCACACTTCACCTAATAATACTCATAGCCTCCATATTTTCCTTATTACATGAAATTGTACCCTCTAATTTACCAAAGAATAGGGGTTGCCCTCATCAGAAATGCGGGAATTTGTCAATTTCTTATCCATTTGGCATAGGAAAAGATTGTTATTTAAACGAAGAATTCGAAGTCTTTTGTAATGCAACATCACATGTAGCAACTATGTTTGGGGGTGATATGATCTACAAGATTGAAGAAAACCATTTAGGATTGATGTTTCATCTTGATCCTGAACCCTACAATGAAACATCAGGGCAAACAAAAAGTACTTCTTCAGCTGGTGCTTATGCAGGGGGTTCCTATAGCATTTCAGGTACTAAAAACAAGTTGATAGCTTTCGGATGCGACATTTCTGCATACGTGACTGATGCTATTACTGGAGAAGTTCTGACATCTTGTTCATCTCTCTGTAATAAATATAATCATTCGAATATTCCTTCGAGAATTAATTCTTCGTCGTGCTCGGGTATCAATGGTTGCTGCGAGGCTAATATTCCTAAAGAAATGACAAATTTCACATTGGGGGTACAAACTATGAACACTAAATCAAGATTATGGGCTAATCATCAATGTACAATCTCGGATGTTGTAGACAAGGATTTTTCTGAATATGCCATCTTTGACTTTACCAAGTGTGAAGTTCATTTTACTACTCCAATCGTTCTTGATTGGTCAATTGGAAATAAAAGCTGCCACGAAGCTGTTAATAGTCACGATTACATATGTAGTCGTAACAGTAAGTGTCGCGGTTCAGATCGAGGCGTAGGATACTTGTGCTCTTGCTTGCCAGGTTATGGAGGCAACCCTTACCTCTATAATGGATGCCAAGGTAATCAAATCCTCTATAATTGGACAACCCTTACATCTATTATAGAAATTACTGATTATTTTTGTATAGAGAATTTCAAGAAATTAAAACCGGGGAAAAGAGGAAGATTGATTCATTTATTTTTCTTTGTTGTTTGAAATTAAGATATTGATGAGTGCAAGAGTCCCAAAAACCGTGGGTGCCCAAATGGAACTATATGTGTTAATACTCCTGGAAGCTACTATTGCACATGTCCACATGGTTACCACAGTGATATGGCTGATCCCAGATCTATTCGACTTGTGTGTTTACCAAATAGAGGGAGAAAAACGAAGAGCATGTTCATTTCCTTAGGTATTTCATTAGTCTTCATTTTTTTCATTATATAGTGATTTCTCATCCCCTTGATTTTCTAAATGGAAAAATTGCGGGTTTTTTTTACTTATAAAAGGAGATTAAGCGAGTGTAAGAAGCTAAAAAATGCGTAAAAAAACATTGTCATTGTCCTAAAAGTATCTTTGGAATGACAGGTATTGGACTTACAATTGGTCTGCTAATGTTAGTAGCCTTCGGACTCTGGCTATACAAAAAAATGAAGAAAATAGAGCAAAATAAAGTCAAGAAGAAGCTATTCAAAAAGAATGGAGGATTACTACTTAAAAAACAAATATATTCAAGAGGAAATGTCTCCGAAACAAAGATTTTCATCTCAGAAGAACTGGAGAAGGCAACCGACAATTTCAATGAAAGTCGTGTTCTGGGCAAAGGAGGGCTAGGCACTGTCTATAAGGGAATGTTATCAAATGGAAGTATTGTGGCTGTCAAGAAATCTAATAAAATTGATGAGAACCAACTCTCTCAATTTATCAATGAAGTTTTGATTCTATCACAAATCAACCATAGACATATCGTAAAATTATTAGGTTGTTGTTTGGAAACTGAAGTTCCTTTACTTGTCTACGAATATGTTCCAAGTGGAACTTTATCAAACCACCTTCACGATAATCCTAATGGCTGCCCCATCACTTGGGAGAATCGTCTTAGAATCGCTGCAGAAATCGCGGGAGCACTTGCTTATTTGCACTCATATGCTTCCATGGCCATCTTTCACAGAGACATAAAGTCGAGCAACATCTTATTGGATGAGAATTACAGGGCAGTTGTCTCTGATTTTGGACTTTCAAGATTAGTATCCATTGATAAAACTCACGTGACTACACTTGTTGGGGGCACATTTGGTTATCTTGATCCAGAATACTTTCGTTCAGGGCAACTAAATGATAAAAGTGATGTTTATGCATTTGGTGTACTTCTTGCTGAATTGTTGACTGGTCAAAAAGCTATTTCTTCATCTGGATCTGGTGAAGGTTTAGTAATTCAATTTCGAGCATCGATCAAAGAGAACAGACTTTTTGAAGTTGTGGACAACATTGTTTCAAAAGAAGGAAAAAAAGAGGAGATTATGGCTGTTGCTAATCTTTCCAAAAGATGTCTAAAACTTAGTGCTCGAAAGAGGCCACAAATGAAAGAAGTTGTAGTAGAACTTGAACAGCTAACAAGAGTAAGAGAAGGATCAATATCAAGAGCCAGTTTTCAGGAAAACAATGATAATTATAGCTCTACAAGTGAAAGGTCATATAGTTACACAGTTGACATGGTCACCGAAGACAGTCAAGACTTTTACTAAGGAAATTAGAGATTTAGAAGGATAAGCCAATTTGGTAGTTGGTAAGCCATTTTAATTCTAGTACATTTTGTATTATGAATTGTGTAAAAATATGTAAACTATCAAGCTAGTGTGTGAATTAATAGTTCTCTTACACATGGGGCATTGCGTCTCCCTCTCACAAAACATATGTTGGCCCTGCATAAGACTTATGGTGATTTTGTGAGAGAAAGATGTAATGTCTCATGTCTAGAGCTTTGTTATCCCACTTTATGGTCCACATATACTCTATAGTCTAGAATGTATATCGAATAGGGTATATATGTATAGTGAGACATTCATATATACACTAATATAATGACATTATACTATTCAATATATTTTATATACACAATAGAGTGCACATAAAATACGTTGTTGCATGGGCTGCTAGATTAGAAGTTTGGGGAGCCGAGGTTAAGCTCAATTTGATGGATCTTGAACAAGTAATCAAGCAAGGTTTGGAGCTCTTATTAGTGATTTTCAAAGCACATCCCTCTACAAATAGGTATTAGGTTTGACCGCAGCTTAGGGTTTATGAGGTACTATATTGAGAGTGATTACACGGCTCTTTGATCGTATTCATTATATTGGAGATGATCAATTGCCTTTAGGACACATCATGCACATCCTTAAGGCTAATTTTGGTCACTTTTGTGCTAACTCAGTATGCTATGAAGAGTAACTACTCTGACAAATAGCTCCATTATTTTATAAGTGTTAAGTCTCATATTTTCCCTTTAAAAAAAGAAAAGACTATGACTAAAATCTTATTGTAAGATTTGGTTCTAGATTAGAAGTTGATATCACATTCACCATCAATCAATTAAAATTTATACTTGCCTTAAATATTTACTTCAAAATCTAACAAATCTCAAATCTTTCTATCAATTAGCACTATACAATTGTCACGTCTTCCAACCACTTACTTGATAATTATACTCGTTATAACCAAATACATATTTCGAGGTGACCATGCATACTTAGTGGGGTGTATTCAATCCGGATTTTAAAATATTTTAACTAATTTTCAAAAGTCTATGGATTCTGCTGACTTTATGGATTGTTTTAACTCTATGCAGAGTCTACACAGATTCTATTAGATTGATTTATCAGGATTTCTTTTGATTTATAAAGTCTATAGATTATTTGAATAACACCAAGAAATAAAGAAAATACTTATACAGTGGTATATTATACACATCCAACGGGGTGTTGAACATCCAAAATCAACATATATTTATCAATCCATTTTTTTAATTAAATCATTTTGTTAAAAATTTAAAAAGTTTGGTGATTGACTTTGATTTTTTTTTTAGATCACGTAACTGCGACTTTTTTTGATTTATTTGTTCAAGGTTTGTATAATTTACTTACTGGTATTTTTTTGATTTATTTAAGATATGTTTTGTGATGGGTTTTGTTTCAACTCTTTTCCCCTTTGATTTTCTATTTAAGAGGAAATGAAATCCATGTTTGAAAATAGAAATTTGTTGTTAAATAGAGAAGAAATTGTTTGCTTTCTTTAATTTCTATTTGAAGATGATTAAGAAGAAAATTGTTTGGATATTATGACAATAAATCTTGTTTTTTGGGAAATAAACATTTCATATTGAGTTTTCTAACGATGTTAAAAAATTCTCATTTTTTTTTAGTTTGGATATTTCTTTATTTTTCATATAATTTAATAGAAATGAGACCACTAAAAAAAATTGTAATCAAATACATTTAATTTTAATATTAATGAGAGAAAATCAAAATCTTAAGGAATTAGAAGAGATTTCACAATACACATTTAAGCCTAGGAAATCCATCAAAATCCTACCTTTAATGAAATCTATGAAAATCTATAGAGTTTTGAATACCTCTAGATTTTAATGGACTTTTTAAAATCTAAATTGAATACCTCTAGATTTCATTGGACTTTTTAAAATCCAAATTGAATACCTATAGACTTTAGAAATCCTTAAAAATCCTATAGGTTTTACATTGAATACACCCCTCTTAGACTATACCCGTCAATCTTTTCATACGTATCCAATATGAGATGGGGGCTCACATTCAGCCCTGTTAAGGTCGTAGCGTCCTCGCTAGATGCCCTAAACATACTTAACTCAGTACTAGACGAGGGGTGCAAGATTCTAGATGTGACTATCACCGTGCACAGTGTGTCACATTTAGCCCACTTAAGGCCCTTGTGTCATTGCTAGACGCCCAAACATACTTAGCCCAAAGAGAAACCAGGGTGTGGGATTCTAGAGGGGGCTTCACCGTGCATTGTGTTACACTTAGTTCCCACACATTCGGGGTGATAACCTTGCTCTGGTATCATAATGTCACGCTTCGTGCGCGCGGGACGTAGCGTGACTCATGACTAACTAATTGACAACCGTCCTCGATATGTCACGACTATGAGACTTAGGGTCCATGCTTATTTACCATTCAAACATTTCTTATATATCACATGTGATCATATGGAGTATCTACGTAACGCTCTAAGGAAATGTTTAAAAGAAATAATTTTTTAATTGATTGATGAATATTGCACAACCCAGATCCTTTCAATATGGAGTTAAATAATTTATTTCCATATCTACACAAATTTATTAACATGTATTCTGGGTACGTATTGGAAAAATAAAGGAAAAAAAGGAGAAAAGGGTGAAAAACCTTAGAACTACCATTAAGTCAATAATTACAAGATCAACATTTTCTGTTTCTTAATGATTTCAGCCTCCACGATTCGTACCATATTATGGAAAGAAGATAGTTGGCTCAAATATGTGTATTTTGTTTATGGAAATGCTAGATTGCTGAAGATATTAATGGATATCGTGATAATAATAATCATAATAAATCTCGTCTTTCTTACTTATCTAAATCTCTTCAACATTGTCAATTTAATATATTTTTTAGTTATTCTATTTATACTTGGGTCACTCGGAAATGGAAACGCATTTGTGGGACTGACCCAACATCACTCTCACATGAGTTTGGACAGGGCCTACTTGAAAATTAAGTTCCACCCCAACTTATACTTGTTACTCGAATATATTTCACTTATTGATTATTATAACCCCAATTACATTCATTTATAATTCTCCATGAGAATCAATATTAATGAAGCTGTCCGGCAAGGTTTCGAGAATGCTATATCTTCTTATTTTTCCGACAATTGGCGTAGTCGACCTTTCAGTCATAGCCGCTATGATGTTCTATCTGTTGAAGGTGGTGATTGTACCTGACTTCTAGAAAATCGTTATTTCGGAGCCTCTGAATGCGTACCAGAAAATCAACTTTGGGATGTCTCTCATTTTCTTCCTTTTCTTGGTGTCTCTGATCCCCATTTTTGTTGTCGGCCCGCTTTTCGGATTATTTCGATTTGTCCGACAAAGGGAAAAGATTGAACCTTCAGAAAATGCTTCGTTACCATGATGCAGTGACGAAAATAGGGGCGGGTGCGAAATTTTTAAAAATTCTATTAGATATAATAAATTTTATAGTAAGTTCAAAATATTTGACTAAGTTCGCCCCCCAATATTTTTTTGCAGTTTTTATATGTAGTTCTAACTTACTATTACAGTTTTTCGCCTTCAAAATAAAAGTTACGGTTTCGTTCATGCCATGATGTGGTAATTGGGTTAGACTGGTTGCGATGCATCCCAGTCCACTCTCATCTAACATAAATTTAATTTTAGACATCACTTATAAAAGTAGACTTCATATATACTAGCAAGGAGAGACTAGATTTATGCGAAAGTGGAATGGACCAAAATGCATTACAATCGGTTTACACATTTTTCCATCACGACGAGGAGACGTGGTTCCTTAGGATTGAAGATTTTATTAACCCATCCACAATGCAAAGTTATACAGAAAACAACCTATTTAGATTAGTGGTGCAATTTGATGGCATAGATCGCACCGTTCTGAACAAAAATGTTTCTCCCAATTTTTTTACTGACATGGTATGACCATTCTATTAAATTATGGTTAGTCTAATAAAAAACTCAAAAATATACACAGTCAACTTATCAGCTCGTGAATGTAACTGTGATAAATGGTTTACTTATACAACTCCATGTACACATGTCATTCCAGTGTCTAAATCGATCATGGAGGATGCTTCTAAGTATATCCACCCTGTGTATTCTCTAGAGTACTACAAAAATACGTACAAGTCTATTTTATATCATGTACTTGATCTCATGCATTGGAATCCTGCTCCTTTTGATATGACACATTACCATCCTAATATGAAAGGTTCGCAGGTGGGTCGACCTCGAAGGCGGAGATTTCAAATGCCTATGGACACAGAGAATCAGGGAAATCCAAGACCAAAGAAGTGGGGCCACTATAAAGAGGTCGGCCACAACCGGAAGACTTGCCCCAACCAAGCAACTCCTAACCAAGTAACTCCTCCAAATTAATTGTATTTTAATTTTTTAAATTGTAATATTTTAGAATGTAATCACTTTTGTTAGTTTGTTTGCAATTGTATCAACTTATTTTAATTTTATTTCATTCAATAAGTAAAAATATTGCAAATATTACAATGGCGTATTATTAAAGTTATTCTATTCCATTGTCAAAACCAGCCAGCCCGGGCCTATAATCAAGGATATCGTAAGGGGCTGGATGGATTTGTACATGGTCATCGGGGTGCAATCTCGAAAACTCAAAAAAATCAGACCACCCCAAGAAATAGTAATCGTCTCCGTCTTTCGTCACGCGGAGTGTCAATTTGTTCTCGTGATTATTTCGCATGTGTAGTACTTCAGGGATTCCAAGCTGAATCCTAACGCGCCATTGTATTTAATTTCTACCTATCCACTGTACATAGAAAAAAAAATTACAATAAATAACTTTAAGAGGAACGAATTTTTTTCCAAAAATTTTAATATTAAAAAATGTACTGGTTTTGAAAATCCCGAGTACGTATTGTAAATGTCTATTCGAAAACTCTGCCCAAAAAAAGCCCCATCGAAGGGATACGATAATTCCCCCTTAAAGTAACCGATCTCGGGCCTTATAAAAATCCTCCCTTAAAATAAATATCTAGTAGGTTCATTGGAGAAGGGATAAAATGAACTGTATCTGTCAGCCGAAGATTGTTGTCACGCAAAAATTCTTGTAAACCACCATCTAGGTAGTACTTGTCATCTATTTTGGTTACATAAACGCATCATTGATTCCCAATAACGTCCTTCAGATAGACACATCTTCCTACGCCGAGACCAGTTCGCTCCAACCAATTTGTGTACATTAATGGAATGCGCTACATAAAATCATATTAGTTAGACAGCTCGACACATTTGTTAAAAAAAAAGTACACATTACAAAAGAAGACATTACCATTTTTATATTGGTTTGATTGTAACACCCCACTCCGTGAGAACTTTTATGTGTACCCATTTTAAGTCAGTTTTCGATTTGATATTCGATTTTGTGTTTTGGAAACTATAGTAATGACACTACTTTTATTTTAACAAGTTGGGATAAATTTCTAACAAACTTAAGTGTGCATGCGAGATATAATTTTTACTTTAAAAGAATTTAATAATAATAAAATAAAATAAAAATAGTGCATGAGACACTTGTCAACAAACACCTACTAAATAAGACACTTGTCTAATTGATAGTGCCACTTGTCAAAGGCCTATTCTTCATTGGTTCCTATATATATATATATATATATATATATATATATATATATATATATATACTATGAATTTGATGGCTAATTTGATTGCCATTTCATTCCACGCCGCACAGCAGCCCCTAGGTGAGTTTTCTTCGTTTTTTTTTTACCTTCTTTAATTATTTCAATTGCTTATTCTCCAAGGGCTTAGAAAACTCTTGTTGATGTAATTAGGAATTAGTGTTCTATATATGTATATACTTGGTATCAGTTCTTTGTCACCAAGAATTATTTTATTAAGAATGTCTTCATTTGTTTTTCTGTATAAAGAGGCCTTCAGGAATTTTTTATTCTCTTCAATTTATCAAACCTAATTATTTATACCTTACTTCTTGCATTTGTTCATCTTTGAACAGAAATTTTGCTCCACCAATTTCTTTTCTAATCTATCTAACTAAATTGCCTCTTATTTTTTTTATTATTTTACCTTCAAGTTATTTCTTGACCTTTGGCTTCATTTTGTTCCTTCCTAATACACCTATTGGACTTGTTACTGATTTCTCTTTAATGAATTGAATACCTTCTTCTAATTCCAGTGAATTCTCTTGATGCACAAAGATAATCATTTACGTAGTTTAGTTATTGTAAAGTGGGCATTATTTTATCTAATCTACTGTGATCATTTTGTTGGATCACATTATCCGAGAATTAGACATGCCTCAATAACGAAATTTTGTTGCTATGTTTTTGGTTAAATCTGAGATTACCTCACTTTTGGACCTCGTTCGTTCATTGATAGTGCGATAATTAAACTTTGATCTATTCAGTTATTCGGTGCAAATTCTCTATATCACTTTATTGTAACAATTTGTAAATGTTGTGTGAATATGTAAAGCGACTAAATTCTAAGGTTCACTTTTAGTATGTGAATTTTAGTTGGTAAGAAGTTTGGAGAGACACTAGTATCCTTGTATATAAGACTCTAGCATATCACTTGTTTTGGAGTTTATTTATCAGGGCGAATTTTCTGTGATTATTGAAAGATGTTCTCTGAATATTTTTTATTGATAATAATTCGTTTTAGGATTTGGATTATGTCGGATCTCAAGTCTATAGATCATTTACCAGGTGAGTTTCGCAAACCGAAACTTACTATATTTACAGTATTCGTAATGATTTGTAAAAGTGATTTCGTTTTAGATATATTACTCTTTTGGAAAGTTGCCAAAATAGATATTCCTCATTCATGAGCTTTTGTTTCTTTTTCATTCTGTTCTTTTGTTATTCTATTGGAAAGTCATCATTTCTTGGCCTATTTTCTTTTTGGCCGAGAGAATCACTCATTTTTATCCATTTTTGGTCTCTCTCTATTTATTGTATATTCTTTTTTGATGGTTCTTTTGCCTTTCATCTTAGTGCATTCAACTTTGTATTATAGACAGCACAAGCTCCCAGATACTTATTCATTTTTTTTTCCACAATTCCTAGCCACAAATTCATGTCCTGTATATTCATAATTTTGTATAGTTTTTACTTGCTTCTTGTGTTCTTCACAGAAATATAAGACACCTTTGCTCCATAAATCCTGCAATTTCTTTGTGAATTTTATTGGTATTGATGTAAGATTTTGAATTTAATTTATATAATATTACATGTACTGTGAAGCCTTACCTAAGGTTAGTATATACTGTTGTAATACATTAGTTCCTTTTTGAAAGCTCTTCATTTTGATTGAAGTTGAAGTCTTCTGGCATACTTTATTAAATGATAAGATAAGTTGTAAAGTTGGAACTGATTTCTTGTTAGAATTGCATAGGAGCGGTGCTCCATTTAGGAAAATATGATTTTTGAATAACTCTTTTTCGCGCAGGTTCGTTTAACACAGGTAAGTTTCGAAAAATGATTTGATATAAGAAAACTGCATTACTTTGGAAACCCATGTGCATTATCATGGCATATTTGAGAAATTTTACATTTTTGTTATATTTGGACTGGCGGACGGGTGAATATTTTGAATTAGATTTGAATATGATTATGTTGGTTGGCCTTTATGTTGGCCCTTTTGATTGTGAAATTTGCATTAAAACCCCGTTCCGACCAGCTTTGATTTGGATACGATTCGAAATTGATTTGATAGCCTGAAGCGTCAATGGATTGCACTGTACATGGCTAGTCACCTGTGCTAGGGCCTCTTCTGCTGGCGTGGAACGCATAGACTCTGGATTGTGGTACCACTTGAAGGGGGGCGTAGTATTCGGGGAGGGCTCGGCCCAACCGGTATTGCGTTTATTTGTGTGGAACATCGTTTTGTGGTGTTCGGCTGCTCTGCGGAGAGTCAGGAGGGGCTCGACGTTGGAGTTAGTCACCAGGTGCGGACTGGTAGGTGCCCCAGTTTTCGTAGTCTGGTTTTGTGTTTGGGGAGGCATAAGGTATGAAATTCGAGCTCGTACTGGTGTGAGGCTGGTAATGACTTCGGGATCCGGACTTATCTTCGTGAGCCCGACTTTGATTTGAGTACTATTTTGGAAACTCGGGTTTAGAGGCTACGTTGATATGTCTTGATTTGTTCAGGCTTTTCAATTGTGTCTCAATCCTTAATGTGTTTTTGCATATGATTTTGAAACTCAATGGAAAATGGATTTATTCGCACTGAGAATATTTTTGAAAAGCATATGCATGCATTCACTAAAAGATCCTTGAAAATATGCTGGCACACACGCGAACTCATTGAGCTTTCTGGCTCACACGTGTTTTTATGACATGTTTTCAGATAAAGCTGGTTCAGGAAATGGATCCATGAACCTCGTGGCAATCTCTACTTGGAGTTTGAGGAAGCCATTTGCCATATTCTGTCATGCCTTTGGAAACCTTTATGTATTAGACCCACCTATGAGAATTACGTGTTTTAGTTGTTTACCTTGTAAGAGATAACTCTTCTATATTATGTATTTCTTGTTTTGTTGCCTCCGAGCATTTGGGATTTTGTTTATGTTAGTGCCGAGAGGCACGCAGACACCCTACTCAGCCGCAGTGGACCCTAGCGGAGGGGTTGGGGGTGTCACATTGATAGCCGACGACAATTTTAAATTGGTGCCTGAAATACTCTTCTAGGGCGGGATCCATTTCGCTATTCATTTTCAAAATGCTAAGTTTGGGAGTAACTACCTAAGTTTGGAAGGAAATTTGGAGAGAAATATGAAAATTGATATGATTTTAGAAGGAGAAGTATGTATGTATGTATGTATATATAGAGGATTAAAGGTAGGTTTAGAGGATATATCCACTGCAATTTGAGGACGACGGAATTTCCAATTTTGTCCCCTAGTCACGAGTGTCTAGGGTTTGTAGGGTATCAAGAATTTCTTAGAGTTAGTTTGAGGACGCTTCCGTCCTGGACAAAAATGTTTCTCCAAAAAAAATGACTCTCATGGTTGGCCCTTTCTGCCAAACCATAGTCAGTCTAATACAATGCCCCATCATATAGTGGACATCAAACTCAATAGTCATATCATATGCATCATACAATAATGGTTCAAGTGGTATAAGTATGGTGCACGTTTGTACTCCCTCCATATCTAAATAGTGTTAACATTTGAAGTTTTTACATAACTTAAGAAATTTCTAAAAACAATAAGAGTCAAATTAAAAAGACTAATATATCCTCATTAACTATTCCTTGGAAATTGGAATGGTAGTTTGAATAAGAGTAAGAAAAAGGGTAAAAATGGTAAAAGTTCATTGATATTGCAAATGTTAACACTATTTTGGAAATAATTTAAAGTCCAAATGCTAACACTATTTTGATATGGAGGAAGTATTACTTTATCCTATTAGCATATACATATTATAATGTGTATTAACATCTGAGTATTTTTTTTTTCTATTACAATTATTTATTGGACCTCACCAGAGGAGGAGTAGTAGAAGCCCGGCTGAGCGGGTGCCCTGTGAGGGGAGTAGTAGAAGCCCGTTGCGGGTGCTCCATGAGGGGAGTATAAGACCCACACAAGGGAACCCAAAGAAATGACAATTAAAATCATTCCCCTTGTGTGAGGTGGGTATCGAACCCACAACCTCAAGGTTGTGGGCAGGCCCTTGCCCCACTGGGCTAAGGAACCTTAGATATATTAATAATGTATATCTAAGTATATTAATAATGTATATCTTATACTTTTAAATTATTGAGTGTATTGATATACTAATTCAACTTTTTGGGCCCGATTCTTGGTTTAATAAAGGTTTTATTAAAAACAATTGTTTTAAATTATGTGAAAAGTGAATTATTATGTGAGATGACAAGGAAAATGGACTCGGATATTTTAGTATACTTTTTAATAAATAAATGATATTATTACACATGATAAGGAAAATGGACTTGGGAGGTCGTCCGGAATCGAGACAGAAACTTTGACAAAAAATCCGGTCGAGGTTCAGTGGCTTCCGATCTGTCGGAGGTCGTCTGGACAAGCATTAATCGAGGTGATTTTATCCCGGTCTACCAAAGTAGTCTGAAGAGATCATCCGAACAACCCGAGTAGTTTGCCTCAGACGAGGCAAGTCTAACCCTGTCGACCGAGGTTCAGACCAGCTTTTCTTCAATGCAAATATTTAATGGAAAATCCCATTTCTGAAATTCCTACTCACAAACCAAAAAATGTAGACTTAAAGCATTATGCACATATCAACAAAAGACCATAATTAAGCTATGAACCATACTCATCGCATCCAACGCTTTAACATCGGAAATGTGCTACGAGCACCATGATTTTATCACATTAACATACGTACATACACATCATTAGACACTCCGAATACGATTAATGCTATGACTCAAATAGATCCACACGACCGAACTCAATTATCCATTTACAAATCTAAAGCAATTACTACAACGGTCCCCTAACTTATAAGCCACAAAGAAGGGAAATGCCCAATATAACTCATGTGTTCTAGATATCCCCTTAACGAATGAGTCTATATATTTGAGGATTCATTTGCATTGTGTCATTGCCCACCACCTTGTACTCCACAACGACCGTTTGTAGTCCCTAATAATTGCTCAATTAAGAGAAGTCATAGAGTTCATGTTAACTTATCTTATCATTGTGAACTCCCCGATTCAATATAACATAAACTTAAATATGAATGAATCCTGCAATTGAGACATTTCTAGACAAGAATTCAAGACCGGAGAAACGACAACATAAACACATAGCAATTAGAACTCCATCAACAAGTATAACAACAACAATTTATATGCAATTGACATATGCAATTTGATTCGACGATCCACCATACAAGAATGATAATTTGACAGTTCATCAAATGCAATAAAACATGAACAAAATCCTTTCACCATAATTTTCTAGAACTATAAAGTACCCAAAACATGAATTTTAGGATAGCAAGGTGAAGATCCTTACCTTGAAGCTTAACAACAAAATAAGCAACAAGAATTCCAGAAAATTAATTATGCACACTTCCTGAAGCAATTACTTTATGCAGGAACCTTAGAATGCTAATCCTTCACCGCACAGACGTAGCTTTTTCAACCCTCTTCGAAACACACTAAAATTCACTCAATTCCGACACTATTCACCCTTTCAATTGTTTAAATTACCTCACAACATTCCTTTTTCCAAACTCTCTCTCTCTCTCTCTCTCTCTCTCTCTCTTTTAGTTACCTCCATTTCCTTTAATTTTTTCCAGCCATAATCCTCTTACCCATCTATTCAAATTCCTACACATAAGTCCCATAAGTTTCTTGCTTGACATTTAAGTCCCACAACTTATAAGTTACGTAATTGCACCCCTTAAAACAATTAATTAACAAAATTAACAATTAAATGACACGTAACACATAAAATCAAATTAGCATGGAATTCACATAGGTTCAAAAAGTTCAGATTTTCACAATATGGGAAAAATAAATCTTAGGACCATTCTTATGGGGCTGGCCCCACAACCCTTTACATGAATTGGACGGGGTATACTGCAGATGTGGCTCCACTCAATTTATGTGAGGATGATGTGAAACTGTTTCATAAGGACGGTTTTAGAATTAAGTGACTCCACAATATGCTTGTAGAGGTTGGTGTCAGGACGGATGTGATAGAGGAATTATAGATATTTTTTTTTTTTTGCTGAATAGGAATTATAGATATGGAATCATGAAAAAACAATATACCATTAATTCCTAAGTTTATGCTTTATATTTTATTTTCACCTGATGGATTCGTAATTTGAATAAATTCCTCAAAGAGGTAATTGTAAAGGCAAATTGGTGGATTTTGTCCCTAAACAATTTTGAGATTGATATAAGGTCACTAAACAACGGTTTTCAATTATTTTATCCTGAAACAATTTACATTTTGTATATAAGGTCTTTCCATCCAAAAAAAATTGAGTCAACTCGCCTAGTTTAAGGGGCAAAATTGGTCCATTACCTTAAAAATATGCATCCCCTACCCTAGCCCCACCACTATCTCCGATATGTATCTCTTCCGCCTCAAAGCAGACCACCAACAATTTTAAATGTAGCTGATTAGGGAATTGATCGTGCAAAACGCTAGAAAATAGGAAATTAATGCCTTTGGTAATCAATCGTGAAAGATTTGAACATTTAGACTTTATTTTCCCTTTTTGAGAATATATAATATTCCTCCACCCTTTATGATGGAATTTTTAGAAAAATAGCATCAGAGATTCCTACATATTTCTGGGAGAAGGATGAAGAAATAAGCAGCTTTTGGGTTCATAGGCACAAGTAAATGAACAAATTTATGTACAGCACAAATAAAGTGAGGGAGGTGATATTGCCAGAGCAATTCCAATTAATGCAAATTTTTTGAGACCAAAATTTGAAATTGGACGATTATTTAAAAAAAAATTGAATTTGAATTTCTCCCGCCTATTTTAGAGGCCAAATTTTGAGCATTTTCTGCCAAAAGTGAGACCAAACCAAACCTTATCCAAGCACACCCTTAAATACTCTGGCTATAAGATACAGGAATGATACCTTCCTTTTTTCATAACACTTGACTTCCAGAACTGAAATGTTCCTTGATATCTGAAATTACAAAAAGTTGCATATTATAATTAAATAATTTTCTATTTTAGCCTTCAATTATGAAGGAATGAGATTTGCCTGGACAGCTTAAACACTGTTGTAAAATTGGTTTTCCATATCTTTGTAATTTTAATCATTGTCCATCAACGGCGGCTGAAGGAGGAAGAGGAAGGGGTTGGGGGTACCATTTCAAATGTAGAGTTCCCAAAATTTCCCTAAACATTTTGCATTGATCTAGTCAAAATTTCGATTTAACCATTGATTAACTTATTTTTGGACGGAAGGATATTAGATACTAAATGTAAATTTTTTCAGGATACAATAATTGAAAAACGATGTTTATATACCTTATATCAATCTCAAAATTGGTTAGGAACAAAATCCACCAATTTACCTAATTGTAAATTATCCAAGTCTCTCACATTTATAAAAACCATTGTTTTCGAGTAAAAATATGATTTTTTAATTTCTTTTATATATTCTATCTTGAATGTACAATTTATGCAGGTCTCAAATTCTTCTTCTTAGCATCCCCATTCACATCATCATCATTTATAGATAAGTCGATTTCTCAAGTTTAATTGGTTAAAAGCATTCTGAATTTTATTCACATTCTCTTCTCCATTCCTGATGTATACAAAATAAATAAATTACTAAAATCTTTAGTAAATTACTAAAGCATCTCTAAAACAAACAAAAATATGATCATTATGAAGTTCCTTGTTACATTACGTTATCTAGTATACCAACTTCTAAACTACCACAAAATCTAAGAGTCCAAATTAAATTATTCTGTAAATTTGATTGATTTGCCCTAAACAATAGGAGAATGAAAAATGACGGACCAAATATTCCTTATTATTATGGGGTTTACAACTTATGTCGGACTCAAATTCTTAATAGCATCCTCTCTCACAAGGACATATATCATAATTGCATGAGCGAGTACAGCTAGAATTCTTTTTACATTTTTAAAACTAGGATTATTATCAAATTGTACTACTTCAACTATCGTCTAAATAATTTTAACCATGTATTTACTGATTTATACACACTAAAATTGTAGATTAAGTAATATAAAAATGTTATTGAACTAGTGTTACAGTCACCCTGACATTTTTAAAAATCTTTCTAAATATAGTAAATTTTACATGTAGTTTGGAATATTTGATCAAATTCGCCCCCCACCACATCCTAAGGTACTGACTTCGTCCCTGGTTACAGTGAATCCGAACCATGAATCCCTTTGAGTATGCATTGCTTGTCCTTTTAAAAATAATGTGAGTATGCCTTGGTTGCCGGTTATTGCTGGATTGTTGTTTCTTCCTCCCGATCAATGATAGTATTTTTCATCCCAAAGTTTATAAAATTGGTTCGTTCTGGAAAGAATAATAAAGACGAGGGTTTGTTGTTTGCGTTTTCCTTCGGTTTCACTTTTATAGTTCTTCTGCAATACGAAGGATCAAACATACAAAAAAAAGTTGTTCTTGATATGGACAAGTGATCAACATTGGGTATCAGACCTTCTCAATTCGGATGATTTTATTTCAATTTGCCTAATTCTAACAAAGATTATAGTTTTTTTTATTTGTTAAAGATTTCATATTGATGAATTTGTGAGAGCATATTTAGAATTGGACAATGCTAGGTGGTTAAAAATAATTGGATAAATTGTGGCAAAATTGTAAATAATTAGTGACATTATTGTAATTAATCAATTAAAAAATTTAGAAATTCAGGGAATTTGGCTTTTTAGACAATTTCAAAATTTTATAGCGTGGACAATTCTCCCCTCTGAAAGTACCTTTTAGGGGTTGGAGTTAGACCCGGTTCATTTTTTACATTTTTATTTTATTCCTCGGACATGAAGTTTAAGGTAGGTTTTCAATTGAAACTACAAAATCATACATAATTTTTGTTTTCGGTATAATCTAATATTTCTTTGAAATTTAGCTACAATGCTTATAAAGTTATTTTTAAGTACATCTTATTTGTCAATTGTTTGATTCATAATTCTCGTTTTAAACTAAAATGGTTCGAAACAGTCTAATGAAGTCTATTTTTTTTATAAATGGTTGTTGTTGGTCCACTATGGTGGCGGTAAGTACCCCTTGTATATGGCAAATAATCCTCCGTCCCCAATGCCTGTCCCCATCCCTGTCCCAGCCAATCACAATCCACCCTGTGTATATATAATTGGAAAAACTATTTATATAGTAAATTTTGATTGGCTGGGATAGGGATGGGGACAGGAATTGGGGACAGAGGATTTTCACCCCTTGTATATGCAGACCCTGATAAACATATTAGCCGGTGGCACTCTTGAAGCAAAACGAAAAGAAAAATAAAGTCTTCCCACACATTCAATTGCTACCCCCTTGGATCTGGAGTTTAATCTTAGCTTGATCTCTATAACGGGATTGTATATAAAATTGACATGTCTCTAAATAAATTATTCGATTTAAAACGTACTAGTCAATAGACTTCTGACACAGGTGATGATTCTGCCTTCAAACCATAACTCCTTTTACAAAAAAATTGACATGTTGGATAAGGGATTTCGAATCCAAAGACATTTTTTCTTCATTGTTTAAATAGTAATACCCTTTTTCAAATTATCTGTCAACTTTCACAAATGTACGAGTATTAATATTTTGATGGTAAAATATAAGCAAAAATCTAAAATACCTCTCATTAATTTTGTTAATCTTATTTAAAATTTATGTCTTTCTCTCTTCTTCCTCTCACATAACATCCAACCACCTCTTAAATATGGGTTGAAAAGTGATAATTATAATTAACTTAAGAGTATTCAATGAGGATTTAGAAAGGTAAAATTGGAAAATTTGTTATTAGTGCATATTTTATTTAGAAAGTGGACAGTTAATTTGGGACCAGAAAAAACGTGACAGTTAATTTGGGACGTAGGGAGTAGCTCGGAGTAGTGGTGTTTTGGTGATTTACACACTAAAATTGTTTACGATAATTTTTTCTAGTTGGTAATACTATGCAAATCTCATTCCAACTAAAATATTAATATAATTTACATAGTACTTGTGGATCATTGCTTTAATGGTAGAGGTTAAAAATGTAAGAAGGTCAGCATGAATTAACCTTTACAAGAATTGGTAAATTACTGATTTGTTGTATAACATCAAAGAGTGCATAATTAATTCAAAAGGTAAATGACTGATTTTGTTAAATGCAAACTCATACAAACAAGAAATGAACGGGGACATTTTCCCCTCACAATAGAAATTATAGGCACATTCAATTTACACGAAAATTTTATTTTTTATTTATTTACACAAAAGAGCTAATTATATTTTATCCAAAAAAATAAAAATAAATAGCTCTGACGTAAATCTTCTGCCGCTTACTCTTGTAGTCATTGCAATTCGACAGTTCAAACAGAAAAAAAATGCTGTTCCTAATTTGCAAAGAAGTGAAATGGCCTTGGCAGTAAACCAAAAGCTGTTAAAAAAAATTTGTTATTTTCCTTTTCTTCTCAGTCCGGATTGAAATTTTTTTTTTTTTTTTTTTTACGCCCGAAGGCGATTGCCCCCGAAGAGGAAGAGCGGAGAGTACCCAAGTTAAAATTATAGATTTTTTTTTTTCCTTTTCATTTTCTTTGTCAAACTTGAAGTTTATAGTAGATTTTCGTTTGGAACTACAAAATCATCCATAATTTTTTTCCTGTAAAACAACCTCTTCTTATTATTATTTCCATTCCACAATATAGAAGCAGAAAATTTGAATAAAAACTTTTATTACTTAATCAGCATTAATCATCCATTAGAAGCAATACCTCATCGACAACCTACGAAGCAACACCCTGATTAAATCAGGACAGGCCCCTGAAACCTTATGTCCATATTTGTTTCTTTCCTTGATGGATTTTCCTGGAAAGAAAAGAACATATGATGAAAAAATAACATTGTAATCCCGCGCTCCGAGGCAACAGGTTAGAGTTGTCATATGCCTTACCGATGAGCGATGACGAGGGTTCGATTCTCATGTGGACATCAACTCTCATGGAATTTTCAATGTTAGAATTTCGTGTAAAACAAAGGTATGAGTCAGACCCTCCCCGCTAGCAATTATAGGCCAACCGCAAGCCAATTCTAAATTAATCACCACGTTAGCGGTGGACACTGGTTGCCCGTAGGGTTAACCAAAAAACAACATTGTTGGAGAACTTAAGAGTTGGAAGCCAACTCCTACTCTTATTCATGATAGATAAAGATACAACTATATCTAGTATCTTCAAATTTCCAAACACTAAAACATATTATCAAATTTAGACTAATCAAATTGCTCACATATTTTTATTTTATATTAAATTAAAAAAAGATTTTTAATAAATTAAGTTCTATAAATCGGAAAAGTTCAGAATGTTGAACTTTTCTCTCCTTAAATATAGGATAGTTCTGATATGGATCAAGTTAATTAGACCATGTGATTCAGAACTGCCTACATCACTAACTAAAATTGACTTTGATAAAATTGGTTTCTATGCCACGCTTGGTTTTACTGAGACGTCAAAATCCTTTTATCTTTTGACAAAATAAAAAATTCTCTACTATTATTATGTTTGCTTGAATAAATGATTAACTATGGTTATATGATGAATAAAGAAATAAGCATTCTGAAATTGTTGACGTGTGGAAATAGATTATTATTTAATATAGAATTAATCATTATTTATGCCACTCAATTATCTTTCATAAGTAACTGTTACCTTTCGGAAAATTTAGGTGTTATAAATGTCTCTAACTATTTATGTGATGTCATTAGTGCTCAAAAGTGACGAAATCCGACAAGAGGGGCAGCCCGCACATGCGAAATATTATGGACAAATTAATCACACTAACCACTAACATGATCTAGCAACCAATAACAAGGCCAAATAATTTAAACCCACAAATCTTCATTTTCAAGCTCAAAAACTCAACAAGAACACCATAAAAATTCGAAAAATTCCACCATCACCAATCACAAAAATTTGAAGATAAACATATCTTCATGCCTAAAATTGTCCTATTTCCTGCAAATGTATTCCTATTTTAGCAGGTAAAATCTGCAGTAAAATTGTTTAAATGTAAACCCAGTTCTACTTCCATCATAGACAAACCAACTTCTTAGGCAATCTGAAGAAAAAAAGTCTCAAAGAGACATTTCCACTAAACATTTTCAAAGGTTTCCTTCAGAATTTGGCCACTATGCTGATGTTGAAACTGTTTACCAGACCACAACCTTCCACTCACTACAACAAAAAATGTCTATTGCGACGTTTGCCATATGTCGCAATAAGCCAAAAAAACGTCGGTATAGATCTATACCAACAATTATCACAAATGTCGCGTAAACATTGCATTTTCCTGTGTCGTTATGGTTTTTTACGACATTTGTTACAAGCGCCGGTACCTATCTATTACGACATTTGTTGCGTCATTTTAAAGTGTTTCAAAAGGTATTTTTGCCGACATTTGTAAATAATCGCAACAAATCGTCTATTCCGACGTTTGTAAATATTGTGAATAAGTAATTTTTTCCGACATTTTTAAATAGTCGCAACAAAATATCTATCCCGATATTCGTAAATTTTGAAACCAGGCAGGCCGAACTAAGCTAAGCCGAGTCGGAGCCCGACAAATCGAGTCGTTGAGTCAAGTTATCTTTGAATAATCGGAGCCAGAGCCTAGAGACAGTCAAGCCGTCGAGTCTAGCTAGCTTTGAATAACATATAATAAACTTTCTCCAGATTCAAAGATATGGGAATTGAACACGCAACCTCCTGCGTATATGTAGTACAATTTGCCGCTGAGCTAAATGATCATTTGCTATTTGTTTCTCCTCCTATTATATTTATTATAATAGAATTTGGATTTTGAATTTTGTACCTTTGTGTTTCGATTTTTTATGAATCAAATTAAAATTAATACACTCTCATTAAATTTTAATAATTAAATGTCTTTAATTTTTCTTTAAAAAATATATTTCAGAAACTTAATCTTTGTATTTGTGTTTGTTTGAAAATGTCACGAGATCTAACAACATAATATATAAATATTGCTATATGAGTCGCAAAAAGTAACAATTTATAACATGTAATGTAAATGTCACGAACCAATATCAAATTGCCTGTAAGAATAAAAAATACTATAACTGTCTTTTATGAAACATCGTATAAAATCCAAATATAGCGACATTTGTATGAAATGTCACATGATTTAATGATATTATATATAAATGTCGTTATATGAGTCGCAAAAAGTAACAAGTTATAACAGCATTTAATGTACATGTCGCTAACTAACATCAAAATGTCTATTTTATCAACAATTATTATAACTGACGCTATGAAACGTCGTATAAAATTCAAATTTAGCGATGTTTGTCTGAAAGGTCACAAGATCTAACGACATAATATATAAATGTCGCTATATGAGTCACAAAAAGTAACAATTTATAACAACATTTAATGTAAATGTCGCTAACCAACATCAAAACGTCCGTATGAACAACAATTACTATAATTGACGCTTAAAACGTCGTATAAAATCCAAATATTGAGACGTTTGTAAAAAGTGTTGCTTTAACTTACTCTTTTTTGTTTTAAGCGACGTTTGATAAAAGCGTTGGTACAAAAATGTCGCAAAAAAGGTGTTTTTGTTGCAGTGACTCCGGCTCCCATCATCGTATGAAATTGGGGCAAAATAATTTGGTTTAACTACATGCCAGAATTTTCCATTAGTTTATTTGTCTTAATTGAGTGATTTTTATAATTTTACAAACTTAAATATGTGTTCTTGGAGTTGGTCAGTTAGGTGATGAAGAAGGAGAAGACCCAGATCCCCTTTTGGTGGGAATGAGGAGGGTTGTTTGAGGTTTTGTGGTTTTTTAGAGAGATAAAGTATGTATGAAAAAAGTGATGGCTTCTTTTTATATTTTTTTCATCTATTAGAAGTTTGAAGAATATGTTTATCTTCAAATTTTTGTTATTGGTGATGGTGGAATTTTCGATTTTTTATGGTGTTCTTACTGAGTTTTTGAGCTTAAAGATGAAGATTTACGGTTTTGATTCATTTTGCTTTGTTATTGGTTGCAAGATTATGTTAGTGGTTTGTGTGGACTATTTTGCCCCTGAAAGTGTACTTGTGCGGACTGCACATGTTCATCGCCGCCCCTCTCACCGGATTCCGTCATTTTTGGGTACAATTGGCACCCCGTAAATAGTTAAGAACATTTATAACACCTAAATTTTTTTAGGGGTAATAGTTGTTTTTAAAATATAGCTGAGGATTATAAATAGTGATTAACTCTTTATTGTATTTCATAAGTATAATTTTGCAGTATAGATCCTTACTACTTTAAACATTTTTCAAATGTTATGAAAGTCTTAATTTAGTTAAAATGTACTAAAAGAATAATATTTTAAAGTGAATTTTGAACTATTATATGAAGTAGAATTATTATATTATTTTATTAAAAGAAGTCAAAGTATGTCTTGTAACTTGTACCCTTATTTTTATTAAATTATTTTATAAAAAATTATGGTCTGCTTAAAAGGCTTTTACGGTAAAATACCCTTGCGGTAAAAGCACTCATTTGAATCAAGAATTTTCCTAACAATTTTATAACTATTGAGTCAAAGTTCAAAGTACATATGCATAAGGTGTCTTTCACTATTTGTAAAGTTATTTGTGACAATGTTCACAAAGCTCTTCCTTTAAGATGAAGAGTTTGTTCTTTAAAAATGTCACTTTTAAAAAATAAAAAAAATAAATGTCACCACAATTGGAAAAGAATGATGTGTCTGAAAGTTTGAAGAATTTTGGTGTCTTTGGAAACATAGATGGTCGTAAGGCGGGTGACTATTTAAATCAACTGTTTAGAGGAATTTATTATTTAAAATGCAAGAAGCTTTGTTTCAAACAAACATGATGAATGATAGTTTTCATAGTGTAAAGCTCCTTCTGTTTTCTGGCATAGACTAAAGATTATTTACTGCCGAGATTAAGCTTTCAGACACTTAATTTCAGAAGAAGTTTAATTTATTATTGAGTTCGAAACTCACTCATTTCTCTACTATGCAGGTGTAAGACTTTTAAGGATGATAATAAGAGTTTTAGAGAAGCGTCTCGAGATGAAGAAGTCAATATTTATGGTTTATAATTGTTAGCTTTGTAATGAGAATGTTCACAATGTTATTTATGGTTAAGTTTCCGCTTCAATGTATAAGGTTATCTTATAAGATTTTTTTGTAAGGATTATTTCCTTTGGAGTTATACATAGGGTGTCAACGGGTTCGGGCCAGCCCGAACTCGGCTCAAATACCTCGAAAAAATGTGAACGTGAGCTCAATATTCAAGTTCGAATTTTATATGAGCTGAGCGTGAGTTTGACCCCGCTCAGCCCGAAAAAAGCTCGAACCCAAATAAGAATAATATAATTAAAATATAATAATACTAATTAAAAAGAAGAAGAGCTATAAAATTCATTTCTTTTGTTTTAGTCTATATAAAGATTTTTTGTCTACGTTGTAGGTAGATTCTTTAACTTTTGATTTTGCTATGTATAATTTTAATTTTATTCTGTTTTTTCTCTTTTTATTTGTTTATTTTGCTTCAAGAATTAAGTATCATTGTATTATTATGTATATTTGTATTTTTGTCATAATTTAGTTTCATTTCTCTTTGTATTATATTATTCTTGCTATAGGATTTTTGTTTTTTTGCTAATATAAATTTAGCTCGTGAGCTCAATGTTTGTGAGCTTTTCCGGGTTGATCTTGAGTTGAGCTTTCCAACTTTTATGTGAGGTGAGCGTGAGTTAAGCCAAGCTCGGCTCACATAGCTCGATTGACACCCCTAGTTATACATGATGAAGTTTTAAGTTCATATACTTATTTATATCGAGCTTAAAGTTATGATGTAAGAGACATTGCGTTAGTGGGAACTCCCACTGACGCGGCCGTGTCTCAGCTCTCGGGAACGGGGCATGACACTACTCCCTCAACCCTAACGGGTCGACTCGTTGTTGACATCAAGGATATTAGCCGGTGCAGGAAAGAAGCCAACCGTGTCACTGGGTAGCCAACCCTTTTTGTGAATAATTCATCCCATCCGGCCAAATAGTACATTTGAGACACGATACAATTTTCTTTTTTTGCAACGCGAAGTGAGAACATATTCCTTTGATTATCCCGCAAGTATAGTACCTCTGGTATACTGAGCATTTTAACACGTCACTTAATGTAATCTTGATCAAGGTACTATACATATAATAAGAAGTCATAATGTAAACATTTTATAAAAATGATAACTAACGTCTTTGGAGAAACTAACGTATCGTTTTAAGTTCTCGGCAATCATGAGTGAAAACTTGGCGATAGTAAGCATCAAAAGAAGGTTCAGATAAAGACCCCTTCAAGCATATGATCTCGGGCTTAAGCTCTTATAAAACCTTAATACATATATCAAGAAGGTTGTTGGGCGAAGGTACAAAATGATCATAATCACCGATTACCTTTTTTTGTCCAACCAAGAATTCCACTGTTCCTTGGTACAAGTAGAACTTACTCTTATCTTAGGTAACGTAAACACATCGTTGATTATCAATGTTGTTTTTCAAATAAAAGTTATCTGGTACTTCTAGTCTAGTATCTTGGAGCCAATTTATAAACTTTAACGGTATAGGCTAGACAATAAAATGTGATTTAGACAAGTTTTAAAAATTACACAAGTAAAAAAAAGGTAAAAATCCGAAAAATCATTACCAATTTTTTAATTGTAGCATCATCGACAAAATGTGAAAATGTTTGTTCAAGAATGTCACGTTCCGTCCCCGCGAGCCCAAAACACATGGGCCTAACAGCACCCACGACCACCTACTTGGCAACCGAACTCACTATGCCAAAAGGGATATCCCGAGATGATATTGGGTATTTAGGCCCACCTTATATACCAGTCAGAACTTTCAGAGTTATCCCATGTTGGATGGGGTTTCACATTGATCCCTCCTTAAGGTTCTAGCGTCCACACTAGGCGCCCAAACATACTTAGCCCCCATGACCAACCAGGTGTGCAGGATTCTAGAGGTGCCCCCACCCCTTAACGTGTGACACTTAGTTCACGTCCGCCTGGTAACCGGCTTTGATACCATAAAATGCCATGTCTCGTACCCAGGAGACGAGACACGATTGTGTCAATAGCCTATACTATCAATACAATGTCTCTTATTCATTATAAACTTAAATTCCAAATAATATAATAACCTCAAAGGAACTTTATTCGACTTAACAATCACTCAAGATAAATTTATTACATCAAAATCTTTAGCAGCGGAAACAAAAAATAACATAAAATGTTTCTCAAAACTAAACTGAAACCTTAACGAATCACTTTCTTCACCAAAAGGGAACTTATTCCCACTCTCCTACATCATTCTCATCATTGGTAACTTCACTTGGAAAAAAACATGGAAAAGAGTGAGCTTCCAACTCAGTAAAAATTAAACTTCTTCCAGAATCAAGCAGTTTGAAAACACTTTTCGTACTTTTACAAAAATATAACCTTTGACAGAAAATCGTCTTTGAACTTTGAACATTTCAAAACATCGTTTACCTTGAAAACAATACTTTTACTTTTCTGGATACATAGTATAAAACTACATTTGAACTTTGAAAACTTTATAAATATCATTCTTTTAAAAGAACCGAAAACTCTTTTGAGAAACAAACTTCTGCATCATCAAAAAAGAATTCATTCGACGTAAATAACTTTACAATAAACTTGAATCATAACAGACACAAAACTTTTATCCTTTGACTCGGTAACTATATAAACATTAGAAATTCTTGACTCGAAAGAATCTTTTACCACAAGGGTATTTTACCGTAAAACGGTATTTTAGTCGATAAGGGGAAAATATTGACTCACAAGAGTCCTTTAACCGAGCAAAATTCTTTAACATTTAACTTTTCGAAATAAAATTTATTTCCTTTTCTTTGGCTATTTCTAATAACACATCGAATTTGACTCATCGAGTCCTTCATCGAGGGTCTTCTTTGACGTTCGACTTCGGTAGCGGGCGATGATTACTTAATTGAGTCACAAAACATACTTTACGTCTTAAAATAAAAAAATGATTATATATACTTCATATAATACTTTAAAATTCCTTTACATTTTGATAGTGATAATTGTTGGGTTGACTCAATAAGTCCTTCACATTTCGATCGCTGACACAATTATCATGTCAAAACCAACTTTCAAGAAGTTTTTAAGACACTTTAGATATAAATAGTACTTTGAGTTCGGAAATAAGAAAACATCAACAAAGTACATATTTTTCCTTCGGTTATGAAAACAAAATTTTACTTGAACCATGAAGCCAAAATAAACCCTCCAACATAGTTATGAAAACAAATACTAAAAGAATTAGTAAGAAATTATGTTTATTGAAAACCCTTCCAAACTTGAGTACATGAAAAAGAATAAGAAATTCGTGTTCTTTCATTTTTCAATGAAATCCTAACCAAGACAAACTAATCGTGACCTATTTTTTTCTTTTTTCTTGTTTTTGGCTTTTTGTATGCTAGAAATTCTAGTAGGTAACCAAGTAATCAAACCTAATCAATAAAGTAGGGAATCTTTTCATAAGAACAACTTTGTAGTCAAAATTCATTTAATAAAGAAAAGACTACCCAGATCAGGATATTTTAAACCAATTCAATCAACGGTTTCAATATCTATATTACAGAGAAACAAAACAATATCAAGACCACAAAAAAGGTTTCGAATATACTTTTTTCAAAATCACGGAGTATTAATTTCACCCTAAATTATAGAACGGATAATAAACTTTATACAAACTTATACCTTAAAAAATATCACGCTTGATTCCACTTTTCGTACAACAAAATATGTTCTTAACGAAATTGATTTAGTCGTTTTCGAAAGCATGTTTACTAGCATCTTATATATAAAGATAATAAAGAACTCAATTTCTTACCTCAAATCAAGAATCGTTCATCTTAAATTGTGAAAACACCCTAACACCGATTTCCAAAATCCGTCTCCTTCTTGGCCGTGGGAAAACATCGCAAATACTCCTAATACATCTCTCCGTCAGACTCTCTTTATGTATAACGTAGAAAGTGAAGACCTAAATCCCTTTTTATACATAGTTTTTGATATGGAATATTCCCTAAAATCAATTTAATATCTCATAAAATCCTTTCACTAGTTAACAATTTATCAAATAAAATAAATATCTCAACTGTTTGATCCTCTAAGTTAATAAAGATAAAATCTATCAATCAAATAAAATATTTAACTACTAGTAAAAATCCTAACCGTTAGATTCCCTTATGATAACCATAAACAATTTCTGAAACAATCAATCTTATTTTAGGGGTTAAATGGACTAAATGACCACATGTTATTTCACTATTTCGTGTTACGATCCAAAATAATTATTTATGTGGCTTTTGGCTATCAAAATCTTACGGGTTGCAAGTTTTAGCAACCGGCAAAATTTTCAGCCACTTTCTTCTAATTTTTTGCCTATAAATATAAAAAGACTAACATACCCCCAATGCCCCGACCCGACCCGCAAACATCTCGACCAACACTTAGTTCACCCAGCAGCTCCACCACCTCACCCAGTCCACCAACCAACTTCGAAGAATCAATTAATATGAACGGAAGAAGAATCAATGAATCATTTTGCCTGCTTCCTCCATCACCAATACACAATACATTTCACCAACAAAATGGGTCCAATTCCAGTAATAAAATGCAGTTTTACAGCTGGATTCTTAACTCCATTTTTATCATTTACAGCTGGTCCAATTCCAGTAACAAAAATGAAGAACAAATGCAGCTTTAACGGCATTATTAACAACAAGAATAACAAAAATGGTGGTGGTGTTTCTTGAGAGAAGGAGAGCGGGATGTCTGTGAGGGAAAGGAAGGGGTGGTGCGGCTGGTGGGGAGGGGCTGGGTGGAGTGGTGCGGCTAGTGGGGAGGTTTGGTGGGTGGAGATGGTGCGGCTGGTGGGGCGGAGATGGTGGTTTTGCTTGGAAGAAAAAGAAGACAAGGAAATAACGAAAATGCCCCTCACGTGACCGGCATGTGGGGGGCTTTTTTGAAATTTTGGCAGGAAATTTGGCCGGTTGTTAAAACTTGCAACCCGTAAAATTTTGATGACCAAAAACTGCAGAAATAATTATTTTAAGCTGTAATCCGAAATAATGAAATAGCAGGTAGTCATTTTATGCATTTAACCCTTATTCTAATTACCAAAAATAAAACATATTTTTTATTTTTATTTTCTCAAGAGATCCGGGTCTTACATACTTCCCTTCTTATAAAAAGTTTCGACCTCAAAACTTACGTCGTCAAAGATCATCAAAATGAAAAATATACGTTCACATTTATTCTAACAAGACAAAATCATTTCCCAACTTAACTTCAAATAAAAGGAACTAACTTAACCATCATGGTTCAATGTGCTTGAGGGTTTACCACTATTCCAATGCGCTACTCTAATTATAACTCATTAACTAAATCTATCAAAATGATCATAGCCTATTACTCGGATACCATAAAATGTCACGCTTCGTGTTTGCGGGCCCGAAACACAACACATCGGTCTGCTGCATCCACGACTACCTACTTGGCAACCGAACTCATTATGCCAAAACGGATATCCCGAAATGATAATGGATACTTAGGCCCACCTTATATATACCAGTCAGAACTTTCAGAGTTATCCCATGTGGGATGGGGTTTCACAAAAAGATTCTTCAAGTTTTAGTATCATGTTGTTTTTTATTGTGTGGTTAAAATGGTAAAGAGAGACGATTTGTGGGGAGTAGCAATATTTGGGTTCCATGGGAGATGATTAGAGAGGGAGAATAACGTATTTTTTAGGGAGTAGAGCTATTATGAAATGCAACTGTACATATAATAATGTGAGGATTGAGATAAGATAGATTCTAGAATATTTTTCTAAAATTTCATATAAGATTTTATGATATTTTCATACAGATAGAATACATATTACAATAATTTGTCTTTTAAAATTTCGACCGAATTTTTTGATATTATCGCCTAAGTAATTCAAACAAACCCTATCTGACACTAAAACCCTTATGAAAACCCTAAGAAACCCCTACGAAAATCCTAACATTCCTCAAAACCCATTTTATAGCCTAACAATTTTTTTTTTTTAAAACTTGAATGAGTTTAATTTATGTGAAATCCGTAACTTTTGTTTACGGAATATTTGACTTGTAAATTAAATTTTTGCGATTAACTGTGTATGTGTAATTTATTTCGTTTGATTACGTACTTACGTGTCTAATTAATTTTATAATGTGTTACATATTTTATTATATTCGTATACGATTCGTTGAGGGGTGATTTGAATGCGTATTGTGGTTGAGGGTTTAATTGCGATTCACTTAAATGAATAATTAACTAGATCACTGATTGTAATTTAATTAGGGATTTAATTGATTGAGATATCTACCATAATAAACACGTAAGAAATTAAGATGAAATACAATAAAAAGAAATGAACTAATTAAATAAGGAATAAAAAAATAACATAGAGCATCGTAGGCTACGTGGGGATCAGGAGCTTTTCTTGGGTGGGGGTTGAGTGAAAAAGAGCAAAAAAAAGGGCAACAAATCCAGTCCGGCTCCAGTGCGGAACCCCCAAAGTTCCGCACCTGCGGAACCATCCTAGCCGTCGGATGGAATTTTGGACGGTACAGATCTGAAGAGAAAAAAGTTGCGGCTGACAATAAAAAATAATAATGTTATATAATAAAAGGGTACATATGTAATTTTACAAATAAATGATTGGAGTTCATAGGAGAGAGAGAAAGTTATGCTGAACAAAAACACACGTTTTCTTTCTTTAGAGAACACATGTTTTTTGGTTAGAGAACATCTAACCAAAAACATGTGTTCTCTAAAGAAGAACATGCTGTTGTTCACCCGCAACTTTTCTCTCTCCTCCTGAACAAAAAAGTAACACGCAACCGTCACATCGATTGAAGTATCGAGGAGAGAGAGAAAAGTTATGGGCTGAACAAAAACACATGTTCTGGTTAGAAAACATGTGTTCTTTAAACAAGAACATGTGTTCTTTAACTAGCAATACGCGTTTCTAACGAAGAACATGTATTTTTATTCAGTCAGTAACTTTTCTCTCTCTCGAACAAAAAAGTAACACGCAAAGTTTATCCCTAAAATACTCCCTATTTTGATACAGATCGTTGATCAAAAAATATAAAATCCAATCTAGCTGAGATCGCGCCCGCACTGCATGTAAATTTTCGAGCGTCCAGACTTTGAGCCTACGACGAAATCCTGAGGATCAGTAGGTTTCTTGGAATACGTGGATAACGACAAAAATGAGAAAGAGAGCGGCGGCTCTATCTGAGGCGCAAGGAGAAGAAAACAATTAAAGGGGAGCCACAGGTTAGGCGTTCATCATCAATCAAAGGCACTAATCTTTCAGTCCGGCTCCTATACGAAACAGAGAAAATTTATATGTGCGGAACAATCTTAATCGTTCGATGATAATTTGAACGGCCCAGATGTAGAGAGAAAAAAATTGTGGTTGACTTAAAAAATAATAATAAAAAACTTTTTTCTCTCCAGATATGAGCCGTTAAAAAATCTCATCCGACGACTGAGATGGTGTCCCGCACATCCCGCACCAAAGCTGTCCCGCATAGGAGCCGGGAGCCTAATCTTTAGCCATTAACATTGCTATATTAGTAAGCAATTTTTGGGCAGTGGATTTCCTTGGGATCCGTGCGCTAAATCACAAGAAGGCAGTAAGGGAAAAGATGGAATTTTTAGAGTAATATCTTGATCAACTTCGACAAGACTTTTGAGTGGGTAATAATCTTTATTGGTTTTCGACCAACCTTATATGTAAATCGATCGCAGTAAGATAATCTATGCGTGGGCTCAGACGAAATTCGATTTGGAATTCAAAGTGGAAAGATATTGCACCGGGAGCAGGGTTTTTTATGAATTTCGCTTTTTGCGCGCTTCTGGTATAATCGTCGTACGGGTAACATCCGAACTCCAATTGGAGTAATTCTTTTTTATTTAGAAACTCGACTGATAGGGCTATAATCTGACCGGAGGGATCAAGATTTTAATAGTTAGATTTTTCGTAATGTATGTCAGAAGTAGAGGGCATAACCAAATTTTTCCAGTTCTTAAACGTTTATCGCTTTTTCTAAGGATTCGAGGTAGGGACCCCGCTTTACTCTGTTAGTTTCTGTCCGGTAATTCTAATACTGTTGGGTAACTGTTATGGCATGTTTATTGTATTTTGGGTTTGATAAATTACATGAATTGTTTTTAGTGATTCTTGGATATTTGGGATTGTGAATTTCATTGTTGTTGATTATGGAATTATTGGGTAAATCGAGCATGCCATATAACTTGTTTCAATTGCTTTCATTAATTGATAAACATATCTATAAATTGTTTTGTACCGTTCTGTAACTGTTTTGTATTTGTCTTTTTCATTATTTGTTTTGGGTCTTATTTGGAGTCGTCTATTTGAAGTCTTTTATGTTGTCCTAATTGGTTTGGTCGACCGAGTCGTTGCCCAATTCGAACTTTTTTTTATGAAAGGTCTGTAGCAGGATACGTCCCATTTATATATCGTTGGAACCTGGTGTTTGCGATATTTCTGTGGATATGTGGACCCGGACCCTAGCGGGGAGAAACAAGTTGGGGCTGCTAACAGTAAATTATGGAGCTCATGTGTGGGCAATACACAATGGATGTATTCTTTATTTTTGGCCTTCCGCCGATTTCTGTGTGGATTCTGTGTGGCCCTTCCTCAAGGGGTTATTACATGGGGTTGTTAGCCGTGATAATGGGTCTGATTAGAAAATTAAGCTTGACTGTGGGATTGTAGTGTCATAGCGATAACTATGTTCGTAACGTCTAAGTAAATTGTGTAATTGAGGA
Organism: Vinca minor; assembly: GCA_026122235.1. Lineage (NCBI taxonomy): Eukaryota > Viridiplantae > Streptophyta > Magnoliopsida > Gentianales > Apocynaceae > Vinca > Vinca minor. The sequence continues at coordinate 1,167,635 of JAOCZM010000286.1, forward strand.
TATTGTAGGGGATACGTGCTTGATGTGGAATAGGCTGTGTGAAGTGCTTAGACGTGAAGAGTATAGTTGTTTAGCTTATTTGTTGTTTTTTACTTGTTTGGTCCTTATTCATTTTATACTCGATTGTCTGGCATAACTATTGGTTTGTAGTGCATGAGTAGTTTGGGATGCTCATGACATGAATTCCGATTTGGGGTATCAGATTTGATAAGTATAGTCGAACATTTGTTTGGGTCATATCTGATACTTGATTTTGAGTCTTTTCAACTTGTATTGGGGAGAGTTGGGTATTGTTTAGTGCATTTTTGCACTAGTTTGCATCTCGTTTTTCTGAGAATCGCATTTGTGCAGTCCACTGTTCTATTCTGATATATTTTGTACTGTCCTGCACTGAGTTTTGAGTCTTGCTAGACTTGGGACAAATCATTTGCATATACTTTCAGAGTGGTATTTTGAGAAACGGGCATCTGCATTATCTGTATCTATTTCTGATGTTCTGTTTCTGTTCTATATTACTTTTTTAGGTCCCTGCTGAGCACCGGAGCTCAGCCCCATATCCGGTTTTGCTGTTTCAGGTTTTATAGATGTTGATTCTACCTACGATGATGGAGCTTGGGATGGGGATTACGAAGAGTGATTCTAATTGGGGATAGTTCACACCTGTTATTTTTCTTTCTTAGTTATTTAATTTGGAACTTTTAGTTCATTTATAAGTTGTAATAAACTTAGAAGATTTTCTTTTTCAGATAATGTTTCCGCTAGTGCTGTTATTGCTATTTATGGAATTTGAATAATGAACTCCTTTATATAGTAATTCTCTGACTGTGACTTTGGTGCTTCATTTACCAATGGGGCACTGCCATGTCATCATTCCAGAGACGGTGTGTGACAGAAGTGGTATCAGAGCCAAGTTGAACCTTAGAGATTAAAATTTGTAATGAACATAGGATGACAAGAACACGTATTTTGAGGTGTGCGATGGGTATAGACCATGAACTAGGATGCTTCTGTTTACTTTACGCTTTATATCTTATAGCTATATTGTATTGTTGCATTTATATTATAACCTCCTTATATTTATACATGTATATGTGATTCTTGTACCATGCTATATGTTAGAGGTTAGGAAATTTTGGAGGGAGTTTTGATAGTTAGTTTTCTGCAGATTTTTGGTAGAGAAAGTGAGAGAGAGAGAACCAAAAAAGAGAGAAAGAAAAAGTAGAAAAAGGCTAGGCCGTTTTCTCTTGCGCATCGATCTTCGGACTTTCGATAGAGTGGTCATTTGTATTTTGACCATTCTCAAATTTTAATTGAGGATATATGACATTGGACGGTGGAGATTGGATTATAACGGCTAGTTTATGAGTATTCATCATCCAACAATGTGTTGTTTTCCTGAAACGGAGAAGTCAGAACTGTCAAAAATATAGGGAGAAGTAGATTTCAGCGTATGAGAGAGTTGAGTAGAAGGGTCAGAAGTACGTGATGAATATGAGATTGAGCGTTTAAAGTAAGGTTCTTATACTCTTACATTTTCTGTCAAAAAGTCACTACAAAAAAATATGCATTTAAGGACGAACTTTTCGTGGCGAAGCCATTATGGTCACGAAAGGTCCACATTTCGTAACAAAATATGATTTTGTCACGAAATGTAGACCTTTCGTGATGAAAAACGCACATCGTCACGAAAGGTTAACAAATCATGACGAAGAATAGTTTTAGTCATGATAGGTATGACTTTTGGTGAGGAAAACGTTCTTCGTCACGAAAGGTGAATCTTTCGTGACGAAATATGTATTTGTCATGAAAAGTTTCGTATTAAAAATAAGTTTTTATTTTATTAATATACATGTATAAGCATGCTAAAATTTAGAATCTAATTTTAATTTTTATATTTGTTTAGTCTTTTATATTAAAGGTATTACTAAAAAATAGTATGAACTAGAATAATTTTATTCATATTTTAATAATAATTTAATACACAAATACATTGATGAAAATGTATTAATTTTAATTTGATTCATAAAAAAAAATCAAAACACAAAGAGAAATTAAAATAAGTAAACATTCAAAATCTAAAACTTCATTATAATAAATATGATATGAACAATAAGTAACAAAAAATCAACGTAGTGCAACTGCCAATCGCACAACATACATGTTGGAGGTATTTGGTTCAATTTCCATCTCTATGAAAATGGAGAGACTTTATTCTACATTATTGAAAAGGGGGCTCGGCTCGACTCCAATGGCATTAATTTTTATTTATTTTTAGAAAAACTTTTGGTGACGAACCTAGATACTTTTCGTGGCGAAAATGTTGTCACCAATGCTCACTTTTCTTGACGAAATGTAGCCCTCACTAATACCTTTCGTGACGAAATCTGTATTTCGTCACGAAAGACCTTTACCGACGGCTGGTAGGTTACGAAGGAAATTTTGGTCACGAAAGGTCTTTCGTGACGAAAATTCTGCTTCACTAGAAGTCTTTTTTTTGTAGTGAGTATGTAATTCCAGAATTCTATCAAGTTGTGATTTTGATGAAATGTTTTCGGTATTGATTTTGATGAAATCAACTAGTGGATAAAATACCTAGACCCAAGGATTATGATAATTGTGGCATTCCTTAATGGGTAATAGTAGTTAAGGACTGTTAGCAGTATTTTTTAAATAATTTTAAAAGTCTTAATTCCTATTTCTAAAGCATTTTCTGAACTTCTTTAAATGTATTTTAATGATGTTTTAAGTTCGGAGTTCAATGTATGAAAATGTTTCAGGAAAATGGGAAAATATTTTTGTCTCAAACAATGTGTTATTCCAATGGTGTTTGAACTTTATTGGGCTAATATAGTAGCTCATTCCTTACTATTTTGCAGATGCATTTGGGGACGACCTCGTGGATGAGGATTTCGAGGACTTTTGAGTGATGATTCTAATAATGAGCTATAATTTACCAGACAACTCGGAACTTCCAGTATTTTATGTTTAGACCTTTACATTTTTCATTAGCATATAATAAGTATTTGAAGACCTTTTGAAGTTTTAATTTTTACGGGTTCAATACCTTATCGGCGAATAATGTGCTGCCAGGTCATTGCCTGGTTATGGGGTGTGATAAATTGTTATCGAACCATTTATTGATTTTTTACGTCATAAATATATAAAAATAATAATATATAACTTTTAATAATTTAATATCATATAATACATTAACTAGAAATGTAACTTCATTTAAAAGAATAATAATCAATAAAAATTAACTAATTTGACAATAATGTTCACTATCTATCGAAATAACTTATAAGTTATAAATAAGTTTGTCCAAATTAAATCAAAATTTTAAACACTAAAATTGACTTCTTGCAATATAATCTTAACCAAAATAATTAAGAAAAGTGGGTTGCAGAGAGAAAATGCATCTATTTAAAAAAGATTGATATTCATTTTAGGATAAATTGTGCATTTGTGCCCTACGCTTAGCACAATCTCGAATCCAAACTTATACTCTTGATCATATATTTTATATCACAAGCAAGTTACTTTTTTAATATTCATATATTTTGAATCTAGATTTGAGTGATTAATGACTGAGATCAAAATAGTTATTTTTTAAATTATGCTCTTTTCTCTTGTGCAATCATAGTACGTCATTTATGTAAAAATAAACTATTACTTTTATCCTAAATTAAATGTCCAATTTCTTATCCGTTTTGTATAGAAAATTGAGACTCATGGAATAAGAATTAATATACTCATTTATTAATGGAAAGTGTTGTGGTGCCGAATGGGTAAAATTTCGGCACCTAAAGATTAGATATAAGCGAATAAAAAATTGACATGTAGAATAAAGTAACCTGCTATTGCAGATTTTCAATTTTTTTTTTAAAAAAAGGATTAAATAAATGAAATGGACGAATAAGAGTTTGCCACATCATCCAGTCAAATGACCGGTTACCTGTCAAACATGTCAACACACTTTTGTTTACCAAATTTTTTTTGTATTAGTAATTTTGGTATTTTTAATGGTAAAATTAAACCAAAAATTTGTAAATTTTAATAAATAACTAGTAAATGTTAAATATTACTACTTTATTTTATAATCTTACCATTTTTAATTTGCAACATACTATTTTTATCCTGAATATTCATATTATATTAAATAGTAAATTTACAAAGCAATAATGGTAAATTCCATGACATAAATAGTAATTGATTTTATAGTAATGGTAAATGGGGTGAAAATTTAAACTTACTATTTTAAAATAAAATTTATCTATTTAAGTTTTAATATTACCGTTTTTATCTCTTTTGTAACAAATTGATAAAATGGTAAGTTTAGTGACAAATTTGGAGATTTTATGTATCTTGTTTGTAAATTTTGTTAAAAAATTAAAAACTTTTGTAAAGATTAAAAATCAATATATAAATATTCTAATTCAAGCAAATCTTAACATTTTAATTTGAATTTTAATATTCTGTAAATTGGTAAAATTTACAAATAATTTGGTAGTTTTTAAAATAAAATTATGAATTTTATGAACTAATGATCATACTTTATTTAATTAACTATTTTACCCCTTATTCTAAAGATTAATTCATTGTTTAAAATAAATATTCATAATAAAACTCCTATTTATTTTATATGATAAATATTCATATTGGTCATAATGATTGAAAATAGACTTTGGATCTTATAGTATATTAATTGGAATTATTATATATGAAATATTGTTGAACTATGGAAAATTCATAGGTTTGGACTGAGTACATTATTCCATTTGTTAAAAATAATTAAAAGTCATGAAGATCTACTCCTTTCACATCATCCTTCTTTGCGGTTTTATTTTTTTCTCTTCTCCAAAATACTTATGATAGTTTTATTTAAAATTAAAAGATGAAGTTGTATATGCCATTCGCAGCATATTTCTAAATTGGTTTTCTTTTTTCTATTCTCCAAAATGTTTATTATATTTTTATTGAAAAATAGTTTTGGGCTAAAAATAATTGTCTAAAATGAATAAAACTCAATTTGACCTTTTATAAAGACAAGTCTACCGTTTTATATATTTCACGGATTTTGTCATATATTTTATTTTTTTATATTTCACCTACTATACTTACTCTACCTAGATACATAGTAGCACTAAATTTTCTGACATCCTTTTACCAACTAACATAAACTTCCTTACATCCTTTTATCAAGTAGTATTAAATTTGCTGTATTTTTTCCGAATCTCTTTCCAAACTTTTAACACTTTACATTCCAAGATTGAAAAACATCATTTTCAAAACACAACAACAATTTTACATTCCACAAATGAACTTTTCTGAACTCCCAGTGGCAAATCAGAAAGCATCCAGGAACAAAATTCTTTTTGGAACTAAGTCCTTTTGTAGTGCAAAATTACAGTAGTATAACATCATTCATTTAACAAAACTCTATCCATTAATAAAGTGGATGAAAAAATGTACCTAAGAAATTTTATATTGGTGTGTTTGGCTTTCGTTTAGAACATAAGTTATATGAATGATACTGTTTCAATTCTCTTATACAACATTTTCATTTTTTTTGTTTACTTTTTTATTAGAGAAATTAATAACATGTTTAATATTTTAATTTTGCTAAATAATAAAATGTTTAATATACTCAGATAAGACTTTGTATTAAATATTTGTCAATACTATGTATTTTAATTATACAATAGCCAACAAACACCCAAAATTAGTGCATGTTACCAAATAATATTTAATATTGAGGATCGTTGTTTCTATTGCATATATTCTTTTTTTAACATGTGTTTTATAAGTCTATGTGTTATTGTACTATGTGTTATGACAAACACGAGTTCTAATTTTATAATAACAAGTAATCTAATCATTTTTATAATATTTAGTGTTAATTATTTTATACCACATAATGTTTAGACTAAATGTTATAATACATAGTGTTCTAACAATAACTAAATTTAATTTGGCAACAAAATAAAAATTTGAGGTAAATTTATAAATTTAAAAAATATATCGCATAAGAAGCGGTTCAATTCTTAAATGATAAACATTATTCGGGTCATTTATTTAAAATAATTAAAATTAAGATCAACATAATATTTTGCAAAGAGGCATGTTTTGCATAGTTTATAGTAAAGAAACCGATACAATATAAAACTAAAAGTTATTTAGGAAAAAAAAGTGTTAGTGAAAGTACATTATTTGATGGAAAAAATTCGTGATATGATATGATAGATGTGTTATGCAAAAAACGTATAAAAGCTTTCAGACACTCAAAGTCAAATCCTCGGTAGAAGAGAAGGTTGACACATCAGATGAAGAGAAATGTTACTACATTTACTACACCATACCGTGTATCGTTTTCTCAGCAATTTTAAATTATATTCGTCCGAACAATGTTACATACTATAATGTAATCAAGATTGTTAAGTAAATTCCTTATGCCTTAGTGGTGAGAAGTTGGGAGTTTCAACATTATAGATGTTCACATGTTCAAATTCCATTATCTCTAAATCAAATAATTTTTTTTTTAAACATGTTTTTAAAGCCATTTTTTATTATTTATTTTCAAAGCATAATATATGCTAAGTATGGCCATGATGTAAAACTTACATTTAACGAATATTCTATCAAAGTAATATCAATATAAGTTAGTGTTCTTTATAATGGATATTCTTCAATCTTTATAATTCTAAACTTATACTAACAATGTCATTCAAAAGTTTTATTAAACAATCACTTATTACGACTATGAACATCTCACACAACGTTCGTTTGTTACAAGATATATAATGTCAATTACTTATTGATTTTTAATAGATATTCTATCAAAATAATATCAATGTAAGTTAGTATAAAGCATAGCTGGTGCTTTCCTTTTTCAAAAATCACGTAAACCAACTTTGCAAAATTCCGATTAACAATCCCTCAGCCAGCTAAACTTTGAAATTGAAAACCATAATTCATCACTATATTATGAAACTCAACATCAATTACTAGAAAGTAAATTAGTAGGAGGAACATTGTCGTGCTTTTTGTTAAGACTCTAAATTAACCAAATAAACTCTATATCAACTCTAATATCACTCAATTAGCGTTAAATACCAAAACACAAGCAGTTTTTAAAATGTAAAAGATAAAGTAATATATTTATCTATCGGATAAAGATGATAAGCATTCATTATTAGAAATGATATCAGTTATAAAAGACAAAGTGTATTAAGGGCACATTCGACATTTTTAGCTTAGGTAGTAAAAACAAGGCCAATTGGTGTATTTAGTTCTGAAACAATTTTCGCTTGGCAAGGTTGGTCCTTAATGATTGTTTGTAACTTTTTAGATCCTCAATCAATTTACGAGTCGGGAATTGGTCCTTCCATCTTTTTTTGAAATATTGAATGTTAGTCAACAAGTGATGTGGGCAAAATTGGAACTTCAAATAAACTCTATATCAACTCTAATATCACTCAATTAGCGTTAAATACCAAAACACAAGCAGTTTTTAAAATGTAAAAGATAAAGTAATATATTTATCTATCGGATAAAGATGATAAGCATTCATTATTAGAAATGATATCAGTTATAAAAGACAAAGTGTATTAAGGGCACATTCGACATTTTTAGCTTAGGTAGTAAAAACAAGGCCAATTGGTGTATTTAGTTCTGAAACAATTTTCGCTTGGCAAGGTTGGTCCTTAATGATTGTTTGTAACTTTTTAGATCCTCAATCAATTTACGAGTCGGGAATTGGTCCTTCCATCTTTTTTTGAAATATTGAATGTTAGTCAACAAGTGATGTGGGCAAAATTGGAACTTCACATTTTTTTTAGATAATTAATACCATATGGACTTAATTGTAAAGATACTTAAAAATAAATATCTATTTGCAAAAATAAACTAAAACTCATCTCCCTCCTCCCTCCATGCAGCCACCGTCTTCTTCTCCCTCTTCCGGCGACCTTCCACCATTTTCCAATCTTCCAGATTTATTCTCCCTCATAATCTTCCAATCCATCGATTCCCATCCTCTTGGTAACCCTCACAATCTTCCACCATTTTCTTCTCCCTCTTCCAGCGACCTTCCACCATCTCCCTCCTCCGGCGACCTTCCACATCTCACAGCAGCACAGCACAGCAGCAGGAGGTTGGGTCGAAGAAGAAGGAGGGTGGTTTTATTTTTTAGTTTTATAATTAGGCATTTATATTTAAGTATCTTTACAATTGAGTATAAGTGGTATTAATTATCTAAAAAATAGTTCCTATTATACCCCTGTACACTTGACTAACAAATATAAAAGGATCTAAAGAGCTGCAAACAATCATTAGAGACCAACCTTACCAAGCGAAAATTATTTCAGGACTAAATACTCCATTTGGCCTAAAAACAATCCACAAACTAATTTAAGGCATTGTTATTAGTTTCATTAACTTTGAAGCACCCTTGCCGAACCGCCTCTTGTCACTGATATTATAAAAAGAAAAAAAAAAAAAAAAATCATAAGTTATTGTCTACTTGTTCCTTATGCTTCAAAGTTTCAACTTGTTTTTCTTTCTAGTTTCTTACCCTGCAGACTAATTTCATTTTCTACTCTACAATGGAAGCAAAATGCTCTCATGGTCTTGCCATAATCTGATCTGCTGAATTCTCCTTTTTATTTATTATTTTTTTTTGTATGATTCTGCAAAACCTCAGTACTAAAAAGAATATGTCATTGCCTATAAGAAAGATAGAAACGCTTAAGAAGGCTAATCAGAAAAATAATTAGCCAGCAACGATGTATTGATGACATCTTTGCAGCAAGAAAAATAAGGGATTTCTGGAATTTCTAATTAAATTTAAAAAACAGCGAAATCATAATCTGCAAAGTAGTTTAAAGAAACTACAAAATTAAAATTATATAATCAATTCGTAAAACAAAGTATCCACTCTTTGAAAGAAAAAATTAAAAAAAAATCCACAGAGTTCTCAACAAAATTAGCAATTGAACAAGGCGAATTAAGTATAATACCAAGATGGCGTTCGAGCTTGAAGGAGGAGTTTTTAGTCATGGAGATTACATTCATTCAATCAATCAATTAATTCTTCAATCCAAGAGACATATAGTTGACTATTAGGATTTTATGAAATTTAACATTCAAGAAAAAATGGACGATGAGGACGACAATGATAGGTTGTGGTGGTGGGGGAGACAGACGAGAGACGGGAAGAAAAACGTCGTCGATGGGCTGTTTTTGGGGAAGATAGACGAGAGACGGGAAGAAATAAGGGATTGGGAGGGGTAATCCTGTGTGGGGGTATAATTTTGTTAGTGTTTTATACTTTTCTCTTTTAAAGTTAATTCCCTTTTTTTGTTTTTTTTCCTTCATATTCTTGATTTATGAATATTAAAAATAATCTTGTAACAATAATTCTTTAAAAAAAAAAAACTCAAACTAATTCGTAAAATTAATAATTTTATTTTAAAAACTACCAAATTATTTATAAATTTTACCAATTTACAAAATATTAAAATTCAAATTAAAATGGTAAGATTTGTTTGAATTTGAATATTTATATACGGAATTTTAATCTTTACAAAAGTTTCTAAATTTTTAACAAAATTTACAAGCAAGGTACATAAAATTACCAAATTTATCACTAAACTTACCATTTTATCAATTTGTTACAAATGAGATAAAAACGGTAATATTAAAACTTAAAGTGATAAATTTTATTTTAAAATAGTAAGTTTAAATTTTCACCCCATTTACCATTATTATAAAATCAATTACTATTTATGTCATGGAATTTACCATTATTGCTTTGTAAATTTACTATTTTAAATAATATGAATATTAATGATAAAAATAGTAAGTTGCAAATTAAAAATGGTAAGATTATAAAATAGAGTAGTAATATTCAACATTTACTAGTTATTTATTAAAATTTACAATTTTTGTTTTTTAATTTTACCATTAAAAATACCAAAATTACTAATAAAAAAAAATGGTAAACAAAAGTGTGTTGACCTGTTTGATAGGTAACCGGTCATTTGACTGGATGGCGTGACAAGCTCTTATTCGTCCATTTTATTTATTTAATCTTTTTTTTAAAAAAAAAACTTGAAAATCTGCAGGTTACTTTATTCCACATATTAATTTTTGATTCGCTTATATCTAATTTTTATGTGCCAAAATTTTACCCATTTGACACCACATCACTTTCCTTTATTAATAAGTTATATTACTATTGTTTTTATTGGGAATACGAATTAATATCCTCGTTCATTAGTTAACACATGCCCGCAGCCTTCTTTTCAGTTCAATGTTCATTATCATGATGTGTTTCCTAATTTATTTATTTTTTTTTACGCCCGAAGGCGATTGCTTTTGAGGGAAGAAGCGAGAAAGTACTCTAAATCGGGGAGATTGTAGACGCCTCTATGTCCCTGGGGAGGGATCTTAGCCTCATAAAAAGGAGAATATTATTGCCCCATTATGCGGGGAGAAGATGTCGAACTTGGGACCTTTCGAGGTACCAAGACAAAAGCTTACCCACTGGGCCAAACCTTTTGTTGACGTGTTTCCTAATTTCTTATAGGAACATACCCCAACTATTTCATTTATTTATTTATTCATTTTTGGCATTTGGCCAAGAAATCGTGGCTTTTTGGTTATTTCCATCTTAATAATTATAACTCTAAGCTTAGACACCAAAAATATTCATAAAAAAAAAGGTGTTTATCTTCAAAGAAGGAGCTGAGGACATGGTTCTGCCGCCTGTCATATTACTATTTGCCACCTTTATATCCCTAATGGAGCAATAATTTTTTACTTTTAACTTTAGAAAAAGCTATGGCAATAATTTTTTTTCCTTTTCCTTTTGTCATTTCAATAACTTTAGAAAAAACTATTACTTTTTTCTAAATTAAATGTCCAATTTTTATTCGTTTTGTATAAAAAATTGAGATACATGGAGTAAGAATTAATATACTCACTTGTTAATAAGTTATATTACTATTGTTAATGTTGGAATAAGTATTAATATCCTCGTTCATTAGTTATCACATGCCGGCAGCCTTCTTTTGAGTTCAATATTCATTATGATGTGTTTCCTAATTTCTTATAGGAACACACCCCAACTATTTCATTTATTTATTTATTCATTTTTTGTCTTTTGGCCAAGAAATCGTAGCTCCTTGGTTATTTCCATCATAATAATTATATGTACTCTATGCTTGTAATCCAAAAACATTCATAAAAAAAAAGGTGTTTATCTTCAAAGAAGGAGCTGAGGACATGGTTCTGCCGCATGTCATATTACTATGCTACCTTTGTATTCATAATTTTCGACTTTTAACTTTAGAAAAAGCTATGGCAATAATTATTTTTTCCTTTCCTTTTGTCATATGCACAATATCCTCCAAGCTTCTATTATTTATCAAGAAAACCAGACTCATATAAACCTCTGCAGCTGATCAAGAATTGATCAAAAGAAAAAAAAAAGATGAAACCAAACATGAGCACACTTCACGTAATAATACTCATAGCCTCCACACTTTCCTTATTACATGAAATTGCACCCTCTAATTTACCAAAGAATAGAGGTTGCCCTCATCAGAAATGTGGGAATTTGTCGATTTCTTATCCATTTGGTATAGGAAAAAATTGTTATTTAAACGAAGAATTCAAAGTCTTTTGTAATGCAACATCACATGTAGCAACTATGATTGGGGGTATTGAGGTCTACAAGATTGAAGAAGGCCATTTAGGAATGATGTTTCATTTTTATCCTGAACTCTACAATGAAACATCAGATCAACAAAAAAAGTACTTAAGAAGTTATGGTTATGCAAGTGGTTCCTATAGCTTTTCATGTGCTAAAAACAAGTTGATAGCTTTCGGATGCGACATTTCTGCATACGTGACTGATGATATTACTGGAGAAGTTCTGACATCTTGTTCATCTCTCTGTAATAAATATAATCATTCGAATATTCCTTCGAGAATTAATTCTTCGTTGTGCTCGGGTATTAATGGTTGCTGCGAGGCTAATATTCCCAAAGAAATGACAGATTTCGGATTTTGGGTACAAACTATGAACACTGAATCAAGATTATGGGCTAATAGTCAATGTACCATCTCGTCTGTTGTAGACAAGGATTTTTCTAAATATGCCAACTTTAACCTTACCAGCTGTGAAGCTCCTTTTGCTTCTCCAGTAGTTTTCGATTGGTCAATTGGAAATAAAAGCTGCCACGAAGCTGTTAATAGTCACGATTACATATGTAGCCATAACAGTATTACATAATAGTCCTGAAAGTATCTTTGGAATGACAGGTATTGGAGTTACAATTGGTCTGCTAGTGCTAGTAGCTTTCGGACTCTGGCTACACAAAAACCTGAAGAAAATAGAGAAAAATAAAGTAAAAAAGAAGCTATTAAAAAAGAATGGAGGATTACTACTTCAAAAACAAATATATTCAAGTGGGAATATCTCCGAAACAAAGATTTTCATCTCAGAGGAGCTAGAGAAGGCAACAGACAATTTCAATGAAAGTCGTGTTCTAGGCAAAGGAGGGCTAGGCACTGTCTATAAGGGAATGTTATCAAATGGAAGTATTGTGGCTGTCAAGAAATCTAATAAAATTGATGAGAACCAAATCTTTCAATTTATCAATGAAGTTTTGATTCTATCACAAATCAACCATAGACATATCGTAAAATTATTAGATTGTTGTTTGGAGACTGAAGTTCCTTTACTCGTTTACGAATATGTTCCGAATGGAACTTTATCAAACCACCTTCACGATGATCCTAATGGCTGCCTCATCACTTGGGAGATTCGGCTTAGAATCGCTGCAGAAATCGCGGGAGCACTTGCTTATTTGCACTCATATGCTTCCATGGCCATCTTTCACAGAGATATAAAGTCGAGCAACATCTTATTGGATGAGAATTACAGGGCGGTTGTGTCTGATTTTGGACTTTCAAGATTAGTAGCCATTGATAAAACTCATGTGACTACACTTGTTGAGGGCACATTTGGTTATCTTGATCCAGAATACTTTCGTTCAGGACAACTAAATGATAAAAGTGATGTTTATGCATTTGGTGTACTTCTTGCTGAATTGTTGACTGGTCAAAAAGCTATTTCTTCATTTGGATCCGGTGAAGGTTTAGTAATTCAATTTCGAGCATCGATCAAAGAGAACAGACTTTTTGAAGTTTTGGACAGCATTGTTTCAAAGGAAGGCAAAAAAGAGGATATTATGGCAGTTGCTAATCTTTCCAAAAGATGTCTAAAAATTAGTGCTCGAAAGAGGCCACGGATGAAAGAAGTTGCAGTAGAACTTGAACAGCTAACAAGAGTAAGAGAAGGATCAATATCAAGAGCCAGTTTTCAGGAAAACAATGACAATTATAGCTCTACAAGTGAAAGGTCATATAGTTACACAGTTGACATGGTCACCGTAGACAGTCAAGACTTTTAGTTTATGAATGTATTAAACTCATGGATATCCTATACAGTAAGGAAATTGGAGATGTAGAAGGATAAGCGAATTCGGTAGTTGGTAAGCCATTTTAATTCTAGTACATTTTGTATTATGAATAGTGTACAAATATGTAAACTATCAAGCTAGTGTGGGAATTAATAGTTCTCTTACACATTGAGGCATTGCGTCTCCCTCTCAGAAAACCACTACATGCCCTGCATGAGATTTAAGGTGATTTTGTGAGTGAAATATGTAATGTCTCGTGTCTAGGGCCTAGTTACCCCACTTTATGGTTTACATATACTGTATAGTCTATAATGTGCATCGAATATGGTATATATGTATAGAGAGACATGCATATATACACTAATATATTAACATTACACTATTCAATACCACAGAGTGACGTAAAATACTTTGTTGCATAGGGAGCCGATGTTAGGCTCAATTTGATGGATCTTGAACAAGTAATCAATGAAGGTTTGGAGCTCTTATTAGTGATTTTCAAAGCACATCCCTCTACGTACACTGTATAGATTATTGCCAGCCTTGAATGTCTTAGGTTTGACCGCAGATTAGGGTTTATGAGGTACTATGTGAGAGTAATTGCATGCAAGGCTCTTGTTGATCGTATTCATTCTATTGGAGATGATATATTGCCTTTAGGACACATCATGCACATCCTTGAGGCTACTTTTGGTTACTTTTGTGTTAGCATAGCTTATATTTCTAAGAAATGTAACATGCCGGTTCATAAGCTAACAGTATGCTATGAAGAGTAACTACTCTGACAAATAGCTCCATTAATTTGTAAGTGTTAATTCTCATATTTTCCCTTTAAAAAAAATTATGACTAAAATCTTATCGTAAGATTTAACCTATGACTAAAATCTTATTGTAAGATTTGGTTCTAGATTAGAAGTTGATTTCACATTCACCATCAATCAATTAAAATCTATATTTGCCTTAAATATTTACTTCAAAATCTAGCAAATCTCAAATCGTACTATCAAATTAGCACTATACAATTGTCACGCCGTCCCAATGTTGTTAAAATCGCGAGTTAACTCGTAGAGTCGATTCTACGGAAATAAAATGTGTTGAATTGGAAGCAAAATCGAAATCTGGTAAAAAATGAGTAGAAACGTAGAATCGGATCGTAAAAAATGTAAAACGTACGTTTCTACCCATTCTACAAATTTGTATGGCGGGTCAGATTATTGTTATCTTGGGTTGGGTCGGGTCCCTAGGAAAACCTAATTAAAATTAAAAAATTTACCCATTTTAGCAAAACCTAACCATGCATTTCATCTTCTTCATGGATTTGGACAACAAATTTTAAACTCATTCAAGTCCATCTAATTCAAGTGTTTTCATCTTACAATATGAAGGTAATTCGTTAAATGTAACAATTCCAATTGTTAGCTTTTATAATCTCCTCTATTTTGCTTCTATTAAGAAATCAAACTCTCTTTGTTCTACAAATTTCTTTTAGGTGATTGAGTTCCCTTTGCTGAATTAACATGTATACTCACATATATATTTCTTTTTCCCTTTAACAAATCGGTTCGTCGCATTCTTTGTAATTCTTTCTGGAACATTGTGCACAATATTTTCATTCTTATATAAAAAATAAAAAAAAGATGAACAAGTCTATATTTAAGATAATTGAAGGGAATTTTACAAGAAATATCACGGAGCGATTGCATATTAATATTCGTCAAAAGTTACAATTATGAAGCTAGAAAAAAATAAAAAATCCAAAGCCTATGGTTTTTAAATGAAAATAAAATTTATTAAAAAAGTATATATTTATCCCTTGCTAGTAGTTTTTCAGCCTTCATTTTTTTTTTAAAACTTATTGAAGATTATATGAGATATATGAATTTTTTTTATTGATATAAAATGCAGGTTTGTTGAATCCAAGGTCGAAGAAATTTTTGACAAACATGCAACCACAAATAAAGATTACTTAACATCAAAGGAGTTAAGTGAAATGCTAAAGGCTAAAAGGGAAGGCAAGGACTATCTTTCATGGTAAACTTCCCAAAAAACTTGGAATTTTTTTCCTGAAAAACATAGAGTTCGAATATTAAATTTTGAAATATTAGTCAAACACTCGATCTTTATTTCCTTCTAATTAATGAATTTGTACTTGATATATATATATATATAGAGAGAGAGAGAGAGAGAGAGAGAGAGGTTTGCGCGTTTGGTGAATGGAAGCTCTTATTTGCACTTGCCAAGGACAAAGATGGCTTTTTACACAAAGAAACACCTAAAAGGCTTTTATGATGGAAGCCTTTTTTTATGCACTTGCAGAGAAAAGGGCATCAAAGAAATAATTATATGTATTTACGAAGACAACCAATACTTTCGTACTTTGTATTTGTGTACTTTTTTTTTCATATTTATATTTGTTTATTTATTTATTATTTAGATCCATGGTTGATTTAAATACTTACAGTAGATAATATTATGTGTTTTCCCCCCTTAAAAACAGTTTGATTTGCTTATTTGCTATTTATAAAAGCAGTTTGGATCATGAAGGAATTTTGTTATCATTTTTAAAAAAATCATTTGAGTTTTAGCATGTGGAGATCATGATACAGTCAAAATCTCAATACACTAATACTCTATATAAGAATAATTTTCTTATAGTAATAAAAAATTATAGTGTTAATTCTGAATCAGTTACAAATAAGAATAAATTGGACTTTACACTAGACTGGCCACGGTTTGGCAGAAAGGGTGTCAGTCTTTTTTTTTTTTTGGGAAAACATTTTTGTCCAGAACGGAAGTCTCTCACTTCCCGGATGCGCCATGCCACGTTAGCCGAGGACGGATCCGTCCTCAACCTCCAGTAGGTTGGTCTAAAACACTTGGTTTTTTTTTCCATCCAATTCCAAAACAGAAGTGAACTTTGTGTCTGAAACACTTTGATTTATGTTTTTTTGCCTACAAATTTTTTAGTTGGTATTTTACAACAAAATAAATCACCAAAACAGAATATTTATCAAAAAATGTGTACAAAAATTACTTGGACAAAAGTTCATTTATTAATAAAAACGAACAACGTAAAAAAAAAATCGTATGTAACAAAAATTAAACAAATCGTATGTAACAATAATTAAACAAATAAAAGCAAAATAAACTAAATGTAATATCCTATCTACCGCCCGTACGGTGTGTATCTATCGGTCCTTTTCGGGTTATTTCGTAGATAGTACGTGTGGCCGTCTCTGGTTCGCAGGGTACTACAATGCTCCGTTTCGATGATTTCAGCACCTTCGGGGGTTTATATGTATTGACTCCTCAAGTGAATCTGGATGGAGAAGTGGAGTCTGCGTCTGGTCCAGGCGTAAGTTGTACGAGGGCGTCGCACCAAAAAAAAATATCCGCCTGTCCCATGAAGAGGGATAACGCACCAATATGCCCCACCATTTGACTACCCGGAGAAAGAGTATTGATGCTCGAAAATTGGTACAAAAATCGGTAGGATACATTAACCTGAGTATCATACTGGGTCTGAGCCTGAGTCTGATCTTCCGGTGGTTGAGACGGTCTCGCTGAATCGTCGCGTTGTCTAGTGCTGTGACGACCCGAAATTTCAAGTACCAATTTAAAGATTAGTATTATATTAATTTTTCACTTAATAAGGTTAAAAGTGTCTTTTTAATTAAGTAGTAAGGGTAAAATGGTCAAAACAATAAATTAGTAATTTTATTTAAAGACAAGGGCATGATAGTAATTTTAAAAAAAATAAGAAATAAAAGAAAATGAAATAAGTTCATACTTATCCATAAGAAAATAATTGCATTAAAATCCCTGAATTACATGACATTTACATAAGAAATTGTATCTACATAAAAAGTCCTTACAAATCAAGGAATTGCATTGAAGGGCTTAGGCTCTCCTATAAATAGAGGCCTTTGGCCTCAACTTTCCCTTGCACCAATCCAAAGGGAAATTCTCCCTAAGCTCTCTCTCTCTACACCAAAACTCTCTCCTAGTCTATAGTCTTTGGTTAGTATGCTCTGAATTATTCACAGTTGCCTAATATTGGATCTTCTGTGAATACTTTCATCAGAAAACCAAAGACATTATTGAGTAGTTTTTCTAAAGTATTCATGTTATTCTGCCTAATATCAAGCTATCAAGCAGGTACTTTCAATCTGTTATTTTGATCCTGCACAATAAATGAACTTAGGTTAATCGGGGTCATGAAAGAATTAGATATATTCTCTGAGACTGTTGTGCCCGAGGATTGTGGGAACGCAATTTGTGGAAACGCAATCCCGAGAGCATCTCGTGACCCACCCCACTAGTGGAGACTTTTTCTAATCGGACTTTGTGCCGGTTAAGACGGGTGAACCAGAAGAATATAATTCTAAATTCTTAATTGATCCTAGACTAGAAAAGAGAAACATATATTTTGCATTATATTAAAAATTAAATAGACAAATAGGAATATCCAGTCCTAATATTGGAAAGCAAACAAGAGCGTTTCAATATTAGAACTTGGAACCAATTATTATCCTTAACATTGAAAATATTATGCTGTTCTAAGAATATTTTAACCTGTTATTGAAATAGTATTTTCATAGTTTTATAGTTTTCTATTTTATTGATAATCTGAAATTTGGAAGAAATAATAGAATTTTAACTAGCTTATTTTCTGTCAAAATTAGATTAGTTTAGTTTATGAAACTTTCAAACTTGATTAATTACCTTGAATAGAAATTGAGTAAGTTAGGATTTCTACTACTTCTAAGAGTTTGAATGTAAGTTTAGTAAAATAATTATATTAAATCCCCAAGTCTACTTTATCACCAACATTAGAGGTAATAATAAAAAAGATAAATAATAATACAGTAATAACAGTAATATAACAGGAAAAAAAACAGAAAGTTAATAGAGAATAGAAATAAAAAGTAGTAAAACTGAAAAGAAAATAGGAAATAAATTAAATAAGTAATAACTAAATAATTAAAACAGAAAGTAAAGAAAATAAAATAGGAGGTAGAAATAAAAAGAAGCAGCAGTCTCTACCTGTAATGGAGGTGGTCAGCGGCGGCAGCAGGGCTGCATCAGCGGCGGCAGATCTGAGAACAATAATTAGAAATATAAAAATTACATTAAGAATAATAGAAAAATTTATAGTAATAAAATAAGAAAGGAAAACAGAAAGTAAAGGAGATAAAGAAAAGTAGTCTACCCGTGAGAAGGAGGCGGTCAGAGGCGGCAGAACGGCAGCATCAGCAGCGGCGGCAACAGTCGGAGACAAATCTGAGAGGAAAAAGAAAAAGAAAATAAATAGTAATAAGAATAATAATACCAGAGTGGGAAAATAACGAAATAGAAAGAAAAGGAAAAATAAAAGAGAGAGAAAGAAACTTACCATCGACGGAGGGGGAAGCAGCTGCCAGAGAAGACGGAGGAATGGCGGCGAGCCAAAGGCAGCACGGCGGCCAGTCACCTGAGAAGAAAACAAAATTAAAATTAACAAGGAAACAGAAAATGAAATAAAAGAGAGAGGGTGACTTACCGAAGATGCGACGAGCAGCGGCGGTGAGGAGAAGAAAAAGAGAGGGAAGAAGAAAGGAATCAGGAGGAGCCGAGGGAGGAGGACTGCGGCGGAGAGAAGAGAGAAAGAAAAGAAGAGGAGAAAAGGAAAGGAGATGAGAAGAGGGAAGGAGAAGAAGGGAACGGCGGGGAGGAGAGGCGGAATCGCCGGAAAACAGAGAGGAGGAAGGGGAGGCGGCGGCCTCTCCCATGAAGAAGATGAAGAAATGAAAATTTTAGGGTTAGGGTACTCTTAGGAGAGTTTATATACTTAGGACTAAATGTGAAATTAAAGTATTAGCACATAAAGTCCTATACAATTACTAAATTACAAACAAGTCATAAATGATCTACTTTATAGTTATTTGGACTATAGAATTAAAGAAAAGATTTAAAGGAATGATTAAAATAAAATATATCTGAAATAACTTATATTCGGAGTCCGAAGTATTTTATAAAAATTACGTTTCAGTCCCTAAACTTTAGGAATTTACCCAAAAGACCCCAGAAGCCTAGAAACTTAGTCTAGGCATATTAAGACTTGATGTCTTTAGTTTCATAAGTATTTTCTAAAGAGTTGGTATTTGCAAAATAGGCTGACTGTACACCCTACGATACCACATGTGGAAATCGTAACTGCTGACATGTCTCCGGGGTTTAGGAGGTTTAACTCAGGGGCTGTTAGTATGATACCAAACTGGTGGTACCCCCAGTTTGTGGAATAATTCTGAAGTGGGGATAAGGTTGAAAATCATAATTATGTCTAGCGTGAGGCTGGTATTGACTAAAGAGTTACTGACTTGACCGATCATGCGCTATTTTATTTCTGAATCTGATACCCGGAAGCTTGGGATTAGAAATCGGTACATTGAGATTCAGTCAAAGGCCGAAGTCAACGTAGAAGCCATATAATAGTTTAGAAAAAATTTATCCACATGTAATTTATATTGTAAAAGATAGAACCCACTGCCGAGAGGCACGCGGCGTACCTGACCCGAGAGGGACGGGGCGTCACAAGTGCGTCGTATCTCGAATTCCTCCAGTATCAGTCTATTGGACTCTGTTTGTAACATTAATGTTAAAATTAGTATATTAAAAAAACAAGATTTATGTTAATAACAAAACAAAAAATCTTACCAAATTATCTTCTGCTGTTGTTTGGTTGATAACCCATCGGGAGTGACCTGAGATCCCTATTTCTTAGGTTCGTAAGACGATGAACGGTAATAATATTGTACCAAGCCATGTACACGGGGCTTGGTGAAATAATATTACCGAAAGCGGGAGCAGTGTCCGCGAGTGCATCGACGCAGTTGTCCCACAACTTTATGTATTTGTTGTGCTGGTTATCCCAATTCTTTGTCGGGCCCGCCTTCAATTTGTGGACATCTTGACCCTCGGCAATACCTTCTGTCCCTGCCGATATTTGTACCACATGGTGGAATCCAAATTGCCTTATAACCCTGTCAGGCAGGTGGTACTCCACTACCTCGAAGCAAATTAGTGGAGTTCGGGCTCGCACGGTTGACAAGAAGTTTTCATCTCCATCCACTCTCTCTGCAATTACTGCATCAAGGTACGGTCTCCACATAAACTGTAAAATTAAATCAAGTTAATGTAAAACAATTTATTTAATTAAAAAAAAATTACGAGAATATCGAAATTAACTTACCTCTTGTGTCTCGGTGAGCAAATCTAGCTGATCACGAAACACCAATAAATTGTGTCTCGGCGTGTTGCGAAAATTCCAAGCACGGTTCCATCTTGCCCCGTAAGGAGCACCGTCAACGGGGCTTTCATCTGTAATCTCGTCTTGGTTCTCCGTACGGAGACAAGAAAAGTGCTCCGATGCCCACAACTGGTCAAAAGAAATAGTATCGATTATTAAATATTCAAATTCATATTAAACATAAAAGTTGATATAATTTAGACAAACCTGAATGAGCAAACAACATCCGGCTATGTCCTTCGATTCAGTCATGCAAGAGATGCACATCTGGCGGTACAAATACCCAAGGACACCGCTAGCCCAAGAAGTCGTATCATGCTCGACCTCACTGATGGTGAGGAGATAACTCATGTTCGCTCGGGATCCAGATTTATCAGGAAAAAGAAAACTACCCATCAAAATGAATATCAATGCTCTAGCCCTCTGCTCTATCGCCAAATCAGTAACATCATGTTCTAGAGGCTCACTAATGTGGGCATAAACTTCAAACAGCTGAAGAGTGTTTCCCCTAATTGATGACAGGCCGGGTTGGAATTCTAATATATTGAACACGGTAGCAGCCCTCTGAGTATCCCTCATATTGTAATCCCCACCCCACGTCAGCACGTTTCCCCCAGTAGGTAGTCCAATAAGACATCCTACGTCCTCTAGAATAATGCTCGTCTCACCTCTACGTAAGTGAAATGTATGGGTCTCTAAGCGTCATCTCTCTACTAAGGAAGTCACTAGCGCGTGATCTACCTTCATGCGTCCCAACCTACAGCATCCCCCAAAACCTAATCAGTATATTAGGTTAATTAAGGCAGATTTTGTATATCTTTCATACGCGGCATAAAATGACATTCGCTTCTAATAAGCTTTAATAGGGTGTTTAGTGACCCCTGACCGTGCCATATTCCTAACAATTTATGTAATGGCTGTTTGTTTAAAACACTCATATCAAAAGGACCGGCCAAAGTTGAGCAGATATAGACATCTATACAAAAAAACAATAGACATAGATTTCATCAGAAATAACACATGTTATATCACCAAAATTAACATAAATTGTAGAAAGTAAGATCAATTTAAGAAAACTAATTATATCACCAAAATTAACATAAACGTCCTAAATTCAACAAATTACTCTAAATTCACAATTATTTATAAAATAAATTCTTAAAATTTAACAACTTCACCAAATTCACCAAATTACAATTAAACAAATATTCACAATAATTTATATTTAAATTTACCAAATAAAAATTCTAGTTTACCTTTGAAATTGAGAGATTGAGAGAGAGGGAAAAGTGGTGGAGATTGATGGTGGCAGCGGCTGCAGGGGGAGGCGGCAGTGGCAGTGAGGGTAGGGATTTTTTTTTTCTTGCCTTGATTTTGTTTTTGATAAGGAGTCGCGGGGGGAGCGATGAGGGGAAGGGACTGAAGTTTAATTTAGGGCCGTCCTTGGGGTCCTCCTCCGCTGACGTCGCAAGACGCGTCTGGGAAGTGCCACATCAGCCCAGGATGGAAGTGAGACTTCCGTTCTAGACAAAAATAGTTTTCCCAAAAAAAAAAAAAAACTGCCATGGTTAAGCCTTTCTGCCAAACCATGGTCAGTCTAATGCAATGCCCGAATAAACTGTACATTTTAATATTCAATGATTTTTTAAGACAATCCTTAAGAAATTGACCTTCGTATAATGATAAAATAACATTAAATTTAAAATATATTTATATATCTATATAAAATATGTAGAATTATTTAACTATCTGACATTAAACTTAAGATGATATTAATTCTTGACTAATTCGTATTTTGCTGGCTGCGACAACTTAAGTTTATTGTTATCATCTAACCATTTTGCAAGATCTTTTTGCTTCCAATCGGGTTTGGTTTCTTTCTTGCGCAACTCGACACGAATACTTTTAATGATTTGAGTTTGATTATTTTTATGTTCATGACTTTCTTGAAGTGGAAAATGTACGATTTGAAATGATAATGAAATTTATTATTATGCTAGCATTTATATATTTATCATAAAAAGAAAACAAACGAAAAGACATTTCGAAGATACAACATATGTGAGTAAATATTTTAAATGCATACATGATATACATACATTTTTTTACATTTCCTACATATTGTATGTACATGAATGAATCTTCTAAATCTAATATATACACAATGTACTTTGTAACACCCCACTCTGTGAGCACTTTTATGTGTACCCATTTTGAATCAGTTTTCGATTTTGTGTGTTGAAAATTATAGTAATGACATCACTTTTATTTTAACAAGTTGGGATAAATTTTTAACAAATTTAAGTGTGCAAGTAAGACATGATTTTTACTTTAAAAAAAAAAAAAAATAGAAATGGTGCATGTGGGACAAGTGTCTCAACACTTGTCAACCAACACCAATTAATTAGACACTTGTCAAAAAAAAAAAAAAAACACCTAAATCAATTGTCTTTATATAAGTCGTCAAATGAGCTTCAAAGCAGAACTTTTCATTCTACTGCTGCAAGTAATTTGAGGTATGTAGCTTTTCATTTTGCTTTTGTTTTCTTTTTCGTTTCGTTTTGTTTTTCTTTGTTTTGTATTTTAAATTAGGTAGGATTTTTTTTGATATTTTTTTTGGGTTAATTTGGAACATAATAGATAATTATTGTATAAGTTTATTTTTTTTTTACAATAATTGTTGTATTTTTAATCTTTATAATTCTAGTAAAAATTATTAAGTAGATTTGTATGATCAAACTAATATTATTATTGTTATCATTAATTTTTGAGAATGAGTTCAAACTACAGTCACTCATGCTATAGATACCAATAAAATTATCTCGTAATAATTTAACAATTTATTATTTCATCAATCAACCTAAGACGATTTTACTTGATATAGCTTTGTTTCTTAATTCAATATTACTGGGGAAATATTTAATATGGTCTTTTGAAATGAATAGTATACTTATATACATATGTGAATCTCAGACATTTCTTTTCTATTTTCTTTTCAGTTTTGTACATAACAAATTGATTTATAGCTTAGTGCCGCAATTATTAATCATAATAAATTTATAGTACGAACTTTATTTTGGAAATTTGGTTTTAGATTTAGTAGAGTTTTCTCAAATTCCTATTTAAAGATAAATAATGTTACTGTATGAAAATTTTAAAAATAATAATAATAATAATAAATTGGATTTTGTGTAACAATTTAAAATGAGAAAAGGCAAGAAATGGGAAGACTTTCTGGTTGTTTTGTTTCTCACATTTATTTTTACTTTCATATAATAATTATTTTATTTGAGTTTGATCTCCAAAATGAAAGTTGAAGACTTCTTGTTTGTTTTGTTTTTATATTTATTTTTACTTTCATTTGAGATGAGATTTGTAAAACTCTTATATGAAAATTTGAATTTTATATCGTTATTGAAATTTGATTGAATTGAGACATTTGAGTTTGTAGGAAATTCTCGGTTTACGTGAAGGTTTGAGTTTGCTATTTTGTTCAGGTGAGTTTCGCAAACCGAAACTTACTGGATTTAAAGTGCTTACGATATGTTTATAAAATTATTCATTTTGTTTATAAAGTTATTCATTTTGACAAATGATTTTTTTTTTTGGAAAATAGAAATTATTTATTCTTAAGAATTTGGTTATTTGTCAACTGCTTTAAATTGGAGAGGTTCTCCAATGTTTGTATAAAATGTGCATTAGAATTGCATAGGACCAGTGCTCCGGTTAAGAATATATGATTTTTGGAATAATCTATTTTTCGCAGGTTCGCTTAACACAGGTAAGTTTCGAAAAATGATTTGATATAAGTAAACTGCATTGTTTTGGAAACCCATGTGCATTATCATGGCATATTTGAGAAATTGTGCATTTTTGTTATATTTGGACTGGCGGACGGGTGAATATTTTGAATTAGATTTGAATATGATTATGTTGGTTGGACTTTATGTTGGCCCTTTTGATTGTGAAATTTGCATTAAAACCCCGTTCCGACCAGCTTTGATTTGGATACAGTTCGAAATTGATTTGATAGCCTGAAGCGTCAGTGGATTGCACTGTACATGGCTAGTCACCTGTGCTAGGGCCTCTTCTACTGGCGTGGAACGCATAGACTCTGGATTGTGGTACCACTTGAAAGGGGGCGTAGTATTCGGGGAGGGTTCGGCCCAACCAGTGCTGCGTTTATTTGTGTGGAACATCGTTTCGTGGTGTTCGGCTGCTCTGCGGCGAGTCAGGAGGGGCTCGACGTTGGAGTTAGTCACCAGGTGCGGACTGGTAGGTGCCCCAGTTTTCGTAGTCTGGTTTTGTGTTTGGGGAGGCATAAGGTATGAAATTCGAGCTCGTATTGGTGTGAGGCTGGTAATGACTTCGGGATCTGGACTTCTCTGTGAGCCGACTTTGATTTGAGAACTATTTTGAAAACTCGGGTTTAGAGGCTACGTTGATATGTCTTGATTTGTTCAGACTTTTCGACTGCGCCTATTCCCTTCATGTGTTTTCTGCATTTGATTTTGAAACTCGATGGAAAATGAATTTGTTTGAACTGAGAATATTTTCGAAAAGCATCGGCATGCATTCACTAAAAGGTATTGGAAAATACACTGGCACACACGCGAACTCACTGAGCTTTCTGGCTCACACGTGTTTTAATGTCATGTTTTCAGATACTTTGGACAGGAAAATTGGCCCAGGAATCTCGTGGCAATCTATTTTCGGAGCATGGGAAAGTTGTTGGCGATATACGATTATGCCTTTGGAAATCTTTATGTAGCATATCCACCTATATGAACTTCGTATTTCAGTTCTTTACCTCGTAAGAGCTAACTTTTTCGTATTATGTATTTATTGTTTTGTCGTCTTTACCTCCGAGCATTTAAGATTTTGTATATGTTAGTGCCGAGAGGCACGAAGACACCCTACTCAGCCGCAGTGGACCCTAGCGGAGGGGTTGGGGGTGTCACATACTTGAATGATGTACGTACATTTTTTTTTTAAAACTCATAAATCTTATATATATATATATATATATATATATTAAATTTATGTTTTTAAAATATTAAGAGACATATTTCCAAGTGTCGTATGATGTATAATAGTTATTTTTTTAAACTATAATTTTTATATGTAAAACTTTATTTAAAAATAATCTCTTCATAATAATATTTTTCCTCCGATCTCAAGAATATTAATGTATAAAAGTTTTATGGTGTCATTATTTTAAGTACTTGTGTCGTGGATTCACCTTTTTTCCCCCTTTCCGGGACAAAAGACGTTTGTCAAGGCAAGAATGTATTTTCATTCTTTTTTAGTAGTGACACTTTGACTCGCTCCTTGAATGTTTTTGCAAATATGCGACATATTATCCTAACCATTGCACTTAATAAGATTTTAATCAAGAGAGGGCTTGAGTTATTCATCAAAAATCAAGAGGGCCTACAGAGTGTCTTGAGCATTGGCCCACCGTTTTACTTTTTGAAAGCGCATCATATATATATATATATATATATATATATATATATATATATATATATATATATATATATATATATGATTAAGGACCTTACTAGCCTACTAGAATTATTGACTAAAACATTGACTAAAAAAATTTTTCGGCCCATTTTGCCCTTTTGAACAGTAATTGTCCTTCCCAGTTAAAAAAAAAGACTTAAAAAAAGAATAAAATTTAATGCAGCATTGTACTTTTTTAAAAAATCCATCTTAAAAAAAATTTCTGTTCTTCGTCGGCAAATTGAAGCAAGATAAACTCCTGTTCATTTCCGGCTAATCGTTTATGGTGACCGGAATTTACTATTCACTTCCGGCAAAGCATGGTAATTTGCCGTACTTTACTATTCACTTCCGGCAAAGGATTGTATTTTGACGTAAATAATTGTTCCTTTCGTTGCAACCCGCGACGGTGGTCGGAAGTGCCTGTTTTCCATAGGAAATATTCTGGTGTTCACTTCATTGTTGTATCGTGGTCGGAAATAACTATTTACTTCCGGCAAAGCATGGTAATTTGACGTTATGTACTATTCACTTCCAGCAAAAATGGTATTAACACGTAATTTACTGTTCAGTTTCTTTGCAACTCGTATTGGTGGTCGGAAGTGACTGTTGACCGCAGGAAAACTTTTCGATACAAATTAACGGCCGGATCTGAACTTGCATTTCAGTTTGTGATAGCAATGCTTTCATTATCAATCAGTTTCACCAACACCACACCTGCATATTCTTCATTTCAGTAGCATTGCCAAAAGGTTGTCGGAAGTTATCATTCATGTAATTTTCTGTGGGTGTCTTTTCAAGGAGAAAGGAAATGCTTTACATTAACATCTTAGTGTTCATTTGATTAATGGCCGGAAATTAGTGTTAAAAAAAGTTAACAATGGGGGACGAACATGTCAGGCGAGGATGAGTGAGAAAGGCGATATGAAAATATACAAAAAAATTGTTATCAATACAAGTGAAAGTCTAGAATCGAACCCGTAACCACAGCAAGTACCACCAACCTAAGAAGCCAATTATACTAGATGTCCTACATTGTTATGTTTTGCCTTAAGTTATATTTGTACAGATTGTATAAAACAACCACAAATAAATAGATAACAATAATGGTGGAAGGATATAATCGAATGAGGATTCAACAAACTATACCAAAACAAATTGTTATTTATTGTGTGAAAACATCTTTTTGTTAAGTGAACATTTGTTCTTGGAAGGAGAACATGTGTTTCTTGATAAGAGAACGTATGTTTTTGAAGAGAGAACATGTGTTATTTATTAGTGAACATGTGTTCTTGTACACGAACATGTGTTTCTTGATAAGAGAACGTATGTTCATGTGCACGAACATGTGTTCTTGTAAAGAGAACACGTGTTCTCTTAAATAGAACATGTGTTCTTGTAAATAGAACATGTGTTCCTGGGAATTGAACAAGTGTTCTTGGAAGGAGAACATGCGTTCTTGGAATGATTAAATTTGTTTGTATTATTTGAGCGCGTGTCCTTTTGGAGCGCATTTTTTGTTTACAACTTCAATTTTTTCCTGTCATTATTTGGATTTTTACAACAGGTTGAAGGAAAGAATCGGACCTTAATCAATATGAGGATTCAACAACCTATACCAAAACAAGTTGTCAGTTGTGCCAGATGAGTTAAAAGTGTTGAATTGGTCACTGTATATAGAATCTAATTATTAACTAAATAGGGTTTGATATATAGAATACATTTTGAAAAAAATTAGGGTTTTTTTTATCGATTACGATTTTGTGGAACACATTCCAGAAACAATAGGATATCCTCCTTTAATTTTGAAAATGATAATAATTTATTCAGTAAATACATGATGGAAATCTATCACTTACCCCCTCCCCCCCCCCCTCTTCCCCTCCCACGCGGAATGATGACACCCCACTATCACAAAAAAATGCATGCAACATTCTTGCATGTCAATATAACAACTACTCCACTAAATTGTAACTCTAGATTTATGTAGAACCTTGAAGAATCCGCCACATGGTTCCCCTACTCCTTACCCCCAAGTCCCACCATTAACATATTCCAACTCGTCTGCAGTTGTTGCTTGCAGATTAGTGAGCAAGACAGGTTCAACTACTCTTAACCCTAGAAAAATGCCGAGAAGAAATCGCAATCGGAGCCGACGTGCACTTATACCCAGGCACATGCAAACACATTTTGAGCACCGAGTAGAAGAAACTTGGAATGTTTTCATAACCTCGTATCATGAAAATCCAAGGTTTGTTACCAGCCCAACCCTATTGATGGGATACCAGGTGCCCTATTTTGGACCGATAATCATTCCCAATATGAACTACTTTCCACTGATAAACACAAGCAACATGCATAATCCGTTGATTTACTCAACTCTGTAGCGACCCTATTCATGCCCTAGACAACTGTTAATTACAACTCCTGATCGCCCCACTGAAATTCTAAACCCACCTCCCCTTAATCTGACTCCTAGTGTAAGGCCTTATGATATTTTGTGGTGCACACCTTTATCCACAATGAACTACTGGTTAGGCCCGCCAAGTGCTGATGAAAATCTAGAACATTTGCTCCCTCCCAACCTACTACAAGACGATCCATCACCTTGAGTATGTTTTTTTATAGTGCATGTCGTATTTTCTTAGTTCCTGTTTTTTGTAAAATTTCTTATTTTGTCTTAACTATCTGTATTACGGCTAAATATAGCCTTTAATGTAGATTAGTATCGTTGATTTACCGTTGTGTTTTTGTAAACTAACCGTCCGTTCTTACATTGCCTAATGAAGAAGAAAAGCATAAGCAGGTTGTAACATTAATGTGGTATAAAATACTGATTTAATGACGCGGGCCCATACAACCTAGTCATGCAATGCAGGCTGGCTAGAGCAAAGAAATATTAAAGCATTTGATTGATGGATAAGAATGTCAATGTTATGGTGTGTTCAAAGGGTGAAATTAATTACAAGTTGGTTGGTTGTTGTCTTCAAAGCCAATTCAACCGTGTACTACTTGTCTTCTTTTTCATTCTTCATTCATTTGAGTATTGAGGTTTTCCATTCAAGTTTGAAAAATTCCAAAATCAATTGTTCATTTAAAATGGCCAATGTGGAAATATTCCAAGTACATGAAGAAATTCAGCCGCTTGGTGTTGATGCTTCCGAAGAATTTATTGGTAATGAAACGAACGGCGAGGAGATGGAGGAAGAAATTTTTGAAACAGATGGACTGGATTCAAATCAGGTATCAACTGAAATCATTGTTGGATCTTATTTTAATAGTCTTGGTGAACTATACAATCATTACCTTAAATATGCAAAGGAAGTTGGTTTTAGTGTTACAAAAACAGCCGGTTCAAAGGGACCAAACTCTGATGTTAGAAAATACACTTGCTTTGGGTGCGATAAGGGTAGACATGGAAAAGAATATAAACGTACAAAAAGAATAGGATGCCCCGCCCGGGTTGATGTAATTTTAAGACAAAATGGTTTGTGGGAGGTGTCCTCTGTATATGAAGCTCACAACCATGACCTTATACCGCAAATGTCTAGATTTATGAGAGGTCACAGACACATTCCGTCTATGGTTAAAAGGAAGCTAGAAGTTATTGATAAGGCTGGGATTAGACCATGTAAAAGCACTCGTTTATTGGAAGTTGAAGCCGGGGGCCCTAAAAAACTAGATTTTCTAGAAAATGATTGCCGAAATTACATTGATAAATTCAGGAGAGAGAATATAGGTAAAGGAGATGCGGATTACATATATAAAATGTTCCATAGAATGCAGACTAAAAATGCCAATTTTTCCACACTTAGAATTGACGACGAAGGTAAGACTAGATAGTGTTTTTTGGGTGCATTCGCATAGTAAGGCTGCATATCAAGAACTTTCAGACGCGGTTTGTGTCGATTCCACGTACCTCGTCAATAGATATAAAATTCCGTTTGTTTGTATTGTTGGTATCAATCATCATGGTCAATCTATTTTGTTGGGTTCGGCTCTAATTTGTAATGAAGATATCGCAACATATAGATGGTTTTTTCGATCCTGGTTGGATGCAATGGGCGGGCGGGCCCCAGTTGCAATAATGAGCGATCAGTGCGAGAGTATTGCAAATGCCATCATAAGTGAAATGCCGGGGACAATCCGTAGGTATTGCATTTGGCACATTTTAAGTAAAGTCCCTGAAAAATTCAAGGGGTGCGAGATTTACAAAACCGCGAGGATTGAGTTCCGACGGGTTGTATATGAAAGCCTGGATAAAGAAATTTTTGAGAGGAATTGGAATTGTTTTGTTGATGGGTACAATCTTTCCCACAGTACATGGCTAAAAAAACTGTATTCTGAGAGGGAATTGTGGGTTCCCGTGTATGTAAATCACATATTTTGGGCTGGAATGCAGTCTACTCAAAGGAGTGAGGGAATGCACGCATTTTTCGACGGGTATGTTCATTCATCCAGTAGTCTTAAACAAATTGTTGAGCAATATGAAATTGCTATTAAATGTAAAATCGAAAAAGATATGGCTGTCGAGTTCAGGACAAAAAATTTGTTGGTCAATAGTCTAACACATTATGGTTGGGAAAAACAGTTTCAGAATGCTTATACAAATGAAATATTTGAGGAATTTCAGTCTGAAATCAAGAGGATGTTGTACTGTCACTTGCTTAGGGAGGGGAGCGAAACTAACTTTGAAGTGAACAAGATTTTGATTTGGGAGGAGGTTATGAGAAACTAAGAGTTATGGAGAGATTGATGGCAAACACAAGGAATGTTCGTCAATTTGTGTATACAGTTATGTTCAAAGACGAAGGGTGTTATTTCAAATGCAACTGTAGAAAGTTTGAGTCTAAGGGGATTTTGTGGGTCATATATTGATTGTTTTAAATGATAAACTAATTGACACAATTCCCGACAGATACATTTTGAAACGCTGGCGAAAAGATATTCTCCGGAGACATATTTTTATGTATACTGATGATGGTTATCCCCGAATGACTACAAAATATAGAAGATTCAAAAATTTGGAATCCATTTTCAATGAATGCGTAGAACTTGGTTTGTTGTGCGGTACAACGTACGAGATGATGAAAGGGTGCCTTGAGTACACATTAGATGTGTTGAGGAAGTCAAGTCCAGAAGAGAATGGTTCAATGGTCGATCAATTTGATACATAATCGATTGAACTATCCGAAATACCCACTATTCAGAATCCAAGGGTTACACGCACTCGCGGTCGACCAAGGTCAAACAGGTTTCGGGCACAAATTGAAAATCTGGTACGAGGCCGGGGAAGAGGTCGGGGATGTCGTGGTAGAGGCACCAACCAACAAAATGCCCCATCTGGCTCTGATTGCATGCCACAAACGCAGGTTTATGGTCGATTATTGTTCAGGAGTTTATTTCATTTTTAAATTAAATTAAAATAACTAATCATATTGATTATTATTGTTTTGAAGGGATCTCAAACAGGAGATTATATTGTAATGGAATCCGGGAGTCAGCTTAGGACGGAGAGTGACAACCAGGGAGCGTCTGAAGAAATATAATGAAGTCAATTACAAAAATAATTAGTCTAAGCATTTTTATTGTTTGCTGCTATCCGAAGAGTTTATTTTGTTTTGTAACAAACTTATTTCCGTTTCCTATTTTCTTGTTGGGTTGAAACCGTAATATTAAATTTGCAAATTTTTCAAATCATACCCCTACTTCATGATTTTTGTATGTCATCTTATAATAAGTTGGCAGATTTTAAAGTTGCACTTGAAAACGGTGGACACATCACTTATTATCGAGAGTAGTCTAAATTTCTCATTGGTCAAATATTCCGTAATCTATTTGGACTTAAAACATAATGATATATTAAGAAAATTAAACAATGGGAATTTCTCTAAATGTTAAGAACAAGACAAATAACTAACGTACAAAATTTATAATAAATCTATAAATTTAGAAATAAAAAAGATCGTTTAACACCATCAACATATCTGGGAAATAGACAGTCTACATATCTCCTGATCTAGCCTGGCCACCAGCAATCGGTTGTTATTACGTCTACGAACACTTGGAAGAAATAAAACAAAATGCACATTGATTGTTAATTGAGCGTCACCAAACATCAGCTCTCCAATTGTAAGCTTTTGTAATACACTAGAGTGGATTATAACATGGACTTAGTGGCGATGTACTACTCAAAATTAGCAATGTCTCCCAGTTGATCATTGCATTATGTTTAGGAAAATGATTTACTCGTACAATTTTGGGGATAGAAACCCTAAACCCTCAAATTGAGAGTGTTAAATGACTATCTTACCCCCTGCTGGTATAAGGGATTCACCCAACTATAAGGGCAAAAAGGTCCGAAAAACTATTTTAGTCAATTTTTTAGCCAATAATTGTAAAATTGATTGATTAGGACTTTGCTATAGATATACTAACTAAAGCTTGTTTGCTAAATTCCACAATGCAATATTTTGTTTATATAACGGTACATTGTAGTATATACTAGTCGATGTGACTATACACTATAGTTTATTCCTAATGTTTAACATAATGATCTTACACGTCGACTACTATATGCTACAAAGTGAGTTATACGAAAATATATACAGCGAGGACGTCTTTATCAAACAAACTTTAGTTATATTTTAAAGTGTCATGGTTTAATTAAACTATATTAAAGTATGTAGGCATCCGTTTGTTATAAAAAATACTTAAAAGTAAATCATAAATAAATCTCCTTTCAAACATTTGGACCTCATTGTAATTATTTATTGGACTGACAGGGTTTCAATTTATATATTGTAATGGACCTAGGGTTCAAATTTATATATTGTATTGGACCTAGGGTTGTAATTTATACAAGATATCAAAAGCCACGTCATCAATCCGAATATACCCTAGAGGTTAATCTACACCGTTGATCTAAATACATCCGACGGTCATTTTAATTTGAATGCCACACAAAAAGCACACAACCATGATCTATTCTTACTATTTCTCATTACTTCTCTCCAACCTTTTCTCCATAAAATGTCAAGTTCATCTTTAAACAATGGAGTTAGGACTCGCGGTCCATCCAATGTTCTTCTCTGTCACTGTGATTTTCCAGCCCTTCTCATTACTGCTCACACGGAAAAGAATAGAGGGAAAAAAAATACTTTGGTTGTCATTTTTTCCAGGTAAAGAAGAATGAAAACCATTTTGATTTCATGTGTTCCTACCTTTTATGTTGACAGTATTTTTTTTTATAGGACTTGAATGCCAGATGTAATTTTTTTAGGTGGCTTGAGGATGAATACGAAAGATACATCGTTTATTCTGGAAGAGGGGTGAAGTGGATACAAACCGAATTTGCAGGGGTGAAAAACGAACAGGAGCATGTTCGAAAAATTGTTGAAGAAAAGAATAAGAGTCTAAAAATTATTACATTTTTCCTTATTTTAATTGTTCTTAATGTATGTTTTAAGACATGAACAGTCTATTAGTCTTGTATAATTTTTCCGTTTTGATCCATGTACGAGAAATCACTGGAACTATCTTGCTGTTCAAATATGAATCGGCAATGTGTGTGGGCTTTAAAATGGTGAAATATTTGAAAGGAAAATGATTCGTATCAGAGATAGACTGGTTGTCAACACAAACATAAATTATATCATGTCCAATTATTTCAACTCTATCACCGATAATGTTCTGTGGAATTGGGAATTGTAGAGTTGCAAATAGTCCTATCACAAATAGACTGGTTGTCAACACAAACATAAATTATTTCATATCCAATTATTTCAACTCTATCACCGATAATGTTCGGTGGAATTGGGAATTGTAGAGTTGAGCCTTAACTAGGTATTTGAACTGGAAAATATTTTTTTGTACAATGACTTAACCATAAATTTTACATACCAAAAAAAAAATTATTTGATAAATAAATTAAAGATTTAAGAAGTTTAGGAAGTTGACCACAAAACGGATGATCATTTGTCCAAAAAATGGGTTCTATTCTATTTCGAATGAGGTCATGTGGTGTCATAATAAATCGTTTAAATGCCTACCAACTACCCGCAATACATTTTGTCCCACTACAGACTTCTAGTCAGAAGACGCGTGTGTTGGAGACCAACCCAGTTAATGTCAGAGGTTAAAATTCTCGGTAATTTAAAAACCACCAAATTCTCAGATTTTATCTACTTAAGTGAATGAAATATTTTGCAACACTCACCACATTTAAGTAAACTGAAATAATGTGCAATTTTGATGAAGAATGACATTCGGGTTTGGATAAAATAAGAACCAAGTAATTTTATTTCCAGTTTTTAGTGTTGTTATTGATAAACATTTGACAAAGTATTAAGCAAAATTTGACTTGTGCAATATGTTTTTTGTTAAAATTCCGACAACCATATCATCAAGTCTTTTTGTTATAATTCCATGAACAAAATCTGCCAAGACATTTGATGAATGAAGGGCAGATTAAACAAGAAAAAAAAAGATTTTTCCATTAATTATGCCTGTAATATTTAATAGGAAATCGCCCCCATTAAGTCGTTTTGTTCTCTCATTTATTCTCACAGATTTGGTATTTTCCTCGAGCTCCCAAAAGACATTAACTCCTACCGTAATGATGTTTTATTGGTAAATGGGAGTGGATAGGATAGTTATTTAATGTTAGCGTGTTTAAAATTAAAGACCACAACATGATAAATGCCTGCTACCTAGACCGTTCGATCAACATATTTGACGGTCGGGATTACACTCTAGGGTTATTCCGGATCGATGACATGTTAACTAGCCACACTTATAAATTTTTTAACCCTAGGACCTTTATGCGTACTAAATTGCAACCCTAAGTACTTCTAATCTTTTACGTTGTGTAAATCTAAATTTTATGTCTTATAAAATTCGCTCGAATAGTACCAAAAACGTATTACAATTGAACCCAATATTAGTTTTAATATACCTATTGAGCCCAATTTAAATTTTAAAACATTCTGAGGTTGCCCCACAAATACTACTATATGTTCAAAAGTATGTTCTTCTAATAATTAGTGATAGTTGTTCATTTTATTACTTAGAAGCTCATTTAAATCAATACATAGACCAAAGTGATTTTGTTAAATCACATTTTTAATTCAAGATTATACAAAATATTAGTTAAATGAACTATATTGTTATAGACTACAACAAATATTCATTTTAATCAAAGTGGTGAATAGCCTACCCTTCAATGTCTGCAAAAGATAATTGTGTATGAATGTACTACTTAACCCCTATTTGAATTATCATATCCCAACCCATATATCCTATTTGATGTAATTTTTCCTTATGTCAGACCACTAACCCCTCCAATGTTCTTGTATTGAGGAAATGCGTTCCTGGAACGAAAACAAGTGTTCTTGGAAATAAAACAAGTGTTATTTTAGGAAGAACATGTGTTATTTCAATGAGAACATTGTTTTTTTAAGGAGAACATGTGTTCTTTGAGAGAGAACATGTGTTCTTTGAAAGAGAACATGTGTTCTAGGTATCAAAACATGTGTTCTACTTAAGAGAACACATGTTCTTGGAAAGAAAACAAGTGTTCGTGTAAAATTTGTCTGTGGGTTTTTTTTTTGGTAAATTCGTCGGTTACTTTTAACAAAATAATCTTACCCCAAAGGAGAAATTGCTATTAAATTGTTGATCCAACGGCCCTTAATGTCTAGCGCACAAAGCAGTAATTACCACTGGACTTGGATGATATAAACAACTTCCCCTAGTCACTTCAGCAGTTAATATTTTGCTCTTAGCCGATTTAGTCACCTCAACTTTGCTTTGGGTAGTGTAGCCATAAATTTAGTTCAAGACTTTTTAGCCATTCACGCCTTTTCACCTCCTAAGATCATCATGAACACACCCCCCTCCTTAGCATTCATGGCTTCCACTATTTGAATTATCATATCCCAACCCATATATCCTATTTGATGTAATTTTTCCTTATGTCATACCACTAACCCCTCCAATGGTCTTGTATTGAGGAAATGCGTTCCTGGAACGAAAACAAGTGTTCTTGGAAATAGAACAAGTGTTATTTTAGGAAGAACATGTGTTTTTTAAGGAGGACATGTGTTCTTTGAGAGAAAACATGTGTTTTTTTTTAAGGAGAACATGTGTTTTAGGTATCAGAACATGTGTTCTACTTAAGAGAACACATGTTCTTGGAAAGAAAGCAAGTGTTCGTGTAAAATTTGTCTGTGGGGGTTTTATTTTTTTTTTTGGAAAATTCGTCGGTTACTTTTTAACAAACTAATCTTACCCCAAAGGAGAAATTGCTATTAAATTGTTGATCCAACTGCCCTTAATGTATACCTCACAAAGCAGTAACTACCACTGGACCTGCATGATATAAACAACTTCCCCTTGTCACTTCAGCCGTTAATATTTTGCTCTTAGCTGATTTAGTCACATCAACTTTGCTTTGGGTAGTGTAGCCATAAATTTAGTTCAAGACTTTTTAGCCATTCGCGCCTTTTCACCTCCTAAGATCATCATGAACACCCCCCTCCTTAGCATTCATGGCTTCCACTATTTCACCTTCCATCTCTACCGCCATTAAGTTTATCTCCCTTGTAAATCAAATCCATTTATCTGAGAAGATATTTTGTGTACCAATTTAACGCATTAAGTATCAGGTTTAGGACAAGTTACATTGTTTACCTATAAAAAGGGGATAAAAGCTACTTGCAAATCACAAGATAAAAAAAACTTTGTCTATCACAAAAACAGTGTTAAATTAGTAATCCCAAACTTTGTATTTCAGAATTGTTTGTAATGGTAAATCGAAAAAACGGAAAAGAGCCAATGGAAAACCTTGAACCTACCAAAACATGTCAGCTTGAGTTCGCTGATGTTGATTATTTATTTGAAATCTTTGAAATTCGAAGGCTTTTAGAGTTGATGACGGAGGAAATTGGAACAAATGACGTCCGCAAATAATTGCCTCGGATGAGCATCTTTTGATCATTAGACGCATGTTTAGAATGATCACAAACCGACGGTCCTTGTCACCCCCTAGCCAGTCTGAAATGTCCTTCCACATCAAGACCATTAAAAACGAGATCCCCAACGTTCCCCTCCGGGAGATGTCTTCCTACCCGATTCCTAAACGGCGGTAGGGACCGTAGGAGATCATATCCCGTGTCTCGAAATCTATTTGGACGTGTTCCGGCCCAGCCGGTCCTGGCTTCAACAACTACTGCTCACCGTAGTTTTGAAGTAAATGGACCGGCATTGGTCCTTACCGGTTCACCAAAATCCCCTTTATCAGTCAGCACGCCACCCACCCAAAGGCACAACCCTCGTTTTTTCTTTGAGCGATCTCATGCTCCATCGGTCCTTCGACCTCCTGTTCGGGGGGAAAGTTCAAACCATCCTATCACCCCCGCATCTTCGCCACTAGGGTCACCACTGAACCCTATAATCTGCGATTCAAATGATAGTGATAGGATTTATGAGGTACCGTCTCACTCTTCTTCTGGCTATCAAACGGGATCTGAGGATGCATGGTGAGGTAGTGGGTGTGGTGCTTGGGAGCCTTCTGCATGGGGATAGCTGCATGGGGTGATGTGCATGGGAATAGCTGCATGGGGTGATTTGCATGGGATGATTTGCATGGGGTTTATTAGTTGTAATATTTCTCCTTTTTTTTTGTCTTCATATCAATCTTCATTTGCTGCTTTGTTATTTAAGCATTGTTATTTGCGTAACTTTAGTATTAATATGTCCACATCATTTTGTCATGTTTATTTGCACTTGATCTTTTTATTTCATCTTAAAATTTATGAAAACGTTAGTGAATGGGAAAATGAAAATTTGAAAGAACTATTCCAAAATTACCAGAATTCCAAAATTTATGAATGCACTAGCCATTTAAACATCCATTATCTAAGTGGAGTAAAAATATATCATATATAACTTATACAAATTAGTGGGGTAAATTTGTATACACAATAATTCACTGCAAAATTACTTCCTGTTTGGACCAAAAATTGGTTTTTAAAATTAGAAATACAAATAGTTTACAAAAAAGCTAGAATATTAAATACATATCCCCTACTTTCGGATTATGTTAATTGAATGTACATGTATAGATACAAAATTTTGTTACACAGGATTACAACCATTTAATATACAATTTTTACGACGCAACATCAATTAATCCGCTATAAATTAAAAAATTATTGCCATGTCCGATAAATGTAGTGTGGTTCATGTCTAATTAAATGTCATTTAAACATGAACCTGAATTTTTTGGCCTTTTAATTATGTTGTTGACGATTAGCACAAGTTATGATGATGATTGAGTAGTTTTTGTAAAACATGCCGAGACGGCAAAAAAATTATAGCAAAACGAAAAATTCATCCCATACCAAAACAAGCCATCGAAAATACAATGCATTGTTAATGCACACATTACATAACTAAAAAAACCTTATTAGGAATTTATAAATATACTTTACTTCTAAATCACAAGAACAGGCTTCACAAATAATATCAGCTTCGTCACTCTCAAATTCTTCTCATCCCGGATTCATTACGGGGTGACCTAATGTGCAACAAGTCGGAGGATCACCACTAACATATTTAGTACATGACCAATATGATACTGTGATACTTTTCAATTTCTCACGCCATTCTCTCACATTTCTCCTCAAAGCTTTGGATTTTTTCATGTTCCCCAATACACATATTCCATCTTCTTTGTACATGCCCCCGTTTAAGATTAAAAACATTGATTTTGCATATGGTGCTGCCAAACATCCCCCTTGTTCAGATTCGCCGAGGCAGACAATTACGTCTTCAAAAAAACCTCGAAAAAACAGATCCTAAACAACCATTACAATGCTATTTTATCACCATCATATTAGAAAATATACTTAAAAAGTATGAACATCCTAACTGTGATAATATAATTTTGTTCGAAATAAAAGAAAAAACACTGCATAAAAGGTTACTTTTAAGAAGTAGGGTTTTTTTTCCCTCAATACGTACCACTCCTTCCAAGTAAAGTGCTTCAGGGTTTTTACTTTCGACGCACTTCCTATAGAAGTCTTCATGTCCAACCCCGTATTTCCAGCGCCCAAATCCATTTAAAGACACACGTTGATAGATGAATTTTTCTTCTTCATCGGGTATGTTGTTGAACCTTTTACAACTACAAAGAAGGAGGATCACAGGAATAATCATGTCATACTCTTTTTAATAACCAAAAAAAATAAATTAATATATTGCTTACATCGATTTAGTATTCAATAGTTCCCCGAATGATGATTCTGCAACCTTAGCAACGATTTTGGTAAAAATTTCTTGAGGCAGTGATAGTAGCGAAACCATTGTACTTTAAACCGAGTTGATATGATTAATTTCGCACAAGATGAAATTTCTATTCAGTGATTTGCCGAAATGGGATTAAAACCAACCTTTTCGGAATCTGAAGAAAGGATATGAAAGATCACGAAGGGGTATGAAGGGAGATGAAAGGTGATGAGGTTATAAAAAGGAAGGAAAATGCAACTGGACATTCATGATTTACATTTAATGAAGGCAGTTGGGTGGGTCTCGGAACAATGCGCCTTGGTGCGGTGGGTTACAATTTTCTTGCAGGGTCGTCCATTCACTTTTTTGCTTTAGGATGAAATTGTGTATTAAATGAATAAATTCATGTGTCTCAAGATCAAGACTGTTAAAAAATCTCAACCAACGGCTGGAAGTGTGGAAAGCAGGTGCGCAGCATTTGTGTGTTCCGCACCTGATCCGAGTGCCTCGAAACTCATAAAACCTAATAGTGTTCAGTCACATCAGTAGATTTAGTGCATTTTAAGGTTATGGGACTTCATGGGGGTGATCTCCATGGTTTTTTTTACTAGTTGTAATAATTCAGCAGCTTATTATTGCCTGTTCTCATCAATCGCTAATTTTTTTAAATTTTATTACTGTTTTAGCTTAATTTGTTTACATTTACACCTCGTTTATGTCTTGTATATTTGCACATTTATTCTGAATTGGCAACGTTTCAAAATAAATATTTATTTTAGATCCTTAATATTCCTAAATTTTTCTGTTGATTAACAAAAATAAATGGCTCTTCCTGAACCAACCACCCCAAAAATAATTCCCAACATTTTTCATTCGAATGGATAATAACATCATAATTCTTGTTACCTAGCCAAAAAAAAAAAATCATAATTTTTGCAAAAATTTTAGAGAAACCATTGGTGATAATGATGATAGGTGCTGATGTTGGAAATTGAGGATAATGATGAATTTACAATTAATGAAAGAGGGGTAAATGGGTGTAAAAAAAAACAAAACAAAACAATTGAACACACAACCGTCAACTACTTTGGGTTACCGAGGAGGGCAGTCCGGTTCGTATGCGGAACAACTTTTTTTTCGCACGTGCGGAACATTATTAGCCGTCGGATGAGATTTTGAACGGTCCATATCTGGAGAGCGAAAACTTGCGACTGGACTTAAAAATAATAAAAAAAATTCTCTCTCCAGATCTGTTCCTTTAAAAAGGTAATCCGACGGCTGATATTGTTCCGCACGTGCGGACAAAAATCTGTTCCACATAGGAGCCGGGACGCGAGGCGAGACCCTAAACGGGTGAAAAAACCCAAAACGTCGCCTTTCTACCTCCTCCTTTCTTCTGCCATCGTCCTTGTTCCTCCACCATTTTTAATTTTATTGCGAAAAACTTGTATTCTTTCGGCAAGAACACAAATCCTTCACACAATAACACTTTTTCTTCATCTTGTTTCTACTTCTTCTCAACAAATCAAATAAAGCGATGACAACACCACCTACTACCTCTGCAGACACCACACAGAAACATAAATGGGAATTTCTCTGTTCGACAGAGAATATCATAGCTTTAAATGTAATTTTGTTGGAAAATCGAGAACAGAATCAAGGAAAACTGGATCTTTTGAAGAAGGCCGGATTTTTAGGCTTGACACAGTTGAAACTCTCTGGCTTTCACGAAGAATGGCTGAAACATGCCATTAAGCACTATGATGCATCTGCCAGATTAATCCGTCTTGGAAACGATAATGCCTTAACCATAACTGCAGAAGACGTCCAAAGGGTATATGGTGTGCATATGGGGCTTGAACCTGTTCCTTCTCATAAAGAGCTTGAAAAATTAATTTCTATAGAAAAGGTAAAGAAGTTTGTTGAGAAATTTTTGGGTCTTCCATGTTCAAACAAAGGATATGTAGCTGATCATACAGTATATGCTTTAATTAAATCAGAACTACATACGACAAATGAGAGATGGGTCACCTTATACGGGCTGTACTTATTCAGCCGTCTGTTTGTTGCCAACAACAGTGGAATGGTAAGTGTGCGTTATGCAATGCTTTTTAAAGATTGCAAAAACTACAACTGGGCGGTCTTTATTTGTGAATGTGTTCATGCGGCGCTTGAATTTTACAATCCAAAAGTGGTTGCCGGAACGCAGAGAACTTACAGAATTCCGGCAGACATGCACTTCCTAATGGTATGGTTGTTATTTATTCTGTTAACCAATCTTCTTGTTAAGGTAACATACGATATTGGGAACTGGACATGTGTTCTTGGAAGGAGAACATGTGTTCTTGGTAGGTGAACATATGTTCTTGTAAAGAGCACATGAGTAGTCTCTAAGAATCTGTTTGGTTTATTTGTGAAAATGTTAATGTGGGGCGAAATTTATATTAACACATTAATTGGTTCCCTTCAGGTACATTCTTTGGATTTCCTGACAGGAAACAATGTACAGGTTGAGGCCCATAGTTGTACAGTTTGGGACCGGGAAAATATGAATAGTATGATTAGTTTGCTTTTCCCAGACGGGAATTTCAGAAATTCTCGGGAAGCTCTCCTTCTCGCCAGCACTGAACAACGGCGAAAAACACAAAAGTTACAGGAACTACTGGCTCAAAGAAGAAGGCTTAACCATGAAATTGCGAAAAGGCAGAGTTTGCTGGTTGAAATAAACCAACAAATTAACAATTTGAGGGATTTTGTTAATGAGGACCAGTTGGAACAATCAGACGACAGCGCGCCGCTGGGTCAGTGGCCTGAGAATGCAAAGAGGGGAAGACAACACCAGAAGAGGAAGAGGTATCAGATGAGTGAGGCTGAGAGTGAGGGTGATGAGATTGGTGATGAGGCTGACAAAGATATGGATGTGGAGTTCACTGATGAAGAAACCGACTTAGCCCAATTTATGGTTATGAAACGGGCCGACGCAGTTGTTCGTGAGGTACTCCACTTTTACAAGGATGTAAGGTCATACATTAATTGTTTGTAATAAGCAAATGTGTTTTCAATTTCAGTACATTTGTTTTGCCTCCAGAACATATTTTATTACTATCAGAACACATGTTTTTGTATTCCGAAGACATGTTCTGTTTTTCAGAACCCATTTCTTTGAATAATTAAGACTTTATTCTCATGAATTAGTCTGGAGAAGAAGATGCTGATATGAGACAAGGGGACCTCGTTATGCCAAATTTTGAAACCCAGCCACCAAATCAAGCAAACACTATTGATTTTGAGGAAGTGGTAGAGGAGACTCCTGCACAGGTTGCGAGGAGTGACGTTGTTGAAGTAGAGGAGGCTCCTGCAGAGGTTGTGAGAAGCAGTAAGGTAAATGCAGAGACACCGACAATTCGTGTTTCCATTAATCCCGGTGATGTCTAGTCAGAATCGGTCAGCGGTAAGGTTGGCCCGGACAATGCGCAATTGGTGAAGGGCAACAGGCCAGTGATGCCCAACAGGACAATGCTCAAATCTCCATTCATTACTCAAACCAAAGATGATGTTAACCTGACGGAGAATGAGATTGCGTTGGTTGATTATGCATGGAGCGACGAAGATCTGTAAGTTCCTTTAACTTTTTATCTTATCGGACCTTCTTGGGCAGTTAACACAAGAACATGTGTGGTGAACACATGTTCTCGTGCAGTGAACATTTCTTCAAGTGTAGTGAACACATGGTCTCTTGCAGTAACATTTGTTCATGTATAGTTAACACACGCTCTTGATTACAAAACACATGTTAACACATGTTTTTAATTTCAGAAATCTTGTTATGTTTGATTTTGAGTGCGGATTGTTGAGGAGGAAGGATATGAGGAATTGTATGCCTGGGGTAGAATTTGTCGATGATGTGATTAATGCATTTGCCTATATCCTTAATGTTGAAGAAATTCAGGCTACAAGTGGCAAAATGAAGAAATTTTGTTTTACTACTTTGATTACGGTATGTGTGAGTGCTTGCCCTTGATTTATGCCTCTCAACTAAATTAATGACATGTATTATTGTATTTTCTGATTGTCT
This sequence comes from Vinca minor, assembly GCA_026122235.1. Classification (NCBI taxonomy): domain Eukaryota; kingdom Viridiplantae; phylum Streptophyta; class Magnoliopsida; order Gentianales; family Apocynaceae; genus Vinca; species Vinca minor. Next base: position 1,211,286 of record JAOCZM010000286.1, read on the forward strand.
TTTGAAGAGTTCTGAGGCTGGTATTTGTGAAGGAAAACTGCAAGGTCGGGCATTGCCAAAAGTATCCCAAATGGCCGAGTTTGTGGAACAACAAGTTATTGCAGGTCTTGATTATTTGCCAAGGGAAAAGGGCACCTGGGATCCGTCAGGTGTTGAAAGGGTAAGAATACATTTTATATTCGGGTCCTTTAAAAATAAAAATATATTATTTTCCAAGGACAAAGGTCCTCTTCAACTGAACACACGTTCTCTTCAAGTGAACACTTGTTCTCTTCCAATGAACACATGTTCTGTTCCAATGAACACATGCCATGCTACAAAAGAACACATGCTCTGTTTCAGAGAACACATGTTCTTCATAAGTCAAAACTTGTTTTTTTAGAGAACACATTTTGTCTTTCGTAGAACACTTGTTCTTTTCCCTGACAACGCTTGTTCTGAATTGTGACTATTTTGTTTTGTATTCAGTTCTTTCTTCCCATCGGTTACGGCGGACACTTCTGGCTATACGTGGTGGATCTCAAAACTAAAGAATTGTATATTCTTAATAGCTTGGTTGTCGATGAGGAGGTTAACAAGGTAAAGTACATTCCTCTAGGCCAAGTTGTGTTAGCTCATATGGGTGCATGGCTGAGGAATAAATTAAAACCTAACTACAACTTCAGAGGTTTTAAAATACAAAACGGCTAGGTTCCCATCCAATCTTCCTACGAAAAAAACTCCTGTGGGGGTGTGTGTTTGCAACGTGATGGAGCATTGGGTTGACCATATTCCTCAAAAATATTTTTCTATGTGGACGACTTCGTCACATTTAATTGTTTTGAGGAAGAAGCTGGTGGCTCGCATTTTGGGACACCCTATCAACAAAATTGCAGTTAATATTATGGAGCAAGCACAACGGAACTAGTCCAAAAAAAGATATTGAATGAAGATGTTTGTAATTTTATTGTTCGGTTGGTATTTTTACCCTTAACAGTTTGTTCATTTTCTTATTCTTACATTATACATTTTGTGAAGCTTATTTCAATTTTGGTATTGTAATTATGTAAACCTGTGTTCCTTTTGCCTAAATATGTGTGTTCCTTAGACCTGAACATGTGTTATTTCGACAAAAACATGTGTGCCTTAGACCAGAACATGTGTTCAGTTGCCAAAACCCTGTGTTTAGTATAACACAACATGTGTTCCGTATTGAAAAACATGTGTTCGGTCAACGCAAATATTCGTCCTGTTCATAAACACATGGGTTCTTTAGACCACTACATGTGTTCATAAGACCAGAACATGTGTTCAGTAGCCTAAAACATGTTCCATTTATGTGTTCAAATCGTGGATTCTAAAGCTAAAGATTTTGAACATTCTTTGTTAAAACGTGGTTTCATTAGCGAAAAAAATATGTTCTAATTAGTAGAACAATTGTTCCTTAGACGAGAACATGTTTTTTTTACGCTAATTTACGTTACTAGCAAGTTGATATGTATAAGGACCAATGACCTCAATACCATTCGGGCGCAAAAAAAAAAAAAAAAATGACCTCAGTACCAACAAGGACCAGACTACTCGGTCAAATCAATACATTCATTGCATTTAGGGTTAGGTTAAATGAAATAGAAATCCAAATTTTGTGGGAAGAGAGAATCGAAATCTTGACCTTCATATCCATGCATTCAAAATCCAAACCAAGAAGCCATTCATCTTAGACATGCTAGTTGTACGTGTTTGTCCTTAATATTTACTTGACCTTTACTTATTTAGTTGCTTATTTACTCCTACGACTTATTTATTTATTTAATTTTTTTGTAAATACTAATTATTTTGGCTAATGTTCATCGCCTTCAAGATTATATAACCGGAGTTGTGTCGGCGATTTACCGGAGTACAAACTGCGATTAACCTGAAAACTTAAGACTCTGCCGCCGTTTAACTGGAGTCCTGCCGGCGATTATCCGAAAATTTTGGCCATTTTCCGCAGTTTAACCGGAGTTTGCCGCCGGTTAACCGGGGTACTGCCGGCGTTTAACCGGCGGTTAAGGATCGTCTTCTTCTGGAAGACAACATGGAAAACCTTTGGAAGCTTGTTTATGAGAATAAAGAAGGAAGAAGGAGAGAGATGATATAGCATGATAGGTTGGTAGAGTAGGATATTTAAAAATAAATGTAAAATATTTTAAATCTTTCAAGTTACTGAAAGGGTATGATAGTCATTTTACACCCTCAATTTGGGGATTTAGGGTTTCTATCCCCAAAATTCTAGGAGTAAATCATTTTCCTATGAATAAAGACTAGCCACTTTGATCCTCAACATATTTTCGTATAGCCACTTTGGTCAAAATTCAAGTTTTTTAACTTATTTCATCACTAAAGTTTTTCCGGCCTGCCATTTTGGCCACTAAAGTTTTTTTAACTTTTTTCATCACCAAAGTTTTTTAAGCCTGCCATTTTGGTCATTAAAGTTTTTTCGGTCTGCCATTTTGGTCACAAAAGTTTTTTCATTCTTCCATTCAGGTCACTAAAAAACTTTGATCAAAATGGCAGACTTAAAAAACTTTAGTGACCAAAAAGGCAGGCCTAAAAATTTTTAGTGATGAAAAAAGTTTAAAAAAAAATTAGTGACCAAAATGGCAGGCAGAAAAAACTTTACTGATGAAATAAGTTAAAAAACTTGAATTTTAACCAAAGTGGCTAAACGAAAATATGTTGACGATCAAAGTGGCTAATAATTCATATATATATTGTAAACAGAAAGACTGGACTTCGACTCAAGCCCAAGTACATGGCTAGGCCCCTAACTTTTTGCATATAATTGGGGTTGGCATGGGCTTGGCCCTGTTTTTTCATTTCAGTCATGGCATGCCACCCGAATTTGGTGGACAAACATTTTTGTCCGTTCTGGGTCCATAACGGAAGTGGGACTTCCGTCCCGGCTGACGTGGCAGTTTTTCCCACGCGCTTTGCCACGTGTCCAGGACGGAAGTCCCACTTCCGTTACGGACCCAGAACGGAAGTCAAACTCTCAGTTTTAAAAAAGAAAACCCTTCTTCTTCCCCCCCCCACCGCGATTTGCAAGCTTTTGTCTCAAAAAAAAAAAAAAAGCTTTCCCTCCCCCTCCCTCCGCTGCAACTCCCTCCCACCGCCGCCGCCGCACCGCCTTCCGCTCCAGCCGCCGCCACCGTCAATCATCCCCACCACCACTCTCTCTCTCTCTCCCAAATTTTTTAAATTTGGAGGTATATTTTTTTTGTTTTAATTGATTTAATTTTTTTAAAGCTATAGTTTTAAAATTCAATTTCCAATTAAAAATGTATTTATTTTTTGTAAATTTGATAGTTATATATTTATGTGAATTTGATATTTTTGTATTGTTGTGAATTTGATAATTATGTAACATAATTGCAATGTTGTGAATTTGAAATATATTTGTATTTTAATTGCAATTTTTGTGAATTTGATATCCTTATGTATTTTAATTGCGATTATGTGAATTTGATATTGTTATGTACTTTAATTGCAATTTTGTGAATTTGATATTTATGTATTTTAATTGCAATTTTTGTGAATTTGATATCGTTATGATTTAAGTGCGAATTGTAATTTTACGCATATGTTATTGATAAAATCCCACTGTTTTTATTATAGATGGCTTTTTCGGCCCACCTTATGCCCGGTCCGTACGATCCCAGTGTGTTGAACAAACACACGTCACATAGATCACTTAGGATTTGGTGCGGGGATGTAATCCTAGACAAAGGTTTGAAGGTCATTAGCTATGACGGGAGTTTTTTTGAGGCATACCGACGCGAGGGCAACCGGAGAGTGCTAGATCTCATTGACAGTATAGGTTTTGGGGGTTGTTGTCGGATAGGTAAGATAAAGATAGACCACGCACTGATCACCGCATTAGTAGAGCGGTGGCGCCCCGAGACGCACTCCTTCTATCTGCGATGCGGTGAGGTCACCATCACCCTAGAGGAGTAGGATGCCTCCTAGGACTGCCCACCGTGGGCCACGTGGTGTCGTGGAATGAGGATTACAACATGACCAAGCGACAGTGGATTGAGCGCGTCCACGATATCCTAGGATTACGCCCCCCCACCGAGTCAATTAAGGGTAACGCCATCCAGCTTGCAGAGGTGTACGCCCACATTTCTGAGCCCCTAGGCGAGGATGCCACGGACCTCGCGGTTGACCAGCGGGCCCGGGCCCTGATTTTCCTCTGCATGGCCGCTTTCTTTTTCCCGGATAAATCCGGGTCGCGAGGGAACATACGCTATCTCTTGTTCATCAGCGACGGAGATCTCGCCCACGACCAGCATTCCTGGGCCAGCGGCGTCCTGTCCTACCTCTACCGCCAGATGTGCATCACTGCACAGGCCGTCTCTAAAGACATGGCTGGCTGTTTCCTTTTGATCCAGATTTGTTGTAATTTTTAATGCGTTTTTATTGTTTCCCTGCATTTTTTTAAATATCTGATGATTAATCCGTGTTTGTTTGTACCAGTTGTGGGCGTGGGAGCGCATATCATTTCTCCGGCCGGCGAACCGGGGAGATATTATGAATGAACCTCCCGCGGACGGCCGAGCGTACGTGGCTCGTTGGAATACCGCCCGGAGTTTCAAGAACACGCCGAAATCTCAGCTTACGGTGTTTCGCGACCAAATAGACCGACTGACGGACGCTCAGGGGGTAATTAATTTATCTGCCAATTAATTTTTTTTATCTGCGCAATTAATTTATGCTAATGTATATTTTTTTTTGACAGTTCATGTGGAGGCCGTACCCCGACTGGGTTATTGCCGTCCGGGTCTCTCGCGATGAGGGCTTCCTGTCCAACTGCCGGGCCCGTACGCCACTCGTGTGTTTCGAGTTGGTTGAGTTTCACATGCCGGACCGGGTTGCTAGGCAATTCGGGTTCCAGCAGGTGATACCAACAGACTCAGTGGCGGAGGGTACGACAGAGGGCCAGGACGTCCACACCAACACGGCGGGACCTAATATGAATTGGGAGAACTTGCAAAAAGCCTACGTAGCCATGTGGGATGACCGAGATGATGCACTGGCGAACGCTGTCCCGATCCCTGGTAATGTGATCTTACCAACCCGTGAGTACATGGATTGGTACAATTGCATCACCGTGCACCTCCTTACAAACCCACGCAACAGGGATGCCGGTCCACTCCCGATGGGCTTTCAACCCATCGCGCCTTCCGAGGACATTATTGTAAGTTTTGTTTGTCTACATTGCTTTTCCTTGTTTATAATATACTGACACGAGAATTGATGTTGCAGGCGGATGCCAACAGACTCATACTGACGGAGCTCGATAAGCCGGCTTCCAACTCAATCGGCCACTACAGGTCCCTAGTCTCCTGGGCTTCAAAGACAATAAAAGAGGCGTTCGTGGCGGTCGGGAAGTCCCTGACCTGCAGATCGAGAGCTGCGGATGTGGCAGAGTCGGCTGTTCTAGAACCGGTGATGCAGCCTAGGGAGCATGTTTCGGCCCGGTCCCAAAGGGGAAGGCAAGGTACGCGGAGGCAACGGGATGCCGCGCGGGAGGACTTGGCGGCGAGGCGGCAACGAGCAGTGGCGGCCCCTGGGCCGAGCTAGCTGCGCGGCGGATCGAGCCACGATCTCAGACACTGACACACGATTTCCCAGTCGAGGCGACATACCCCCTCCCACCCCGTTTTGAATACCAATTTGCATCACCCGGTACTTTTTCAGCTGGTATTCAGACGGGTGGGGATCCTGGTGCCGGGCCCTCTACATCTGCAAAGTCGGGCTTCTACTCGGGAGGGTCGCCTTCGTACAGCCTGCACATCACTGAGACGCAGCAGCAGACTCCGTTGTCGATGCCGCTAAACCCCGATGAGCAGATATTTATCGACCACGAAGGCGCGGAGGTCATCACAACCAATTTTGGTAGCGCCGTGCGTGTGAGAGATGGCAGCATTTACTTCCTACGACCAGCCCCGAGACACACCGTTCCGTACACACCTTCGGCGCCGTAGATAGGTTTTCATTTACGTTGTTTACGTTTCGTTTATTATAGTTACGAAAAATGTTAATTATTTTTCCGTTGTAAAATAATATTCCGATAATTCTGTTGCTTTTTTTTATATTAATATACAATTTATTCATTTTCTTGCTCAATTTTTAGTAAGCATTGTGTTTTGGAAATATTGTTTTTGATTCTTGTAATACTAACACATCAGAAAAATAACCTTTGAAAACGGCCGAACTCAGAAAAAATAACTAAGTGTTTTGTGGCAAACACACTGCCGTTACGGACTTCTGTTCTGGGTCCGTAACGGAAGTGGGACTTCCGTCCTGGACACGTGGCAACGGAAGTCCCACTTCCGTTATGGACCCAGAACGGAAGTGGGACAAAAATGTTTGTCCACCAAATTCGGGTGCCATGCCATGACTGAAATGAAAAAACAGGGCCAGGCCCATGCAAAGCCCACATATAATTCATGGCACAAGGCCCATGTTTTGATCAGAATGACCACAGATTGGGCAAAAAAAAAAATCCTTTATCCTTATAATTTGTTCATTCTTTAGTACATCAATAAAAAATTATCATACGCTAATTTTTTTTCTTGAGGATTACACTATTTATTTTATGTTATAAATTTTTAAATAAAATATTAGCACTTTACAATTTCTTATTAATAGGAAATTGAATTGGATACAGAATAAGGACGGACAATTCTTACTGAAAAAATTGGTAGAAACTCCACACATACTCCCATTTTTGTTGGGCATTTTTTTTTTCTTTTGACAATTTCAAATTCCGGGAATCCGACTTCTAGTAGGGTTCTCCTCAGCCAACATACTTGCCAAAAATCAAGAAAGCATTTTTCCAGTTTTAAACCCAATAAGTTAGATCAAGTCAATGACTTCTTAATCTTCGTAAAACTTTCATAAGTGACAAATTGAGAGGGAGTATATCATAATAGCTAACGCATGTATTGTATACACTTGCACATAAATCATGCAATTGATATTGGAAAATCTACCTCATCTTACATAGAGAAGAGATGAATTTGGATGGTCTCCTCTCCATTTTGCAGCAAACTTATTACTAGCAGATAGGACTGTGGCCACCAACACAAGTTGGTTTAGTTGGTAAGGATTTGGAACGTCCTTACAAGGGTCAAGTGTTCAACTCCCGCTACCGACGTGAGGGCTGTGTTGGTGGTTGATTTGTAAGTACCCTTGTAAGCGACATATGGTCCCTATGGCCTGTCCTAACCGTGGTGGTGACCGGAGCCGAACCTACCAAAACTATTTTTAACCAAAAAAAGATAGGATTGTGGCCTATTATGCATGGTTCGAATTCATGGCTAGTTGGAAAAGAGAAACGCGGGAAAGTAAAATTCAATGCCAGGACCGTCCTTTTGGGATTGGTCCCGCAACGCTTCAAATGAATTAAGTTGGGCCTACCTCAATTGTGTAGGGTGGAAGTGAGTTGAGACAGTTCGTGAGTAGCTCATGATTCGATTCGATTCGATATTAGCTCGACGAGCTCAATTCACGAGCCAAATGAGCAATACACGAGTCAAGATTTTTGACTCATCTAAAATGTGGGGCTTGGCCTTAGACTGGCCATGGTTTGGCATAATGAGCCAACCATGACAGTCTTTTTTTTGGACAAATATTTTTGGCCATAATGGATTCCCCAAATCCGTTTTGAGTTGAGAACGGATTTGGGGAATCCGTTCTCAATGGATGTGGCATTTCTATACGCGCTTCGCTATGTCAGGCGAGAACGGATTCCCCAAATCCTTTTTCAATCGGCAGTAGCTATGTCAAAAAACACTTCAATGTTTTTAATCAATATCAGAATTGGCAGTAGTTATATGCCAAACGCACATCAATTTTTTTTTGCAGTGACCATGATCCCTTTTGTTTTTTTCCTAAAAATTGTAGAGTCCATATTTTACAACAAGCTCCAAAATCTCTAAAACAGAATATTATTAACTCAAAAAAGTGTACAAATTTACTTTAAAAACATTAACTTTACTAATAAAATTGTAAAAACGAATCGTATGTAACATAAAATAAACAAAACAAAATAAATTTCTCAAAATAAATTAAGTGTCTTCTCTGCTGGTCCGCCGGTGTGTATAAAACCTTCCTTTGTGGGTTCTTCCTCAGATTGTACGTGTTGTCATCTCTCGTTCTTAGGGCACTACCATACTTGGTTTCTATGAACTCCGCGCCTTCGGTGTCGACACGTACAGACTTCTCAGGTGACTCTGGCGGGAGCAGTGGATCATCTTGTTGAGTTCGTATCTCATCAAGTCCTACGCTGTACGAGGGCCCGAACCAAATTGATTACCATGTTGTCCAGATGTAGAGGTCCTCGCAATACGATGCCCCCCGAATTGAAAGCCCTACTGATCCACACTTTCCGGTGACCAAATGATGTTGCTCGGCGACTCGTAAACCCATTGGAAGGGTATTTCAGACACATCCCTGCGAACTTTCGTATGAGTCTGATCCTCAGGTGGAGGTGGAGCTCCGATATCTCCGTCGGGCCGCATACGCCATATCGTATCATAATGCTCCTGTGTACCCCGGCGATACCGACGCCCACCTCGCTTCCCACGCTAACTCCTACCTTCAACATGTTGTCTCGATTGTGTCAATGGTCGCTGAATGACAGCCTCTGAAATGTCGGTAGAGCGCGGTCTGCACGAAACTGCTTCCCAGTCGTCTCGAATGTATATTTGATGACTTTTCTCGCCCAGGTGATCATACTTTTGTACTGGCTTACAAAATGGTATGTATTTTCAGACTTCTCGTATGTCTCGAGAATTCTTTTATTTGACGACGTCTGTAATTAAAAATATTACACAATCAAAAAATGATAATAAAATTTAAAACAATAAAATTTATTACAAAATGAAAAATAACTTACAAAAATATGTTCTGCTGTGGCGTTATGTTGAAAGCCCATTGGGAGGTGCGAAGTGTCCTTATTTTTTGGGTTGCTAATAAGGAGGATGGTAATATTCATGTACCAGGCCATGTACTCAAGGCTTGGTAAAATAACACTACCTGCAACTGGAGCACTTTCCACGATTCTCTCGAAGCGTTCATGCCATAACTTTATATAATCCATATGGACATTCTCTTATTTCCTGTTCGAGAGTCCTCTGAGTGTGTGGACGTCCTCACCCTCAACTATCCCGTGCCCTATGACCATTAGCACATGTTGTACGTTTTATATAATTTGAGCATGTCATTTGAATAGTTAATTTTTCTTTTGAACATCAAATATGTGATTTGAAGTAAAACTCATTAGCTTATGCAGTTACTATTCTGATTGTCCATAGTTTTATGTAACCTTTTTTTACAATGAAATAAAATTAATATGATGTTTGATTGATGATTATGTTTTACTGATCATGTATAATGGATACAAATCATATCATAGATGCAATATATTGGGTATATTGTATCAGACGTGATCTATTAGAGAAGTAATACTTTATGGTTATTTAGTCATAAATATTACTTCATCAATACTATTTGGAATTCTTAGACCTTATGTCTCCATCATTTCCAGCATGAATGGAGCTACGTTTTGACTCAGTCGGACGTTACTTTTAATCGAGTAATTAATACGACTGATGATCGGATGTAGTATCCTATCATGGTTTGATTGTGAGGCATTATAAGGGATTTGTCCTTCTCTTATTAGAGAGAGAAATCCATGGGCCCCTCGATAGGGAAAACTGTTTAAATGCATGACCATACTCAAATGTATTTAATAAAGTGGTTATTAAATACTATTTGTTGGAACAGTCTACCTGGAGATCGAGCATTTTATAAGGGTGACAACTACCATGCCTTATGCTTAATTTGGATATCGCGAGACAAAGGGATTAAATAGTGGATTGATATTAGGTTCCACCGTACATTCATTCACTTTGGGTAGTCACAATGTCCTGTTAGGGACCGCTTACTACTACTAAGTGTAGTTTCATTGCCATTGTGATATGAACTTACAAGGTCACACGCATAGATGAGTCAACGAGATTCATGTCCAGTGTCAATGAATATAGAATGTGTCTAGGTTTATTGTATCTGACATTTGAGAATAATAAAATGTTATTATTCGAATTAGAGTTTAAGGAGGGGCAATTTTTGTATTTGGTTTTCGCTGAGATTACGTGGGAGTTATTATGCGATAAAGACTCCCACCACCATAAGAGATTGACAGGACATGGGAGTTGATTTTCGAAACAAACTCTCACACCTATATAATCTCTTTTGGCTGAAACCCCAGTGTTAGATTTTATAGAGCCGCAAAACCCCAATTCCCGAAATCAGATTTCTGCCCTTCTCTTATATCTAGATTCCTGAAACTCAGAAACAAAGAGCTAGCACTCGCTGCTCGTTTCGTCGTGTGGATACCGGTAGAGAGCAATTCAGCAAGGGAAGGCTATTGGTGGCAGCAACACAGCATCAGAAATCAAAACCATTAACCGAAAATCGTAAGTAATTTTCGTCTGTTTTTCGATTCATATTGTTTGAGAGGATCCTTCAGGGGAGGATTCATGGGTGTTTAGAACGAGTTTCTGCCCATGAATCCCTTTACCATCTGCCCGTATCCAAATGGTCTCATTACTTTATCATGTAGATGATACTCCACTATATCATAACAAATTAGTGGTACTCGGGTACGCACAGTTAAAAAGAAATCGGTATCCCTTGCTACACTTTCTCCAATAATTGGGTTCGGGTAAGGTCTCCATATAAACTGTAAAATAACATTAACGAACATTTAATTTAAAGAAAAACAAGTTATATAATTAAATAAAAATGTACAAGAACACTAAATTTAACTTACCCATTGTGTTTCGTTCATCCCGTTTAGTTGATCACGAAACACCAAAAACTGATTTTTTGGAGTATTACGGTAACTCCAGGCTACATTACATCTTGCCCTGAAAGCAGCACTAGCGAGGATACCATCTGGAACTTCACCTCGATTCTCCGGACGGAGACAAGAAATGCGCTCCCATGCCCACAATTGTTCAAACAAATAGTATTAATTATTAAATATTAAAATTAATTATTAAACATAACAGTTTGTAGAATTTCAATTATTAAACACTAAAATTATGTGAATGAGCAAACAGCAGTCGACGATGTTCTTTGAACAAGTCTTACATGAAATGCACATCTTCCAGTACAAATATGCTAAGACACCGCTACCCCAAGAATTCGTATCATTCTCCAGATTCTCGAGTATGAGGAGATAACGCATGTGCACTTGGGAAGCCGACATATCTACGAAAAGCAAACTACCCATTATAACGAAAATCAAATCCCTCGCCCTCTGCTCAACCGCCAACGGAGTATCATACTAGCCTAGTGGGTCACAAATGTGAGCATAAACTTAAGAAAGGTTGATACGGTTTCTCTTAATAGAATCATTACTAGGTTGAAAACCTAAAAGTGTCAATACAATACCAGACCATTGTCGTACGACCAAATTGTATTCATCACCCCACGTCATCACACTTCCCCTAGTAGGTAGTCCAAGAAGACATCCTATGTCCTCTAAAGTGATAGTCGTCTCTCCTGCAGGTAAGTGAAATGTATGAGTCTCTAGGCCCCATCTCTCAAATAGGGCAGTCACTAGAACATGATCTATCTTGATAAATCCAATCCTAGAAACTCCCACAAACCTACGTCGTCTATGAGCTTAATGAGGGTAAAGTTCGTTTATCTCCTATATGTATCATAAAACTGACCGTCACTGCGAATCATTTTTAAAGGGGTATTTAGTGCGTCAGTACCGTGTCATATTCCTAATGACCTATGATATGGCTGTTTTGTCAAAACAGTACCATCTAAAGGATCGGGATGGAGCTCATAAGGTGTAGACCTCTATACACAAACAATTGACATCAATTCCCACTTAATTAACATCAAATTAAAAAAAAAAATAACATCAATTTAACATATTTTCTCAAAAATAACATACAATTAACAAAATATTCTTCAAATTAACATAAATTCCAAAAATCAATATCAATTTAACTAACTAAATTAACATAAATTCCCAATATCAATATCAAATCAATATAACAAAAATTGCCAATTTAACAAATTATACAATTTAACAAATTATTCCAAAAACTTAACATTGAAATTAACAAATACTACCCAAATTTATGCAATTACATACAATTCATAAAATTTAAATCTCCGTATTAAAAAAAATTAAAAAAAAAAGATTTTACCCTAAATCTATTGTTTGAGAGATGAAAAGGACGAGGTGGCAGCGACGGCGTTCCTTGTAGGATGTGGGGGTGGCGGCCGGAGTTAATGATGGTCTTGGAGGAAGGTGGCAGAGTGGGGGGAAGGGCGTTCTTTTTTTTTTTTTTTTTCATACTAAAAACGCAAGGAAGGAGAAGGGAGGAAGGAGAAGGTTATTCGTTTGATTTAGGGCAAGTTTGATAACGGTTTTTCAAATCCGTTCTCACTTAAGAACAGATTTGGGGAATTCGTTATCGCCGGACGTGGCTAAACGTGTATGGAAATGCCACATCAACCGATAACGGATTTGGGGAATCCGTTTTGACAAAAAAATGTTGTTTGAAAAAAAACTGTCATGGTTGGCCCATTATGCCAAACCATGGATAGTTTAAGGCCAAGCCCTAAAATGTGAGTCAGGCTTAAGTTTAGCAGAGTTCGATGAGTCATGTCTCAATATATATATATATATATATATATATATATATATATATATATATATACACACACGCACACGTGTGTGTGTGTTGAAACAAAGAAACAAAACAATTACAAAGAAAAAGGCTAGTCAAGGACAACAAGTATAAGAAATGAAAAAAAGAAAAATTCACGATCCTTTAATAATCTTTTTGACTTCTTAGTAGTCCAAATTTCATTTGATGAGTGGAAAATTCTAATATTGGATCGGGTTTATGTTGGACATTGTGGTTCAAATTAATCCATGGAAAATAAATATTTAAAATAATTTGTCTATCTCCTGATGTGGAGAATTCTGAATCACAACTTCACAAGCTCCATACCAAAAGTGTTCTTGATGAATTCACTATTCTCATCCAAGGAAACCGTCTTGACAATCATCGTCAAAGTGTTTTCTTTGAAAAAATATACTATTTATTATTACCAAAAAGTAAAAAGGTTAACGATTTTACTCTAATTTTCTATAAGATTTCTTGGGGCTATGATATTAAACGCCTCGTATATATTATTTAAATTCTTATTATTATTTCTTTGCATTTATATTTAATCATATTTTATGGCACCATATTTTTTTGTTAATATTTATATATTAGTTTACAAATGAGCTGATTGAGCTGCTCGTATGCTATGTGTGAGTTTAGCTTGAGCTGAGCAAAAATTGAGTGAGTTGATCCTAAGCTAGTTTTAACTTAGCTCAACTTAACTCATTTCCACTCCAACTTAGATGAGTTCCTTATTCCCATCCAAGATAATTGTATCAACAATCATCATCAAATAGATTTTTGGAAAATTCTAATATTTATTATTACTATAGAAATAGGTTAACGATTTTACTATGATCTTCTTGGTGTATTAAACACAGTGTATGTCATTAAAATTATTATTATTATTTATTTGAAAGAATATTGACACGAGGTTTTTCTTATTTTTTTATTCTTTTTTTAAATTTTATATATTAGTTAAAAGTGAGTTGAATTGAGCGTCTTGTGAGCCAGATGTGAGATAAGTTTGTGTGGGCTCCACGTCAAATATAAGTATATCTAGTTTTAACTCAGCTCAATTCAGCAAATTTTCACGCATAGAGAGATATGATTCCACGCGGTTAAGGTTTAGAATTCCATTTCTTTTGTATTTACAATAAAATTTTAGCTGTCAAAATAAATAATTTTAAAAAAGTATTTTAATTTTAACCATCAGATAAGATGGTCCAAAATTCTATCCAAATGGCCTGGAACGAAGACAAGGGCGGGGTGGTAATCGCCTCCCGAGATTTTTTTAAAATACTACTAGATATAGTAAATTTTATATGTAGTTCGAAATATTTTATCAAATTTGTCCACAACATTTTTTTCCAATTTTTATATATAGTTCGGCATATTGTTGCAGGTTTGCACCCTAACATCAAATTTCTGGTTTCGTCCCTACAAATGGCCCTTCGCAACTTAACGAATTTTTTTTTTTTTTTTTGCTAAATAAGAATTTACCCATTAATCATAAAATAGCCAAGGCTATTACAATCTAAAGATAAAATGAAAATACAAGAAAAATAAAAGTTATACAATGGTGTAGACACCATGATAACAGATAAAAATCCACACACTGAACTAGGTAAACAACACAAAAAATAGTAGAAAAAATAAATACATGATAAAATTCTTCGCAGCAGCTTCTCTGAGATTCTGAAACAACAGTAGCAAGCTCAGTTTCAACACTTTTCTTAGAAATCAACAAACTTTGAGATCATGGACATATTAACCGTCCCATAAATTTTTTGGAATGATGAAGAAAATCTATTTCTTTGATTTTTGTTGTGTACTTTTCAGAAAACCACACATGTGGCTTCTACTGAATTAATAGCCATTTTGGTCATCAACATAGTTTCGGGTTGCCACTTTCATCCTTTTTATTTTTTTTTTTTTTTAACTTTTCACATCCCCAATATATTTTCAAACTACCATTTTCATCCCCAATATATTTTCAAACAGCCACTTTCATCCCCAAAAAAATTTCAAACAGCCATTTTAAAAAGGATGAAAGTGGTTGTTTGAAAATATATTGGGGATGAAAATGGCAGTTTGAAAATATATTGGGGATGAAAGTGGCTAAAAAAGTTAAAAAGGATGAAAGTGGTTGTTTGAAAATATATTGGTATGTGAAAAGTTAAAAAGGATGAAATTGGCAGCCCGAAACTATATTGATGACCAAAATGACAATTAATTCGGCTTCTACTAGACAAATTGGATATGGAGCGATGGGAATGTCACCCTTAGCTATCAATTCTCAGTAAACTTGGAAGTCGTCTTAATAGACTTCTAACTAATGTCATCAATTCTCAGTAGACTAGGAAGCCGTTTCAATAGACTTCAAACTAGACCCAGTCCGGCTCCTGTGCGGAACAGGCAAAAATCCGCACGTGCGGGCACGCTGAGGGTAGTCGATTCGTTATCCAGATGAATCGACGGCTGAGATTTAAAAGAGGATTAAAAGGGTACATACGTAATTTCACAAATAAATAAAAAAGAAAAAAAGAGAGACACGCAACCGTCACGTCGGTTGGGTTACCGAGGTGAGAGAAAACGGCAGAAAAGTCAAAAAGGCGCCTTTGCATGTCTTCTTGTTAAAAAAATTTACATTTTTTTTAAATTTTTTTACATGTTTTCTTGTGCAGAGAACACGTGTTCTTGTATTCGGAACACCTGTTCTTGTTTAATGAACACATATTTTTTATTAGTGAACATATGTTCTGTTCTGATCAATAACTAATTAATGAATGTTATATCTCTTTACTTTTTTCTTAATATTTTTTCTGGTGAAATTTTTTGGGTCCGTGGTTTGAGATTTAGCTTAACAACTATGTTGGTTAAGATATGCTCTCATATTTGCCGAATCAATTTTTGAAATAAACAGGTGTTCACACTCAATAAATATGTGTTCTTATTCTCAGAATACATGTTCTTGTGTTCAGAACACATGTTCTTGTATTCTGAAAACTTGTTCTTGTGTTCTAAACACATGTTCTTGTGTTTTGAGAGTCCTAAACACAAGTACTAGTCAGCATTGCCTGTAAAAACATGTGTTCAGTAGGCAAAAACATGTGTTCTTGGTAAAAGAACGTGTGTTCAGTAGACAAAAACATGTGTTTAGTAGACAAAAACACGTGTTCTTTGAAAGAGAACATGTGTTCTTGTTAACAGAACATGTGTTCTTCGTAAGACAAATGTCTTCTTGGTAAGAGAACATGTTTTTAATTAGTGAAGATATGTTCTGTTCTGATCAATAACTAATTAATGAATGTTATATCTCTTTATTTTTTTCTTATTGTTTTTTCTATAGAGTAAGGGTTTGATTATTGTTTTTTTTTTTTACCGGGGGGGAGGGAGGTTATGGGAATCGATCACGGGTCTTACCCCTGTGAAGGAAGGACCTTACAACCAGGCCAACCTGATTCCCATAGAGTTTGATTATTGTTAATGATATTAAATTGAATGTTTTGTATGGTAATAGTTTACAGACAATTGTTGTAGCTAGTGACAATATATTGTCTAGGATTTTTATCATTTATTCATTGATCTAAACAGTGATTCCTAGTTGAGAGTTTTAGAATATATAATACAGTGTCAAATTAAATATTCATATTTGAATAGAATAATTGACATTAAATAGAGAATATATCAATCGGGAGGATTCAACGGACAAAATTATTAAGCCGATTCAATGAAATCTAGGTTTCAAACTCGACTCGAACATCAAACTAAAAAAGTTACAGGGTGAAAGGTTAGTGATCGGATAACTGGGAGAACCGCGTAAATCTTGTTGTATCTTCATTATTTGCTTGTGTGCTTATATAGTTATAATTCTTTTTTTTTTTTTTTTGCTAAGTTATATAGCTATAATTCTTGGAAGTATAATTTTCTTACCAATCTGGATTATATGCGGAACAATTCTTTTTTCCAGTACATACGAAACGCCTCAAAACAAGTGTTATGAGGCTTAGAACATGTGTCTTGAAGCTCAGAACAGTTGTTCTAAATGGAAAAAGGCTAGTGATATTGCCAATGCAAATTTCCTCCTGCCAAGGCAATTTTAGTCTAAATGACCAATCTACCCTCTTGTTAACATTAATCTCTCTCAATTAGTTTATCTTTATAATATTTTATTTTTCTAATCTATTCACACTTAATCTTTAATTTTATATCTTATCCAAAAATAAACCCACGACCTCTCCATTTTATTCTTCCCTAATCTATTCCACTAAATCTCTAATGTTCTCTCTTATAATAGTAGTAATTCACAAGAAAAACAAAATACACTATAAATTCTTTTTACAGATGAAGTAAGTAGAAAAGATAATCAAAGTTGTATTGCTATGCACTATTATTTTACAATTTTTTCTTTCTTATTAGTTGTAATGATGAAAACCTTAGATCATGAATTTCTTTTGGTTTATATCATTTGTTTTTTTTCTTGTGAAATTCTTGCACTATAAAAGAGAGAAAATTAAAAATTGAGTGTGAATAGATTATGCAAGAAAATATTGGAGAGATCGTGGTTGATAGTTGGGATATGAGAGAGAAATTTAGAGATTGATTGTATATAAATTATGGATACAATATGGAAGAAAATATTAGATAGAGAAATTAATTGTGAGAGGTTAATATTGACCAAAAGGGTATCTTGGTCATTTGAAGACAAATTGTCTTGGTAGAAGGAAATATGCCTTGACAATATCACTAGTCTTAATTTATAGAGGTTGTACTGATAATATATATTAGACTTAATTTTGTAATCGTCTCCTTAAAATAAGAGTAAAGATTGAATTTTACACTTAATACCTTAATTACCTCACTAAAACAACCCATTTAAATATTTAAAACGAAAAATGGGCAAACATTTATCTAAAAAATGGAACTTACCAAAACAACTTCTCTTTCTTTTTTTTTTCTTTCGATTTTCCTTTCTTTATAATGTTTAAATTTGAGGACTTAGGCATCAAACAGTCTCATACTGTATCATTTTTTTGTGATAGTTCTAGTGCTGAAAAACCTTTTTTTTCATAAGCGCACGAAATATTTGGAGATTGACTGTCATATACTCTCTTCGTTCCTAATTATCTGTCATCTAGACATACTTTATCAGTTTTTTTAATTATCTGTCACTTTATAAAATCAAGATAGTATTAAATGAATTTTTTCCAAACTAAACCTTATCTTTAATGAATTCAGTCATCAACTAATTTGAATTATCCCAACATATATAAATGTATTAATTGAAAGTTAAAAGTGTCTAACTATCTTTAAATTAATGTATTACAATTATTTTCTTAATTTGAGTGTATTGTCTTAAAGTGATAGATAAATGAGAATTGAGGAAGTAGTTAGGTAAAGCCTTCAACCTAATGTGTTGAAACCTTTATTAGGTTGAAACCTTTACCTATTCCACATAAGCATTTGGCTGAAATCTTTACTAAGCCTCTATCTATCTCAAGGTTTCAAAATCTTGCTTGTAAACATTGACTCGTGGTCAAAGATGCAGGGGTATTACATAATAGAAAATCAGATGTTCTTGATGCTGCTGAGCATGCTATGAAATCTGTAAATACAACTGGTATTAGGAATATTATTTTTTCCCTTTCTTTTCAGAACTTGTAAATACAACTGCCATAGGAAGTAGTTGCCTTTCCTTTTCATATATTAACTACAATACGGTTACATTTTTTCAATGTTTTGAAACCTATTTCGGACATTCCGAAAAAGTTATTGGTCAGATTAATGGGTGAATTGTTATCGAATCATTTATTAATTTTTTACATCATAAATATTAAAAAAATAATTAATATATAATTTTTAATAATTTAATACCACACAATATATTAACTGAAATTATAATTTCATTTAAAAGAATAATAATCAATAACAATTCACTAATTTGACCAATTCCTGACATTTATCGTAATAACTTATAATTTATAAATTAGTTTGACCAAATTAAATCAAAAGTTTAAACACCCAAATTGACTTCTTGCAAATTTATGGATAATTATCTCTTTTCCTTTTGTCATTTCAAATTTGTCATATGCACAATAACCTCCAAGCTTCAATTATTTATCAAGAAAACCAGACTCATAATTTTGCATATAAACATCTGCAGCTGATCCCAACATGAGCACACTTCACCTAAGAATACTCATAGACTCCATACTTTCCTTATTACATGAAATCGCACCCTCTAATTTACCAAAGAATAGGGGTTGCCCTCATCAGAAATGCGGGAATTTGTCGATTTCTTATCCATTTGGCATAGGAAAAAATTGTTATTTAAACGAACAATTCAAAGTCTTCTGACCCCTACAATGAAACATCAGGGCAAACAAAAACTTCTTCTCCAGCTCATGGTATAGCAAGGGGTTCCTATAGCTTTTCGGGTACTAAAAACAAGTTGATAGCTTTCGGATGCGACATTTCTGCATACTTGACTGATGATATTACTGGAGAAGTTCTGACATCTTGTTCATCTCTCTGTAATAAATATAATCATTCGAATATTCCTTCGAGAATTAATTCTTCGTCGTGCTCGGGTATTAATGGTTGCTGCGAGGCTAATATTCCCAAAGAAATGACAGATTTCACATTTAGGGTACAAACTATGAACACCGAATCAAGATCATGGGCTAATCGTCCATGTACAATCTCGGCTGTTGTTGACAAGGATTTTTCTGACTATGCCAACTTTAACCTTACCAAGTGTGAAGTTCATTTTACTACTCCAATAGTTCTTGATTGGTCAATTGGAAATAAAAGCTGCCACGAAGATGTTAATAGTCACGATTACATATGTAGCTGTAACTGTGATAACCGTAACTTTTGCGTACATGATTTTTGACGTGTAATTTATTTTTCGCGAGTAACTGTGTAGACGTAAATTATTTCGTGTGATTATGTGACTACATGTAAAATTATTTTCATAACATACTAAATGTTTTATTATGTGTACGTTTTATTAAGGGTCATTTTGCACACTTATTGTAATTAGGAATTTAATTGTGATTCACTTAGATAATTAATTTAATTAGATTATTGATTGGAATTGGAAATAAAAGAATTAAAAAGAATTAAAAGAAAAGAAATTGGGAGTGAGGGGTCAAAGGCACCTCGGGAGACGTGCATAACGGATGAAAAATAAACAGAGGGCAGCGGCGGCTCTCACAGCCGCGTGTAACAAAGAAGAAAGAGAAAGAAGGAAATTGAAGGCCAATCATGGCAGTGGACTGCTCGGAAAAGGTGCCAACAACCATACAAAAAGAAAGCAGCGGCTGTGCCGTGAGAGTTCCAAGGAAAAAGGAATTTTGAGAGCGATTTTTAGCAACTTGGAAAGGACTTTTGAGTGGGCAATTCTCATCGGTTTTCGACGAACCTTATACGTATATTGATCACGGCGAAACAAGCTACGAGGTCGTGGAAACGGATTCACATTCTGAATTTGGAGACGGAAGATATCGTATCGGGAGCGGGACTGTTTTTCTGAATTTCGTTTTCTCTGCATTTTTGGTAGAATCTTCGTACAGGTATCATCCGAACTCCAATCGAAGTAATTCTTTTTGATTTAAAAACTAGACTGATAGGGCTATAATCTGACCGGAAGGATCTATATTTTAACTGTTAGATTTTCCGTAATATAGGTCAGAAGTGGAGGGCAGAACCAAATTTTTGTGCGATTAAATATATTCTGTTTAGAACTTCGACAGGACGATTGAGGATGATATCGACCTCTGTTTTCGACCCACAATATATCGATTTGGAAGAGAATTGAAAGACCTTCGAGTGAGCGCAGACGGATCGTGAATCGGAGGTTCCAGCAGAAAGTTATCGCCCCCGGAGTAAGCTGCCAGGACTGATTTCGGATTTTTGTGTCTTATCGCGTTCGTAAGAGGTAGGGACCCCTACGTCATTTAATTCTCGCATATAACTGCACAGTAAAAGTGAATAAACTATTCTATTTACAAAATAGATTCACGAATTGTGTTTATTACTTTCGATATTGCATAAACTGTTTTGGGCATGATTTAAATTCATTATAATTTGATTCGTAAATTGATTATTGCGCTCTTGTTATTGCCTTATGTAAATTGTCATAATTAACTGATAATTGTGAATTATGGATAATACTGATATACTGTTCTGGCATGTTTTTATAGTATTTTGGGTATATTGAAAAGCATGAACTGCCTTGGAATAATTGTTGTCGTGTTGGGTTTTTGGTTGGCTTAATTGAATTCTTGAATTATTAGATGACCTGAGCATGTCTATATCTTAATTTCAATCGCTTTCATTAATTGCTAAAATGTTATAAACTGTCGTTGCACTGTATCTGTATCTGTTATGTATCTGCTCTGTATCTGTTCTGTACTGGGGACCGTTGGGAGTTCTTTCTGTATTTGCCTCTATTAAGGTCGTCTTAATTGGTGTTATTGTTTGTCCTAACTGGTTTGGTCGACCGAGTCGTCGCCCCATTCGAGCTCTTGTTTATGAAAGGTCTGTAGCAGGATACGTCCCATTTATATATCGCTAGAACCTGGTGTTCGCAATATCTCTGTGTGGATATGTGGATCGGACCATAGCGGGGAGAAACAAGTTGGGGCTGCTAACAGTTAATTGTGGAGCTCATGTGTGGGCAATGACTCAATGGACGTATTCTTTATTTTTGGCCTCCAGCCGGGGGAAAGATTCAGCCGGTTTCTGTGTGGATTCTGTGTGGCCCTTCCTCAGTGGGTTAATAGATGGGGCTGTTAGCAGTGATTATGGGTCTGATTAGACAATTGAGCTTGACTGTGGGATTGTAGTGTCATAGCGATAACTAAGTTCGTAACGTCCAAGTAAATTGTGTAATCGAGGATACTGTAGGGCAGACGTGCTTGATGTGGATTCGGTTGTGTGAAGTGCTTAGACGTGAAGAGTTTAGTTGTTTAGCTTATTTGTTGTTGTTTACTTGTTTGGTCCTTGTTTGTTTTATACTCGATTGTCTGACATAACTATTGGTTTGTTGTGCATGAGTAGTATGGGATGCTCATGTCATGAATTCCGATATGGGATGTCAGATTTGATAAGTATAGTCGAACATTTGTTTTGGGTCTTTAATTGCTGTTTGCTTGCAGTCTATTTGGTTTCATATGAGTTGGGGAGGTTGGGTATTGTTTAGTGTATTTTTTGCACAAGTTTGCATCTCATTTTTTCTAAAACCGCATGTGTGCAGATCCACTGCTGCATTTCGAACTCTCTGCTTGCTTTACGATATATCCCTGTATTGCACTCGTCCCCTGCACTGAGTTCTGAGTCTTGCTAGACTTGGGACGAGTCATTTGCATATACTTCCATAGGGGTATTTTGGGAAACGGGCATCTGCATTATCTGTATCTGTTTCTACTGTTCTATTTCTGTTCAATCTTTAGTATCTATATTACTGTTTTAGGTCCCTACTGAGCACCAGAGCTCAGTCCATCCGCTTTTTACTGTGCAGGTGATGATGAGCAATTTGATGATGTTGTTGATGCTTGGGAAGGGGGCTACGAAGAGTGATTCTAACTGGATTAGTTCACACGTGTTATTTCAATTCATAGTTATTTATTTTGGGAACTTGTAGGTTCCTTCAGATGTAATAATTTAGAAACATTTCATTTTTAGAATAATGCTTCCGCTAGTGTTTTTATTACTATTTATGGATTTCATACCTGGACTGCCTTAATTAGTAATCTCTGACTGTGGCTTAGGTGTCTCATCGACCAATGGGGCATTGCCATGTCATCACTCTGGAGACGGGGTGTGACAGTAACAGTAAGTGTAGCGATTCAGATCGAGGAGTAGGATACTTGTGCTCTTGCTTGCCAGGTTATGGAGGCAACCCTTACCTCTTTAATGGATGCCAAGGTAATCAAATTCTCTATAATTGGACAACCCTTACCTCTATTATAGAAATTACTGATTATTTTTTGTATATAGAATTTTAAGAAATTAAAATCGGAAAAAAGAGGAAGATTGATTCATTTATTTTTCTTTGTTGTTTGAAATTAAGATATTGATGAGTGTAAGAGTCCCAAAAATCGTGGGTGCCCAAATGGACCTATATGTGTTAATACTCCTGGAAGCTACTATTGCACCTGTCTACATGGTTACCACAGTGATATGGCTGATCCCAAATCTATTCGACCTGTATGTTTACCAAATAGAGGGAGAAAAACGAAGATCATGTTCATTTCCTTAGGTATTTCATTAATCTTCTTTGTTTCATTATGTAGTGATTTCTCATCCCCTTGATTTTCTAAATGGAAAAATTACGGGTTTTTTACTTATAAAAGGAGATTAAGTGAGTGTAAGAAGCTAAAAAATGCATAAAAAAAGCATTGTCATTGTTCTAAAAGTATCTTTGGAATGACAGGTATTGGACTTACAATTGGTCTGCTAATGCTAGTAGCTTTCGGACTCTGGCTATACAAAAAAATGAAGAAAATAGAGCAAAATAAAGTCAAGAAGAAGCTATTCAAAAAGAATGGAGGATTACTACTTGAAAAACAAATATATTCAATAGGAAATGTCTCCGAAACAAAGATTTTCATCTAAGAAGAACTGGAGAAGGCAACGAACAATTTCAATGAAAGTCGTGTTCTAGGCAAAGGAGGGCTAGGTACTGTCTATAAGGGAATGTTATCAAATGGAAGCATTGTTGCTGTCAAGAAATCTAATAAAATTGATGAGAACCAAATCTCTCAATTTATCAATGAAGTTTTTATTCTATCACAAATCAACCATAGACATATCGTAAAATTATTAGGTTGTTGTTTGGAAACTGAAGTTCCTTTACTTGTCTACGAATATGTTCCGAATGGAACTTTATCAAACCACCTTCACGATGATCCTAAAGGCTGCCCCATCACTTGGGAGAATCGTCTTAGAATCGCTGCAGAAATCGCGGGAGCACTTGCTTATTTACACTCATATGCTTCCATGGCCATCTTTCACAGAGATATAAAGTCGAGCAACATATTATTAGATGAGAATTACAGGGCGATTGTATCCGATTTTGGACTTTCAAGATTAGTATCCATTGATAAAACTCACGTGACTACACTTATTGGGGGCACATTTGGTTATCTTGATCCAGAATACTTTCGTTCAGGACAACTAAATGATAAAAGCGATGTTTATGCATTTGGTGTAGTTCTTGCTGAATTGTTGACAGGTCAAAAGGCTATTTCTTCATCTATATCCAGTGAAGGTTTAGCAATTCAATTTCAAGCATCGATCAAAGAGAACAAACTTTTTGAAGTTGTGGACATCATTGTTTCAAACGAAGGCCAAAAAGAGGAGATTGTGGCAGTCGCTAATCTTTCGAAAAGATGTCTAAAACTTAGTGCTCGAAAGAGGCCACAGATGAAAGAAGTTGCAGTAGAACTTGAACAGCTAACAAGAGTAAGGGAAAGATCAATATCAAGAGCCAGTTTTCAGAAAAACAATGATAGTTATAACTGTACAAGTGAAAGGTCTTATAGTTACACAGTTGACATGGTCACCGAAGACAATCAAGACTTTTAATTTATCAATGAAACTCATGAATATCCTATATAGTAAGGAAATTGGAGATTTAGAAGGATAAGCATATTTGGTAGTTGGTAAGCACGAGGTTCTCATATGGGGCATAATATAGGCAATACATTTTAAATCCATATGAACCATATTTTAATCACCCCACTTTATACCAATTTATTATCTACACCAAGAATTGGTTTTCTCACATGTTATATATCACCGCGAAGTTTGCGTAACCCACTTCGTGATAATTTCAATAACATTCAAAATCGAACGGTGTAACATATAAATATATTGACTAAAAAATATTCTCACGACACTTTAAATACAGATGAATTCTTTTAAAGAAACCCAATTCTCCAACACTATTGTACATGATCTATTGCCTTTAGGACACATCATGCACACCCTTAAGGCTACTTTTGGTAACTTTTGTGTTAACATAGCTTATATTTTTAAGAAATGTAACATGTCGGTTCATAAGCTAACTCAGTATGCTATGAGAGTAACTACTCTGACAAATAGCTCCATTAATTTGGAAGGGTTAATTCTCATATTTTCCCTTAAAAAGGGAAATTAGTCTATTTAGTCCCTCAGTAATTTTTATTTAGCCTGTATAATCCATAATGTTTAATTTCAATTTATTTAGTCTCCCATGAATTTTTGTTTAGCCCGTATAGTCCCCAATGCTTAATTTCAGCCTTTAAAGTCCCTTATCTTTTTACAGGGTGCATATAGAGGTTCCACCACCTCTTTTGCGGAGGAATTAGGGCAGTCCCAAATTCATGCCATCCACGTGCTTAATGAGCGGGGGAATAATTGTCAGTTTCAATTTATAAAATTTACAAAATACAAAAAATCAGTATAAAATAGTTATAAAAAGGAAACCCCAAATTCTATTGCCCTAATTTGGAGGAATCCATTTGCCTTAAGTTCGCAGCATAAGAGGTGGTGGAACCTCTATATGCATCCCATAAATAAGTAAGGGACTTTACAAGCTGAAATTAAAGATTTGGGACTTTACAGGAGAAACGAAAATTTTCGAGGGACTAAATAGGCTGAAATTAAACATTGAGGACTATACAAGCGAAACAAAAATTTCTGGGGAACTAAATAGGCTGATTTCCCCAAAAAAAAACTATGACTAAAATCTTATTGTAATATTTGGTTCTAGATTAGAAGTTGATTTCACATTCACCATCAATCAATTAAAATCTATATTTGCATTAAATATTTACTTCAAAATCTAGCAAATCTTACTATCAAATTAGCACTATACAATTGTACACAAGTACTATACAATTGTACACAAGTGCTTGTATGTGTACAGGTACAAGCACTATACAATTGTCACGCCTTCCCAATGTTGTTAAAATGGCGAGTCAGAAGTAAAATGTGTTGAATCGGAAGTAAAATTGAAATCTGGTGGAAACTAAGTGGAAATGTAGAATAGGATCGAAAAAACGTACGTTTCTACCAATTCTACAAATTTGTATGGCGGGTCGGGTTATTGTTATTTATGGTGGTTTATTGTTATCTTGGGTCGGGTCTCCTAGTAAAACCTAATTAAAATTAAAATTTTGACCCATTTTAGCAAAACCTAACGATGCATTTCATCTTCTTCATAGATTTCGACAACAAATTTCAAACTCATTCAAGTCCTTAATCTAATTCAAGTGTTTTCATCTTACAATCTGAAGGTAATTCGTTAAATGTAACAATTTCAATTGTTAGCTTTTAATTTCCTCTATTTTACTTCTATTAAAAAAATTAAACTCTCTTTGTTCTACTTTGCTGAATTAACATGTATACTCACATGCATATTTTTTTTTTCTTTGATTTTTACTTGTGTGAACTTTTGGTGTTTGATTAATAGAATTAATTGTTTGGTGGTCTGCAGTAGGATATGGAAGGGCATTCTCATGTTGTGCTCCTAATAATGATTTTCTAATTTTTAGACTAGAACAAACAATATAAACTTTTGGTTGAAACAACTTGCATAACCTTTAGCAACTGAGAAAACTGCCACAATTTGGTTTCTTAGATATAGAATGTTTAAGAAGAAGCGATCTCGAAAGTTGAATGAATATAACCTTGATGATCCTTCTTCAGATTATGATTAGATTGTTGATGAGAATTCTGAGTAGGATTTGGGAGAACAAGACAATATTGAATTTGGAGGTGATGCTACTACTAGTGCCATCAACGCATCCTTTGCCGATTAGAGCTTCCTCATGATGATGATGATGATGAGTTTTATGAAGGCGGAAATGATATGGTGGATGATAATAGTGATGGTGGTTTGAAATTCAAGTCTTTGAATGACATGCTCGATTAGATCATAGTCTGATTATGTGCTTTATTTTATTTTGATCTTTTGAAAGATTTATAAGTTAAGAACTATGTTTTTTTGCGTTTTTATATTTTGAAAGACTTGTAAGTTTTTTTATTATGAACTTTGTTGCGTTATTGTCTTTTGAAAAAACTTGTGAAACTATGTTTTATGATTTTTCGCATAGTGTTGAACCATATGATATGATTTATAGGTTAATTATTGTTATTTATATATAAAATATATATTTTAACTTTTCGGTACGATTTTACATTTCACGAGTTTACGATTCTACACATCTCTCCCGAGTCTACGTATAATCGCGTTTTTAACGACCTTGCGCCTTCCGACCACCTACTTGGTAATTGCACTCGTTATAACCAAATACATATTTTGAGGCGACCATGCATACCCAAAAAATAGTAATCGTCTCCGCCTTCGTCTCTAGCCACTTGGAATGTCAATTTGTTCCCGTGAAAATTGCACATGTGTAGTACTTCGGGGATTCCAAACTGCATTCTAACACGCCATTGCATGTAGTTTCTACATATCCACTGTACACCAGAAACAACATTACAACCCACACCTCTGAGAGGACCGAATTTATCACTAAAATTTTAATATTAGAAAACGCACCGGTTTAGAAAGTGCCGAATAGGTTTTGTCAATGTCTATTCTAAAACTCTGCCGGAAAAAGCTCTGTCAGAAGGATACGATAATTCGCCCTCCCTTAACAGAAATATCTAGTACATTCATTGGAGAATGTATAAAATGAACTTTATCTGTGGGCCGAAGATTGTTGTCACACAAAAATTATTATAATCCTCCGTCTAGGTAGTACGTATAATCTATTTTGGTTACATAAACTCACCATTGATTCCCAGAGTCTTCCTTCAGATAGACAGAACTTGCTAACCCGAGACCAGTTTGCTCCAACCAATTTGTGTACTTTGATGGAAGACGCTACAAAAAAATTTACTTAGACACATTGCATCTAAAAAAACTTACACATAACATAATAAAAGACTACCATTTTTCCATCGGTTTGATTTCCGACCGCAATTCTAAATTGGTGTATGAAATACTCTTCTAGGGCGGGATCCATTATGCTATTCATTATCAAATTATATTAGGGAAGATAGAGTTTTTATGGAAATAAATGAGTTGTAGGGTATGTTGATCTGAGAAAATGAAGTGAATTTTGCTGAATTTTATTCAAATTTTGGTGGAGAGTGGATAGTATTTATAATCCCTGAAAACTGGCCACAAATGACATCTGTGGGGAAAAACTCTCGGCCATTTGAGGACGGAAGTGGGATTTTCGTCCTCAATTTGCAGTCCCATTATTGTGAGGAAAAAGCGAGAAAAGACTAGACACTGCAAAAAGGCTGTAATTTGAGGACGGAAGTGGCAATTCCGTCCTCATGTCACAAATTAATTAGGGTTTGTAGGGTTTTTAATCTGCCAAGTGCCAGGACGGAAGTCCCACTTCTGTCTTAGCTGACGTGGCAATGCGCGTCTGGGTGAGCGCCACGTCAGCCAAGACAGAAGTGGGACTTCCGTGTTGGCCCCAGAACGGAAGTCCCACTTCCGTTGTGGAAAAAATGTTTATCCCAATTTTTTGGCTACCATGTTATGACCATTCTAATAAACCCATGTTAGTCTAATACAATTCCCCAACATATAGTCTCAGATGGAATTGATTTATCAGATCATACTGTTGGTGGTAAAAAAAAATTTGTAGACAACTGTTATTCTTGTTATGTTTTATGTAAATAGGTGTATTATATAGTTATTAGTTGTTGAACTGTATATTTTGTTGATTATCTGCTATTATGTACTTGTCACATAGCTATTATGTTCTTATCTAATAGCTATGTATAAGAGTTCTTGTAGATTATATCTGATATTTCATATTTTGATTAGATTTTGAAGGAATTTCTGGCGAGACATCAATAAATAACCTTTATGATGATTCTGAATGTTATAAACATCCAGAGTTTGCTGCTCTAGAAGCGATACATTCTTTTTATTTAGATTACAGTCATAGTTTGGGGTTTTCCATTAGAAAAAATTATATGAAGCCCATGCGTAAAGACAATACGATTATTGGCTATGTTAGTTATGTTTGAAATAAAGAGGGATATAGAAAATGTAGTATTCTTGATCCAAAAAACCAGAAATCCGAACTTACCGATTCATTTGTAAGTGAATTTCGTCAACATTCAGGACCAACAAAAATTATCGTCCAATAGGTAGTTATATTAACTCTGAGTATGTTGTTTAAGAAGCATTTACCATATTTGTAATAGCTATTAGTTACTTTTCTAATAGTGATAATATTAACATATAATAGCTATAATACATGTTTGATACAGTTTTTTGGAAACTAATGTTGATATTGCTTCAATTATGTTTTTCAGCCTTGTATGTTGGGTTCAACCATCACCAGTAATGCTGTATTTTTGGACCTGCACTTCTTTATGATGAGACTAACCCGTCTTTCGAGTGGCTGTTCAGAACTTTTGTGAAATATATCTCAGGTAATGAGCCTATAACTATATTCACTGACCAAGACGCTGTAATTGATGTTGCCATAAAGAATGCAACATCTACCGAACACATTTCACGTATTATGCACATGGCATATACGTGAAAACACTTAGAAGAAACTTACTACCTTGTGCACAAATGAGTTTAAGACGGAATTTTGTTACTTAATGTACAATGTGGACGATGAGGATATGTATGTGATGAGATGATTAAAGAATATTTTCCGAGGGAGGACAACCGAAGTTGGGTCATGTGGATTCATCGCTTTAGGAAAAAATGGTCATTTTCTTGGGTTATACAGCAGTTCACCGCTGGTATGGTTTCAACCCAGCTAAGTAAGTCTTGTAACAGTATTTTAAGAGGTTATTTAAAACCTGACCACAATCTTGTTGAGTTTTTTTAACTATTTTAATAAAATGCTCGACGATAGACGTCGAGCTGAGTTTGAAAGGGAATACAAGAGACAAAGTGCCAAATAACAACTTCCCTCACAGTCATCTTTCCATGAGTGCTGCAGCAAAGTATACTCCTACTATTTTTTAAAAGTGGCAAGAAGAGTTAAAAACTATATTGACTGATTCTCAATTACAACTATGTATCTTTAGCATAATAGCTATAAATTTAATGTATTACAGCTATTACAACTGCATGTGTATGATGATCACACTATTTTCTCTTCTCCTTTTTACAGTATCACAAGTCCATATCTTACATATTTGATGAATATCCATCCAATGACCAGCCCTAAGGGTCATGACAGTGCTTGGTTCTTTTTGGTAGTCACACACAATATAGGGAACTCCCCTCACATTATGTATTAAGTAGGTGGACCAAACATGCCAAGAGTGAGGAGGTTTCTGACATTTCGAGGGCTGATGAAACACCTAGTGATTATGGGGAAAGATACCGAAAACTTTGTGGTAGAATGGTAATGTTAGTTACTAGTGTTAGTTCAAATGATGCGGTGTACAAACTCGTTAATAGTCAAATTGATGTCATTTGCAAGCAGGTTGAAGAACTCACTTTTAATACAAGACGTGTCCATGAGTTTACAAGTTCCAACAACAGTACATTGGTTGATCGAACAGTGATACAGTTAAAAGAAATACCCAATCCGAATAGATCAAAGAAGAGGCTCAAAAGTCAGATGACGTTGCACAAGCAGAGAGCGAAATCCATTATTAAACAAAGACGCTCTGGAGCGGACAGATCACTATCTGATGAAAATAACATTTTCCCCATATGTAATAGCTATTTAGTATACAACTTACAGTTATTATATACATGAAATAACATTGTTGATATCAGCCATTTGTGGTTTTTTTTTAAAAACAGTTTATACTTATATATTTTATAAGTTTTAATAGCAGTCATGTTATTTGCATACAAGTATTATTAGGATGCTGCCATAGAACTATATGTTGTTTTTTCTGTTGTTATACTGTGATTTGATTTGTAAGGTTGTTCAATAGATATTAATAATAGATGTTATACCTATAATGTACATTAACTATAGCTATTTATCCCATGCAATAACTTTCATGTATTTACTGTATTTCAATATAACTATTAGCCACTAACCGAATTCACATGAAACCTAAATAACAATAGGGCAATATAAAAATATACCATCACCGCTATTCGAGGATTTTAACCATTCAATAAAAACATTCAAAAAACAGTTTTACATTTATCCATTTATACTTCCTATGACGGTATGTGGCTGCTTGTTGTTTCCGGTAATATAGAATGATATTATCTTGTTGATTCATCAAGTTCGAAACAATGTGTTTCCTTTTTGCTGCGTCATACTCCACAATAGGCCAACAATAAAGTGGTATGTGGTCGTCCCATTGTTCCATCATATTAATCTAGAATACGTCACAACTGTCAGGACAGTTGTTCTGCTGTGATGGAATTGCACCCCATTTGAAGCTTTCGCAGTAATAAAAGCACACTCTTTGTACCCAAAGAATCTCTCATCTATGTATCTAGAAAATAAAAAATAACATCTGCTATTGGTTCATAGACGTCTTTGATAACGTGCATTTCAACATCAAGACTGCTCAAACACCACATTTTTCCCTTTTTGATGTCAAACGTGATCTGCCAATAATGATCATTGCTGCAGACTGGTATATAAAACTGCATGCATGACACATTGTATGAATTTTAGTGTAATAGATGTAAACAATATGTTTAATAACGGTAACAGTAATGTATAAAATTGTAACATGTATACAATATCATATTAGTCAAGGAAACTTCCGCATTCAACTTCATTCGGTATCCAACGCTCTCCTACTTTTTTTCTTAGCAGATATGGAAGTTTTTTAAAGAATATATCATCAATGAATTTGATTCTATCCTCCCTTTCCATGCTTGCACCGGTTGCAACACTTGCAAGTGTTGTTGTGAAGAAGAAACGCCTAAATTGCTTCTCTTTACTTTATTTTCTGTTCAACATGTGCGCATAAGCATCTATGACTGTACTGTCCATTTTCTCGCCTACTTTGATGGACCTCATTTCTCTTCTTCTAAGGTCGACGAGGCCATCGTGCAGCAATACCATCGTTTCTTCTCCCTTACTCCAAGCGTAATCAACCAGTGCAGCGTCAAAATTGGATAACTCTGGCAGTCCTATTTTTTTGAAACAACATAAGGCGAACCAAAAACAGACTTGTTTGGTTTAGTCTGTCGTTTCTTCTTCATTGACAACAATTTCTTGTTTACTTTCGCCTTTGCTGATTTCCCCTTTCCGTTTCCCTTTTGTTTTTTGGCAATCTGCACAATTTCAGAATCAGTCTAAAATAGATATTATACACACATATTACAGATATTATTAATAACTTAGGAAATCTATTTTATACAATTCAGCCAACATGATATTTCAGAATATTAAAATAGTTATTACACATGTATTATATCTATTAGTAATCATTGATGATAGCTATTTTAAACACTTGTTACATGTACAATTATTATAAATAGATAATAACTATTAATCAGTAACATTACAATTATTACCGTTCATATTTCTCAAAATTGAAACACTTACACGTTCACTTTTATACTTTTGTGTGTAATCTTCTTCCACAATTCGACCCATCTGAGTGGGTCATCTCCGTAACCCGCCTGCCCGTCACTCTTAGTCTCTCTAATCAAATTTTTATTTTCAGACATTATTTTGCTGAAGTCTACAATTTGTTTATATCCAGTAAAAACTTGAATCATCTGTTTCTTTTGATCCATTGTAGAATTCGCAACACTCGAAATAGTTATTTTTGATACTGATTTTGATGATTAATCTTTGAAGAAATCTCTGAAATCAACCTGGGTTTAGGGTTCAGAGAATTCTTCTGATTTGAAGAAATAGATGAAATCGTGCTGGATATCTTATTTACAGTTATGGTGAAAGTAGATTATCGCGATTTAGGGTTACAATTTGAGAGAGAATTTCTGAAAATATCGTTGTTGGGAATGACGATGAAAACAAGGTTTTGTTTAATAGATATGGATCCAGTGTGACGCTTTAGTAACAACAGATGGCCCGCATCTCTTTTCTTGCCTATAGATCCGCGCTAATTTAATCCAGTGGCTAAATTGATGTTCTACAGGTGCTGAAATTATAGGCGTTCAACACCCTAAAGCCAACACAACTCCTCAGAAACCGCACGAAAAAATACGTTTCTCCACATATTAGCCCAATTTAACGATTCTTCATTTATAATCGAACAACTCCTTGCAATAAAACCCAATTTGTTACTGAAAGTGAATGCCCAAAGTCAATATACACTTCATATTGCTGCAAGAAATGGTCATTCAATGTCGTCCTACGATGGCCCTAATGGAAGAACTGCTTTGCATGCAACTGCAATATGAAATTTCCCAGGTAAATCTTCAACTCTAGTCCCCACACAAGTTTTTACTGGTTAATTCTGATATGGACAATGGTCCAATGTACCATGTAATTCAAATTTATCCACATTAAAAGAGATAATTATTGTTGCTGCTCTGAATAAATCTGAACCACATAGTCTATTCGACTATGGTCCAGATTATGAAAAATATGTTTTCCTAACAAATAAGGGAAGAAAAGAGAGAGAATCTATGTGTAGGGTGGAAATCTTCTGTTCCCATACATATTCAAATACATGTACCAACCACTTAGAATTCATAATGTGGAAATTTCTTCCAATTATATATACACGTGGCGAATTGTGAGTGGTTGTATAAATGAATGAGAACATACACATAGATAGATGATTTATTGTCGTGGTGTGTGGTAAGGATTTTCTCTCCCATTCTTTATCGTGTTTTATGTCCCATTAATAAGTTGTTATGTGTCATTTTTTAATTAAAAAATTTATATACTAAAAGAAAAAGTGAAATTCTCCAAAGAAAAGTAAATACGTGAATTATATATGTTGGGTTTTGGCTCATATTCACTGCTTAGTTTAAGGTTGACTAAGAATTAGTAATTACGTGAACTACTATTATGAGGTTGTGTTCTTTATCGCTTTCCTTATTAATATTTGGTTGCGCGTTAGAATTGATAGAGGATTTATTTACTAACAACT
This sequence comes from Vinca minor, assembly GCA_026122235.1. NCBI lineage: Eukaryota > Viridiplantae > Streptophyta > Magnoliopsida > Gentianales > Apocynaceae > Vinca > Vinca minor. The sequence goes on from JAOCZM010000286.1 coordinate 1,245,080, forward strand.
GGTATCAGAGCCTAACAGTATATACTTGAACAGAAATCATGCAATTGATATTGGAAAAGCTACCACATCTTACAAAGAAAAGAGATGAATTCAAAGAAAAGAGATGAATTCGGATGGACACCTTTCCATTTTACAACAAAATTAAATCATCAAGAATTGGCAAAAAACCTATTACTAGTAGATAGGACCGTGGCCTATTATGAGGCTTCAAATTCATGTCTAGTTGAAAAAGAAGAGCGCAGGAAAACGGCTCTACATGTAGCAGTAAGTCATGGACATATAGGAGTGATAGAAGAACTTCTGTACCACTGCCCTGATTGTTGGGAGAAGATTAATCTTTATACGAAGCAAGGTTGTTAAAATCAGGATTCTACGTAGAATCGGTGGAGGGTGAAAAATCGTAAAATCGTGAATCGTAAAATAAATCGTAAAATTGTACCAAAAAATTAAAGTATATATTTTATATATAAATAACAATAATTAACATATAAATCATATCATATGGTCTAACAATATACGAAAATCCATAAAATATAATTTCACAAGTTTTTTTAAAATATAAAAACGCGACAAAATATAATTTTTAACTTATAAATATTTCAAAACATCAAAATAAAATAAACCACCAAAATATCAGACCACCAATTCTGTAAATAAGCAACAAATATGAACACCAATATGTTATTAAAATACGAAACTTAGAGAACTCAACAAATAATTTTGACTTTATTAACGAATAATTGAAATTCGCCTGGAAATAGTTGAAATCTACCTGGAAATAGCCAATTTCGGTCTAAAAATAATTGAAATAGCTTGGAAATAGTAAATTTTAGCCTGGAAATAGCCGAAATCCGCCTGAAAATAGTAAATTTGTGGAATCGGTAGAATCGTAAAATCGTACGATTTTACAATCCGATTATACGATTCTACTCCGATTCTACCAGATTACTTCCGATTCAAATCGTTTTCCTTGCGTAGAATCGTAAAATCTTTAAATCGGGATTTTAACAACACTGATACGAAGAATGTAATTCACGTTGCTGTAGAGAATGAACAACAAGAAGTTTTGGAGTATCTTAAAGAAGAAATGGGCTTCTAATCTCATTAATCAGAAGGACAGGCTTGGAAACACTCCTCTCCATCTTTATACATTTACTAAGAACTTATTGGCTGGCTGGACATATTCTCATGAATCACCCAAATGTGGATATCAATGCCTTCAATGACAAAGGATTTACTCCCTTGGACCTACTTATAGGCATTGAAGAGGCAACCCCAAGACAGGTACGGTTTTTTGTTAATCTTTCTGTCTCAAATTAACTGTTTTAATTTTACTCTTACCCCAACCTCCTATTGAATGCTATTAGTTAACTAAAATTGACCATTTCAAATACAATTGAAGACGTGAATGGTTAGTTGACAACAATTAATTAGGGGTATTATAAACTTTTAAACTTTTTTTGCCATATAATTCAACAAAATCTTAATACCCGCGCATTAGTCAAATGAAACGATGAATCTGAGATGGAAGGAGTACTTGCCTTTTTCTTTTCCTTCCTTTTTTAAAGGAGGATCAATAGTGGTTCCCAACTTTGCCTCCGGCATGACTCGAACTCCCGACCTACCGGTTGTAAGTGAAGTGTCTTACCGAATTGCGCTTCGTTGTCGAGTACTTGCCTTTCATCAGCCCTACTACAATTCGGTTCTGATGCTCACAGCATTTTTGTCACCCAGACAGCATCCCAACACCAGAACCAAGATGTATTTTTTGCCTTAAATCTACAAAAGTCTTTTAAGTATCTTATACTGCAGGACTCCAAAAAGCAATTTATCCAGAAATCAACCACTCAAAAGATCCTCAAAACAACAAAGCAGCACAAGATTTGGAAAGATTGGCGGGAGTTTATTTGGTTGTTTCTACGCTCATAATAACGGTAACTTTCGCTGCTGCTTTTACTGCCCCAGGGGGCTACAATAGCAACAATGGCCGGCCATTTCTAGCTAATAAAACTGCTTTTAGCGCGTTTATTATCAGCGATTTTTTGGCTATGATTCATCTCTAAATGCACTTCTTTGTGTCATCACATTCCGACGTTCCTCGACCCAAATCAATCAGCTTGTTACACTCAATCTTTCTAGAAATGCAATTGGATATGCCCTCCTAGCAATGTTTGTAGTAATGGTTGCAGGTCTCTATGCTACATTGCCAACTTTAGGAATAAGAATTTTTATCTTGGCCTTTGTTGCTTTGTTTTTTAGTAAATTTATGGCGATGTCGCTTTTCTGGGAGAAATTCGACAATCCTCCTAAGGCTTGGAACTGTAGGAATCACAAAGCTAATTTTCGACCACATCATTTATTCGGGGTATACCGGATTTGGAATCAACTTGATGATCTTTGAGAATATATATATATCTTCAAAGGGATTCTTATATTGTGCATATCCATGTGTGAATGAAGAAAACAAAGCTTTTGTATGAAACAAAGAGTAACTTGATACAATTGCAATGGTTATATATGGTACAAGAGTTACATATCAATATAAAATAGTGTATGTAGTGTACGATTAATGTAAATAGGTATAGTCGGTATGCCTTATACAACATAAGATACTGCGTAATATAAAAGTAGGCCAATAGTGTATACACAATAGCTAAAGTTCCATTGGTAAATTACATCCAAATGTTCACTTGGCTACTCAAATGGTAGAAAAAACAGGAGAAGCAACCAAACACACGTCATTTTTCCTATTAACAGTTGCACCAAAAGCCTCAGTCATATCCAGTGATTCTGGCTCCATACCAGCAGGGACTTTCCAATCAAAATGGTAAAGTAATTGAACAAGAGCAAGTTCAGCAGTTGCTGACCCGAATAATATTCCGGGGCATATCCTTCTTCCGCCCCCAAATGGAATATACTCGAAGTTTGGTCCAATAGTTTCAATGCTACTGTTGGCAAATCTCTCAGGTTTAAAAACTTCTGCATCGCCCCAATGTTCTGGATCTCTGTGAATTGCCCAAGCATTGATAATTATTTTGGTTTTGACAGGTATTTTGTAAACAGAGTTCTAAAGAGTTTGGAAGGGCGGTCTGTCCTTGCCTGCAAATCTTTCTCGTGCACTTTACTCTTGCCTCTCAAGATCCGCCTCACTACCGCCTGCGCATCTTTTAGGACTCGTGGATTTCCTATCATTTCGGACATTGCCCACAATACTAGTACTGTTGTAGTTTCAGTTCCAGCTGTGAACATGTCCTGATTTATATGAAGAAGGATAAATAATCATCCATCACAGTCAGAATATGTAAATAATTGTTCAAAAAATAGGGAAAATTGGAAAGTGGGACGAGCCCAAGGTCCTCATCCCTCTTACATTTTCCTCAGCGGCCCTACTTCTGCAAGTAGATCCCTGATGAGAATTCCTGGAGAATGTGAGAGGGATGATGAGGCCGGGACCATAGGTCCCGTTTCACCTTAGTTACTAACCACAATAATAGCTTTAATGCTTTCATTTGTAATAGGAAAATCAAGGCCTCCATTTTCCTTTATCTTCAAAAGAGAATCAACAAGATCATCTTCTTCTTCTTCTTATTCTGTATTCAACAGCTTCTCCCTGTGCTCCTGGACCATATTTTCAAATAAAATGAGTGGTATACAAGTTTTATTTAAGAGAGTAATATTGGTGTTTTGACTAACAAAGTACTTTGATTTTTGCTTTTTTAATTTTTGCTACATATCCGGAAAGTTTTATATTTATGAATGGAATAGAGGATATATATATATATATATATATATATATATATATATATATATATATATATATATATATATATATATATATATATATATAAAGGCATGGCAAAGTTATTTTATGAATTTGGGTGATTCAAAAATCTTGAGTTTGGTATGGCTAAAGTGATTTTGATGATAAACTAGTTGAGATTACTTTTTATGAAATCTGAGACCGAACTACTATTAAGTCATACGAGCCTTCTATCCTTATTAAAAATTGAGGATGATTAGAATACGTTTGATCCCCATGCTTAACACTGCTCTAAGATCACAACACAAAATTTTCCATATTTTCTCTTTTTTCTTCTTTTCTCTCTTTTCTTTTCCTTTCTTTCTATAAGTGTTTTTCTAGCAATAACTTTCTCTAAAATCTTTCAAACTCCTAACATAACACAACAACTTTCTAAATTCAACATTTAGAGCACGTTTGATACGTTCGAATGGAATGACGATTCCAACTTCTATTTCCATTCCAGTGTTTGGTTTGACCAATTTAAGTTGGAAAGGTCATTCCACGGGAATGACGATTCCAGGATGAAGTGTGAAAGGTCATTCCACACCAAAACCTATTGGAAATCATCAATAAATAGTAATTGACATTTATACCACTCTTTTAATTAATTATTAAATTCATTTTACATAGCAACGTATTCATATTTAGTCATAAATATTCTATTTCACTTAGTATAATTTCAAAGATGGTAATTTTATAAATATTTCTTATTCTTAGGAGTAGTTTTTAATCTATTTTTAAATTTAAAAGTAAAAATATTTGTATTACTATGTTGACATTTTAATAAAAATTATGTTTGAACAATATATATATATATATATATATATATATATATATATAGTTATTTATAAATATTTTTCATATATAATGTCAATATTATTCAAGTAAGATTTTGTAATAAATGTTTAATTAGGTTTTATCGTTATTATATGCTAAAAGGGCATTTAGGTCATATTGTGTTTAATTTCATTTCATTCTGACATTAAAATATACTTTTAACAAACACAAAAAATGAATCGACATTCCATTCTTACTTTGCCTTCCAAACACCGGAATAGAAAGAGGATTCGAAGTCATTCCCAGGGTGGAAAGAGATTCTGTTTGGAAAGGAATTACATTCCATTTCATTTCAAACAGTAAGAAACGTGTTGTTAGGTCCTTCTACTTCATAATCTCATCAAAGCACCCATAAATAACTTATGACAGATAAAAAGCAATTAAACACATAAATTCACACAAACAAAAATGACTGGTATCACATATATAATTAGAAGTAAAAACAAATCCAGTGGGACACGTGACCCCACTGGTTAGGTGTGCATCCGTCAATATATATATATATATATATATATATATATATATATATATATATATATATATATATTGTTGCAGCAGGTAAGAAACAGTTGAAAATGGAGAGAAACAGTAGGAAGAAAACAAGAACAAGCCTTTTACTTTTTTTTTTCTTTAAATTATGTCGTCATTATTTAACGTTATTGAGATGCCCAATGTGATCAAAAAAACATTTTTGGTGGTAATGCTCTTTAAGATTTAAGCTTTTCCTTAGCAGAAAATATATAATTAGAAATAGTAATAAATCACTAAATTTTCTTGTTGAGCTATCTAGGATTGGAGGCAACAAATTGTTAAATTTAAAATTTGTTATTTTTTCCAGATATTTTTACCCCTAAATCACAATTATCAATTATATGGTCTAATATACATTAGCGGTCGAGTTTTTATTCATAATTAAGAAGATTAGGGGTATAAATGATGGTAACCGTAATAACTTAGCACTTACGATTTGATAGGTCCTGATTCAATACTTCATTTCAATAACTTGAAGGGGAAAAACACGATATACTTAGTACCTTATCTAAATTTGAATCCTGCATTCGTCTCTGATTCGAACTTCCAACTATTGATTGGGAGGCCTCAAGCCCTCGATTCTTACTTCTTACCACTTGAGCAATACTCATTGAGTGAAAGACCAATCTTTATGCACTAGATGTAGCGGGGAAGGTTCCGCGGTGGTTGTGGGTGGACGGAGCAGGTGGTGACTGGTGATATGTTTGATTTTTGAATCGGGTAGACCAGAACTACGCCGTTTGATTATTTTAGTATTTGAACTTGTTATTATTTATTATGGTATTGAATTTAATTATTATTGATGGATTTTGTGTACTTTGATTTGACTGGTATTTGATTGTTACATTTTGTTTGAATAGTATAATATATAGGAATTTTTTTTTTTAAAAAAATCCCTTGTAATATAGGTTAGCCGACTGCTCGGTCTGGCGACTTCTGCAAGATTGATTTTTATTTTTTGTGCAAACAGACTTAATCATATATTGAGAAATCATTACACTGAATGCAAGTTCCAGATCACAAAAAATATCCTGGGGGATTTTACATGAGAAGAACTATACCAATTTTTCCATTATTCTTTGTCCATCTAGCGAGTTTACGTGCAGCTTCATTGCATGTGCGCGCAATAGGATGGAATTTTCAGAAATTCTTTCCTCTCAGCTTGCCTTTGCATACATCTGTAACAACTCTTCCTTTCCATTCATCAGTTCCTTGATTCCCTTCATCTGTAACATTGAAGTCTTTCGAATAATATTGATGCCTGATTTTATTTATTAAAATTAGACCTTTAATTTTATTTTAAAAGTTTGAATTTTAAAAAGTGTCAAAATATAGTACGATTTTTCGTATTTATAAAAATCAAAGCAAACAACAATAGTCATGATTTTTTCTTCATCTATTTAATCTAGTTTAGAGAGAGATTGACAAAAATAAGAGACTTTCATGTAAAAACAAAAAAACAAAATAAAAATCATTACAATCATATCATAATATTTTTTTTTCAAAATGTACTCAAAATTTTTAAATACTGAGCGAGTGATAGAACAATTATTATCCTTCCCCAAGAAAATACACACACACACACACACATATATATATATATATATATATATATATATATATATATATATATATATATGTATACATAAATACATGTAACAAATAATTGATGTTCTCAATTTTCAGAGGCCCTATTCGGTAGATCACTTTGGACTCCTTAATAGCCGGGCCAGCAAAGTTTGACTAGTTTATTTATTGGCAATTTAGCAACACCAAAGAAATTAAAAAGTTAGTGAAATATGCTTCCGCTCGATTAAGGTTCAGAAGCTCAATTTTCTTTTGTATGTGTAGATAGAATTTCGACAATAAAATCGAAAATAAATATTTTTTTTTAAGTCAATCAGATGATATGATTTGAAATTGTATCTAAATGGCCCTACGCAACTTAAAGAAATTGAAAATCATTGTCGTTTTTCTCGTTCATTTCCTTTATTTTCGTTGTGTACTTTTCAGAAAACCAGGCCTCTGGCTTCTAATGTCACGCTTAGCTATCAATTCTCAGTAAACTTCAAAGTAGATCTGTCTAAATTTGTCAAGAACTTTCCTGGAAAATGAAAAAGTTTTTAAAAAAAATCTATCCTTTTGAAAAATGTTGGGAGTGATCGTCACTCCTATCCCTTAGATTTTTTATTGGAGGTAGCTTTCAAACTGAAACACATCGTGTAATTTACATTTTAAAGAAGGACTTTAACGTTGGGTTTAATCCTTCCAAAATCTACAACTTGTCTACAATATGTTCTTGATCATTTATTAATGGATCTATAAACAATGATTCCTAGTTGAGAGTTTTAGAATATAATAGTCTTTGTAGGTTAAATTAAATATTTATATTTCAATTAAAAATGAATAGAAAAATAGATATTTAATTTAAAACAGAGAGTAATATATCAACTAAGAGAATTCAAGGGACAAATTTATTGAGTTGATTTAACGGAATTAAGGTTTTGAACCCGACTCGGACATCATATTGAAAAAAGTAATTGAATCAAGCGTTAGTGTTCGAATAACTAAGAGAATCCCTTAAATCGTTGTATCTTCATTATTTGCTTATGAAGCTATAGTATAATTTTCTAATCTAATACTACTTCTATTCTTAAATATAAAACTTTCAGAACATGTAGCGAAATTTAAAAAAGAAAAAATTAAGATTTTTTATAATTAAAATATCAATATTACTCTTTTAAATAAAATGAGTGGTATACAAGTTTTATTTAAGAAAGTAATATTGGTGTTTTGACTAACAAAGTACTTTGATTTTTGCTCTTTTAATTTTTGCTACATGTCCAGAAAGTTTTATATTTATGAATGGTATATATATATATATATATATATATATATATATATATATATATATATATATATAAAGGCATGGCAAAGTTATTTTATGAATTTGGATGATTCAAAAATCTTAAGTTTGGTATGGCTAAAGTGGTTTTGATGATAAACTAGTTGAGATTACTTTTTATGAAATCTAAGACCAAACTACTATTAAGTCATATGAGCCTTCTATCCTTGTTAAAAATTGAGGATGATCCCTATGCTTAACACTGCTCTAAGATCACAACACAAAATTTTCCAGATTTTCTCTTTTTTCTTCTTTTCTCTCTTTTCTTTTCCTTTCTTTCTATAAGTGTTTTTCTAGCAATAACTTTCTCTAAAATCTTTCAAACTCCTAACATAACATCACAACAACTTTCTAAATTCAACATTTAGAGCATGTTTGATACGTTCGAATGGAATGACGATTCCAACTTCTATTTCCATTCCAGTGTTTGGTTTGACCAATTTAAGTTGGAAAGGTCATTCCACGGGAATGACGATTCCAAGATGAAGTGTGAAAGGTCGTTCCACACCAAAACCTATTGGAAATCATCAATAAATAGTAATTGACATTTATACCACTCTTTTAATTAATTATTAAATTCATTTTACATAGCAACGTATTCATATTTAGTCATAAATATTCTATTTCACTTAGTATAATTTCAAAGATGGTAATTTTATAAATATTTCTTATTCTTAGGAGTAGTTTTTAATCTATTTTTAAATTTAAAAGTAAAAATATTTGTATTACTATGTTGACATTTTAATAAAAATTATGTTTGAACAATATATATATATATATATATATATATATATAGTTATTTATAAATATTTTTCATATATAATGTCAATATTATTCAAGTAAGATTTTGTAAGAAATGTTTAATTAGGTTTTATCGTTACTATATGCTAATAGGGCATTTAGGTCATATTGTGTTTAATTTCATTTCATTCTGACATTAAAATATACTTTTAACAAACACAAAAAATGAATCGACATTCCATTCTTACTTTGCCTTCCAAACACCGGAATAGAAAGAGGATTCCGAAGTCATTCTGGTGGAAAGAGATTCTGTTTGGAAAGGAATTACATTCCATTTCATTTCAGCGTAACAAACGTGTTGTTAGGTCCTTCTACTTCATAATCTCATCAAAGCACCCATAAATAACTTATGACAGATAAAAGCAATTAAACACATAAATTCACACAAACAAAAATGACTGGTATCACATATATAATTAGAAGTAAAAACAAATCCAGTGGGACACGTGACCCCACTGGTTAGGTGTGCATCCGTCAATATATATATATATTGTTGCAGCAGGTAAGAAACAGTTGAAAATGGAGAGAAACAGTAGGAAGAAAACAAGAACAAGCCTTTACTTTTTTTTTTCTTTAAATTATGTCGTCATTTTTTAACGTTATTGAGATGCCCAATGTGATCAAAAAAACATTTTTGGTGGTAATGCTCTTTAAGATTTAAGCTTTTCCTTAGCAGAAAATATATAATTAGAAATAGTAATAAATCACTAAATTTTCTTGTTGAGTTATCTAGGATTGGAGGCAACAAATTGTTAAATTTAAAATTTGTTATTTTTTCCAGATATTTTTACACCTAAATCACAATTATCAATTATATGGTCTAATATACATTAACGGTCGAGTTTTTATTCATAATTAAGAAGATTAGGGGTGTAAATGATGGTAACCGTAATAACTTAGCACTTACGATTTGATAGGTCCTGATTCAATACTTCATTTCAATAACTTGAAGGGGAAAAACACGATATACTTAGTACCTTATCTAAATTTGAATCCTGCATTCGTCTCTGATTCGAACTTCCAACTATTGATTGGGAGGCCTCAAGCCCTCGATTCTTACTTCTTACCACTTGAGCAATACTCATTGAGTGAAAGACCAATCTTTATGCACTAGATGTAGCGGGGAAGGTTCCGCGGTGGTTGTGGGTGGACTGGAGCGGGGTGGTGACTCGGTGATATGTTTGATTTTTGAATCGGGTAGACCGTAACTACGCCGTTTGATTATTTTAGTATTTGAACTTGTTATTATTTATTATGGTATTGAATTTAATTATTATTGATGGATTTTGTGTACTTTGATTTGACTGGTATTTGATTGTTACATTTTGTTTGAATAGTATAATATATAGGAATTTTTTTTTTTAAAAAAATCCCTTGTAATATAGGTTAGCCCGACTGCTCGGTCTGGCGACTTCTGCAAGATTGATTTTTATTTTTTGTGCAAACAGACTTAATCATATATTGAGAAATCATTACACTGAATGCAAGTTCCAGATCACAAAAAATATCCTGGGGGATTTTACATGAGAAGAACTATACCAATTTTTCCATTATTCTTTGTCCATCTAGCGAGTTTACGTGCAGCTTCATTGCATGTGCGCGCAATAGGATGGAATTTTCAGAAATTCTTTCCTCTCAGCTTGCCTTTGCATACATCTGTAACAACTCTTCCTTTCCATTCATCAGTTCCTTGATTCCCTTCATCTGTAACATTGAAGTCTTTCGAATAATATTGATGCCTGATTTTATTTATTAAAATTAGACCTTTAATTTTATTTTAAAAGTATGAATTTTAAAAAGTGTCAAAATATAGTACGATTTTTCGTATTTATAAAAATCAAAGCAAACAACAATAGTCATGATTTTTTCTTCATCTATTTGATCTAGTTTAGAGAGAGTGACAAAAATAATAGACTTTCATGTAAAAACAAAAAAACAAAATAAAAATCATTACAATCATATCATAATATTTTTTTTTTTCAAAATGTACTCAAAATTTTTAAATACTGAGCGAGTGAATATATATATATATATATATATATATATATATATATATATATATATATATATATATGTATGTAACAAATAATTGAGGTTCTCTATTTTCAGAGGCCCTATTCGGTAGATCACTTTGGACTCCGTAATAGCCGGGCTTGCGAAGTTTAACTAGTTTATTTATTAGCAATTTAGCAACACCAAAGAAATTAAAAAGTTAGTGAAATATGCTTCCGCTCGATTAAGGTTTAGAAACTCAATTTGTTTTTGTATGTGTAGATAGAATTTCGACAATAAAATAAAATAATTTTTTTCTTTAGTCAATCAGATGATATGATTTGAAATTGTATCCAAATGCCCTACACACAGCTTAAAGAAATTGAAAATCGTTGTCGTTTTTTCTCATTCATTTCCTTGATTTTTCGTTGTGTACTTTTCAGAAAACAAGACCTGTGGCTTCGGCTTGACAAATTGGACCTTGGCTCCTATGCGGAAACTTTTGGTGCGGACTGGTGCGGGACAAGTTGAGGGCCGTTGAATTCATCCAACGGTTGTTTCAAAGTAAGGGTATTTAAGGACTCTTTTTTTCCAGCCGCAACTTTTCTCTCTCATCAAGAACATGTGTTCACCGAACATGAACATGTGTTCACCGAACATGAACATGTGTTCACTCATCAAGAAAATGTGTTCACAGAACAAGAACATCTGTTCACCGAGCATGAACATGTGTTCACCGAACATGAACAGGTGTTCACCGAACATGAACAGGTGTTCTTGTAGAAATGTACCTTCAGCCGCAATTTTTCTTTCTCCTCCTTTTTTACTTTTCAGCCGCAACTTTTCTCTCTCCTCTAATAAAATTACATAATGTTTATTAACATAAAATGCAGTACATGACCATGGAGATTGTGAAGGAATAATAAGGTTTGTCTCAAGTAAAGAATAAATTTCTTTTTTACATAATTCTAAATATTAAGAATTCATTTGACAATGTCTAGCCTTAGTAGGAATATTATTCTCACGAAAATCATTTTCATATGATAAATCAATAATATGTTTTTTCCTATCCCAAAAAGCATTAGAATGATCACTACAAATCTCTAGACCAAATTGATTTATAATAATTTTAATTTTATTCTGTAATTTAGGATTTTTAATCTTTTCATCAATAGTTAAAACATTGATTTCACTTTTAAAAAATTTAATTAATTTTTTTTATTTTTCAAATTATCATAAATACTATGTTACGCCTATGTAAAAGGTTTTGTTATAAAGTTAAAGGTAATAGGTTTACCCTCATACGTACCAATAATGCCATCTTTATTCACTTTAGTAAAAGGATATATTTTTATAATAAAAGGAGTATCAAGTATGACTTGATTTAAAATGTTCTTAACCAACAAAAACTTGAAGGAATACATTTCTTAGCGACACAAATTGAAGCTTTAGAAAAGTTTATAACTAATATTAAGTTTGGGTATGTTTGGATTTGGTCTGATTTGACACTCAAACCCATACCCAAATCAGTTTTCAATTGAGTTTGGAAATGAAATCTGAACTGTTAAATCATCCACATACCAAATTACAGACTCAATTCAAAGTTGGTTTGAGTCTGAGTTTGAGTTTTAAAGCAGACCAAACCCAAACTATATATGTGTGTGTGTGGAAGAGCTTCTAGAGCGGTAGAAGATACAAGCCACAAGAGCATACAATGCTTCCGGAGTTGTACGTAGCTGCAGAATCCGGGAATTGGAATGCCCTCAAAACATATCAGAGCCAACTCTCCGCAGAAACCCCACGAAAAAATACGGTTCTTCACATATTAGCCCAATTTAACGATTCTTCATTTATAATCGAACAACTCCTTGCAATAAAACCCAATTTGTTACTGAAATTGAATTCCCAAAGTCAATCTGCACTTCATATTGCTGCAAGAAATGGTCATTTCAATGCTGTCCGAGCACTTATAAATTATTCAAAACATCAAACGAGAAGCAGATGTTTTAGTTATTTGCTAAGGACTCGAGATGAGGATGGAAACTTAGCCTTGCATGAAGCTGTTAGAAACAATTTCTTTGAAATTGTCAGATTATTAATAGTCGAAGAAGATCCTAAGTTTCGACACGGTAAGAACAATGCTGGGGAAAGTCCTCTTTATATTGCAGCTGAGAAGGGATATAGTGATATTGTAAAACTCATCTTGTTCAATTGCACCTCACCATCCTACGATGGCCCTAATGGGAGAACTGCTTTGCACGCAGCTACAATATGGAATTTCCCAGGTAAATCTTCAACTCTAGTCCCCACATAAGTTGTTTTTCTGGTTAATTCTGATATGGACAATGGTCCAATGTACCATGTAATTTAAATTTATCCACATTAAAAGATATAATTATTGTTACCTCTCTGAATAAATATGAACCACATAGTCTATTCGACCCTGGTCCATATTATGAAAAATATGTTTTCCTAACAAATAAGGAGAAGAAAAGAGAGAGAATTTATGTGTAGGGTGGAAATCGTCTGTTCCCATACATATTCAAATACATGTACCTACCATTTAAAATTCATAATGTGGAAATTTCTTCCAATTATATATACACGTGGCGAATTGTGAATGGTTGTATAATGAATGAGAACATACACAGAGATAGACGATTTATTGTCGTGGGGTGTGGTAAGGATTTTCTCTCCCATTCTTTGTCGTGTTTTATGTCCCATTAATAAGAAGTTATTATATGTCATTTTTTAATTAATAAATTTATAAACTAAAAGAAATAGCGGAATTCTCCAAAGAAAAGTGAATACGGGAATTGTATTCGTTGGATTTTGGCCCTTATTCACTCCTTGGTGTAAGGATGACTAAGAATTAATAATTATGTAAATTACTAATTATGTGAACTCCTAATTCTTTCAACTAAGGTTACTACTCCTATATATCCGTCTTCTAGATTGTTTGGAATAGTAAGGAGAGATAGAGCTAATGGGTTGTAGCAGTGACGGATCCAGAAATATAATTCACTGGAGTCATTTGATATACACAATAATTCACTGAGGGTTATTTATATATTTATTATTTAAATTGAGTAAAATATATCATATATAATTAAAAAAAAAAATCACTAGCTAGATCCGTCTCCTGGGTTGTAGGAATGTCCATTGTATTGTTGTTTCCCATTATAATGAAAGTATGTGCTCCCTCACCAGTGTATGTAGGTCAGTTGACCGAACCACGTAAATCATTGGGTCCCTTTATTGCTTTCCTTATTAATATTTGGTTGCGGGCTACACTACAAAAAAAAAAAATACTTGTTAGGACGAAACTTTTCGTGACGAAGCCATGAAAAACTGAATTGTCATGAAATGTAGATCTTTCGTGATGAAAAGTAGTTGCTTCGTCACGAAAGGTCTATCAATCGTGACCAAGAACAGTTTTCATCACGATAGGTATAACTTTTGGTGATGAAATTTTTCTTCGTCACGAAACATGTATTTGTCACGAAAAGATCCGTCTTAAAATAAATTTTTTTTTAATAAATATACGTATATAAGTATGCTATAATTTAGAATATAATTTTAATTTTTATATTTGTTTAGTGTTTAATTAAAAGTATTACTAAAAAATAGTATCTAGAATAATTTTATTCATATTTTGATAACAATTTAATACACAAATACATTGATGAAAATGTATTAATTTTAATTTAATTCATAAAAAAAGAATTCAAAACACGAAGAGAAATTAAAATAAGTAAAGGTTCAAAATACAAAAAAACTCCATTATAATAAATATAATATGGACAATAAGTAACAAACGACCAACGTAGCTTAGTGGCCAACTGCACAACATACATGGCTTTAATTTTTAGAAAAACTTTTGGTGACGAACCTTGACACTTTTCTTGGGGGAAATATTGTCACTAATTCTCACTTTTCTTGAAGAAAGTATATCGTCACTAATACCTTTCGTGACGAAAAACATGATTAGTCATGAAAGACTTTTAGCGATCAGCGATCCCAGGACAAACCTGGTGACGGACATTTTTCGTCATGAAAGGTCTTTTATGACGAATTTTCTGATTTTTCGTGACGAAAATTGTCGTCACTAAAAACCTATTTTTTTGTAGTGCTAGAATTGGAAGAGGATTTATCTCCTAGCAACTAGTATCAGAGCCTAACAGTATACACTTGAACAGAAATCATGCAATTGATATTGGAAAAGCTACCACATCTTACAAAGAAAATAGATGAATCTGGATGGACACCTCTCCATTTTACAGCAAAATTAAATCGTCAAGAATTGGCAAAAAAACTATTACTAGTAGATAGGACCGCGGCCTATTATGAGGCTTCGAATTCATGGCTAGTTGAAAAAGAAGAGCGCGGGAAAACGGCTCTACATGTAGCAGTAAGTCATGGACATATAGGAGTGATAGAAGAACTTCTGTACCACTGCCCTGATTGTTGGGAGACGATTACTCTTTATAAGAAGCATGTAATTCACGTTGCTGTAGAGAATGAACAACAACAAGTTTTGGAGTTCATCTTAAAGAAGAAATGGGCTTCTAATCTCATTAATCAGAAGGACAGGCATGGGAACACTCCTCTCCATCTTTATATATTTACTAAGAACTTATTGGCAGGACATTTTCTCATAAATCACCCAAATGTGGATATCAATGCCTTCAATGACGAAGGATTTACTCCCTTGGACCTACTTATAGGCATTGAAGAGGCAATCCCAAGACAGGTATTGTTTTTTTGTTATTCTTTCTGTCTCAAATTAACTGTTTTTATTTTTTGTTTGGTTAGTTCCACAAGTTATATGTCCTTTTCTAAATAAAGCAACTTGTTTAATTTTAGGATTTTAATTTTACTCTTACCCCAACCTCCTATTTAATACTATTAGTCAACTAAAATTGACCATTTCAAATACAATTGAAGATTTGAATGGTTACTTGACAACAATTAATTAGGGGATGTTATAAACTTTTAAACTTGTTTTGCCATATAATTAATCAAAATCTTAATACCCGCGCATTAGCCAAATGAAACGATGAATCTGAGATGGAAGGAGTACTTGCCTTTTTCTTTTTTCTTCCTTTTTAAAGGAGGATCAATAGTGGTTCCTCACTTTCCTTCCGACATGACTCGAACTCCCGACCTACCGGTTGGAAGTGAAAGGTCTTACCGAGTTGCGCTTCGTTGTCGAGTACTTGCCTTTCATCAACCCTACTACAATTCGGTTTTGATGCTCAGAGCATTTTTGTCAACGAGATGCTTCTCAACACCAGAACCAAATGTATTTTTTGCCTTTAATATACGTAAGTCTTTAAGTATCTTATACATGTTGATTTTCAGTCTTTTATTAAGAGTGAGTTGGAGAAAGCTGGTGGTACTGCAGGACTCCGAAAAGCAATTTATCCAGAAATCAACCACTCAAAAGATCCTCAAAACAACAAAGCAGCACAAGATTTGGAAAGATTGGCGGGAGTTTATTTGGTTGTTTCTACGCTCATAATAACCGTAACTTTCGCTGCTGCTTTTACTGTCCCAGGGGGCTACAATAGCAACAATGGCCGGCCATTTCTAGCTAAGAAAACTGCTTTTATCGCGTTTATTATCTCCGATTTTGTGGCTATGATTTCAGCTCTAAGTGCACTTCTTGATGTCATCATATTCCAACGTTCCTCGACCCAAATCAATCGGCTTGTTGCACTCGATCTTTCTAGAAATGCAATTGGACATGCCCTCCTAGCAATGTTTGTAGCAATGGTTGCAGGTCTCTATGCTACATTGCCAACTTTAGAAATAAGAATTTTTCTCCTGGTCGTTGCTGCTTGGCTTCTTTGTAAAGTTATGGCTGTGTTGCTTTTCTGGGAGAAATTCAACAAACCTCCCAAGGTGTGGGGGTGGAGCTATAGGAATCACAGTCTTGTTTTTCTACCACATTATTTATGGTTTTTATACAGTTGAAGAGCCAAAAAAAAAAATTTGATGAGAAGGACTCTCGAAAAAAGAAAAAAAATATTTACAATGGAAATTAAAATATATACCATGTTTGATTGTTGAATTCAAAAAGAACAAGCTTGAATAAAAAGGCCCCAAAGACCTTTTTTTGTATGATTAGACCAAAATAAAAGGCCATTTAGAAATATTATGGGTATTAGAGATGAAGTTGGAGGAAACATGGAGGGCTTATTATTAATGTGAACGAATATTTTTTTATTTTTGATAAAATCTTATATTATAATCTATTAGTAATTATGAATTTTTTGATGAAATTTTATAAATATTATAATCTCTTACACAATTAAGTTTGTTACAATTTTAACCAAAATTGTTAAGATATAAGTGGTGTAATTCCTATAATTCACGAACTAAAAAATCTAATTTTAAATCGTAAAGTGATTCAAAATGTTCACGGGACGAGGTGTTATAAAAACAAAACATAAATTTAAAAAAAAAAAAAAATTATTTTTTTTGGAAAAAATTGGGGCGGCATTTGCCCCCCCCCCCTAGCTCCGCCAGTGATTGTATACCAATATTGTGAGACTCGGGACTGTTGTTTACGTGTGAGGAATGTGTAATTATTTTTCGTCAACTTATTATGTTGGTTTGAGTTTATTTTTCTCGACTATGTGATTTAGCAACTATTTATATTTTCATAACATGTTACGTGTATTTTTTGTATGTACGTTTTAGTAGGAATTAAATAAAATATATTATAAATAAATGAAATAATTTTATAAGTAAAATAAAAAATAATAATAATAATAAAGTGGTAAGAAAATCAAAGGGCATCAGTTGGGGGGTTTTAGTATTAAAAAAAAAAAGAATTTAAAAGGGGCATCTCATGAGTTACTAAGATGGAGTTAAAGGAAAAGAAATAATTAAAAAGAATTTGAAAGGAAAAGCCGTTTCCTTTAGAAAGCTATATATATATTGGTCTATTCTGTCATGCACCAGGTCCATTGAACTACATTTTCTTCTCTCTCCTCATTCTGCAAGGATGTGGCCAAATCTGGACCATGTGATCCACATGGACCCGGTCCATATCAGATATTTCCATATATATTTGGTACTTCGAGGGATTTGAGAGATTCAGGGGAACGTGGGGCCTCCCTGGGAAATCGTGCCTAATAACGAAAATAAAGAAAACTGCTGGGCAGCCTATTAGCCTCAAGCAACATTAGACGATTTCTTAAGAGATTTTGGTGAGTTCGATATTTTTGTGCAGTCTTTGAGAGATCATTGAGGGATCATTATTTTTTCGTTTTCAGCTTATAATATACCGAATCGAAGATAATTGAATAAATTCTTCTTGGAGTATTTCTTATGCTTTGGATAGTTGTCATTATTTTGTTGAGTCGGCCGAGTCGTCGCCCCATTGTGAACTCTTGTCTAGAATCGATTGGCTAACATGATCTGTCTGATGTATGTTAGGTGTTTGTGGTGAACGAGGGAGTTCACGTGTGGAAATTCTTGGGCCTTAACCCGATGAGGATATCATTGGTAGTGTAACAGTGTTGTGGAGTTCATGGTAATGGATTATGACACAACGTAGGATGGATCCTTAAACTCTGGAACCGTCGTTTGGGGGCATACCAAACCCATGTGTTGAACTTCTTGTGCCGTCCTAGTTTGGAATAAAGACTAGGGCCGTTACAGTCATTGTTCAGTCAAGAGTGGATAGACGATTGAGCTCGTATTGCGGGAAGTTGAGTCATAGCAATAACTATGTTTCTAAAGTCTAAGCGTAGAGTGTAATCGTGTGTTTCGTATGAGTAATGCATGTTACTTGTAGTGCATACAGTTGTGTTAAGCTTGGATGTGAAGAACATAGTTGTTGACTTAATTGGTGTCTTATTTGTTATCGCTTTGGTCTTATATGTGTTTGGTTTGAGTCTAAAACATGTTTTTAGGAAATGCAAAACGTATTTTGGGTCTTATCTGTACTTCATCCCAAGGGTGTGGGATTCTTATTGAGCCTCTCAGCTTAATCCTTTATCTTTGTTGTTTTGCAGATGGTACAAAAGTTGAGTCTTCTTATGTTGATACCTGGGATGGGACATATGAAGAGTGATTCCTAATGAACTGTAATAAGAAGTTATTACTTTAATGAACTTATATAGTATTTACTTTTTAGTACACTTGTTTTATCTTATTAGACTTTTAAACACTTTGTAATGCATTTCCTTTCATAAACTGTTAGTGGGTTCAGTTCGTCATTGATTTGGCTTACTCACTACAAGAAAACTGTGTAACAGGGACGGACATTTCCGTCGCTAATCCGTCACTAAACTCAGTTTAGCGACCGATTACCGACCGAATGACATGGTCGTGTATTTTTCGTCGCTAAGCAAAATACAGACCGAATACCGACGGACAAAATAGCAACCGAATATTAGGTCGGTAAATAGCGACCGAATAGCGACCGAATGGTCAACATTGTTGACTTTTGACTTTGACTGGGTAACGACCGAATACAGACGGATAATTAGCAACGGAAAAGAGGGTCACCATATACCGACCGAATGGTCAACAATGTTGACTTTTGACTTTGACTGAGTAACGACCGAATACCGACGGATAATTAGCAACGGAAAAGCAGGTCACCATATACCGACCGAATACCGACCGAATGGTCAACATTGTTGACTTTTGACTTTGATTGAGTAACGACCGAATACCGACGGAAAAGCAGGTCACCATATAGAGACCGAATACCGACGGTCTGGTCAACATTGCTGACATTTGACTTGACCCAGGAACGACCGAATAGCGACGGATACTTAGCAACGGAAAAGAGGGTCACCATATAGCGACCGAATACCGACGGTATTTACCGTCGCTAAATTGTTGTTATTTAAAAAAATAAAAATTGAATTTAATTAAATCCCTATTACAGAACACAGCAGCAATAGCAGCAATAACCAAAATGCTCACAACCAAAATGCTAATAACCAAAATGCTCACAACCAAAAACTCACAATCAATTCTCATTACATTAAATACTCACAATCAAAGTGCAAACTTCTTATTACAACACTCACAATCAAAGTGCACATTTTGAATAACAACACTCACAATCATAGTGTGCACCTTACATTACAACTCACAATCAAAGTGTACACATTACATTACAAAGCTCACATTCAAAGTGCACACTTTGAATTATCAAAACTCACAATCAAAGTGTGCACATTACATTGCAACACTCACATTCAAAGTAATTTATTTCATTTATCAAAACTTACAATCAAAGTGTGCATTTCTCATAAACTCCTTGATGTCATTCATATGCATATCCTTGAAAATGCATGAGTTGCAATCTGCAAAATTTAAGAATCAAATTATTATGACAATAAAATTTCTACTTTGAATTATGTTAAAAAGTTATACAATATGACATTTAATTTATTATAATAAAATACCAAAAAAAAAACAACAAATATGACTCACTTTCAATATGTGGAATTCCAAGAGAAGCGAGAAATC
Organism: Vinca minor; assembly: GCA_026122235.1. Taxonomy (NCBI): domain Eukaryota; kingdom Viridiplantae; phylum Streptophyta; class Magnoliopsida; order Gentianales; family Apocynaceae; genus Vinca; species Vinca minor. The sequence goes on from JAOCZM010000286.1 coordinate 1,265,452, forward strand.
TTAATCATTGTAAATCATCATCGGTCATTAATTCATCCTCTTCTTCAGAATTGTCATCTCCCGACATAATTTCATCATCGTCATCGTCATCATCTTCATAACCACGGCTCGTACCGGGCACAAGTACAACTTCAATTTCCCCTGACCGGTGTGCAAGTTGACCAACTTCAGTAATAGTTGGATCAATGCGACTGGTATCCTCCTCGCGTACTTCGTCCTGATACGGTACCGGAACACCAGGAACGTCAAATAGACGTGGTTTGGAACGACATACAGCCCAACCAATCAGCTCCTAGATGATGTCTTACTACCCTGGATAAGGTGTGTAGTAGACTTGTTGACATTGGGAAGCAAATACAAATGGATCGTAACCCCTGGTAGGTTCTTTTCCTATGGATTTCTACAAGTTTATATTGAGGATGCACTCTTAAACCTCGATTTGGAGTAGAATCAAACCAATCGCATTTGAAAAGAATAATTTTTTTGGTCGGGTATTCCAACAAGTTCAACCTCAATTACTTGCTTCAACTCACCGTAATAATCTCCTTTAACCCATACCCCGTTGTTTGTCGCTCTTTTCCATCGTCGTGGGCTTTGGTGTGAAATCTATAATCATTAACAAAGTAACCGTGTATGACATCACTCTCCTTGACTGGGCCCCAAGACAGATTTTTTCAACAAAATTTCTAATCTTCCCTCAAGGCTATGTATTCATTGAGCAATAAAAGTTAAATTATTTTAATTATGCATTCTTATTACAAGTACATTTCTACACAATACCAACTTACATGAGTTCCAAACCATTTGGAAAAATCATTATAAACCCGACTTTGAAAGTTCTTCCTCCGTTATCTCATGGGTTCGTTCATTTACTTGACTAACAAATTTCCCGAGTTACAAATTAAATGACAATATTATTATTTGGCCACTTTTAATTATATAACAAATAAATGAAGCAAATAGATAAGTTTACTTATCAAGATATGGTTCGACCTCTTCACAATTCATTAGGATATAATTCATTGCTATTTTATAATCTTTATCGCTTAATAAAATCCTTTCTTTTTTTTCCAAATGATCTTCCGGGTAAGTTGCAAATTGATAATACATCTGGTCCGCTAATCTCGCCTTCACCATCATTTCGCCCAATGGTTGTAACTCTCGCTTTTCACGTGGGGTTCGAAATAATAGCTAAAAAACGTAGCAGCCTTCTTCGACCAAGTATGCATTGCAAATTGACCCCTCAACTCTAGCCTTGTTCTTTATCTTCTTTTTCGATGGTGCAAGTATCTAATTAAAACATATGTAGTTAATCACATTGTAAATACGTACATGAAAAAATATAATACAAAGATGAGATAACTTAAGACAATGGTTGTTACCTCTCGAATGGGTACATCCACCTAAACTGCATCGGCCACCAACCTCGCTTCAGCATTTTGAAGGTGAATCGGCAAGTGTTCCATCACATCAAAAATCCCTGAGGAAATATTCTCTCTAACTTGCATAATAAAATAGCGATAGTGTCCTCCAATTCTTGCATATGCGCCACACTCAACTTTGGGGGAACACAAATCTCTATAGAACAGTACTAAGTTCAGCCAAGGGTCCCCAAACATTTGCCAGTAGTACTTCTCAAGTGCTATAGGGATAAGTCTCTCCATGAATACATGAGAATCGTGACTCTTCATTCCGGACATTTTCAACTCTTTTCATATCAACGCATCGCGCCAAATTCGATGCATATCCATCCGGGAGCCTTAATTCTTTAACCCACCGCAAAACCATTTCTTTTTTAGGCTTGGTAAGAGTGAAACATGCCTTCGGTTTTGTTGTTTTACCTCGCCATCGTGTTTAATATTCAATTCCCTGACGATTGCAATACCTTTTCAACATCCGCTCTAGCTTTAACATTGTCTTTAGTTTTTACCTTTCACGTCCATCACGGTGTTAAAGACATTATCAAACACGCTTTTTTTTCATTATGCATGACATCAATGTTGTGTCTTATCAAAAGTGTCCGCCAATAAGGTAAGTCCCAAAATATACTACGTTTAGCCCAACTATGATCCCGTCCCTCGCCTTGCTCTTTACCGATCTCTTCAACTGTATCGGTAATTTTTTTGATAATCTCTAACTCTAAGGAACATTTCATGACCACTAAGGCGAGTCGGGCTGGGTCCGCTTTCTCTTGTCGCCGGTCCTTTCTGAATCCCTTTGCATCTCTTCTAAAAGGATGATCAGGGTGACAAGAAGCATCTGTGGCAATCGAACCACGATTGTTTCCCTCCGCATCGCAAATGGAACGCTTGTGTTTCCTCCATACAATATGGACAAGCGTGAATGCCACTGTACTCCATCCACTCAACATTCCATATGCTCGGGAAAATCACTAATTGTCCAAAGTAATGAAGCCCTCAATTTAAAATTTTGTTTTTTTTGAGATATCATAAGTTTCCGCTCCTTTAGCCCACAGTTGATTCAATTCATCGATTAAAGGCTGCAAGTACACATCGATCTTGTGTTTTGGATTTTGGGGTCCAGGTACAATGATAGTTAAGAAGATTACATTGTTCTTCATACACATCCAAGGGGGGGAGATTATAAGGTGTTAGAAGAACTCGCCAAGAAGAATAGTTCTTCCTCGACATGCCGAAAGGTGCAAAACCATCCGTGCATAACCCAAGCCTTACATTCCGAGGTTCCGCCGCAAAATCGGTGTGTGTTCTCATCAAAATGTTGCCAAGCTTCTCCATCCCGTGGGTGATTCATTATTCCCTCTTCCCTCTCACTGTCTCGAGTGCCATGTCATGTGCCTTGCAGCTTTTCTCGGATGCATACAATCTTTGTAATCTTGGAGTAATCGGAAAATAATACATCTTTTTGCAAGCAATCTCTTTTAATCGTGTATTTTTTTGATTTCTTTTTCTTAATATATCTAGCATGGCCACAAAACTTGCATTCTCTACTCTCAACATCATCTTTCCAATACAACATACAACCGTTAACACAAACATCAATCTTTTGCACCGGTAATCCAAGGCCTTTAACAAATTTCTTCATTTTGTAAAAGTCGTCTAAAGCATTATTATTTGGAGGAAGTGCCTCTTTCATCAATCAGCGTAAATTTATCTATTGTAGTTTCGGATAAGTTGTCTTCGGACTTAATGCTCAACATCCTGGCAAGTCATTGAAAGTCATGGAATGGTTTGTACAACCATTGTACAGTGGGCTATCAACAACTTTCAACATGTCATAGAATTTTTGTGCCTCTGGATCGGGAGGTTCTTCCACGTCCCCTATTTTGTCGCTCATTAAAACTTGGTCCCGCAAACGATCAATAATCATATCTCGATAATTGTTCTAGTATCGTGTGTCTTTTATAATTATCCATTTCATGAACAAACGGGATTTGAGGCATGGGAATGAATGCTTCACCATGACATGTCCAATTATAATAGTTAGACACGAATCCGCTTCATAACAAGGTGATACTTCACAAGATCGTGCATATGAAAATACTTATTCCTACAAACCCCACAAGGACACCTAATCCCATCTATTTGTACATTAGCGGATCTAACTTATCACGAAAGCCACAAATCGCTTTCAATCCCGCTATAAATTCTTGACTATGACGAGGTCCACTATTCGAATCCATATACATCCAACTACGGTCTTCCATTACAAACACAATATCTGCAGTATACAAAGACTTAATAATTAAATGCATATTAACTTTGAATGTTATTTTGATGATTTGTCACCCTTATTTCAAAGTAATTATTAACGTGTGATAATGGCATCTTGTCTACTATTTTAAATGAAATTTTGTCAACTATTTCGATTATTTTCAACATTAGGTTGTTTGTTTGTTGCAATATAATACAAAGATATAAAATAATGAGAGATAATACAAAGACATAAAATCATGGGAGATAATACAAAGAAAAAAATGATGGGAGATAATACAAAGAAATAAAATCATGGGAGATAATACAAAGAAATAAAATCATTGGGATAATACAAAGAAGCATAAAATTTTGCCACTTTCATATCATCATTTAATATGCGAAAAATAAATGGTATGTTGTAAACCTAATAAAAGGTAAATTGCCCTAAAATTTGATTCTTTGTGAACAATTTGTGCTCTCATGATTTTTTTTGCTCCCTTATACCACATTATGATTAAGCTAAAGAATAAATGATATATAAGAGAGCATAAATATTGACATTAATAACATTATAATAAATAGAGATGAAAAGATTCTCACCAAACACCCAACTGAAATTGGAGGTGTTGGGGAAGTCTTGCGGAAGCCGGAGGTGGTGGCACCGTCTTAGAGTTGCCGGAGGTGGTGGTGATGGGAGGAGGGTGGAGTTTCAAGGTAGATTTTGGAATAAATCACTAGAGGAGATGGTGGTAGAGTTAGAAATCGCGGCTGCAGTAATCATGTAAAGGGGAGGGTTGAAATAAAGATCCCACGCACCGGATGCATTTGACGCCGCTTTCGAGCATTTAAAGGTAGCGACCGAATAGCGACCGCACATGCCAAGAACGGTCGCTATTCGGTCGCCCAAAAGAGAGTTTGAACACTTGTAAATTTTTGAAAATAAAGATCCCGCACGACTGGACAGACGACGCCGTTTCGGCATTTAAAGGTAGCGACCGCACATGCCAGTACGGTCGCTATTCGGTCGCCCAAAAGAGAGTTTGAACACTTGTAAATTTTTGAAAATAAAGATCCCACGCACTGGACAGACGACGCCGTTTCGGTATTTAAAGGTAGCGACCGAATAGCGACCGCCCTGTTCGGATCATCCGAGCTTTCCTCGGATCGACCGAACCGAAACAGAGAGTTGAAGCTTTTGGTCGGATCAGCCGAGGTCCCAGTTCGGTCGACCTAAGCATATTCGGTCGCCAAAGTAAAGTCTGAACACTTGCCAATTTTTGAAAATAAAGATCCCACGCACTGGACAAGACGACGCCGTTTAAACATGACGTATAACGACCGAATAGCGACCGCCCTGGTATATTCGGTCGCTCAGAAGAAAATCTGAACACTTATAAATTTTTGAAAATAAAGATCCAACGCACTGGACAAGACGACGCTGTTTCGGCATGTCACATTAGCGACCGAATAGCGACCCTTTCGGCATATTCGGTCAATATTATTTTCCCGGATTCTGTTTTTTATAATATAGCGAGGTTTTTAAAGATATATAGTAACCTTTTGCCTATTTTATTTCATCATTAATGAGCATTTATTAAAATTTTAGTTACACTACTTAATAATTCACATAAATGTCAACACAAATATTTTACTTGAATTGTTCTGTTTCAAGTCTATACAGGTATTTTGTCAAAAGGTATAAGTTTACTTGTTTCACTATTCAGGTTAATGTGTACATATGTATAAGTATACTTTTTACTTGTTTCACTATTCAGGTTTTTATATATCTTTAAAAACCTTACTATTTTATAAAAAAATGGAATCCGGGAGATTTTACCGACCGAAGTACAACCGGTATATCCGTTACTGTAAATAGCGACGGAAAAGAACGTTTCGGTCGCCAGTCGGTCGCAATTAAGCCTCGATTTAAATCCGTCGCTACTACGTCGCTAAACCCTAACCCTAAACCCTAAGACGGTCGCTATTCGGTCGCCCGTCGGTCAGTATGAAGCCAATTTTCCAGTAACAGAACAGGTTCACTATATAACAAACCCCCTGCACAGAAAACAATCAGCTATCTTCCATTCAAAACAAAACATAAACCAATCAGCTCTCTTCCATTTCAACAGAAAACATAAGCAAAAATGCAAATTCCAAAATAATCACAAAACTTAACTTAAAAAAAAGCATTAAAAGCTAACAATAGTTACAAATTGATACAAAATTAACTAAATAGTCTATTGACTCCCCAAAACATCATCGACAGTTAAAGTGGTCGTCGTCATAGTCTCGATTCTAACTCATCGTCTAAGATGCTACTCAATTTGCTCTCTATCTCCCGAGGCACTTAATACAACCTCGGTCCCTATTTGATAAAATTTCAGCTAACATACTAGCTAGACCCTTGTTTCTCTTCTTTTCCCTCATCTTGAATTCTCTTTTTTGCTCTGGGCTAGTTTTTTTCTTAAAATCTTCTTCCATTTCGCTCCGCATTTGGACCATGTCCCGATCGCGACACCGCCCTGACCGCCTCGCTTCATTGTCTTTACCACATCACTAAAGGAACCGAGTCCTTGGACACGGCCCTTTCTTAGCCCACCCTGCAGCCTCGCAGACAACTCAATCTGCGTCGGGCAAATCCGGAGGAGGCAGTCCGGCTTGAGTTGCTTTGTTGGCGGCATCGTCATAAACCTCGTGGAACACCCGCTGTCAAAAAAATTGTCATTAGGATATTACACTAAATAACTAATATCAAAAAAGGAAAAACGGTAATTAAATACTTACAGACAACTCTCTAGAATCTACATCAACCCATTCGCCTTTCTTTGGCCCGACATGGTGTTGATGAACATGATCGTAACTGGCCGAGAATGGGACTGCATGTCCGGCCTCCTTTTCCTGTTAAACAAATTCATTAAATACGAACAAAAAACACATACAATATAAGAATACGTAAATTAATAAAGATCCCGTACCAGTCTCATGTGGTGCTCAATGTGGCTGAGCGAACCTCCCGTGTGCTTTATCGGGCCTTTTCCACCCCTCCCTTCTTTCCGATTTTTTGCTGCTTGTGCCGACTTGGCTTTAAATTCCGGAGTCTTCCAGTACTCTTCAAGTCGCGCCCAATCCGTCTCAGAAACCCATTTCGGTTTCTTATTTTTTTTCCGAGCGTCGCTCATAAGGCCGCTTAGTCTCCTCATCAGTATGGTACGCCAACATGTCTTGACGCCATCCTCATACTCAGGAGCCCAGCGATACTTTTTCTGCAATTTGAAATAATGTTAGATAACTAAATTCGAATACTTCTAAATTTAAAGACTTCTAAATCAAAAGACTTCTAAATTCAAACTTATTTTCTAATTTACTTACCTTGAACTCGTCCCACCACAAATTTTCTTCTTCTTGGGGAACATCCTTGATGGTGCTATATGCCCCCTTGAAACGATCTTGAAAAATTGAAGTAATTGCGGTGGAACATTGGATGCCAACCTGAAACTATAATAGCAAACAGAAAATTTGATTAGTTACTATAATGATGACAAGAAGTATAATTAGCTTAAAGGAAATAAATTAGTTACTTATGTGCCAAGGGTAGGCTGCAGGAGAATACGCGTATCTACTGTGGACGCAACTCCGCCTGAAATCGAGGCAGCGCTCGTGGGGACGGTCGACCGGTGAGTCGCCGATCCCGCTACCGGCGTAGACTCGGTCGCGTGTCTCGCCGCAAACGCATCCCGAGATGTCCGTGCATCATCGACTGTGATGGAGGTGTCGTAACGGGCACGGGAGCAGATCGCGGTATCTCCACCAAATCTGGTGATGACACAGGCTGGGAAGTGGAGGCCGGAGCAGATGTGGCTGGCGAACCAAATGGTAAGGCTACTCGTATACCTTTCCTTGGCGGCATCTCTGAAATACACGGAAAGAATAAAAACTTATGTGTTACAATATTAATATTAATACATATTGTACAATATTATGCATTAATTTTCAAATGATAAACACAACCAAATTCCGCCAATCTACATTGAATAATATAATGTACTCCCTCAATTTCATAATATAAGAACATATAAGAATGGCGTTTTCACCCTTCCAACCATAATTTGAACATTGAAGGTCTAAGCAGCAGTTTCTAGTATTCATTTCATAAGTAGATAAAACAATGAAGCTATCCTAAGAAGTCCAAGAAATTCTATGATTCGGGTAATATATAAAAGTATCTAGCAAGAAATGCTACTGTTTTATTGCAGTTTTACAATCATTTGCAATCAAATGTGAAGTTTAGATCCAAGATTGAGGTTTATTACTTCATCGAAACTGGCAAACGTCCTAATCAAGGCGATACAAAAGCAATGAGAAATTATATATATTCTTGATTTCCCTCCCAAAATATATATTGGAGATGATCAAATTCCTAAAGATCGTATACATAGATAGATGGGCTGCTAAATTAGGCTTGGAAGAATGGTCTTGGTTTAGGTTTTCTTTCCTGGAATAGCAATAAACGTGATCAGATTAGAGGAACAAACTTAATTATTCATCAAAAAGAAAAGGAAAAAGGATAAATAAGAGTATCAAACTTGGGAAGTTTCTAAATGGGCGGCAGCTTGAAGCTAGGCCAGATGAAGAAATTCCACGTTGTTATCCATATCAAAAAGCAAATATATTTTTTATTTTCGAAAAAGACTATCATGAATTTGAATCCTGTCTAGTATATAATATATCTTTCAGTAAAAATTGAAGAATAAAGTTTTATCGTAGTAATAACTTCTAAAAGTTAGTAAAATCGTCTCTTAAGTATGCCTAAATACCAGCTTAATTAAAAGCCAATGTTATGCACATACATAAGACTTTCAAAAAAGCCAATGTTAGAACATAAACATACAAACTTGAAAAAACGAAAAGGAAATTGAAAGACACATAATATTCGAACTACAAACTACATTCATTATGAAACTTTTGATCTTGGAAAAAATTTCACTCTCTTGTCACTGAGCCGTGATTCGTAAGTAAAGTTTGGGATTATTCGGAAAAATTTGGCTACTTGTTCCAAGGCGGAGAAGTTGCATATTTAGGTAACGCATCAACCACTTGATTTACCTCCCAAAATATGCGTACATGAATAAAATTAATCAATTTCCACTTCATTCAAACAATCACTAACTAGAAATTGCTCAGTCTTCAATTTCTTGGAGGAAACTTTAACTAATTCATGAAAAACTTCAGTGGTGTTAACATATTGCATTTTATTTTCGAAAGAAAAAAAATATAGTATTCTCATTCTCATAGGTATTGCACATTGAAGTTTTAAATAATCAACAAAAATTCCAGAATAGTTCAAGATAAAAAATCTGCACAAACAAAATACAAAAAAAAATTATAATAATAAAACAGAAAAAAAAATTAACATGAAGGAATAGCAGTGGCGAAGTGGAGGGATGGAGGTGGCGAGGTGGAATGACTTACTGTGGGGTGGCTTCGGAGATGGTGGCTTCGGAGATGCTAGGCGGTGGCGAAATGGAGGGATGGCAGTCGCGAAGTGGAATGATGGAGGTGGCGAGGTGGAGGGATGGAAATGGGAGAAGAATTCCGTCGTAGGGATTTAGGGATTTCTCCTTCCTTTTAAGAAGAAGCTTCTGTCTTCCCTTTTGTTTTTTTTGAGAAACCAGTCTACAAAACGACGTCGTTTTAACACTGTTATAACTTCCATCGGTATTCAGTCGTTAACTTCCGTCTGTATTTGGTCGCTACAACACACAAAACGATGCCGTTTTGTTTTCTTCATTTATTACTTTAAAAATATAACCGTTATACTTTCCGTCGGTATTCGGTCGGTAATTTCCGTCAGTAATAGGTCGTTAGTTATTCCGTCGGTAGTCGGTCGTTAACATACATAAAACGACGTCGTTTTATTTCATTCATTTATTACTATAAAAATAAACACCGTTATGTTTTCCGACGGTATTCGGTCGTTAACTGCCGTCGATATTCGGTCGTTATATATTCCGTCGGTAAACGGTCGTTAATATCCGTCTGTATTCGGTCGTTAATGGTTAACAAAACAACGGCGTTTCAATTTAGTCAACGGGACTGATTGGGCCTACGGAGGGGCGACGGAATAACGACCGATATGTTTTCAGTTTCTATTCGGTCGGTATTCAGTCGTTAAATTTGTGACCAAAATTTTCGGTCGCTATTTAACTGTTTTCTTGTAGTGACTGCCATGTCACCGACCGAATTTGGGTCGTGATGTAAGTGGTATCAGAGCAAGTCGAACCTTAGGGATAAAAACCGGTAATGAACATATGATAACAAGAACATTTATTGTGAGGTGTGTGATGGGTAGAGACCATAGACTAGGATGTATTTGTTTATTTAAAATTTTATATCTTATTGTTATATTATTTTGTGACTCTTCCTTATAAGTAGTACGTGTTAGGTGACTTCTTGTATTACATCTGTAAAAACCCGTAACTTTTGCTTACAGGATATTTGTCGTGTAATTATTTTTTTTCCAAGAAGTAACTGTGTAGAAGGAACTTATTTCATGTGATTATGTGACTACATGTTCAATTAATTGTATAACATGTTACATGTTTTATTTCGTTTACATTTTATTGAGGGTATTTCGCACGCGTATCATAATTAAGAGACTTATTTGTGATTCGCCTTAATTACATGATTTTAATTTAATTAATTAGGAATTTTATGGGGATTAGAGAAGTTAGTATAATAAAAAAGTAAAATAGAAATTAAATAATTAAGGAAATTATAATAGATATATAAATGAGAAGTTCTGTGGTCATGCATTAAATGGAATAAAAGAAAATAAAATAAAATCAAAAAGTAAAAGAAAGGGGACGCTGAAACTCAGTCCGGTTCCTATGCTGGAGCATTATTTTTTCTCGCATACGCGAACACTTTTTTGCCTTAAGAATAGCTGTTCTTAAGAACAGCTGTTTAAAAAAATTAACAGTTGTTCATTTTTTAATCAATATCAGCCGCCAAAACTTTAATCTAATGGACGAGCTTTTGTCCCGCATGTTCCGCACAAAAGCTGTTCTACATAGGAGCCGTGGTGGCTGAAACTAGGGAAGGAAAAAGAAATTTAAAAAAAAAAAAAAAAAAGAGTAATTGGCATCGTGGGCAGTAGGGCTCAAAGTAGCCTCGGGAATCGTGTCCAATCAGCCACAATCAAAAAGAAAAGAAGCAGCAGCTGTGCCGCGAGAGGCAGAAGGGAAAATATGGGATTTTTAGAGTAATATTTTGATCAACTTCGACAAGACTTTTGAGTGGACAATTCTCATCGGTTTTCGACGAACCTTATACGTAAATCGATCACAGAGAGATGACCTGTGCGTGGGCGCAAACAGAATTCGATTTGGAATTCGGAGTGGAAAGATATCTCACCAGGAGCGGGGCTGTTTTTCTGAATTTCGTTTTCCGTGCGCTTTCAGTAGAATCGTCGTACAGGTAACATCCGAATTCTAATCGGAGTAATTCTTTCTGATTTAGAAACTAGACTGATAGGGATATAATCTGACCGGAGTGATCGAGATTTTAACTGTTAGATTTTCCGTAATGTGTGTCAGAAGTAGAGGGTAGGACCAGATTTTTCCAGTTCTTGGACGTTTATCGCTTTTCTAAGGATTCGAGGTAGGGACCCCTACGTTATTTAATTTTCGCATTAATTACTGCACAGTAAAAGCGAATAAACTATTCAATTTACAAAATAGTTGCACAAATTGTGTTTATTGCTTTCGATATTGTATAAACTGTTTTTGGTATGATTTAAAGTCATTATAATCTGATTCGTAAATTGATTACTGTGTTCTTGTTATTGCCTTATGTAAATTGTCATAATTAACTGATAATTGTGAATCTTGGATTAATTGGGCCTATATTGAATTTGCATAAATGTTACCGCTTTGGTCGTCATATTTGAGAGTTATTGATTTTAGTCATATTTGGTTTGGTCGACCGAGTCGTCGCCCCATTCGAGCTCTTGTTTATGAAAGGTCTGTAGCAGGATACATCTCATTTATATATCGCTAGAACCTAGTGTTCGCGATATTTCTGTGTGGACTTCTGTGTGGATATGTGGACCCGGACCCTACCGGGGGATAAACTAGTTGGGGCTGCTAACAGTTAATTGTGGAGCTCATGTGTGGGCAATGACACAATGGATGTATTCTTTATTTTTGGCTTCCAACCAGGGGAAAGTTTAGGCCGATTTCTGTGTGTCCCTTCCTCAGTGGGTTAATACATGGGGGCTGTTAGCAGTGATTATGGATCTGATTAGACAATTGAGCTTGACTGTGGGATTGTAGTGTCATAGCGATAACTAAATTCGTAATGTCTAAGTAAATTGTGTAATCGAGGATACTGTAGGGCAGACGTGCTTGATGTGGATTCGGTTGTGTGAAGTGGTTAGACGTGAAGAGTTTAGTTGTTTAGCTTATTTGTTGTTCTTTACTTGTTTGGTCCTTGTTTGTTTTATACTCGATTGTCTGACATAACTATTGGTTTGTAGTGCATGAGTAGTATGTGATGCTCATGTCATGAATTCCGATCTGGAATGCCAGATTTGATAAGTATAGTCGAACATTTGTTATTGATACTTGGTTTGAGTCTTTTAACTTGTATTTTGGGTTGCTTTTATGTTCTGTACCGTTCTGTTCTGATCCAATTGGATTATGCTCTGTTCTGTTTCAGGCTCTAGGTCTTAAAAGACTTGTGTAGTGGCTTGTCAAGAGCTTTAATTTTCCAAAGGGGTATTTTGGGAAACGGGAATCTATTTCATTTATCTGTGTTATTTTCTGTTATGTTTATAACTGTGTTTTTAGGTCCCTACTGAGAACCAGAGCTCAGTCCATCCGCTTTTTACAGTGCAGGTGATGTAGATGTTGAACTTGTTCACGAAGATGATCCTTGGAAGGGGCCATTTGAGGAGTGATCCTAATCTACGTAGCTGCTAGACTTCATTTCCTTTTCAGTTATTCTTTTAGAACGCTTAGACTTATTCCAATAATGTAATAAGTAGATTTATTTTCAGTTATGTATTTATATTTCTGCTGTTAAACATTTACTTTGGATTTAATGCATAATGAATTGCCTTTTTAGTAACTCTGCATCGTAGGCTTTGGTGTCTCGTCGACCAATGAGACACTTCCATGTCATCACCCTGGTTACGGGGTGTGACAACATCATTCCATGTTCTACTTTTCTTTGCTTACTTATCGCTTTATGTATATTATCGTTCATGTTATGTTGCTTAATTCTTTGCGTTATGCTTAACGTGTTAATTGTTTATCGCTTCATATTTTCTACTAATGTTTTATCAGAGTAGCGCAACGGAAGCGTGGTGGTAACAGGTAAATTATGTGATTATATGGTCATTGTATTCCTTTAAAAATACCTTTTTAATTTTTTTAATTTTTGTTATATTTACTAAACGACTTATATTAAGGAATGAAAGGAGTAAGTTAATTAAGAACTATATGGCTGTGTCGTCCAGCTAAGCGCTAAGGCTTCAGTGCGGAACACCAAATGTTCCTTCCGCACCGTGCAGAACAATTAATAGTCGTCGGATTCAAATTTGTACGGTTGAGATCATTTGACTTAAAATACCTATTATTCATAATATTTTAAAAAAAATGATCTCAGTCGTTCGATACTTTATTCAACGGCTATTAATTATTTCGTACGGTGCGGAATATGTTGTGTTACGTATTGTAGCCAGACTGCAAGCAAAGTGACAAGGTTGGAGTTGGATGTTTTGTAGTACTAGTCGGACAAAAATATACCAGGCTATTAATTATGCGAATATTGAAGTTGTCAGATGGTTTTTTTTAAGGAGAGTTCAGGTTTTTATTCATACACTAACTGAATGTGGAAAGAGTAAGAAGCTATCTTAATGGACTCCTCGTTGGCCAATAGCCCAGTGGGGCATTGGTCGGCCCGTGACCTAGAGGTCCCGGGTTCGATACCCTCCGTCTGCGTGCGGTAAGCTTTATTCTCCCTTATCTAGGGTGTTCTTTCTCCCCAATGTGGGGTTGTTCTCTCTCCCCAATGTGAGGCAATCGTGGTGTCAAAAAAAAATGGACTCCTCGTTTATTTCTATTGTATTCGTATTGACAGGATACAATATAGGTGTTAGGTTATGGAGCCTAATGCTACAAGGATTAGGAAATAAGAAAGGAGTATGACTCTTTCGCATATGACATCCTAATGCTAAGTGGAATTGGATATTGAATCCAATTAGGAGTCGGGGTTTTTCTTTTCCTATAAATAGCCCATCTATGTAACCTTAATATTGTATCTCATCACATAGTAATATCCTGGCTTGGTAGTGCCCCCAGACGTAGTCAATTCTTTGACGAACTGGGTAAATAATTTCTTGTGTCTTTCTTTATTGTTTTTCGATCTAGTTTTCTCTCCCAAATATTGTTGTTTATTTTCCAAAAATTGGTATCAAAGCCTGGTTCAGGGGCAATAGAAATAAACATGATGTGTGAAGGAAAATTTCCAATCGAAAAATTTGACGGAGCAAATTTTGGGTTCTGGAAGATGCAGATTGAGGATTACCTATATGGTAAATATCTGTATCAACATCTTGGTGAGAAACCGGAGGATATGAAAGACGATGATTGTAAGTTTATGGGCAGGAAGACGATGAGTGTCGTGCGTTTTTCTTCATCCAGAAACGTGGCGCTCAATACGGTCAAAGCAAAAACTACCAAGGAGATGTTGGAGACATTATCGGAGATGTACGAGAAGCCATCAGCAGCAAACAAGGTTTTTTCTGATGCGACGTCTGTTTAACCTAAAGATGGCAGAAAGTACTGCGGTTTTCAATCACCTCAATGAGTTCAATGTGATAATGGCTCAATTGAGATTGATTTCGATGATGAGGTACGTGCCTTAATTTTGCTGTCTTCTCTACCAGAGAGTTGGAGTGGAACAATTACTGTTGTTAGTGCTTCAGTAGGGAAGGTGAAGCTTAGGTTTGACGAAGTCAGAGACCTGATTATGAGTGAAGAAATTCGCAGGAAAGAATCGGGTATAGCTTCGGGATCAGCCCTGAGTACAGAAAATAGGAGCAGATCAGAATCAAGGTCGAAATTCTACCGAGGTAGATCAAAGTCGAGAGGCATGAAGCCTAAGAGAGACAAGACCACAATTAAATGTTTTAATTGTAGGTAATATGGGCACTACAAGAGATAGTGCACAACACCGTCGAAAGAAGATAACAAATCAGCAATTGCAGTAGTGGAAGAAATCTCAAATTCATTAATTTTGAGTGTGAGCAGTCCATTGGAATCGTGGTTTTGGATTCTGGAGCATCGTTTCATTCATGCAATAGTATTGATGTAATGGAACGTTACACTTCTGGAGATTTTGGTAAGGTTTATCTTGTTGATGATGAGCCTTTGGAAATCGTGGGGGAAGGGAGATGTTCGGATCAAAACACCGCATATTGCAGCTGAGTAATGTCAGATATGTTCCTAGGTTAGAGAGGAACTTGCTTTCTGTTGGACAATTGGATGATGACGATTATTATTTTACATTCGACGGTGGTTCTTGGAAGATAACCAAAGGAGCTATGGTAGTAGCTCGAGGAAAGAAGGAAGGTACATTGTATTTGACGAATAACACTCATGAAAGTATTGCTCTTGCAGGTGCAATTAGTGATACAGATTTATGGCATAGTCGTCTTGGCCACATGAGTGAGAAGGGGATGAAAGTGTTGTGTTCGAAGGGTAAACTGCCAGACCTCAAGACTGTTGAAGTCGGTTTATGTGAGGATTGTGTTTTCGGGAAACAGAAAATGGTGAGTTTCTCGAAGGGTGGCAGAACTTTGAAAAGTCATAAGCTAGAGTTGGTACATAGTGACTTATGGGGACCAGCACCGGTGACATCTCTTGGTGGTGCGTCATATTACATGACCTTCATTGATGACTCCACAAGAAAGGTATGGGTTTATTTTCTGAAAAATAAATCTGATGCTTTTAGTACCTTTAAAACATGTAAAGCCTTGGTAGAAACTGAAACAGGTCTAAAAGTGAAGTGTTTGAGATCCGACAATGGTGGAGAGTATGAGCTCCGTGAGTTCAAACAGTTTTGCATGGAAAAGACCTTGAGAGGAACTCCTCAGCAGAATGGTGTTGCAGAACGTATGAATAGAACCTTGAATGAACGTGCTAGGTGCATGAGGTTGAAGTGTGGACTGCCAAAGATGTTTTAGGCAGAAGAAGTTAACACTGATGCATTCCTTATTAATAGATGACCATCAACCCCATTGAAGAATTGTGACGACCGGTAATTTCGGACCAATTTAAAATGTTAGTATTGTCTTTTCACTTTATAAGGTTAAACATGTCTTTTCAATTAATTAGTAAGGGTAAAATAGTCCAAACAATAAATTGGTAATTTTATTTAAAGACAAGGGCATAATAGTAATTTTAAAATTAAGAAATAAAATAAAATGAAATAAGTTCATACTTATCCATAAGAAAATAATTGCATTAAAGCCCCTGAATTACATGATATTTACATAAGAAATTGTATTTACATAAAAAGTCCTTACAAATCAAGAAATTACAAGGCAAGAGCCTCTCCACAACTATAAATATAGCCCTTTGCCTAGCCATTTTACTTGCACCATTCCTTAGGAAAATTCTCCCTAAGCTCTCTCTCCCTACACCAAAACTCTCTCCCAGTCTATAATCTTTGGTTAATATGCTCTGAATTATTCACAATTGCATAATATTGGATCTTCTGTGAATACTTTCATCAGAAAACCAAAGACATTATTGAGTAGTTTTTCTAAAGTATTCCCGTTACTCTACCTACTATCAAGCAGGTACTTCTTCAATCTGTTATTTTGATCTGCATAATAAATGAACTTAGGTTAATCGGGTTCATGTAAGAATTGGATTATAT
This sequence comes from Vinca minor, assembly GCA_026122235.1. Classification (NCBI taxonomy): domain Eukaryota; kingdom Viridiplantae; phylum Streptophyta; class Magnoliopsida; order Gentianales; family Apocynaceae; genus Vinca; species Vinca minor. The sequence continues at coordinate 1,282,074 of JAOCZM010000286.1, forward strand.
TCTCTAAGAACTGTTTGTGCCCGAGGATTGTGGAAACGCAATCCCGGGAGCATCCCGTGACCTACCCCACTGGTAGAGACTTTTCTAATCGGAGTTTTGTCCGGTTAAGACGGGTGACCAGAAGAATATAAATCTACATTCTTCCTTGAACCTAGACTAGAGGAAAATTGATTTAAGGAATTTACCTGTTAAGTTTCCTTGAATATTTGGAGACTGAACGTTTAAATTCCTTGAATCTTTTATCATGTTAATGAAATAGTATGTTCATAATTTTCTATTTCATTTACAATTTGAAATTAGGAAGAAATAATAAAATTTTAATTATATTTCTTTCAAAGAAATTTGATTAGTTTAGTTTATGAAACTTTCACCTAAAAAAGAAACATGATTAATTTATGTAACTTTGAAAGGAGATTAATTACCTTGAATCAAATTTTATGAAAGTCTAGTGGAATAATTATAGTAAGTCCCCCAAGTCTACCTTATTACCAAGTAGAGAAAATAATGACAATAGCCTACTTTGTCACCAAGTATGGAAAATACTAAGTATAGTAATAATAGTCTAACTTATCACCAAAATTAAAGAAACAATAAGTAACAATATTAATACAAAAACAGTATCAGAAAAGTTGGGAACAAATATATATCAACCATGATTCTTTTGGAGAAAAACAATAATAGTAAATAATTTATTAGTAATGAAGGTCCTAGAAGTTACCAAATAGGAAGTAAATTAAATAATTAAATCAGAAAATAAAGAAATAAGACAGAAAAAGAAAAAGAAAAAGAAAATAGTTTATCTCGGTGGGAGAGACAGTGGAAGCGGCGGCGAATAGGCGGCAGAATCTGAGAACAATAGGAAAAATATATATATAGAATTTTAATAATAATAATAATAATGGTAAGCATAATAATTATAACAGTAATTTAGTAGTTAAATTAAAAAGAAAAAGGAAAAGGAAAACAGAGAAATAGATACCTTCGCCGGAGCACAGTGTGATGTCCCAACTCTTTGGATCACACAGAAATGCAATAAAACAGTAAAACAGGCCAAGCAACACCAACAGGATAATAACCAAAACTGAATATATAAATAAAGAGTCCGGGCTCCCCCTTTAATCAAAAAAGTAAACTGTCTACTGCAGTATTCCTCTATAATGACCAAAACATAAGAAAACTGGAAAAGAACTTGAAGGAGAAATGAGCAAACTCTGAGTGTAGATCAAACTGCCAAGCATACCACATTCCTGAGATGTTGAAGGATTAATTAGTAACCAGAAATAGAAAGAAATGGGAGGGAGATTTAGATGAGGGGGAAGAAGGAAGAAAGCTTCAGAAGCTTACAAGATTAAGGAGAAGGCAGCTGCCAATTTGATCACAAATTATCTGAATGCGTTCTCCAGAGTTGAGCTTGAGCTTTTATACTTAGGGTTGGATTCCCTAGGGTGATTCTCCTCCTTTGATTGTGTATTCTCTAACATTGTCAGGGAATCAACAGCTCACAGCAAGCTTCTTTCCACTTTGGTGAGCAATAGCCCCAGCAGCCCAGGTCCCCTTCCAGTTTAGTCCATTTGATGTATTTTACTCTTCCATCCCCAAAACGACGTAGCTTTAGTTAAGTACCTTAAGTTAATTATTAAAAGTAGAAATAATAATATTTAAACTTCCCTCCAAAGCAATTTTTTATCTTTCCACTTATACCCTTCTCTTCCCAGCTGATCATGACATTGCTCCCCCCTTAAAACAAACCTTGTCCTCAAGGTTTGAATTCAGGAAACTGTTTTTTGATAAATTCAGGATCTTCCCAAGTGGCATCTTCACTGGAAAGGTTAGTCCACTGAATCAACCACCTCACCTCGGCCTTGTTCTTCTTTTTTATTAGTCTTCTATCAAGAATTGCCTCTGGTGTTACTTTGGGCTGACCATCACTTCCTGTATAAGGCAAATCCATTCTAACCACCTTGTTTTCCCCAATCTTCTTCTTGAGTAGGCTCACATGGAACACAGGATGAATTTGAGAGTGATCTGGTAGTTCTATCTTGTATGCTACAGGACCAATTTTCTGCAAAATCTTGTATGGCCCAAAATATTTGGATGATAGTTTTAAATTCTTCCTCAAGTTAACTGTTGTCTGTCTGTAAGGCTGTAGTTTCAAGTAAACCATTTCCCCAACCTCAAAGCTTCTTTCTACCCTCTTCATATCAGCATACTGTTTCATCCTGGCTTGTGCCTTTTGAATGTTGTCCTGCAGAAGTGCCTCCACTTTTCCCCTGTCTTCTAAGTAATTTCTTGCAGCCTCATTGTTGTCAGTTTGGTATGGTCCCATGGCTAAGGTAGGGGGTTTGTGTCCATACAATGCCTCAAAAGGGGACATACATATGGCTGTGTGGTATGTTGTATTATACCACCACTCAGCCAAAGGAAGCCACTCCTTCCATTTGTTAGGTCGATGATGGCATAGGCACCTGAGGTACATCTCCAGTGTTTGATTGACCCTTTCAGTCATCCCATCTGACTGAGGGTGGTAGGCTGTAGACATGGCTAGTTTAGCTCCCATACCCTTGAATAAGGACTGCCAAAAAACACTGGTGAAGACATTGTCTCTGTCTGTCACTATACTCTCTGGCATTCCATGTAATCTGTACACTTGGTCCAAGAATATACCAGCCACAGTCATAGCTGTATAGGGATGTGACAGGGCTATGAAATGGCTGTATCTTGTCAGCCTATCAACCACCACCAAAATCACTTCTTTTCCTCCAGACTTGGGCAGCTCTTCAATGAAATCCATTGAAATGTGGCTCCAAGATTGTTTAGGGATAGAGAGGGGTTGTAAGAGCCCTGGGTAAGCAGTCTTTTCTTCCTTGTTTCTTTGACAGGTGTCACAGCTTCTGATCCAATCTTGGATATGTTGCTTCATGGAGGGCCAATAAAAAAATTGTTTGGCTCTCTGGTAGCTAGCCTGGATGCCAGAATGGCCTCCCAGCTGAGAGGAATGTAGCTCCTGAATGAGTTTGAGTCTCACATTCCCCTCAGATCCAATGTAAATATTCCTGTCTTTATACAAGATACCACTCTTGTACCCCCAATCAACTTGAGTCTCTTGGTCAATGAGTAGTTCTGTGATGAGTTTTTGTGCCTCTGTGTCCCCCACATAGCTCTCCATAACCTCAGTCATCCAAGCTGGTGTCACTGTAGTGAGGGAGTTGGTTTCTTCTTTTCTTGAGAGTGCATCAGCCACTCTATTTTCTACTCCCTTTTTGTAGTGTATCTCGAAATCCAAACCCATCAGCTTGGAGGTCCATTTCTGCTGAGCCACAGTGGTGACCCTTTGCTCCATTAAAAACTTCAAACTTTGGTGGTCTCGTCTTTATGATGAAATGTGTACCCTCCAGGGTAGTGTCTCCACTTGTTGATCTGCCATTGCCAAAGCTAAGAGCTCCTTCTCATACACGAGATAATTCTCTCGTGTCTAGGCCCCTGAGCCTTGCTTAAGTATGCACAGGTTTCTTTTCCCGCATTAAGACTGACCCCCAATGCCTCGGTCTCAAGCATCGGGTTTCCCAAGACAAATGTCTTATTCTAGTCAGGCATAGTTAGTACAGGTGTAGTACTCATAGCATTTTTTAGTTCAGTGAATGCCTTTTCTGATTCTTCACTCCACTTAAAGCTTCCCTTTTGTAGCATTCTACACAAAGGCTTGCTGATTATCCCATAGTTCTTAACAAATCTTCTGTAGTAACCTGTCAAACCTAGAAAACCCCTCAGCTGGGTGATGTTCTTAGATAATGCCCAGTTCAACATATCCTTGACCTTAGAGGGGTCAGCAGCCACTCCTTCTTGGCTGATTATGTGCCCTCAGTAGTCAACCTGTTTTTGAGCAAAGCTGCATTTGCTCTTCTTAGCAAATAGTTGATTGTCTCTTAGTATTTCCAGCATTACCTGAAGGTGTTCAAGGTGAGACTCCAAGTCCTTGCTATACACCAAAATATCATCAAAGAAGACAAGGATAAACTTTCTAAGGTAAGGCTGGAAAATTTTGTTCATGAGGGACTGGAAGGTTGCAGGACCATTAGTTAAGCCAAAAGGCATGACTAAAAACTCATATAACCCCAAGTGTGTCCTAAAGGCTGTCTTATGGACATCTTCCTGGTTAACCTTAATCTGAAAATAACCTGACCTTAGGTCTATTTTAGTGAAATAAGTGGCACCATGAAGCTCATCCAGTAATTCATCAATTATTGGGATGGGAAACTTATCTTTGATGGTAATGGAGTTGAGCTGTCTGTAATCTACACAGAACCTCCATGTACCATCCTTCTTTTTCACTAAGAGGATAGGACTAGCAAACTGTGAACTGCTATGGTGAATAATTCCTTCCTCTAGCATTTCCTTCACCAACCTTTCTATCTCAGCCTTTTGAAAATGAGGGTACCTGTAAGGCCTGAGTTTAAAAGGTTGTGCACCTTCTGTGAGTGTGATCCTATGCTCATGGCTTCTTGAGGGAGGTAAACCTGTGGGCTTTTCAAACACTAGCTCAAAACCCCCTAGCAACTGAGTTACTTCACTAGGAATCTCACCTACATCCTCTGTGGATTCCATAGCTATTAGTTGCCCATAGTATACTAAGTCTCCACTTTCCACTAACTTGAGTATAGACTCAGCTGTGGCAGCCTTCATATTTTGCAGGCCCTTAGCTCCCTGCAGCACAATATCTTCACCATCCCTCTTGAAAGACAAAGTGTTTGCCTCAAAGTCAAAGAGTATGGGGCTGTATTGGCTCAACCAATCAATACCTAAGAACATATCACTACTTCCCAAGTCCAACACCCTCAGATCATGATTGTACTCTTCCCTTCCCATTTTCCAATGCAACTGCTTACACACACCAGTACTCCTCATAGCTGTGCCATTAGCTATTGTGATCCTGACTGGTTTACAACCAGTCTCACACAGTTTCAGCTCATTCACTAATTTACTGTCTATGAAGCTACTGGTACTACCAGTATCAATCAAGATAGATACTGATTTCTTTTTTATCCAACCAGGAATTCTAATGGTATTATGGGATAGCCTTCCTGTCATAGCATCCAAAGAAATCTCCAAGATTTCTTCTGTCACCTCCTCCTCTTCCTCTTCACTATGATTATACAGAAGAAACTCCTTATCCTCCTCAGTATCCTCCATGTCATCAACCACCACTATATTAAGTTCCTTCTTAGGACATATATGTCTTGGTAAGAACTTGTCCCCACACTTATAGCATAAGCCTTTCTCTTTTCTTGTCTGATATTCACTCTCAGATAGCCTTTTGAATGTCACAGGTTCTTTGGGGTTGTACCTACCAGTGGTGTGAGCAGTTCTGGGGAAACTGGTGTTAGCTAGCACTTTAGGCTGGTTGTACATAAACTTAGGGGTGGGAAGGAGCCCAGGTTGTCTCTTGGCAGGCCTAGCTAAGGCATCTAGAGTTTTCTGCAAGTGTAAAGCCTTTTCACAGACTTCATCAAAGGTATGCAGATCAAATACTTTCAGCATGTGTTTAATCTCATCCTTAAAGCCACCCATAAACACGGATATGTAATACTCCTCATTGGCATGAGGCATCCGTGGTCATAACCACGAATCTTAGCCCTTCAAATTGATCTATGTACTCCCCTAAGTCCCCCTTTTTTGCTTAATTCTACTGAAATCTTCAAGGAGTTGTCTATCATCGGACTCTCCAAACCTTTTGCAGACCGTAAGCAAAATGCTCCCAGCCTTCATTAGGATGGGTTGCCACTCTACCCCCTGCTCCGTGTGTATGCCCCTACTCCCCGAAGTTTAGTTTAGTCAAAGTAATTTTCTCATTCTCTTCCACATGGTGAAGGCTAAAGTAGTCTCTACACCTTCCCCTCCAGTCCCTTGCTCCAGTCCCTTCAAAAATGGGAAATTCTAGTTTGGGGGCCTTATAGTCAATTCTGCCTTCCCTCCTGAACCCACCGAGATTCCCTGCTTTTGGGCCGGAATCTAGATTGATAGGGGTTTGTGGATGAATTCTCACACCAGTCATTCCACTAGATTGACCACTGTCATATTTATCTTCCTTAAGATCACTTCTCTTCAAATCAGTGATGGACAAGTTTAAGGATGTGAGGCTATTAGTTATGGCAGCTAACTGTTCCCTCATCCCCTCATATTGCCTATGTAAAGTGTCTTGTCCCCTTCCCAGAGACTCAATCATGTTCTTTTGTTCAGTTTGGTCTAAGGCTAATTGATCAGTAGTTCTCATCTGTTTTTCTAGATGACTATGTAAACCTTGAGTATCCTCATCCAATTTCTTAAACATCTCTAGATCTACATATTCTTTTGAATCTTCTACCCTTGTCTGAGCCCTAGTGTTAGTCATCTTTACCACAGTCCTCAAAGATGAACTGCTCTGATACCAAAATGTGATGTCCCAACTCTTTGGATCACACAGAAATGCAATAAAACAGTAAAACAGGCCAAGCAACACCAACAGGATAATAACCAAAACTGAATATATAAATAAAGAGTCCCGGGCTCCCCTTTAATCAAAAAAAGTAAACCGCTCTACTGCAGTATTCCTCTATAATGACCAAAACATAAGAAAACTGGAAAAGAACTTGAAGGAGAAATGAGCAAACTCTGAGTGTAGATCAAACTGCCAAGCATACCACATTCTCGAGATGTTGAAGGATTAATTAGTAACTGAAATAGAAAGAAATGGGAGGGAGATTTAGATGAGGGGGAAGAAGGAAGAAAGCTTCAGAAGCTTACAAGATTAAGGAGAAGGCAGCTGCCAATTTGATCACAAATTATCTGAATGCGTTCTCCAGAGTTGAGCTTGAGCTTTTATACTTAGGGTTGGATTCCCTAGGGTGATTCTCCTCCTTTGATTGTGTATTCTCTAACATTGTCAGGGAATCAACAGCTCACAGCAAGCTTCTTTCCACTTTGGTGAGCAATAGCCCCAGCAGCCCAGGTCCCCTTCCAGTTTAGTCCATTTGATGTATTTTACTCTTCCATCCCCAAAACGACGTAGCTTTAGTTAAGTACCTTAAGTTAATTATTAAAAGCAGAAATAATAATATTTAAACTTCCCTCCAAAGCAACTTTTTATCTTTCCACTTATACCCTTCTCTTCCCAGCTGATCATGACACACAGCCGGAGAGTTGGCGGCAAGTGCCTGCCGTCGCCGGCAGCAGAACAGCAGGGCGGCAGCGGAAGTTCTGAGAAGGAAATAGTCAAAAATAAAATAAAATTTAAAAGATAATAAAAATTAAATTTAGGGATTTAGAGATTGGGAGAATTGGGGGAAAGTAGAGAGAGGGAGAGAGAGAGAGAGAGAGAGACGAGCCTGAGAAGGCAAGAGGGTGTCAGTGACGGAGGAACAGCAGCGGCAGTGGTGGCTGGCCATTGACGGCGACCGGCGACCCGAGACGGAGAAGACAAAGCCGAGAAGGGAGAAAGAAAAGAATAATAAAAAAAAGGGACGTGGCGGAGGCGGCAATCCGCGGCAGAAAGGAGAGGGGGAATGAGAAGGAGAAGAAAAGAATAGAAGAAGTAAGAAAGAAGGTGGCGTTGGTGTGGAGATCAAAGAGGGAGAAGATGATGGTGTGTTTAGGGATTTACTTTAAAACTGGGGCTGAAGTCGATGAAGCAAAAAGGGGGAGTAATCTAGTGTGTGTAAGCTTATTTTAGGATCTGGAGGAAATATCTAGCAAGGACCTAAAAGGCGAATAACAATTGTCACATAAGTCCTAAATTGTTTACTTGGACATTAAAACAAAAGGAAATATTTAAGAAAATCTATAATATATAAAGTTAGGAAAAGTTGAGGTAGAAGTTTGAGGGAGTGACATGTGGCATTTTTTGGGATGTGGACCAATTAGAAATTTACATGTGGCAATATAAGCCCTCTTAAATGCAAAAGATGTTGTGCTCCATTAGCTAATAACTTAAGCTAAAGTTTTAAATTGCTATTGAGATAAAATATGAAGTAAGAAATTTTAGCTCTATATATACACACAAAAACTATAAATGAGTATTAACTATAACATACAACTAATGATATAACTCATGTATTAATGTTAAGGAAAATGATTTACTCCTAGAATTTTGGGGATAGAAACCCTAAACTCCCAAATTGAGGGTGTTAAATGACTATCTTACCCCCCCCCCCCTGCTGGTATAAGGGATTCACCCAACTATAAGGGAAAAAATGTCCAAAAAACTATTTTAGTCAATCTTTTAGCCAATAATTCTAGTAGCCTAGTAAGGTCCTAATGTTAATTGGAATTGGAAAAGTTTGAACTATAATGAATTATGATGTTTCAAGTGACTTTTGGAGTTCTTATTCATTTAAGAGAATTTTAAAAGGCATGTATTAATGTTAATTGGAATTGGAAAAACTTTAACTATTGTTAGTTATGATGTTTCAAGTGACTTTTGGAGTTCTCATTCATGCAAGGAATTCTAAAAGAGTTAATTATAAATTATAACTCATGTATACTTAACTTAGCAAAAACTCATGTATACTTAACTCCCAAGACTCTTCAAGTTCATATAAAAAAGAAATATGAACCAACATACTTAACTTAAAGTTCATTAGTTATATTAATGAATGAAGTAGAAGAGTTTTGTAACTTTTATTATAGTAATTATATTTATTTAGTTCATTAGTTATATTAATAAATGAAGTAGAAGATTTTTGTAACTTTTATTATAGTAATTATATTTATTTAGTTCATTAGTTATATTAATAAATGAAGTAGAAGATTTTTGTAACTTTTATTATAGTAATTATATTTATTTAGTTCATTAGTTATATTAATGAATAAAGTAGAAGAGTTTTGTAGTAATTATATTTATTTAGTTCATTAGTTATATTAATGAATGAAGTAGAAGAGTTTTGTAACTTCATTCATTAATATAAAATTTTATGAATCAATGAAGTGCCTTTTTAGTTTCTTCTAACCAACTATATTTATTTAGTTCATTAGTTATATTAATGAATGAAGTAGAAGAGTTTTGTAACTTCATTCATTAATATAAAATTTTGGGTTTTTATGAATCAATGAAGTGGCTTTTTAGTTTCTTCTAAACAACTATATAAATCAAAACCAATCATGCATTCCCTCAATAACTTAAATATGAAAAAAGAAAAATTGGATTTGATCAACTAAAAAAGAAAAATAAAATATCAGTTTCCAATACTTTATTATTTACCTAATGAAAGACTCTTGATATTCTATAACAATAAAAACTTTAATAGTTAAAAATATAATATAAAAATATAGGTTTCAAAAAACCATTCTTTTTTCAAAGAAATGACTTTTCATATTATGAACAACAAACTATAATAACTATTTAAATAAAAAATAATTTTCAAAAAATGGTTTTTTAATTTCTCTAAGAAAGTAACTTTTGACTTTCTCGGGAAACCAAAAAGTCTAAGAGTTTATATATTTTATTTATTGTCATTATTATTGTTATTGTTTTGTCGGTTAGGAAAGTTCAAGAGTTTTTCATCTTATAAATAGAGAAATGATATTAGCAAATATGTCATGGTCTTCTTAGTTTTAATAGGTAAGAAATTCATTTTTTTAAATAATGCAATTCATGTTTTCACTTGATATATTAATTTATATGTTTATGAACAAACATCTAATAATTTTGTTTAGAGATAAATTATTTTTCAAGTACCAAGTTAAGAGAATATGTGTCTCAATTTACAAAACATGTTTTTGTTGATTGAAGATAGAGAGCTTGCCACCTGAAAAACATGGGTAATAGAAAATCTTGATACTTGATTCAATTATTTTCTTGCCTTTTTTTTCTACGTAATTATTTCCTTGCTTTTGTTTTGTTTGCTGTGTAATTATTTTCTTACTTTATTTGTTTGAGAATGAGGATGGATAACATGTAATACGCTATAGAGGGTGAACATTTTTTTGTGTGCAGGTATAATGGCTCTTAAAGGTTCCCAAAATAAGCTTCTTGAAGAGGAGTAATTAGAGAATGGGCGCAAAAGAATTGACGGGAAAAGGGGGTGCTAAGTAGCTCTTTAGTGACAGAAGGCAAAAAAATGTAGGCTAGCTTCTTTGAGGATTGTTTTTTGTATTTTGTTATATTTATTTCATTTGAATATATATTTTATATCATATGTAGAACAATTATAAAATATGAAGGCTATTTTGTTTTCTAGAAAAAAATAATATTTATGATGGTTTTGTTCTTAGACAAAAAGAATGAATTAACAAGTTTATGAATAAAAAAGTAGAATTATTACATCTTATCTAAATTTATTTTGAGACATTAACATGTTTTTCAGTTTCAGTTATATCTCTAAGTAAAATGCAAGCTAGAAAACATGTACGACATCATTAAATGAGATACAAATTAGAAATACAACCGAGCATCACGCGGGGATCAAACCTAGTAATTAAAATAAAATATATCTGAAATAACTTACATTCGGAGTCCGAAATAACTTTTAGAAATTACATTTTAGTCCCTATAATTTTATACGTCACATTTAAGGCTCGTTAGAGCTTATAAACTATTTCCGGAGAATTTATAAGACTAATAGTATATATATATATATATAAGCTATTTATGTCTTCAAAAGCGTAGAAATGTCACATGATAAATATTTACAATTTAGTCCCTAAACTTTAGGAATTTACCCAAAAGACCCCAGAAGCCTAGAAACTTAGTCTAGGCATATTAAGGATTGCATGTTTTTAGATTCATAAGTATTTTCTAAAGAGTTGGTATTTTCGAAATAGGTTCATATCTGGAAGAAGGTACAAACGAGAAGAGGTCAAGGTGAGTTCCCTCTCAAAACTGGAGAACTTATTTTATAAATATGTTTTATGCAAATTGTTTACAAATGAAAAGTTACAGTATTTCTGAAATAAAACGCTTGAAAGTATTTCTTGGAAAATATTTCTGAAAAATATATGAACTACAACTCTAGAATTCTGAAGAGAGCGCTTACACTGCACAAATTTGGTAGCCCCTCGTCCGACCATTGGGATTCTGCACTGGTACGAGGCTAGTCACCCGTACAAGGGCATCTCGCACCTTTGGTTTTGGACACTCTATTTATCTCTTAGGATCCCAAAACCTGTGTGGGAATCGTATGGACAGGGAAAGCAACGGGCTGACTGTATTCCCTACGTGCACCACATATGGTTCTTAATTCTGACGGCTAACATTCTCCGGGGTTAGGAGGTTTAACTCAGGAGCTGTTGGTATTTTTGACGCCAAGCCGCGGTACCCCAGCTATTGGCTTTATAATTCTGACAAGGGGGATAAGGTAGAGAAATCATATGTACGTTTGGTGTAAGGCTGGTTTTGACTAAAGAGTTATTGACTTGGCCGGTCATGCACTCTTTTATTTTTGAATCTAATATCCGGAATGGTCTTCTTATTCCGAAATGATATTTCTGAAATTGAAAAGAAAGAGCATTCCAGTTAAAGCAAATGTTTTTCTAAAACTAAATGATTTCTCATTGGTTTTGGAAGAAGATAAAGAGAATGTTTTCTGAAAGGAAGTGATTTTCGGAATTTGTTATGGAAAAGGAAAAGTACATTCTAAATAAGGAAATTTTCTCCGTGTTTTCAAAATAAAATGTTTGCGAAATAAAATGAGTTTCAAAATCACTGGCACACACTTCACTGGGGACTCACTGGGCTATTTATAGCTCACCCTTTCTCTTTTTTCTGTTTTAGTTCTTGCAGGATTGAAGGGATAGAACAAGAACATTCTGAGGTGTAGAGTTGAACCAAGACAAAGAATTAAGTCAACGCTAGACACAAACCCATATTAGAAGATTTTGGTATCAGAGTGTGCAGCGAAAGCTTGGGATTAGAAATATGTACATTGGGATTCAGTGCCAAGAGGCACGCGGCGTACCCGACCCGAGAGGGACGGGGCATCACAAGAATGGCATACCAGAAGAAGCATGGATTGGTAAGGAGGTAAACCTAGAATTTCTTCGTGTGTTTGGTTGTGTTTCTTATGTTCATGTCGATACTGCTGATAGAAGCAAATTGGATGCTAAATCTATCAAGTGTACATTTATCGGATATGGTGGTGACGAATTTGGTTATAGATTTTGGGATGAGAAAAATCGGAAAGTAATTCGTAGTCGAGATATCATATTCAATGAACATGTATTGTACAAAGATAGGTTGGGTGCATCAGAGGCTCAGGATGAGAGACCCGAAATTGTCGAGTTAGATATTTCGAACTCAGGTGGGAGCAAGATTGTTTAATATGATCAAGTGGTTGTTGAGACAGAACCACAAACACCACCTCCAACAACCCAGCGGCGGAAATCCACCCGGAATTGTGGACCACCAGACAGGTTTTCGCCTTCAAGGTATAATAACTATCTTTTATTGACTGATAGCGGTGAACCTGAGTGTTATGCAGAGGCGATAGGTAGCGATCAAGGAGGAAAGTTGAATCTTGCAATGGACGATGAGATGAATTCACTATTGTCCAATGATACTTGGGAACTAGTTAAGCTCCTAAAGGGAAAGAAGGCACTGCATTGTAAATGGGTCTTCAGAATTAAAGTAAAGGTGGATGCAATCGAGCGTTACAAAGCAAGACTGGTTGTGAAGGGATTTCAGCAGAAATACGGTATTGATTATACTGATGTTTTTACGCCTGTTGTAAAACTAACAACTATTCGGCTGGTTTTGAGTATAGTTGTTGCAGAGAACTTGGTGTTAGAACAGATAGATGTAAAAACAGCCTTTCTTCATGGTGATTTGGAGGAAGAAATATACATGGTGCAACCAGAAGGATACATTGCGGAGGGTAACAGTGAGCTTGTTTGTAAACTGAAGAAGAGTTTGTATGGCTTGAAACAGGCTCTGAGACAGTGGTATAAGAAGTTTGATGTATTCATGCTTGAGATTGGCTTCATCAGATGCGAGGCTGACCATTGTTGCTACTTCAAGAGGTTTGGAGATGGATATATCATTTTGTTGTTATATGTTGATGACATGTGATAGCAGGTTCTAGTGCTCGAGCAGTGAGTAAGTTGAAGAGGTAGTTGTCTGAACGATTTGCTATGAAGGACCTTGGAGAGGCTAAGCAGATACTGGGTATGCGGATTATTCGAGATAAGCCTGCAGGAAAGCTATATTTGTCACAAGCTGATTATATCAACAAGGTTCTGAAAAGGTTCTGTATGCAGGATACGAAACCAGTGAGTGTTCCATTGGGCAGCCACTTCAAACTATCTAAGAGGAATCATCAAAGAGTGTTGAGGAACGTGCTCATATGCAGAAGATCTCATATGCTTAAGCAATTGGTAGCATAATGTATGTTATGGTGTGTACAAGACCAGATATTGCACATGCGGTGGGAGTAGTTAGCAGGTTTATGAGCAATTCGGGTAAGCAACATTGGGAAGCGGTGAAGTGGATTCTTACATACTTAAGAGGTACCACAGAGAGAGCCTTATGTTTCGAAGGCAGAAATGTTGAATTGGCATGGTATGTTGATGTAGATTTGGCATCAAGTGATCTTGATAGAAGGGGGAGTACAACCGGGTATGTATTTACTTTGGGTGGTACCGCGATTTCTTGGGCTTCTAAGTTACAGAAGATCGTGGCCTTATCTACTGCAAAAGCAGAATATGTAGCAGCGACAGAGGCTAGTAAACAGATGGTATGGTTGCAAAATTTCTTGCGTGAATTGGGGAAGGAGCAGAATAATAGAGTTCTCTACAGCGATAGTCAGAGTGCTATCTTCTTAGCAAAGAACCCAACATTTCATTCAAGAACAAAGCATATTGAGTGGAGGTATCACTACATACGCTATCTCTTGGAGAGGAAGGTCTTACGACTTATGAAGATTCGAGGAAGTGAAAATCCTGCTGATATGTTGACTAAGGTTGTGACCTTAGAGAAGTTGAAGCTATGCATGGCTTCAACCGGCCTTAGAGGTTGAGATGGAGGTTGGCGCTACTACACAGCTATGGATTACTGAAGAAATGGGTGGTTACATTAGAGTTAGTCTCCAGGTGGGAGATTGTTAGGTTATGGAGTCTAATGCTACAAGGATTAGGAAATAAGAAAGGAGTAGGACTCTTTCGCATATGACATCCTAATGCTAAGTGGAATTGGATATTGAATCCAATTAGGAGTCGGGGTTTTTTTTCCTCCTATAAATAACCCATCTATGTAACCTTAATATTGTATCTCATCACATAGTAATATCATGGCTTGGTAGTGCCCCCAGACATAGTCAATTCTTTGACGAACTAGGTAAACAATTTCTTGTGTCTTTCTTTATTGTTTTCCGATCTAGTTTTCTCTCCCAAATATTGTTGTTTATTTCCCAACAATAGGTATAAGTATGAGATAATTCGGTCAACACCGATCAAACACTTTGTTTTAAATATTTAAGTACTTGACACTTAAATACATATTCGTATCTAACACTCGTATCCGAATCCGGATAAAATAGATAAGAATTCGGTCAACACCGATCAAACACTTTGTTTTAAATATTTAAGTACTTGACACTTAAATACATATTCGTATCTAACACTCGTATCCGAATCCGGATAAAATAGATAAGAAGCACTATTTTTTATTTTTAAGTTGTCGACTAATCCAGGGACGAAGACAGGGGAGTGATCGCCCCCGAAATTTTAAAAAATACCACCAGGTATAGAAATTTTATATGTAATTCGGAAAATTTTATCAGTTTCGTCACCCAAGATTTTTTTTTCCCGTTTTTATATGTAATTCGACATACTTTTGCAGTTTCGTTTCCAAGACTAAATTCCTAACTTCGTCCTTGAACTAATCTCCTCAACTGACTGATGTAAAACTACTACTCCTAATGAGGTTTGTTATCCAGCGAGATGAATTTGAATGGCAAAATTAATTTTTAAAAAAAAATTCGATGCCTGATTTAGATCATTAACTTCTGCTAATTAAAATATTGGCTCCAACAGTGTAATAATCAGTAGTTTTGTAAAGATTATCAAGAACAGAAATAAAAGATATCAAGAGAAGGTAGTCACTTCAAGGGGTGTTGAAGTTACTTATCTATTTTGATCAATTTATTCAGACACATGAGTTCGAATCTTGACGTGTGCTACCGGCTTCTAAAAATTATATTTGTGCCTTGTTGGTACTACTTTGACGGGGTGGGTGAGTTCTTGCGCTGGTTGTTCAGTTAGGCCTGATATGTTCTCTGATGAATACGAAAGCCCGAAGGTGAGATAGGTAGAAGTGTTGGTCACCATCACTTGCACCTTCTTATTATTTAGCAAAAAAAAAAAAAAAAAAAACCATTCAGACACAAAATATCGCCTCCTAAGTATCCAAAGTATTGTTATGATTAATTAATTATATCGTCAAATTTATAGACCATCTTTGGCTATAACCGGTTTGGCAGGATTTCCAACAACAGTTTCTTTAGAATAAACCTCCTTCAAAACAACTGATCCAGCTCCAATTTTAGCACCATCTCCAATCATAATATTACCCAAAACTTTAGCTCCTGCACCTATAAAAACACCATCTCCAATCTTCGGATGCCGGTCACCGACATTTTTCCCGGTACCTCCCAATGTCACATTATGCAAAATGGTAACATTGTTACCAATAACTGCTGTTTCTCCTATAACAACTCCATTAGCATGATCAAGAACTATCCCTTTTCCAATTCTGGCCCCTGGATGAATATCAATTGCAAACACTTCCGAAACTCGGCTTTGTATTAGGCCTGCTAGGACAATTCTGCCCTGTATCCATAACTTATGCGCGATTCTCTGAGCTTGGATTGCTAGGAACCCCTTAAAGTTCAAAAAGCATTGAACGTAACCCAAACAGGCCGGATCGCGCTCTTTAAAAGCTTTCAAGTCACTTCTAATGGCTTCTCTGATTTCATACTCTTCTTTAAGTACTGTAATGAAAACTTCATAGAGAATTTCACTTGAAAGAGTTAAATTGGATAATTTAGAAGACAAATTGGCTGCTAATGCATTTTCTAATGACTTCTGTGACAATATTATTGAATCATAGTACCCTGCTAAAATAGGATCTTCATCTGTGTCCCTTTTTGCTTCATCTTGGATTTTCTGCCACATATGATCATCAACTTTAAGGTTTTTGGAAGAATCTTTTATGGGATTTGGTCTGCATAGTTTGATAATCTTGCACATGTAATTGTTGGTTATGAACTTATATTTAGAATCATGACCAGAAATGAGACATGATGAGTTTCTTGAATCATCAATACATGTTGCCATTTCTTCAAAAATATGTGAAGAATTGAAAATTAATGTAGGGAAAAAAGATTAATTAACAAGAGGAAAGAATAGTTCCTTGCTGTTTTCTTAAGAGGTGGGGTATGCTATTTATAGGGTGTCAACGGGTTCGGGCAGGCTCACATAGCTCGAAAAAATGCGAGCGTGAGCTGAGCTAATGTGAGCGTGAGCTGAGCGCGAGCTTAATATTCAAGCTCGCTTCTTATGTGAGCTAAGCGTGAGCTTGACCCCGCTCAGCCCAAATAAAGCTCGAACCCGAATAAGATTAATATAATTAAAATATTATATATATATATATATAATAATAATAATAATACTAATTTTAAAAAAACTTATATACATTATAATTATAATTATAATGTGTGGATTAATTCAATAGTTTTTTTTTTTGGGTAGAAAGGAGATTATATTAAAGAATGAGTCTTACAACAGGAGAGAGACAGGTACAAAAGTTAAAGGAAGAGAGAAAACATGAAAAGACAGCGTAGGAAAATACGGTGCAAAATACATTGGGATGAATCACAACAAAAAGTGAGATGGTGTAGAAGAATTCAATGGGATTGTCAAAATTGGAATTGCCACCGACAATGGAATTAAATCAATCTTTTGAAATTTGCAAATTTATCATTTGTTAAAATTTTAAGTGCATGGATTCTCATGTTTTTTGTTTTTTTTTTTATATAAGACTCCTTTATTAGCATATCAAACAATTCTGAAACTTTTGCTTCTTTTTGTGTATTCTTGTCCAAATTTAGTTGTAAGGCTCATTGTATTATGTTATTCTTGAGACAGGATTTTCGTTTTCTTCGCTAATATAAGTGAGCTTGGGAAGCTCGTGAGCTAAGCTCGAGCTCGTGTTAAAATGTAAGGTGAGCGTGAGCTCAAGGTTTGTGAGCTTTTCCGGGTTGAGCGTGAGCGTGAGCTTTTCAATTTTTATGTGAGCTGAGCGTGAGCTATGCCAAGCTCAGCTCACATAGCTCGATTGACACCCCTAGCTATTTATATTGGATGGAAATAGTCCCTCCACATACATGTACTCACTATTCAGAATTCGTTCGCTATGTGAATTTTTTTTTATAATTATATATACATGTGGTCGGATTGTCAGTGATTGATTGCATTAATATGAATATAGATGGGGACAGATGATTTTGTGCCATTCCAAATGAAGTTTTATGAGAAAGATCAGAAGGAAATATTCCACGAAAGTTCTAATGTTAGAGTTAATTAATTTATATCTGTTTTTTAAATCTTATTAGTGTAACAAATTAAATTGATTACTTGGTCCGATGGCTTTGTCAATGGTCTATTGTTGGTTTTTTAGTTTGACTAGCACATGGCGGTGTTGACATCTCCCTGTTAAAGTACACAGTATTTTCTAGAACTTTTGAAGAAAAACTTGTTGAACAAGAAGTGTTTTTATTCATTTCAAATTAATGAATAAAAATAGAAACTTAAATGTTATGGTTCATAACTTTTTTTTTTTATTTTATTTTTTTTACGGGGCGGGGAGGGCGATGTGGGAATCGAACGCAGGACTGCCGTTTTCCACTGTGGCCAGAAGACTCCCACTTATGGTTCATAACTTAGAACTGAGAAAAATTACCCTCAACATGGTGAAGTTTGAATTACAAACTCTTTTTATTGTATCCTAATGATGGAATGTGTTCATTAGACAACCGACGTACGTCAAAAATATTTAAAAATAAACTCTATATGTCAACAGTTAAAAACTGAATACCTGTTTTTTAATACAAAACAAATAAATTAATTAATTAATTTTAGATATTATTATTCTACTTCAAAATTCCGAGCTTGATCTTGTTGAATTAGGAATTACTTATCGAAATCCCTTTAAAAGAATAATACTTCTGATATGAACCAAAATTATTGAATCTTATATTCAACAATTCTTCACATCAAAAGATAAACGTTTTTTCTCCATTGTTCATTTTTAGTGGAATAATCTGGACCACAAAGTCCATTTGAACTCGGTCTATATCAAAAAAATTCCTTAAAAAAATGATGGATTTACTATGAGCAGGGACGAATGGAAAGTACTACCAATAGGGCACATGCCCCCACTAAAAAAAAGAAAACATTTGCTTAATATTATATATTCCAAGGTATTAACCCATTTTATTCTACTGATGACCCCACTTAGAAGTTCTAGTTAGGGATGGCAATGGGAGCGGGTGGGGGCGGATGCTAAACTCATTTTATATTGTGGATCTAACATTAACATCTAAATTCTAATTCAAATGCATTTAAAGAAAGACAAACACAAATATCTAAACATCATGATTGTAATGATGCGTGAAGGAGCGACTGCAGTAGGATGGAAGATGCGATGAGCGATGGAGTTACTATAAGGAGTCATGCAGAGAATTTGATTCACGTGATCTTCTCCAAATTTGATGTCTATTTCATTTTTAGGGTATTTTATGCTCTTCTAATTTAGTATTTAAGACGGGTCATGCGAGGCGGACCAGGATGAGGGCGATATTATTTCACCTGTCTCTGAACCCACCCCCGTTAGCGGAGCCGAATTCATCCCCATCCCCACCCCCAACTTAAGTAGGGGGATCCCGTTGGATAGTGTCGAATCTCCAATATCCCCTAGTTCTAGTGCCCCCACATCTAAACAAAATCGTCTACTTCTTCCAACATATACACTACAATTTCCTTTCCTTCTCTTTTTTTTTTTTCATTTTAAAACCACTAACATTTATTTATTTTCAAAATTTTTAACTAAAAATACAAAAGTAAGAGACTTCACAATCATAATCGCCGTTTCATATTCAATTTTATCTCATATACGGTCAACTGGAGCGCGAATTTATAAAAGAACCCTTCAATTATTTGCCATTAATTGAAAATTTCTTTCATTATTTTTCATTTTTTATATCTATTTATTTAATTCCAAAAAACACAACAACTTTTCCTTACCCTTTTTTTTTTATAGGTATGAATATTTTTTTTTTAAATAAAAATAATATCTGATGAGTTTGACATTTAGTAAAATAAAATTTTCTTCAAAGAATAATAAAATTTAGATCAATTCTAAAATCACTTACCATATACCATATATTAAAACTCGCCCTAAAATTTTAAGTCATCACCCAATTATAGGAATAGAAAATGAAGAACATACTTGCAAAGATAACCTTATCAACCATGTTTAGGTCCCAAGTTTATGTTTTACCAATTTTTTGTTGTACTTAAGTTGGTAATGTGGGGTGACATTAAGGGTGTGTTTGGATAAGGTTTGATTTGAGTTTGTGTTTGGTTTGGTCTCACTTTTGGCGGGAAATGCTGAAAATTTGGCCTCTAAAATGGGCGGGAGCCATTCAAATTCAAATTTTTTTCTTCAAATAATCGTTCAATTCCAAATTTTGGCCTCTAAAATTGTCGGGAGATGTTCAAATTCCAAAATTTTTAGGCCAAAATTTGGAATTTGACGATTATTTGAAATTTTTTTTTTTGAATTTCTCCCGCCTATTGTAGAGACCAAATTTTGAGCATTTCCCGCCAAAAGTTAGACCAAACCAAATTCAAACCCAAACAAAAGCTTGTCCAAGCACACCCTTAATCCACATATTGTGGGATCGAATACTCTTTCTCTAATTTTTTATTTAAAGAAAAAAGCTCTCTAATTTTTATTTTTTTAATTACATAAATGTGCCTTTTGAGGATTATCGATAATTTGTTTTTACGCTCCAAAAAAAAATGATTGAGCATATTAAGCTCACTTTTGGAGCTTAATAATTGAGCTTTGAATTAGATGGAGGAAGCTGATATATTAATTAGATTTCCTAATAATGGATGATTTGTTTTTACCAATGCCTAAAGTCCGTAGGACTATGATGATGTTTGGCATGACGATCTTTTTACCTTTGAAGGATGTAAAAGTAAAAAACAATTGGTGTCAAGCCGTTGACCCGCGTACAGTGGCTGCTTTTATTAATATTATTCATTCCATCCCAATAATCTTCCTAGTTGGCTATTGAGCGGATATTAAAGTTGTAGGCTCTATTTAGATAAAGTTTGGTTTGGGATTAGATTTGGGTTTGATTTTAAAATTGGTGAAAAAATACAAATTTTGACATAGAAAATTGGCTGGAGAATTTTAAATTCAAATTTTTTCGTCAAATATTCGTTAAAATTAAAATTTTTGAAAGAAATAAATTGAATTTGAATTGCTCCCGCTAATTTTTGTAAATTATATGATACAATATGAGCAAATGTCTAAAATGCCACTAATTGAATAGGCAATCACCTTTGAATATTTTAAAACTAATCAGTCACCCTCTTGACTTGCATTGAAAACCGCCAAGTTAATTAAATAGGAACATTAAATGGGAGGGCTAGAGGTAAGGGTAAAATTAGAAAACTCAATATAAATAGTTGATTTAGAAATAGGACAATTAATTTGGAACAAACCAAAAGGAAAATAAGGACAATTATTTTGGAATACAGGGAATACTCGAGAGTATTTTTTTTTCTTTCTTTTTTTGAAGAAAAAAAAACCCAACTATTACAAAAAAAGGGGAAAATACTGTAATGTGGATCAGATCCAATAAACTTTATAGTCTTAAATTTTACAAAACAATTTTTTAATTATTTATTTTCAGCGAAAAAATATGAATAACAAAATTCATATGGATCACATCCATATTAGAATTTCTCAATGAGAAAAGGAATAGTAGTACCATTGATGGGTTTAAATCTTGATTTTGCAAGCATTGTTGGTGGTGTCGGGATGTCCCTCTCACTCTGATCCGCATTCAGCAAGTTAAATTTCAATGGAGCAAGCAGGACGGAAAGAAGAAGGTGACTCATCGAGACACCAAAGACCAAACTCCTTTTCAATAGAAAATATAGTTGAGATTAAAAAAATCTACCTTGGCTATACATGCCAACCACCCGAAATGACTGATCAAACTTACGAAAAGTATTTTTAGAGCACTTTTAACCCGAAAAGATAATGTGCTAAGAGCTCTTTTTTCTTGAAGTTTGCAGACAAATTTCAGCTCTCAGATCAAATGATTCCGCAGCTACCATAAAAATTACACAAATGAATATCTTGTAAAAATAGCTACTCAAAACTTAACGATTTTACCAAAAGAGAATAACTATTTTCCTAATGAGAATAAGAGTTTAAAAAATAATAGGATTTGTAACTTTTTAAAGTTGAACCAAATATTAAGGATCACGACTTATCAACATGGTGCTAAAGAAGATAAATCCTCTATATTTAACGCCATCTTTATAGTTAACTAGCATAAATAATAATAATTTTTTATTCAATTCTTTTTAGCACCAACAATTTACGGGCTTCTAAAATTGTCCAATTAACAAATTCGGCCAAAATTCCGATAAAAAAAGTCACGTGACGGGGCACGTGTTTCCGACATCAGGGGTAAAAGGGTCTAAAAAGGCTTAGTTGTGCTAAAATGGAGCAGGTCCACAGGGGCTATGCACCAAACCCCCTAAATTCTTCCAACTAATCACTTAGTACACATGTCGTATTTTGGTGAAGCTGATACACACTACACCTCCACCATCTTCATCACACCCCGAAGCAGCAGCAACACCACCGCGCTGCCCCCACCCCGTTCTAGTCTCCCGCTCCGATCAAGAACCCATTTTCTTTCGTAAGATCAAACTTAAATCAATCAATAATCCCAAATATTCAGTTCAATCAAACTAGAGAAATAATCCAAAAGCCCACTTTTTTTTTTAGATATATTCCAATTTCCACATACAGTGATTGGTTTGGTTAATACAGAAGACCAAAAGGAACATTTTCTTGTTTTTGGTTAATACAAAGGAAGTGGTGGTGGAGGATTTAGGTTTCCTCCGTAGTTCGGTGGAGTTGGTGGCGCCGCCTGCTTGTTGTTCGGAGGCCATCGATCACAGGGACTAAACCCTACTGTGATGAAGAACAGATCGATTGTACCACTTGAAATAAATATTAAAAAAAAAACCCATCATAAAGTTGCCCTAGGGAGCAGAGATGGTGGAGACCTTTGGGGGTAGGGGTGGTTGTTGGTGGTGGAGGGGATTGTTGGTGGTGGTGGTGACCTTTGAACAAGGGAGAGAGGTGATGTACTGAGGGTGGGGTATCTGGGAAAGAAGAAAGAGGGGTAGGGGTAGGATAGTAGAATAGGACAAAAATGACAATTTTGCCCTTTTTTACGGGAACATATGCCCGACACGTGATTTTTTTTGCCGAAATTTTGTCCGAATTTGTTAATTGGACAGTTTTAGCAGCTCGTAAATTGTTGGTGCTAAAAAGAGTTGAATACAAAGTTATTGTTATTTATATTAGTTAACTATAAAGATGGCGCTAAATATAAGGGATTTCTCTACTAAAGAATAGAGCCATCTTCAGTATAACCGCCTCGCTTTGAATACAAACATTTTAATTTGGTAAAATGTATTTTCCTTCTATCTTGCTATTGATTTTTGGGTGGAGAAAATGAAACATTCTCATCCATTTATGAGGGGATAAAACAGGTAGAATAATACATATGGGGCTACAACTTCCTAATTATTATTCTGGTACATATACACATCACGTTCTGTAATTTTTCTATCCCTCCAAAATTTCATCCACTGAAAAACTTCTACCCTAATCGAATGACAAAATAACACAAATACAAGCAAGGAAAGTTCTTATTGTGACTTCTGGATTTTTTATTCTAAAGTTTCGCCTATATGAGATATTAGCCTTCTTTACCTTCTCACTATTTACGAATTTCCGATTTTGCCCACATTTGTTTTTTGATCGTATTTTGCCCACGCTCTATTTACGAATGCCAAATCTGCCCAAAATCGGTGGAATCCGGCAACTATAGGGCGGCGATGAGGGGTAAAATGGTCCGAACAAAAAAAACATTATAGTTGCTTCAAATATAACCCCAAAACTATCTTATTGTATCGATTGAGTGCCTAAATTCTTTTTAACCCCATCACCACCAACATTCCACCACAACCACCCTCACCCTCACCCTCACCCCGACCCCGACCCCACCCTACATCTCTTCTTCTTCCCGAACTTAAAATTTTGTGGGTAGCTTAAATTTTTTGCACAATTGGATCTTAAAAAAATTCTCAATTAGAAAATAAGTTGAAAAATTACTACCTAGGAAGAAGGGATTGAGTCCATTCTCTTTCCTTAATTCTTTGTACAATGTAGGTGACCTCCCAGGTTGAGAATACTAGTTGTATGGGACATATTCTTAGCATCATGGTGATCAACCTGCAAACAAATAACTCATGCCATCATCATGAAGAAGGAAATAACAAAATGAAACCTACCATTGTATGGTCAAGATCAGAGACTATAAAAAAACCCACATAATTAATTCAAAAACCCCTTCTTTGCCCCGATTTCTATTACTCAAAGGCAATAATCTGATAACATCTTTTCTCAATAGCTTCAGCCTTGTGAATCCAAATTCAAAAAACCCACATAAAATTAACCAAAACTTCAACCCTAGAGAAAAAGGAGCTTGAAGGCAGAAGAATAAGAGGAGCTTGAAAGCTAGTAAAATAAAGGGTTAAAATAAAATGAAAAAAATGGAGAAGGGGTAATAATTCGAGAATATTAAACAAAGCAAAGTAGAAAAGAGCTTACCGGAAATGACGAACCACCGGCGAAGAACAACCGTGACTGACGGAGAGGCGCGGCGGCGGCGAACCTGCAGCAAGACTATTCTCGAAGAGGGAAAAAGGAGCTTGAAGGCAGAAGAAGAAGAGGGGGTGGGGTGGGGTGGGGAAGGGGCTAAATGGATAAAAAAAAGAGTGAGGGGTCAATTGAAAAAAAAGAAAACAATTCATGCACTCAATCGATACAATAAGATAGTTTTGGGGTTATATTTGAAGCAACTATAATGTTTTTTTTGTTCGGACCATTTTACCCCTCATCGCCGTCCTATAGTTGCTGGATTCCACCGATTTTGGCACATTCGGCACTCGTAAATAGTCCACGGGCAAAATGCGGTAAAAAAAAAAGAATGTGGGCAAAATCAGAAATTCGTAAATAGTGTGAAGGCAAAAAAAGCTAATACCTCTCTCTCTCTATATATATATATATAGTAAACAGAAAGACTGGACTTCGACTCAAGCCCAAGTAGATGGCTTGGCCCCCAACTTTTGCACAAATCTTACTTAAAAAAAAACACAACCCAATCTCACTCCACATAATTCATGGCACAAGGCCCATGTTTTGATCAGAATGACCACAAATTGGGCAAAAATCCTTTATCCTTATAATTTGTTCGATCTTTAGTACATCAATAAAAAATTATCATATGTTAATTTTTTTTTGAGGATTACACTATTTATTTTATGTTATAATTTTTTAAATAAAATATTAGCACATTACAATTTCTTATTAATAGGAAATTGAATAGGATACAAAATAGGACTGACGATCCTTACTGCAAAGATTGGTAGAAACTCCACACATACTCCCATTTTTTATTGGGCATTTTTTTTTTTTTTTGACAATTTCAAATTCCGGGAATCCGACTTCTAGTAGGGTTCTCCTCAGCCAACATACTTGCCAAAAATCAAGAAAGCATTTTTCCAGTTTTAAACCCAATAAGTTAGACCAAGTCAATGACTTCTTAATCTTCGTAAAACTTTCAAAAGTGACAAATTGAGAGGGAGCATATCATAATAGCTAACGCATGAATTGTATACACTTGCACATAAATCATGCAATTGATATTGGAAAATCTACCGCATCTTACAGAGAGGAGATGAATTTGGATGGTCTCCTCTCCATTTTTGCAACAAAATTATTACTAGCAGATACGACTGTGGTCACCAATACAAGTTGGTTCAGTTTGTAAGGATTTGACACGTTCTTACAAAGGTTAAGTGTTCAATTATCACTATCGACGTGAGAACTGTATTGGTGGGCAGTGGCGGAGCCAGGATTTGAATTTAGGGGGGGCCGAACTAAAATTTTGCTTACGGTGTAAAATGATATATTTGAGGTAGAATTATATATTTTTTTAGAAAAATTGAATTTAAACGACATATACAAAGTCTTATTTTTTTTTTATTCTTCATCAGCTCATCGAATGAGTTTTTTACCCCGATTTTAACCCTAAATCGCTTAACATACATAACCGAGCTATTTTATTTACAAGGAGAAGTGGACCTATTTTACTTAATTCTTTTTTGGCCTAATGCGTAAATCTTCAGCCCACATCACAAGTCCATTCTTCCTTTTCCTTAGCATTTTTGCAGCTCTTTTTATTCTCTTTTGCTTGATCTTTCTGCTTGCAACTTGAAAGAACTTCAGCTTGATCTTCATTTCTTCTACTAATCTTCAACATTGGTGGACCAAACGATTGTAAAAATTTCTAAATGGTATATTTCGGTGTGTATCATAAAATTCTTGGGGGGGCCGTAGTAGAAAAAAATCTATTTTTTTCTGAACAGTTGGATATATATACCTAGTATATAAAAAAATTGAAAATTCTTGGGGGGGCCAGGGCCCCCCCTGCCCTTTGTATCCTCCGCCACTGTTGGTGGGTGATTTGTAAATACATATGGTCCCTAGGGCCTACCCTGACCCGTGGTGGTGATCAGAGCCGAACCTACCCAAACGTTTTTTAATTAAAAAAAAAGATTGGACTGTAAAATATTATGCATGGTTCGAATTCATGGCTAGTTGGAAAAGAGCAACGCGGGAAAGTAAAATTCAATGCCAGTATCGTTCTTTTGGGACTGGTCCCGCAACCATTCAAATGAATTAAGTTGGGCCTACCTCAATTGTGTAGTGTGGAAGTGAGTTGAGACGGTATCACGGTTTCGCATCAATTAGTGAGTAGCTCATGATTCGATTCGATATTAACTCGACGAGTTCAATTCACGAGTCAAATGAGCAATACACGAGCCAAGATTTTTGACTCATCTAAAACGTGGGGCTTGACCTTAGACTGACCATGGTTTGGCATAATGAGCCAACCATGACAGTCTTTTTTTTGGACAAACATTTTTTGCCATAATGGATTTCCCAAATCCCTTTTGAGTTGAGAACGAATTTGGGGAATCCGTCCTCGGTTGATGTGGCATTTCTATACGTGCTTCGTCACGTCAGACGAGAACGAATTCCACAAATCCTTTCTCAATTGGCAGTAGTTATGTCAAAAAACACTTCAATTTTTTAATCAATTCTAGAATTGGCAGTAGCTAAAAAACACATCAAATTTTTGCAGTGGCCATGATCCCTTTTGTTTTTTTTCCAAAAAATTGTAGAGTCAATATTTTACAACAAGCTCCAAAATCTCTAAATCAGAATATTATTAACTCAAAAAAAAGTGTACAAATTTACTTTAAAAACATTAACTTTACTAATAAAATTCAACAATGTTAAAACAAATCGTATGTAACATAAAATAAACAAAACAAAATAAATTCCTCAAAATAAAAGTGTCTTCTCTGCTGGTCCGCCGGTGTGTATAAAACCTTCATTTTCAAGTTCTTCCTCAGATTGTACGAGTTGTCATCTCTCGTTCTTAGGGCACTACCATACTTGGTTTCTATGAACTCCGCGCATTCGGTGTCGACATGTATAGGCTTCTCAGGTGACTCTGGTGGGAGCAGTGGATCATCTTGATGAGTTTGTGTCTCATAAAGTCCTAGGCTGTACGAGGGCTCGAACCAAATTGATCACCATGCTGTCCAAATGTAGAGTTCCCCGCACCAGGATTCCCCCCGAATTGAAAGCCCTGCTGATCCCCACTTTCCGGTGACCAAATGATGTTGCTCGGCGACACGTAAACCCATTGGGAAGGTATTTCAGACACATCACTGTGAACTTTCGTATGAGTCTGGTCCTCAGGTGGAGGAGGAGCTCCGATATCTCCGTCGGGCCGCATGCACCATATCGTATCATAATGCTCCTGTGTACCCCGGCGAGACCGACGCCCACCTCGTCTCCCACGCTGACTCCTACCTTCAACATGTTGTCTCGATTGTGTCAATGGTCGCTGATTGACAGCCTCTGAAATGTCGGTAGAGCGCGGTCTGCACGAAACTGCCTTTCCAGCCGTCTCGAATGTATATTTGGTGACTTTGCTCGCCCAGGTAATCATACTTTTGTACTGGCTTACAAAATGGTATGTATTTTCAGACTTCTCGAATGTCTCGAGAATTCTTTTATTTGACGCCGTCTGTAATTAAAAATATTACACAATCAAAAAGTGATAAAAAAATTTAAAACAATAAAATTTATTACAAAATGAAAAATAACTTACAAAAATTTGTTTCGCTGTGGCGTTATGTTGAAAACCCATTGGGAGGTGCGAAGTATCCTTATTTTTTGGGTTGCTAATAAGGTGGACGATAATGTTCATGTACCAGACCATGTACTCAGGGTTTGTTAAAATAACACTACCTGATACTGGAGCACTTTCCACGATTCTCTCGAAGCGTTCCCATTTCCTGTTCGAGAGACCTCTGAGTGTGTGGATGTCCTCATCCTCAACTATCTCGTGCGTCCCTGCCTCAACTGGTACCATCTGTTAGTAGTGCCCTAGGACCATTAACATATGTTGTACGTTTTATATATTTTGAGCATGTCATTTGAATAGTTAAATTTTCTTTTGAACATCAAATATGTGATTTGATAGTAAAACTCATTAGCTTATGCAATTACTATTCTGATTGTCCCTAGTTTTGTGTAACGTTCTTTACAATGAAATAAAATTAATGTGATGTTTGGTTGATGATTATGTTTTACTAATCATGTATAATGGATACAAATGATATCATAAATGCAATATATTGGGATATATTGAATCAGACGTGATCTATTAGAGAAGTAATACTTCATGGTTATTTAGTCATAAGTATTACTTCCTCAATACTATTTGGAATCCTTAGACCTTATGTCTCCATCGTTTCCAGCATGAATGGAGCTACGTTTTGACTCAGTTGGACGTTACTTTTAATCAAGTAATTAATTCGACTGATGATCGGATGTATTATCCTATGATGGTTTGAATGTGAAGCATTATAAGGGATTTGTCCCTCTCTTATTAAAGAGAGAAATCCATGGGCCCCTCGATAGGAAAAATTGTTTAAATACATGGCCGTACTCAAATGTATTTAATAAAGTTGTTATTAAACACTATTTGTTGGAACAGTCTACTTGGAGATCGAGCATTTTATAAGGGTGACAACTACCATGCCTTATGCTTAATTTGGATATCGCGAGACAAAGGGATTAAATAGTGGATTGATATTAGGTTCCACCGTATATTCATTCACTTTGGGTATTCACAATGTCCTGTTAGGGTCTGCTTGTGATTTGTGAACACATACTACTACTAAGTGTATTTTTATTGCCATTGTGATATGAACTTATAAGGTCACACGCATAGACGAGTCAACGAGATTCATGTCCAGAGTCAATGAATATAGAATGTGTCTAGATTCATTGTATCTGACATTTATATTTATGAGAATAATAAAATGTTATTATTCGAATTAGAGTTTAAGGAGGGGCAATTTTGGTATTTGGTTATCGTTGGGATTACGTGAGAGTTATTATGTGATAAAGACTCCCACCACCATAAGAGATTGAAAGGACGTGAGAGTTGGTTTTCGAAACAAACTCTCACACCTATATAATGTGTTTTGGATGAAACCAGGGTTAGATTTCCGAGAGCTGCAAAACCCCAATTCTTGAAATCAGATTTCTACCATTCTCTTATCTCTAGATTCCTTAAACTTAGAAACGAAGAGGTAGCACTCGCTGCTCGTTTCGTCGCGTGGATACCGGTAGAGAGCAATTCGGCAAGGGAAGGCTATTGGTGGCAGCAACACAGCATTAGAAATCAGAACCATTAACCGAAGATCGTAAGTAATTTTCGTCTATTTTTCGATTAATTTTGTATGAGCGGATCCTTCAAGGGAGGATTCATGGATGTTTAGAACGAGTTTCTTCTCATGAATCCCTTTACCATCCCCATATCCAAATGGTCTCGTTACCTTATCATGCAGATAATACTCCACTATATTAAAACAAATTAGTGGTACTCGGGTACGCACAGTTAAAAGGAAATCAGTATCCCTTGCTACTCTCTCTCCAATAACTGGGTTCGGGTAAGGTCTCCACATAAACTGTAAAATAACATTAACAAATATTTAATTTAAAGGAAAACAAGTTATATAATTAAATAAAAATGTACAAGAACACTAAATTTAACTTATTCATTGTGTCTCGTTCATCCCGTTTAGTTGATCACGAAACACCAAAAATTGATTTTTTTGGATTATTACGGTAACTTCAGGCTACATTCCATCTTGCCCCGAAAGCAGCACCGACAAGGATACCATCTGGAACTTCTCCTCGATTTTCCGAACGGAGACAAGAAATGGGCTCCCATGCCCACAATTGTTCAAACAAATAGTATTAATTATTAAACATAACAATTTGTAGAATTTGAATTATTAAACACTAAAATTAAGTGAATGAGCAAACAGAAGCCAACGATGTCCTTTGAACCAGTCTTACATAAAATGCACATATTCCAGTACAAATATGCTAGAACACCGCTACCCCAAGAAGTCGTATCATTCTCCAGATTCTCGAGTACGAGGAGACAATGCATGTGCACTCGGGAAGCCGACTTATCAATGAAAAGCATACTACCCATTATAATGAAAATCAAATACCTCGCCCTCTGCTCAACCGCCAACGAAGTATCATACTAGCCTAGTGGGTCACAAATGTGAGCATAAACTTCAGAAAGGTTGATACGGTTTCTCTTAATAGAATCATTACTAGGTTGGAAACCTAAAAGTGTCAATACAATACCAGACCATTGTCCTACGACAAAATTGCATTCATCACCCCACGTCATCACACTTTCTCTAGTAGGTAATCCAAGAAGACATCATACGTCCTCTAAAGTGATAGTCGTCTCTCCTATAGGTAAGTGAAATGTATGAGTCTCTAGGCGCCATCTCTCAATTAAGGTAGTCACTAGAACATGATTTACCTTGATAAATCCAATCCTAGAAACTCCCACAAACCTACATCGTCTATGAGCTTAATGAGGGTAGAGTTCGTTTATCTCCTATATGTGTCATAAAACTGACCGTCAATGCGAATAATTTTTAAAGGGTTATTTAGCGCGTAAGTACCATGTCATATTCCTAATGACCTATGATATGGCTGTTTTGTCAAAACAGTACCATCTAAAGGATTGGGATGGAGCTCATCAGGTGTATACCTCTATACACAAAAACAAAAAAACAAAAAAAAAACAATTGACATCAATTCCCACTTAATTAACATCAAATTAAAAAAAAAAAAAAAATCAATTTAACATATTTTCTCAAAAATAACATACAATTAACAAAATATTCTTCAAATTAACATAAATTCCAAAAATCAATATCAATTTAACTAACTAAATTAACATAAATTCCCAATATCAATATCAAATCAATATAACAAAAATTGCCAAATTGCCAAATTATACAATTTAACAAATTATTCCAAAAACTAACATTGAAATTAACAAATATTACCCAAATTTATACAATTACATACAATTCATAAAATTTAAATCTCCGTATTAAAAAAAAAGATTTTACCCTAAATCTATTGTTTAAGAGATGAAAATGATGAGGTGGTAGTGGCGGCGTTCCTTGTAGGCGGTGGGGGATGGCGGCCGGAGTTAATGACGGTCTTGGAGGAAAGTGGCTGAGTGGGGGGAGGGGCGTTCTTTTTCCCCTGCTAAAAATGCAAGGAAGGAGAAGGAGAAGGAGAAGGAGAAGGAGAAGGTTATTCGTCTTATTTTAGGGCAAGTTTGATAACGGTTTTCCAAATACGTTCTCACTTGATAATAGATTTGGGGAATTCGTTATCGTCGGACGTGACGAAAAGCGTAAGAAAATGCCACATCAACTGAGAACGGATTCGGGGAATCCGTTTTGACAAAAAATGGTTGTTTTAAAAAACTGTCATGGTTAGCCTATTATGTTAAACCATGGACAGTTTAAGGCCAAACCCTAAAATGTGAGTCAGGCTTGAGTTGAGCAGAGTTCGACTCACTTAGTTCATGAGCTCTCTCTCTCTCTCTCTCTCTCTCTCTCTCTCTCTCTCTATATATATATATATATACACGTGTGTGTGTGTGTGTGTGTGTTGAGCAAAGAAACAAAACAATTGCAAATAAAAAAGCTAGTCAAGGACAACAAGTATAAGAAATGAAAAAAAGAAAAGTTCACGATCCTTTAATAATCTTTTTAACTTCTTAGAAGTCCAAATTTCATTTGATGAGTGGAAAATTCTAATATGAATCGGATTTATGTTGGAGATTGTGGTTCAAATTAATCCATGGAAAATAAATATTTAAAATAATTTATCTATCTCCTGATGTAGAGAATTTTGAATAACAACTTCACAAGCTCCATACCAGAAGTGTTCTTGATGAATTCACTATTCTCATCCAAGGAAACCTTCTTGACAATCGTCAAAGTGTTTTCTTTGAAAAAAAATACTATTTATTATTACCAAAAATATACGATTTTGCAGTAATTTTCTATAAGATTTCTTGGTGCTATGATATTAAATGCCTCGTATATGTTATTCAAATTCTTATTATTATTTCTTTGCATTTATATTTAATCATATTTTATGGCACCTTATTTTTTTATTTTAATATTTATATAATAGTTTATTAATGTGCTGATTAAACTGCTCGTAAACTATGTGTGAGTTTAGCTTGAGCTGAACAAAAGTTGAGTGAGTTAATCCTAAGCTAATTTTAACTTAACTCAACTCAACTCATTTTCACTTTAACTTATTCCCATCCAAGATAATTGTATCAACAATCATCATCAAATAGTTTTTTGGAAAATTCTAATACTTATTATTACTATAGACAATAGGTTAACGATTTTACTATGATCTTCTTGGTGTATTAAACACAGTGTAT
Organism: Vinca minor; assembly: GCA_026122235.1. Classification (NCBI taxonomy): domain Eukaryota; kingdom Viridiplantae; phylum Streptophyta; class Magnoliopsida; order Gentianales; family Apocynaceae; genus Vinca; species Vinca minor. The sequence goes on from JAOCZM010000286.1 coordinate 1,314,371, forward strand.
GCCATTAAAATTATTATTGTTATTTCTTTGAAAGAATATTGACACGAGGTTTTTCTTATTTTTTTAATTCTTTTTTTAAATTTTATATATTAGTTAAAAGTGAGTTGAGTTGAGCGGCTTATGAGCCAGATGTGAGATAAGTTTGTGAGAAAATTGGCTCCACATCAAATATAAGCATATCTAGTTTTAACTCAGCTCAATTCAGCAAATTTTCACGCATAGAGAGATATGATTCCACGCGGTTAAGGTTTAGAATTCCATTTCTTTTGTATTTACAATAAAATTTTAAGTGTCAAAATAAATAATTTTAAAAAAAGTATTTTAATTTTAACCATCATATACGATGGTCCAAAATTCTATCCAAATGGCCAGGGATGAACACAGGGGGCGGGGTGGTAGTCACCTCCCGAGATTTTTAAAAATACTACTAGATATAGTAAATTTTATATGTAGTTCGGAATATTTTATCAAAATCACCCACAACATTGTTTTTCCAGTTTTTATATATAGTTCGACATATTGTTGCAGTTTTTGCACTCTAACATCAAATTACTAGTTTCGTCCCTACAAATGGCCCTTCGCAACTTAATGAATTTTTTTTTTTTTGCTAAATAAGAATATACTCTTTAATCATAAAATAGCAAAGATCATTACAATCAAAAGATAAAACGAAAATACAATAAAAATAAAAGTTATACAATGGTGTAGACACCATGATAACAGATAAAAATTCACACACCGGATTAGGTAAACAACACAAAAAATAGTAGAAAAAATAAATACATGATAAAATTCTTCGCAGTAGCTTCTCCGAGATTCTGGAACAACAGTAACAAGATCAGTTTCAACAACTTTCTTAGAAATCAACAAATTACGAGACCATGGGCATATTAATCGTATCATAAATTTCTCGGAAAGATGAAAAAAATCTACTCCTTCCGTTCCAAATTATCTGTCCATTTAGTATTTTACACGGGAATTAAGGTTTCATCAAATTCTATAGTGGAATATGGTACAATGTCAAATATGATCCTATATAATATTACTCAAATTTAATTCTACCTCCTCTTCTCTCTATAGCCTTCTCTCTTCAACATTTAATATAAGGGTTAGAATTAGAAAACATGTAATTAATGAGCCATTTATTTAGAAAGTAGATAAATAATTTGGGACAGATTAAAAAGGAAATGTAAACAGTTATTTTGGGACGGAGAGAGTATTTCTTTGATTTTTGTTGTGTACTTTTCAGACAACCAGACACGTGGCTTCTACTTGACAAATTGGACATGGAGCGATTGAAATGTCACCCTGAGCTATCAATTCTAAGTAAAACTTGGAAGTCGTCTCAATAGACTTCTAAGTATTGTCATCAATTCTCAGTACTATAAGAAGTCGTCTCAATAGACTTCTAACTAATGTCATCAATTCTCAGTAGACTAGGAAGCCGTCTCAATAGACTTCAAACTAGACCTGTCTGCAAATATAGGTATTGTTGTCAGGGACGAAGACAGAGGAGGAGGGAGAGAGTAATTACCCGAAATTTTTAAAAATATTACTAAGTATAGTAAATTTTATATTTTATCAGTTTCGTTTCCCAAGATTTTTTTTCTTGCCGTTTTTATATGTAATTCGACATACTGTTACAATTTCTCCCTTAATGTCAAATTCCTGACTTTATCCCTGATTGTTGTGATAACTTTATCTTTTTTGAATAAATTTTGTTTCCAATAATCACAAATAGCCGAGGCCATTACAATTAAAGAAAATTCTGAAAATACAGAAATTAAAAGTTATACAATAGTTTAGAAAACCATGATAACAGATAAAAGCCACACCCAAGAAACTTAGATGGGTATGTGATAACTTTATCTTTATCTACAAAGTAAGAGTTTGATTATTGTTAATGATATGAAATTGAATTTTTTGTATGGTAATAGTTTACAGACAACTGTTGTAGCTAGTGACAATATATTGTTTTTTTTGCTAAATAAATTATATTTCCATTAATCACAAATAGCCGAGGCCATTACAATCAAAGGAAAATCTGAAAATACAGAAAGTAACAGTTATACAATGATTTGAAAAATCACGATAACAGACAAAAGACACACCCAAGAAAACTTGGATGGTTAGGAAAAACAACTAATAAAACTAGCAAACTAAACAAATACATAATCTTCTTCTTCAAAGCATCTTCATTGCAATCCTCGAAACACAGGGACAGGAGAATATCACTTTCAACATCTTCCTTAGGGGTCGACAATTTATAGGACTATGGGCGTATCAACCGTCCTATAAATTGTCTCGGGAAGATGTAAAAAGATGATAAAATCAAGTCCGGGTTGAACACATCCTCCTAAAAAAATAGAAAAAAAATCTAGATCTGCGAAGATTTGAGACTCATCTAACCACTGCGTCTTGAATCTTGAAGAAAAAAATTCTGAAAAAGGTTTCATATGATTCGTAGTACAAAATAGAGTAAGATTAATGGAACAAAATGACCAAGATTTGGCCATTGGCCGGAGTCAATGGCCAAATCTGGCTAGCAGTAGAGGAGAGAAAGAGAGCAAGAGGAAGAGAGAGAAGAGAGAAAAGGGAAAAAAGTTTTCCAAATTTTTTTTTTATGCTTAGTGACAATATATTGTCTAGGATATATTTTTGATCATTTATTCATGGATCTAAACAGTGATTCCTTGTTGAGAGTTTTAGAATATATAATACTGTGTGTGTCAAATTAAAAATTCATATTTAAATAAAATAATTGACATTAAATAGAAAATATATCAAACGGGAGGATTCAACGAACAAAATTATTAAGCCGAATCAATGAATTCTAGGTTTGAAACTCGACTCGAACATCGTACTAAAAAAGTTACATGGTGAAAGGTTGGTGATCGGATAGCTGGGAGAACCGCGTAAATCTTGTTGTATCTTCATTATTTGCTTGTGTGCTTATATTGCTATAATTTTTGGAAGTATAATTTTCTTACCAATTTATATTATATGCAAAATAATTTTTTTCAATACATACGAAACGTCTCAAAACAAGTATTCTGAGGCTTAGGACATGTGTCTTGAAGTTCAGAACAGTTGTTCTGCGCGGTAAAAGACTAGTGATATTGCTAAGACAAATTTCCTGCCAAAGCAATTTAAATCTAAATGATCAATCTACCCTCTTGTTAACATTAATCTCTCTCAATTAATTTATCTTTTTAATATTTTATTTTCTAATATATTCACACTTAATCTTTAATTTTATATCTTATCCAAAAATAAACCCACGACCTCTCCATTTTATTTTTCCCTAATCTATTCCACTCAATCTCTAATGTTCTCTCTTATAATAGTAGTAATTCATAAGAAAAACAAAATACACAATAAATTCTTTTTACAGATGAAGTAAGTAGAAAAGATAATCAAAGTTGTATTGCTTATGCATTATTATTTTACAATTTTTTCTTTCTTATTAGTTGTAATGATGAAAACCTTAGATCATGAATTTCTTTTGGTTTATATCATTTTTTTTTCTTGTGAAATTCTAGCACTATAAAAGAGAGAAAATTAAAAATTGAGTGTGAATAGATTATGCAAGAAAATATTGGAGAGATCGTGGTTGATAGTTGGGATATGAGAGAGAAATTTAGAAATTGATTGTATATAAATTATGGATACAATATGGAAGAAAATATTAGATAGAGAAATTAATTCTGAGAGGTTAATATTGACCAAAAGGGTATCTTGGTCATTTGAAAACAAATTGTCTTGGTACAAGAAAATATGCTTTGACAATATAACTAGTCTTAATTTATAGAGGTTGAACTGATAATATATATTAGACTTAATTTTGTAATTGTCTCCTTAAAATAAAAGTAAAGATTGAATTTTACACTTAATACCTTAATTACATCACTAAAACAACCCATTTAAATATTTAAAACGAAAAATGGGCAAACATTTATCTCAAAAATGGAACTTACCAAAACAACTTCTCTTCCTTTTTTTTTTTTTCTTTCGATTTTCCTTTCTTTATAATGTTTAGATTTGAGGACTTAGGCATCAAACAGTCTCATACTGTCCCATTTTTTTGTGATAGTTCTAATGTTGAAAACCCATTTTTTTCATAAGCGCAAGAAATATTTAGAGATTGACTGTCACATAATTAGGTAAAGCCTTCAACCTAATGTGTTGAAACCTTTACCTATCAATCTACATAAGCATTTGGCTGAAATCTTTACTAACAGGGACAAAGATAGGGGTGGGGAGAGGCAGTCGCCCCCCAAATTTTTTAAAAATACTATTAGGTATAGTAAATTTTATATGTAGTTATGAATATTTTATTAATTTCGCCCCCAAGATTTTTTTTTTTTTGTTGTTTTTTTTATATGTAGTTTGACATACTGTTGCAGTTTCACACCCACACTAAATTCCTGACTTCGTCCTTGTTTACTAAGACTCTATCTATCTCAAGGTTTCAAAATCTTGCTTGTATACATTGAGATTCAGGGGTATTATATAATAGAAAATCAGATGTTTTTTATGCTGCTGAGCATGCTATGAAATCTGTAAATACAACTGGTATTAGGAATATTATTTTTTTCCTTTCTTTTCAGAACTTGTAAATACAACTGCCATAGGAAGTAGTTGCCTTTCCTTTTCATCTTGAGGTATATTAACTGCAAGACGGTTACATTTTCAATGTTTTGAAACCTATTTATAACCGAAAAAGTTAATGGTCAGATCAATGAGTGAATTGCTACATCGTAAATATGAAAAAAATAATTAATATCTAAATTTTAATAATTTAATACCACACAATATATTAACTAAAATTATAATTTCATTTAAAAGAATAATAATCAACAACAATTCACTGATTTGACCAATTCATGACATTTATGGTAATAACTTATAATTTATAAATTAGTTTGATCAAATTAAATTCAAAAGTTTAAACACCCAAATTGACTTCTTGCAAATTTATGGATAATTATCTCTTCTTCTTCTTTTTCCTTTTGTCATTTCAAAATTGTCATATGCACAATATCCTCCAAGCTTCAATTATTTATCAAGAAAACCAGACTCATAATTTTGCATATAAACATGTGCAGCTGATCCCAAAAAAAAAAAAAAAAACATGAGCACACTTGACATAATAATACTCATAGCCTCCATACTTTCCTTATTACATGAAATTGCACCCTCTAATTTACCAAAGAATAGGGGTTGCCCTCATCAGAAATGCGGTAATTTGTCGATTTCTTATCCATTTGGCATAGGAAAAGATTGTTATTTAAACGAAGAATTCAAAGTCTTTTGTAATGCAACATCACATGTAGCAACTATGTTTGGGGGTATTGAGGTCTACCAGATTGAAGAAGACCATTTAGGGTTGATGATTCATCCTTTTCCTGACCACTACAATGAAACATCAGGGCAAACTTCTTCTCCAGCTCGTGGTTTTGCAAGGGGTTCCTATAGCTTTTCGGGTACTAAAAACAAGTTGATAGCTTTCGGATGCGACATTTCTGCATACGTGACTGATGATATTACTGGAGAAGTTGTGACATCTTGTTCATCTCTCTGTAATAAATATAATCATTCGAATATTCCTTCGAGAATTAATTCTTCGTTGTGCTCGGGAATTAATGGTTGCTGCGAGGCTAATATTCCCAAAGAAATGACAGATTTCACATTTAGGGTACAAACTATGAACACCGAATCAAGATTATGGGCTAATCGTCCATGTACAATCTCGGCTGTTGTTGACAAGGATTTTTCTGACTATGCCAACTTTAACCTTACCAAGTGTGAAGTTCATTTTACTACTCCAATAGTTCTTGATTGGTCAATTGGAAATAAAAGTTGCCACGAAGCTGTTAATAGTCACGATTACATTTGTAGTCGTAACAGTAAGTGTCACGATTCAGATCGAGGTGTAGGATACTTGTGCTCTTGCTTGCCAGGTTATGGAGTCAACCCTTACCTCTATAATGGATGCCAAGGTAATCAAATCCTCTATAATTGGACAACCCTTACCTCTATTATAGAAATTACTGATTATTTTTTGTATAGAGAATTTCAAGAAATTAAAACCGGGAAAAAGAAGAAGATTGATTCATTTATTTTTCTTTGTTGTTTGAAATTAAGATATTGATGAGTGCAAGAGTCCCAAAAATCGTGAGTGCCCAAATGGAACTATATGTGTTAATACTCCTGGAAGCTACTATTGCACCTGTCCACATGGTTACCACAGTGATATGGTTGATCCCAGATCTATTCAACCTGTATGTTTACCAAATAAAGGGAGGATCATGTTCATTTCCTTAGGTATTCCATTAATCTTCATTTTTTCATTATGTAGTGATTTCTCATCCCCTTGATTTTCTAAATGGAAAATTTACGGGTTTTTTTTACTTATAAAAGGAGATTAAGTGAGTGTAAGAAGCTAAAAAATGCGTAAAAAAAGCATTGTCATTGTCCTAAAAGTATCTTTGGAATGACAGGTATTGGGCTTACAATTGGTCTGCTAATGCTAGTAGCCTTCGGACTCTGGCTATACAAAAAAATGAAGAAAATAGAGCAAAATAAAGTCAAGAAGAAGCTATTCAAAAAGAATGGAGGATTACTACTTGAAAAACAAATACATTCAATAGGAAATGTCTCCGAAACAAAGATTTTCATCTCAGAAGAACTGGAGAAGGCAACGAACAATTTCAATGAAAGTCGTGTTCTAGGCAAAGGAGGGCTAGGCACTGTCTATAAGGGAATGTTATCAAATGGAAGTATTGTGGCTGTCAAGAAATCTAATAAAATTGATGAGAACCAAATCTCTCAATTTATCAATGAAGTTTTTATTCTATCACAAATCAACCATAGACATATCGTAAAATTATTAGGTTGTTGTTTGGAAACTGAAGTTCCTTTACTTGTCTACGAATATGTTCGAATGGAACTTTATCAAACCACCTTCACGATGATCCTAATGGCTGCCCCATCACTTGGGAGAATCGTCTTAGAATCATCGCAGAAATCGCGGGAGCACTTGCTTATTTACACTCATATGCTTCCATGGCCATCTTTCACAGAGATATAAAGTCGAGCAACATATTATTGGATGAGAATTACAGGGCGATTGTGTCCGATTTTGGACTTTCAAGATTAGTATCCATTGATAAAACTCACGTGACTACACTTATTGGGGGCACATTTGGTTATCTTGATCCAGAATACTTTCGTTCAGGACAACTAAATGATAAAAGCGATGTTTATGCATTTGGTGTAGTTCTTGCTGAATTGTTGACAGGTCAAAAGGCTATTTCTTCATCTATATCCAGTGAAGGTTTAGCAATTCAATTTCAAGCATCGATCAAAGAGAACAAACTTTTTGAAGTTGTGGACAACATTGTTTCAAACGAAGGCCAAAAAGAGGAGATTGTGGCAGTCGCTAATCTTTCAAAAAGATGTCTAAAACTTAGTGCTCGAAAGAGGCCACAGATGAAAGAAGTTGCAGTAGAACTTGAACAGCTAACAAGAGTAAGGGAAAGATCAATATCAAGAGCCAATTTTCAGAAAAACAATGATAGTTATAACTGTACAAGTGAAAGGTCTTATAGTTACACAGTTGACATGGTCACCGAAGACAATCAAGACTTTTAGTTTATCAATGTATTCAAACTCATGGATATCCTATATAGTAAGGAAATTGGAGATTTAGAAGGATAAGCATATTTGGTACGTTGGTAAGCACGAGGTTCTCAAATGGGGCATAATAAAGGCAATACATTTTAAATCCATATGAACCATATTTTAATCACCCCACTTTATACCAATTTATTATTCACACCAAGAATTGCTTTTCTCACATGTTATATATCACCGCGAAGCTTGCGTAACCCACTTCGTGATAATTTCAATAACATTCAAAATCGAGCGGTGTAACATATAAATATATTGGCTAAAAAATATTTTCACGACACTTTAAATACAGATTAATTCTTTTAAAGAAACCCAATTCTCCAACACTATTGTAGATTATCTATTGCCTTTAGGACACATCATGCACACCCTTAAGGCTACTTTTGGTCACTTTTTTGTTAACATAGCTTATATTTTTAAGAAATGTAACATGTCGGTTCATAAGCTAACTTAGTATGCTATGAGAGTAACTACTCTGGCAAATAGCTCAATTAATTTGGAAGGTTAATTCTCATCTTTTCCCTTAAAAAAAGGGAAATTAGCCTATTTAGTTCCCCAATAATTTTTATTTAGCCTGTATAGTCCATAATATTTAATTTCAGTCTATTTAGTCCCCCCAGGAATTTTTGTTTAGCCCGTATAGTCTTCAATGTTTAATTTCAGCCTTTAAAGTCCCTTATCTTTTTACGGGGTGCATATAGAGATTCCACCGCCTCTTCTCCGGCGGAATCAGAGCAGCCCCAAATTCATGTCATCCACGTGCTTAATGAGCGGGGGAATAATTGTCAGTTTCAATCTATAAAATTAAAAAATATAAAAAATCAGTATAAAATAGTTATAAAAAGGAAACCCCAAATTCTATTGCCCTAATTTGGAGGAACTCATTTGCCTTAAGTTCGCAGCATAAGAGGTGGTGGAACCTCTATATGCATCCATAAATAGGTAAGGGACTTTACAAGCTGAAATTAAACATTGGGGACTTTACAGGCGAAACGAAAATTTTTGAGGGACTAAATAGGCTGAAATTAAACATTGGGGACTATACAAGCGAAACAAAAATTTCTGGGGAACTAAATAGACTGATTTCCCAAAAAAAAGCTATGACTAAAATCTTATTGTAAGATTTGGTTCTATATTAGAAGTTGATTTCACATTCACCATCAATCAATTAAAATCTATATTTACCTTAAATATTCACTTCAAAATCTAGCAATTCTCAAATCTTACTATCAAATTAGCACTATACAATTGCCACGCCTTCCCAATGTTGTTAAAATCGCGAGTTGTGCGATTCTACGATTCTACAGAAGTAAAATGTGTTGAATCGGAAGTAAAATCAAAATCTAGTAGAAACTGAGTGGAAACGTAGAATCGGATCGTAAAAACGTACGTTTCTACCAATTCTACAAATTTGTATGGCGGGTCGGGTTATTGTTATTTAGGGTGGTTTATTGTTATCTTGGGTCGGGTCTCCTAGGAAAACCTAATTAAAATTAAAATTTTGACCCATTTTAGCAAAACCATTTTAACAAAAATTTCTGGGGAACTAAATAGATTGATTTCCCAAAAAAAAAGCTATGACTAAAATCTTATTGTAAGATTTGGTTCTAGATTAGAAGTTGATTTCACATTCACCATCAATCAATTAAAATCTATATTTGCCTTAAATATTTACTTCAAAATCTAGCAATTCTCAAATCTTACTATCAAATTAGCACTATACAATTGTCACACCTTCCCAATGTTGTTAAAATCGCGAGTTAACTCGTAGAATCGTGCGATTCTACGATTCTACAGAAGTAAAATGTGTTGAATCGGAAGTAAAATCGAAATCTGGTAGAAACTGAGTGGAAACGTAGATTCGGATCGTAAAAACGTACGTTTCTACCAATTCTATAAATTTGTATGGCGGGTCGGGTTATTATTATTTAGGGTGGTTTATTGTTATCTTGGGTCGGGTCTCCTAGGAAAACCTAATTAAAATTAAAATTTTGACCCATTTAAGCAAAACTTAACGATGCATTTCATCTTTTCTTCATAGATTTCGACAACAAATTTCAAACTCATTCAAGTTCTTAATCTAATTCAAGTGTTTTCATCTTACAATCCGAAGGTAATTCTTTAAATGCAACAATTTCAATTGTTAGCTTTTAATCTCCTCTATTTTGCTTCTATTAAAAAAATTAAACTCTCTTTGTTCTACTTTGCAGAATTAACATGTATACGCACATGCATATTTCTTTTTCGTTGATTTTTACTTGTGTTAACTTTGGGTGTTTGATTAATAGAATTAATTGTTTGGTGGTCTGCAGTAGGATATGGAAGGGCATTCTCATGTTGTGCTCCTATTAATGATTTTCTAATTTTTAGACTAGAACAAACAATATAAACTTTTGGTTGAAACAACTTGCATAACCTTTAGCAACTGAGAAAACTGCCACAATTTGGTTTCTTAGATATAGAATGTTTAAGAAGAAGCTTTCTTGAAAGTTGAATGAATATAACATTGATGATCTTTCTTCAGATTATAATTGGATTGTTGATGAGAATTCTAAGTAGAATTTGGGAGAACAATATAATATTGAATTTGGAGGTGATGTTACTACTAGTGCTATCAACGCATCCTTTACCGATTAGAGCTTCCTCATGATGATGATGATGATGTTGAGTTTGATGAAAGCGGAAAAGATATGGTGGATGATGATAGTAATGGTGGTTTGAAATTCAAGTCTTTGAATGACATGCTCAATTAGATCATAGTCTTATTATGTGCTTTATTTTATTTTGATCTTTTGAAAGATTTATAAGTTAAGAACTATGTTTTTCCGCGTTTTTATATTTTGAAAGACTTGTAAGTTTTTTTATTATGAACTTTGTTGCGTTATTGTCTTTTGAAAAAACTTGTGAAACTATATTTTTATGGATTTTTCGCATAGTGTTGAACCATATGATATGATTTATAGGTTAATTATTGTTATTTATATATAAAATATATATTTTAACTTTTCGGTACGATTTTACAATTCACGAGTTTACGATTCTACACCACTCTCCTGAGTCTACGTAGAATCGCGTTTTTAACGACCTTGCGCCTTCTGACCACCTACATGGTAATTGCACTCGTTATAACCAAATACATATTTCGAGGCGACCATGCATACTTAAACTCATCTTATATACCCGTTAATCTTTTCATACGTATCCAATATGAGATGGGGGCTCACATTTAGCCATGTTAAGGTCGTAGCGTCCTCGCTAGGTGCCCCAAACATACTTAACTCAGTACTAGACGAGGGGTGCGAGATTCTAGATGTGGCTATCACCGTGCACAGTGTGTCACATTTAACCCGCTTAAGGCCCTAGTGTCATTGCTAGACGCCCATACATACTTAGCCCAAGGAGAAATCAGGTGTGCGAGATTCTAGATGTGACTTCACCGTGCATTGTGTAACACTTAGTTTCCACACGTCCGGATGATAACCTTGCTCTGGTAGCATAATGTCACGCTTCGTGCGTGTAGGACGAAGCATGACTCATGACTAACTAATTGGCAACCGTCATCGATATGTCAAAACGGATATTCGAAATGACTATGAGACTTGGGGTCCAAAATTATTTACCATTCAAACATTTCATACTTACCGCATGTGATCATATGGAGTAGCACAATACGCTCTAAGGAAATGTTTAAAAGAAATAAATTTTTAATTGATTGATGAATATTGCACAACCTAGATCCTTTCAATATGGAGTTAAATAATTTATTTTCATATTTACACAAATTTCTCCACGTTAACATGTGTTCTGGGGTAAGTATTGGAAAAATAAAGGAAAGAAGGGGGAAAACCTTAGAATTACCATTAGAAATTTTTTTATCTTGGTAGGCTATTAAGTCAATAATTACATGATCAACATTTTCTTATTTCTTATTGATTTCAGCCTCCACGGTCCGTACCATATTAGGGAGGTAAAACTCAAAAAGGGAAAGAAGATAGTTGGCTCCAATATGTGAATTTTGTATATGGAAATGCTAGATTGCTGAAGATATTAATGGATATGGTGATGATAATAATCATAATCAATCTTGTATTTCTTACTTATCTAAATCTCTTCAACATTGTCAATTTAATATTTTTTTAGTTATTCTATTTATATTTGGGGTCATTCGGGTATGGAACCGCACTTGTGAAATTGACACCACATTATTCTCACATGAATTTGGGCGGAGACTACTTGAAAATTATATCCCACTCAAACTCATGTTAAAAAATTGTGAGGTCAGTCCCACAAAGGCCACACTACCTTGAATTTTTCTTATACTTGTTACTCGAATATATTTCACTTATTGATATTATTATAACCACAATTACATTCATTTCTGCTTCCCCATGAGAATCAATATTAATGAAGCTGCCAAGCAAGGTTTCAAGAATACTATATCTTCTTATTTTTCCGACAATTGGCGTAGTCGGCGGCTTCAGTCATAGCCGCTATGATGCTCTATCTGTTGACTGTTGAAGGTAGTGATTGTACCTGACTTCAAGAAAATCGTTGTTTCGGAGCCAGGACGATTCTAAGGTGGCGGGTTGCTCCCGAGATTTTTAAAAATATTATTAGATATATTGATATATAGTCATTTTTATATATATTTCGAAATTTTTTTATCAAATTCGCCCTCTAATTTTTTATTTTTTATTTTTTATTTTTTTTTTACAGTTTTTATAGGGAAGTCGGCATATTGTTACAGTTTTTTGCACTCCAAAATACAATTTCTAACTTCGAAGTATATATAAAAACTGTAAAACTGTAAACATTTTATAATATGCATTATATAAACATTTTTTTTAGTTATATATGCACCTAATAAATTAGTAATAGTTTTATAATGATATTAGTAAATATATAGGTACAGACGATTAATTGCCCACAACAATTAGGTATCCAACTCTAATCAAGTTGAAACACCATATAGTGTATCATCATATCCAATAATCCTATCATATAGTTATATAATATGCATGATACATTAATGGTTCAAGTGGTATAAGAATGGTGCACGCTTATATTACTTTATCCTATTTGATGTAATTTATTTTATGGAGCACATACATATTATAATGTGTGTATAAACATCTGAGTTTATTAATAACGTTATAATAATGTGTAACATATTGAGTGTATTGATATATTAATCGTTAGCGACGGTCGATAATCAATTTTTTGGGCCCGATTCTTGGTTTAATAAAGGTTTTATTTAAAAAGTTATTTTGAATTATGTGAAAAGTGAATTGCTATATGAGATGATAAGGAAAATGGACTCGGATATTCTAGTGTACTCTTTAATAAACTAATGATATTATTACACATGATAAAGAAAATGGACTCATGGAGTCGTCCGAAATCGAGACAGAAACTTTGACCAACGGTCCGATCGAGGTTCCGTGGCTTCAGATCGTCCGGACGAGCCCTGATCAAGGTGATTTTACCCTGGTCTACCAAAGTAATCCGAAGAGATCGTCCAAACAAGTAGTTTGCCCCAGACGAGGCAGGTCTAACTCGGTCTACCGAAGGGGTCGTTCGAGGTTCAGACCAACTTGTTTACATTGCAAACATTTAAAGGAAAATCCCATTTCTTAAATTCCAACTCCCAAACCCAAAAATGCATACTTAAAGCATTATGCACATATCAACCAAAGAACAAAACAAGAACAATTAAGTTATGAACCATACTCATCGTATCCAACAGTTTAACATCGGAAATGTGCTATGAGCACCATGATTTTCTCAAATGAACATACGAACATACACTCCGAATATGGTTCATGCTATGACTCAAACAAATCCACACGATCGAACTCAATTGTCCATTTACAACTCTAAAGCAATTACTACAACAATCCCCAACTTATTAGCTAGAAAAAGGGAAATGCCTAATATAACTCATGCGTTCAGATATCCCTTGAACGAACGAGGCTATATATTTGAGGATTCATTCACATTGTGTCATTTTCTACCACCTTGAACTCCACAACAACCGTTTGTTGTCCCTAATAATTGCCCAATTAAGATAAGGCCAGAGTTCATTTTAACTTATCTTATCATTGTGAACTCCCGTATCCAACATAACATAAAATTAAACAAGAATGAATCATGCAATTAAGAGGTTTCTAGACAAGAATTCAAGATCGAGGAAACGACAACATAAACACATAGCAATTAAAACTCCATCAACAAGTATAACAACAACAATTTGTATGCATTAACATACGCAATTTGACTCGATGATCCACCATACAAAATTATAATTCGACAGTTCATCCAATGTAATAAACATGAACAAAATCCCTTCATCATAGTTTTCCAGAACTATAAAGTACTCAAAGAATGAATTTTAGGATAGAAAAGAAAGGTGAAGATCCTTACCTCCAAAACTTAACAACAAAATAAGGAACAAGAATTCCATAAAATAATGCACACTTCCTGAAACAATTATTTTCTGCAGAAACCTCAAAATGTCAATCTGTCACCGTACAGACGTAGCTTTTTCAACCCTCTTCGAAACACACTAAAATTCACTCAATTCCGACGCCATTTACCCTTTCAATTGTTTGAATTACTTCACAACACTCCTTTTTCAGAACTCTCTCTCTCTCTCTAGTAACCTCCATTTCCTTTAATTTTTTCAGTCAAACATCTTTCTCATCTATTCAAATTCCTGCACATAAGTCCCACAAGTCTCTTGCTTGACATTTAATTCCCCCAACTTATAAGTTACATAATTGCGCCCCTTAAAACAACTAATTAACAACAATTAACAATTAAATGACATGCAACAAATAAAAAAAAATTAGCATGCAATTCACATATGTTCAAAAAATTCAGGTTATCACAATATGAGAAAAATAAATCATAGAACCGTCTTTATGGGAGTGGCCCCGCAATCCCTCACATGAATTGGATTAGGTATACATGCACATGTGGGATCCACTAAATTTATGTGAGAGTGATGTAGGACTAGTCTCATAAGGACGGTTTAGGATTAAGTGACCCCACAATATGTTAGTAGATGTGGTGTCAGGACCGATGTGATAGAATTGACTATGTGTTAGAAAAAGTATAGAAGATCTGGAATCATGAAAAACAATGGAAAGTGACATTACCAAGGTAGATTTCCTCCTGCCAAGGCAATTTTCCTTTAAATGACCAAATTACCCTTTTGGTTATTATTAACCTATCTCAATTAAGTTCTCTGTCTAAAATTGTCTTACCTAATCTATACAAATCAATCTCTAATTTTCTCACTTATATCCTAAAATCAGCATGCGATCTTTCCAGTATTTCTTCCTTAATCTATTCACACTCACTCTTTAATTTTTTTTCTCTTTTATAATGCTAGAATTTCACAACAAAAAATAATCTAAACCAAAATAAATTTCTGGTCTAAGTTTTTCATTCATTACAATTAATAAGAAAGCTAAAATATTGCAAATTTATAGTACTTGAGTAATACGACTTTTATCATCTTCTATACTTACTTCATTTGTCAAAGAGAGATCAATGTATAAGTATGATAAAAATATTAAAGTAAAAGAATAATTTATAGTATTTTTTTGGGTAAACTAATACTATTATGCGAGAGAGAGAGAATTAAAGATTGGGTAAAATAGATTAGAGAAGAAAATAATTGATTTTTGGATAAGATAGAAAATTAGAGATTGAGCGTAAATAATTATGGAATAAAAAATTGGGGAGACAAATTAATTGAGAGATATTAATATTTTTAAAATGGGTAATTTGGTCATTTAAAGGTCAATTGCCTTGGCAGGAGGAAAACTGCCTTAGCAATATCACTAGCCGCGGTAAAAACAGAACATGTGTTTTGAGGCTCAAAATAGGTGTTTATTTTAAATCAATTTAATCCAACGGATGAAGAAAGCTCCGAACTAGAACCAGCGTCTTTTCTAACCTAGTATGTCTGGAATAGCGTTTAGAGTTGTAGAAGATACAAGCCATATGGGCAATCAATGCTTCCGGGCAGAATCCGGGAATTGGAATGCCATCAAAACATAGCCCGCAACTGCAGTACTGAAGAAGGCTGTTTTCAGCACGCCAGTGAGGTCGTCTGATCTTCGCCTTCTTCAACTAGTGTCCAAGGATGTTTCTACTGTCCAAAGTGTGCGCCACATTGAATAAGTTTTTGATTTTCCTGCTTTTGCGCGCATTTTCTGCGCCTGTTTAGTGAGATCGCGGTTTGTGCGCGATCTTATCATTATTTTTAACACGTTTGTGTCCTACAATCACGGGAGATTGGATTAATTTGGGAAACTATCTGTTTTATCCTTACAATCATGATAATCGTGAGTTAATATAGCGGAAAAACAACCTAATTTCTCTTGTTCATATTTTTCTCCTCTATCTTTTTTTTCCTTCTGATTCCTTCAATGGATAATTCCATTATAGATAGTTTTAAACTACCAATTTCCTTCACCGAATTGCTTGCTAGCCAATCTATTCCTGTTTCTGAGTCCATGGATTTTTCGTTTGCAAATCATAGTGGTTTTGATTCAATTCCAAGCTCAAATGATGATGTTAATGTTAGCGCGGTATAATAGCTATTGTGATTGTAATTACATTACATTGTTTTTACATTTAATATGTTTTTTGATTTTGTGTTTGTCCTTTGAATTGTATGTAGAACATAGTGATGATGGACATCATATCGTCTCAAATGGAATTGATTTACCAGATCATACTGTTGGTGGTAATTTTTTTTTTTTTGTAGACAACTGTTATTCTTGTTATGTTTTATGTAAATATGTGTATTATATAGTTATTAGCTGTTAAAATGTATATTTTGTTGATTATGGACTATGATGGGTCGTTTACTGCTATTATGTACGTGTCACATAGCTATTATGTTCTTATCTAATATCTATGTATAAGAGTTCTTGTAGATTATATTTCATATTTCATATTTTGATCAAATTTTGAAGGAATTTCTGGCGAGACATCACAAAATAACTTTTATGATGATTCTGAATGTTATAAACATCCAGAGTTTGCTACTCTAGAAGCGATACATTTTTTTTATTTAGATTACAGTTATAGTTTGGGGTTTTCCGTTAGAAAAATTATATGAAGCCCTTGCGTAAAGACAGTACGGTTATTGGCTATGTTAGTTATGTTTGCAATAAAGAGGGATATATAAAATGTAGTATTCTTGATCCAAAAACCAGAAATCCGAACTTACCGATTCATTTGTAAGTGAATTTCGTCAACGTAGTCACGCTGAGGTTAGGGTTGGTTGTAAGGCTGAATTTCTCGTTAAATTCAACCAAATTAGTCGTGTTTACGAAGTTACAAAATGGATCAAAGAGAATAATCACCCTTTGCTTCCCCCCCCAGAGTATAGTCAGTTATTGAAATCCAATAGGAACATTAGTAATATTCAAGGAATGGTAGCCGATATTAATAACAATGCAGAACTTTTGTGAAATATATCTCCGCTAAGGAGCCTATAACTATAGTCACCGACCAAGATGCTGTAATTGCTGCTGCCATAAAGAATGTTCTACCGAACACATTTTACGTATTATGTACATGGCATATACGAGAACACGCTCAGAAGAAACTTACAGCTAAGTGAGTCTTGTAACAGTATTTTAAGAGGTTAATTAAAACCTGACCACAATCTTGTTGAGTTTTTCAACCATTTTAATAGAATGTTCGACGATAGACGTCGAGATGAGTTTGAAAGGGAATACGATGCAAAAGACAAAGTGTCAAATATCAACTTCTGTCACAGTCATCTTTCCATGAGTGCTGCAGCAAAGTATACTCGTACTATTTTTTAAAAGTGGCAAGAAGAGGTAAAAACTATATCGACTGATTCTCAGTTACAACTATGTATCTTTAGCATAATAGGTATAAGTTTAATGTATTACAGCTATTAGAACTGCATGTGTATGACGATCACACTATTTTCGCTTCTCCTGTTTACAGTATCACCAGTCCATGTCTTACATATTTGATGAATGTCCATCCAATGACCCGCCCTAAGGGTCATGATAGTGCTGGGTTCTTTTGGTAGTCACACACAATATAGGGAAATCCCCTCACACTATGTATTGAGTAGGTTGACCAAACATGCCAAGAGTGAGGAGGTTTCTGACATTTCGAGGGATGATGAAACACCTAGTGATTATGGGGAAAGATACCGAAAACTTTGTGGCAGAATGGTAATGTTAGCTACTGGTGTTAGTTCAAATGATGCGGTGTACAAACTCGTTAATAGTCAAATTGATGTTATTTGCAAGCATTTTGAAGAACTCACTTTAATACAAGACGTGTCCATGAGTTTACAAGTTCCAACAACAGTACATTGGTTGATAGAACAGTGATACAATTAAAAGAAAGACCCAATCCGAATAGATCAAAGAAGAGGCTCAAAAGTCAGATGACGTTGCACAAGTAGAGAGCGAAATCAATTATTAAACGATAACGCTCTGGAGCGGATAGATCACTGTCTGATGAAAATAACATTTCCCAGATGTAATAACTATTTAGTATACAACTTACAGTTATTATATAATGAAATAACATTGTTTATATCAGCCATTTGTGGTTTTTTTAAAACCAGTTTATACTCATGAATATATTTTATAAGTTTTAATAGCAGTCATGTTATTTGCATACAAGTATTATTAGGATGCTTCCATAGAAGTGTATGTTGTTTTTTCTATTGTTAAACTGTGATTTGATTTGTAAGGTTGTTCAATAGATATTAGTAATAGATGTTATACCTATAATGTACATTAACAATAGCTATTTATCCCATATAACAACTTTTATGCATTTATTTATTTCAATATAACTATTAGCCACTAACCGAGTTCACATGAAACCTATATAACAATAGGGTAATATAAAAATATACCATCAACGCTATTCGAAGATTTTAACCATTCAATAAAAACATTCGAAAAACAGTTTTACATTTATCCATTTCTACTTCCTATGACGATATGTGGCTGCTTGTTGTTTCCGGTAATGTAGAATGATATCATCTTGCTGATTCATCAGGTTCGAAACAACGTGTTTCTTTTTTGCTGTGTCATACTCCACAATAGGCCAAGTGGTAAAATAATAAAGTGGTATGTGGCCGTCCCAATGTTCCATCATATTAATCAAGAATACGTCACAACTGTCAGGACAGTTGTTCTGTTGTGATGGAACTGCATCCTATTTGAAGCTTCGCAGTAATAAAGGCACACTCTTTGTACCCAAATAATCTCTCATCCATGTATCTAGAAACTCAGAAATAACATTTGCTATTGGTTCACAAACGTCTTTGATAACGTGCATTTCAACATCAAAACTGCTCAAACACCATCTTCTTCCCCTTTTTTATGTCAAGTGTGATCAGCCAGAAATGATCATTGCTGCTGACTGGTATGTAAAACTGCATGCATGGCACATTGTATGAATTTTAGTGTAATAGCTGTAAGCAATATGTTTAATAACGGTAACAGTAATGTATAATAGTTGTAACAGGTATACAATATCATATTAGTCAAGGAAACTTACGCATTCAACTTCATTCGGTATCCAACGCTCTCCTACTTTCTTTCTTGGCAGATAGGGAAGGTTTTTAAAGAATGTATCATCAATGAATTTGATTATATCCTCCATTGCCATGCTTGCACCGGTTGCAACGCTTGCAAGTGTTGTTGTGACGAAGAAACGCCTAAATTGCTTCTCTTTACTTTCTTTTCTATTCAACATGTGCGCATAAGCATCTATGACTGCATTGTCCATTTTCTCACCTATTTTGATGGACCTCATTTCTCTTCTTCTAAGGTCAACGAGTCCATCGCGTAGGAATACCATTGTTTCTTCTCCCTTACCCCAAGCGTAATCAACCAGTGCAGCGTCAACATTGGATAACTCTAGCATTCCTTTTTTTTTGAAATAGCATAAGGCGAACCAAAAACATATTTGTTTGGTTTAGCCTGTCATTTCTTCTTCATTGACAACGATTTCTTGTTTACTTCCGCCTTTTGCTGATTTTCCCTTTCCGTTTCCCTTTTGTTTTTTGGCAGTCTGCACAATTTCTTAAATTATTTAAAAATTAATATTATATTACATCCCAGGCTCAAAATTCACACTTTCAGATCAATTCTTCGAATGTTCAAACTATGTATATCTATACACTATCTTTTATTTTAATTATTATCTTGAGCAATCTCTAATTTAAGTTTTAGTCCTAATCTAAATTAACTTCTAAGTCTCCTATTATAACTATTCCTTATGTCCATTATATCTTCAATATCAGAAAAATGAAAAGTACAATTTCGATCTTTTCACTCTTCTTTCTCTTTTATTATTCTAATCCTTAATATCATTTATGAATTGATTTGATTTATAAACTTCATCTCAGGTAGGTTTTCTACATAGACGTTCTCATAATAAAAGTATAGATTTTTCTATGATCATTCTTATTTTTATTGACATGTTTTTTACCTTTCAGAGTTCCTAATTGCATGATCTTTATTTTCTCTTCATATTGTTTAAACATATAAACAATATCAATGTCTTATGATTTTTTCATATTGTTCTGATAATTTTATTTTTTTTCCATGTAGTGATGTGTCTGATGAATTCCAAATGGGAGAACAAATTTTCCACCAATTTGATGCTTCCAATTTTCCACAATACATGAATCCCATATGCATTCTTTAATTTGATTCTTACAACCATAATATGCAGGCGTGAGAACATTTACCGCCAATGCAAAGAGTGGCAACTGAAATTGCAAAATCACAAGGTTCATGAATATTCATTTAAATGTTCTTATTGTTTTTTACTTTCTGTTTAAATAGAATTTTTTATTCTTTCTTTTTATTAGTGCGAGAATATGTATACTTTCCCTGATTAAGAACTTTTTTTATTAGTAAATACTAAATTGCAAATTTATATTTGATTGCATGAATCCCATTGGCTCAAAGTTCATCAGGTGTGTTCGCTAGAACATGGACATTCAATATTTCAGAAAAGTTTCTTTTACTAGATTCCATCTAATTTTAATTATTTTTTCTCAGCTTAAAGCTAGCAAATTAAGTCTTACTTTTTATTTATGTTTTCTTAATCATTAGATTTATCAATTTGGGGTTCTAAAGTTGATACTAGCTAGCAGTGTTAAAATTATCTTACACAATTAATGAATTAGTTGCAGTTGGTTCGAAGATTAAATGATTTTTTTTTACAAGGATTGATTGATACATATACATTTTCACCAAAAAAAATAAAAATAAAAATAAAAAAGAGGATGTGTAAATGAGAGCATTTTGTTACAAGTAGAATGTTTTGGAATTTTATGTTTTGAAAGTGTATATGGATTTCATAACACTGCTTATATGTATCAATTTGATTTAGTTATTTGTTTAAAGGAAACGGAGGAAGGGTAAATGAGGTAAAGCATATGTTACAACCATCTAATCTGTTTTGCCTTTGATTTTTTCTAATATTTCAAGACGTTCTCTGAAGGATCTAGAAAAATAGAGAATTTTGGTATAAATTAACTTTCGATAGGAGTTTAGTACGAATCTTATTAATTTTAACATTCCTTTCTTTTGATTTATTTCTTTCTCATTCACTTGCAGTTTATAGTTCTGTAAAGGCTAAATAAATTTCCAAAATAGTTCAAGAACAATAAAATAAAAGTCCACATTATCCAAAATAGTTATAAAAAACAATCAAAGTCCATAATTTAAAAAATAAATCAAGATCAACTATCCAAAATTAACAAACATATTGATGAAGTTAAAGCAACAAAAAATAGATACGTTTTTTTTAATATCCTCTATCTATTCATCTAAATCTTGAACATTCGGCTATTATTTGAATCCACCTTAGATAATTTTGATTCCTTCTCATCATCTCCACATATAAAACACACACAACTTGAGAAGTTAGAACTTAAAACATTATAAATGGTAAATGATAAATGATAAATAATAAGTTAGAACATAGTTTAGTTACCTTCAGAGATGAAACTGTTAATATTTGGGTAATAGAAGTATAGAACGGCTTCAAGGGGCTTTGCCTAAGATATATAGTACGGTTGAACTTTTATCTTGGGCTTTTAGGTTTTTTTTCCTTTTTTTGGCTCTCAAGTCTCAACCGTGAAAAATTAATCCATATCCCAAAAAGTGGGCATGCCCGGTTGCAACCCGCCCATACCCGCATTGCCCGTTACCCGAACGAGTATGCCCATTAATACCCGCATTTAAATGGGCATGGAATTCATAACCCCATACCCGCCCATTAAGCTCACGGGGCGGGCATGCTCGTGGGCATATGCCCATTTTGACGATCTCTAGTCATTAGGCTAGTATATATATATATATATATATATATATATATATATATATATATATATATATATATATATATATATATATATATATATATAAAGTCATTTTCAGTTTACTAATCACATCCTTCTAAATCCTACTTGTAATTTTCATGAATTTTTGTTCAATTAATTATTTTATAAAATTTTGATTGTTGTTTAAATTTTACTTTGGTTGTAAATTCTTAATTTGCTTATAAGAGTATCCCACATTGAAAAGTTACATTGTTTTTTGAGTTTGACAATACTATTAAGAATGTATTTTGACATGTTTTGAGTTACAAAATTACTTTGACATTTTTTCTTTCATTAAACATTACGTTTCCGTGCATAGCACGTGTATTTTTAGTTAGTATATATATATATATATATATATATATATATATATATATATATATATATATATATATATATATATATTAAATTTTAAGTCGAATGAAAAGTTAAACCAGATAGACACTTGTTATGTTGTAAAATTGGTTGATTTCCGCTAATAAGGGAAAAGTTCAACAGACCAAATGTTTCTTTTCATTATGGAGTCTACAATTTATGTAGGAGTCAATTTTTTAACAGCGTCCTCTTGCTCAAAGGCATATATCCAATTCAAATCCTTGTGATAATCTCTGTGACACTTTAATCATGTACACTTTTATTCATATAACTTAAATTAAATTAACAAACTTTATAAGTGAATTGATAAATTCTAGACGTGCTTCATATATAGATGATTGAAAATTGTAATTAGAAAATTATAATTGAAAATTACGTATTATATTTAGGAACCAAATTTACCAATCTGCCTATTATAATCCAAAAGATAGTACATAAAAATTGAGGATCCAAACAAATAAAGAGTTGTCCAGAATATTCGAATTGATGAAACCATTGCTTTTTGAGGAAACTTATGGTTACTTTTGGTTTAGCATAAAATTAACTATGGGAGAGTTGATTATGAATTCTACACCTGTAATCGGTTTAAGCGTGGACAAGAGTAATAAGTGATGTTGCACGGTGTATCACAGCGTTCGAATCGTCTGCAGCAAAGTTGTTAAAATCGAGATTCTACGTAAAATCGGTGGAGGATGAAAAATTGTAAAATCGTACCGAAAAATTAAAAAATATATTTTATATATAAATAACAATAATTAACATATAAATCATATCATATGGTCTAACAATATGCGAAAATCCATAAAACATAATTTCACAAGTTTTTTTTAAATATAAAAACGCGGCAAAACATAATTTTTAACTTATAAATATTTCAAAACATCAAAATAAAATAAACCACAAAAATATCAGATCACCGATTCTGTAAATAAACAACAAATATGAACACCAAGATGTTATTAAAATATGAAACTTAGAGGACTGAACAAATAATTCTGACCTTATTAACGATTAATTGAAATCCGCCTGGAAATAGCCAATTTCTGTCTAGAAATAGTTAAAATACGCCTGGAAATAGCCAATGTATGTCTGGAAATAGTTGGAATCTGCTTGGAAATAGCTGAAAACTGCCTGAAAATAGCCAATTTCAGCTTGGAAATAGTTGAAATCCGCCTGGAAATAGTAAATTTGTGGAATCGGTAGAATCGTAAAATCGTACGATTTTACAATCCGATTCTACCAGATTTCGATTTTACTTCCGATTCAACTCGTTTTTCTTTCGTAGAATCGTAAAATCGGGATTTTAACAACATTGATCTGTAGCGCTTCTTATAACACTTTTAACATTTTTGTAATAATATTAATTTTTAATTTATAACATAAACTCTATAAAGAAAATAACTATAATTAAGAATTAAATAGATAGATTATATTCAGTGTAACGGAAGTTAAAGAGTGATATCCTAAGCATTTTGTAGTGTTGTAACCTACACGATAAAAAAAAGACATAATATATTGAGGCGCATATGATTTAAGAATATAGTGGCCAGTTGGGGCATCTTATTTTCAACCCAAAAGTGATTCGGGCAGCAAACGCTGTCGTTTGGGCACTACAATAGTATTAGCGTTTGAGTGGGTGATTTGTTTCGCAACGTAAACAGTTTGAACATTGAGCATTCTGAATCGTAATATGTCTAGGATTAGAAAATACTAAAATTTCTAACTTTTGTCAATTACTGATTTCAAATGTAATATTTAATTATTACCTTTCAAAAATAACTCTGATATTTTAATTAAATCATCTTCTCTTTATAAAATAGTCATATTTTTTTTACCATAGTTTAATTTTTTAAATATCAATATTAACAATGTCCATTTCTATTTAGTAAAAACTAGTTATTTTAAAATTAATGTTTTTCTTACTTGTATTAATGCAAATAAATAATTATTAGTTGGACATAAAATATTTGTTATATAATTATCAGACAAAATAAAATTAACTATATAAATCATCTATTACTATATAACTAGTTTGAGAAATTAAACAAAAATAGTATGAGATTACTTCATTCCCTAAAAACTAAATGTCTATTTTGCTACTCATTTTATATTAAAGCGAACAAACTTTGATGGTTGACCGTGTGAACATATGTTTGAGATATATTGAATATTTTGAAAATTCACGTTTAAAATAACAATCGCCAAACACATATAATCATGATTTTATTATGATTTTCTAAAATCATGATTAAAATAATTTCGATTATTAAATTACTTTAGAAAATCACAATTAGTATAATTACGAATATTAAAATCATGTTTGGTAATCGTTTCGCCAAACTAGCCCATATTGTGTTGCAAGTTAATTCTATATTTTAGGCGCATATGATTTAAGAATATATTATGTTTCGTATATATTTCATTCGATAAAAAATTTGGTTTTTTTTTTTTTTTGGCATTGTTTATTCCTTTTCAGTTGTAAAAATTTCGCTTTAATCCTCACATCACCTTTCTCAAGGATCCATTTCTATGAAATTTAAAACAAAAATTTTATTACTATACAAACATATCGACTCAATCCAAGGGTTCATATGACGAAGGAGTTCGCTCCTCTCCGATGTGTGCAATTCGATGCTGATAACTTCGTTAATTGGTGATAATTGAGTCCTATATATATTGTAAAATTAATTTTCACAATGTAAATATTAACTTTGAGCCATTAGAAAAATTTACATTGTCCAGTAAACTATTTACTATTGAATTATTGGCAAATTGGCTCTATGGGTCCAAAAACAATTTAACTTTGGTGATTTTTGTCCAAAATCTATTTTTTTGGTGGACAAGGTCCAAAAACAATTTATGTTTGGTGAGGTAGGTCCTTCCATCCTAAATTCCGTCAGTCAACTGTTAATTAAATTTTGAATCTGGGCAACCCTAAAATTATCAAGGGTATTTTTGAGATTTTACATTAAACCCTCCTACCCCGACCCGACCCGACCCGATTCGTCATCTTCCTAAGCCATTCCCTCCCCCGTAACCCACCGTCGCCGCCACCCCACCCCACCCCTTCTTCATCTTCCTCATTTTACATTAAGAATTATGGAGCTTTTTGACGGAGCCCAAGCGCTCCATAGCCGCAAATCCATAAGAAGCCGACCTTGGGTGGTGGATCGTTAATGATGATTGAAGAAGGATGATTTATTAGGGTTTTCAGGATGATCCATTTTATTATCGCCTTCGCATTTTAAGAAGGAAGCCATAGAGAATTATACAATTGGGAACTGAATTGAGACTTTTTTCGGTATTATCTTATCAATTTCTTTCTCCGATCGAAATTGATCGTCAAATAAAAGAGTGATAAAAGGGTGGGTTAGGGTGGGGTGGCGGCGGCGGTGGGTTACGGGGAGGGGAATGGCTTAGGAAGATGACGAATGGGGTAGGGTGGGTTGGGGTCGGTCGGGTCGGGTCGGGGTAGGAGGGTTTAATGTAAAATCTCAAAAATACCCTTGATAATTTTAAGGTTGACCAGATTCAAAATTTAATTAACAGTTGACTAACGGAATTTAGGATGGAAGGACCTACCTCACCAAACATAAATTATTTTTGGACCTTGTCCACCAAAAAAATATATTTTGGACAAAAATCACCAAAGTTAAATTATTTTTGGACCTGTAGAGCCAATTTGCCTTGAATTATTCCACATATAACAATTTCATTGACTAATCGGATCGGTAAACTCATAAACGATTGGACTAGTCATATTTGTGCAAATGTAATAATTTCATTAGCATACGTAATAGAAAATATTTTATTATTTTACTAGATGTATTAGAAGATGCTGAGTCGGGACAATCAGTCATCAAAGAACATATAAGGCCTTACTTTCCAAATTCAATTGCTATTAATCCGCGAAATTTTGGAAACCCAATAAGTATACTTTCTTTAATTGTTTTGAGAAAAAACCAAACATTATTGCAAAATCGATGGTCCATGATTTCCTCAAGATTCTACACATCAATCAAAAGTCCGTAAGATGAAACCATGGACCAATATATAGTAGCCTCTCTAGTCTTTCCTTAAAACAAACAAATTTTCCAATTTCGAAAAAGAAAACCCAAAAAAGTTGAATATCAATGGAAAACACAGATATGAAGAAAAGTTTGGGACGACAAAAGATTGAAATCAAGAAAATCGAGAAGAAAAATAATCTCCAAGTCACGTTCTCTAAGCGTCGTAAAGGGTTGACCAAGAAGGCCGCTGAACTCAGCGTGTTATGTGGCAATGACGTGGCAGTCTTCGTCCAATCACCCGCTGGAAAACTGCACACTTTCTGTAACATTCCTGTCGAGTCAATCATTGACCGGTTCCTTAATATGAACATCTACTCTAGTGATGACCTGGCATCCCGGTTTCAAGTTGTTGAAGATTCGAATGAGAAGAAGTGTTTGGAAATAATGAAGAAATTGGAAGTTGAAAAGGAAGTAGAAAAGATTTTGGGATTAGAAAATAAAGGAAATTATGGAACAAAAGGGCATTGGTGGGACCAGCCTTTTGATCATCTTCATTTTAATGAGCTTCAATTATTTAAGGAAAAGATGGAAGCATTGAAGAACAATGTAATGAAAAAAACAGATGAGAAGGCTAAGGGTAATTATAATGATATTTTGATTCCTAATGTTACTGTTGATTGCTTTGGTGGTTTACCTGTTCCTCACTTTGAGTCTACTACAAGTAGTTTTACAAGTTTGCCCCTAATGCTTTTTAACCCTAACCCTAACCCTAACACTTTATCTATATGTACACCACACTTTGAGAAAATTTCAAGGTAGAGCAGCCTTTGTAGGACTAGTTCCACGCCCTTTCACATGAGTTGATGCGGGGCCTACTTACATGGCCGAGTGACCCTTTGCTTTGAGGTTGTTTTTGTCTGATTAGGTTTCCAAATATATAGAAAGTTGATGAAGGGTTTTTTGTTTCTTGGATTCTTACCATATTAAGACAATGTTCTTTCTATGGGTGTTGTTCATGTAAAGTTTCTTTTTTGTGTTTGAATTTTGATTTTCTGGTTTCCAACTTTTTTGGCTGTGGTTTCGTAGTCTCGTGAAATTAGGGATAAAAATTGTGTGTACACATTTATATTTCTATTCATGTGCCCAATTACAAAGGATTTGCTATATATACATTTTTCTAATTATATACACATGGTGAATTATTAGTGATTGGGCACAGAAATTAAAACATACACAGTACAGACGATTATTTGCCTGAAAGTATAGGTGAAAATTGTCTGTACACATTTATGTTCCTATTCATGTGCTCAATCGCTCAGAATTCGTCATGTGAACATTTTTTCTAATTATATATACACATTCTGAAGTATGAGTGGTTACATACAGAAATGAGAAACGATTATTTGCCTGAAATTAGGATGAGAACTTACTATTAAAAAGCTTTTGCTTCTTTCTGTTGCCCTAAATTAACATCAAGCATTAATCAGGGCAGGGCCCAAAGTTAAAATGATAAAATACCCATTATACCCCTGGACTAATTGGGCTAAATTCCTGGTATCCCATATTATTGAAATCAGACAATAGTTTATCTTCTTGTGATGCTCCTTTCTTTAATCCAATCCAAAGAATGGTGCCTCTTCAACTAAATGTGTCAAGCCCGGGTAACTATGCATTCTAGTCTACTCTTTACTTTTATATATCTACAGTATTTAGCAGTAAGAGGGGTTAGATTATATAAGAGAAGAGTAGACAAGATGGATTGTAAGCGGTCCACCCCGAATTTTCTCAAGTAGGGGACATTGTGACACAAATTGCCGGAAGGTACTCAAGCAACTCCTGCGAGTTAATTAAAAAGCTTGCTAAAAAATAGGTTGAGTAAAGATTTTTAATATTACCCCTCTCTCTCACTTTTATAGCATAAGAAAAGAAAGAAAAAGATAGGGATGGCAGAGGTAGTCAAATAAAAGAAATGCCGAGGGTATAATTGGAATAAATTATTGACAACTAATAAAAGATCCTTAAACGACAATTAATTTGGATACTTATAAATTTCCTAAACGACAATTAAATGGGAATGGAGTGAGTAGTTGTTTTCATCTACCCCTCTTTCTATCAAAATTTCCCACCAAGCAAGTGGGAAGAAGGTTGATTTTCTTTGTGTGATGATAATTTTGTTCTTCTATCAACATCAAGAAGGTTACATTACCTGGGACATTTATGGACAACTCACTACTATTATCTAACCGTCCTCTTAAATTCAAATTGTTAATTAACGATCAATACACTGCTAATTAATTATTTGTAACATTTAGATCTTAATTTCTTGTTAATTGGGTGCAGATAGATAATGGAAGACTAAGAGTGCACAAAACCGGGAAAGAAGGTTTTGCGCATGAGAAATATGTGGAACAAAAGCTTTATTTCAAAGTATTTCTTAAATGAATTTGGACAACCACCAACTTTCATGTCCTATTTATAAGGGGAAATAGATGTTAATCTAATTGTTAAAATGGATATAATCCCATATTATTAATAAAGTTGAAACCTCTAATAATATATATAATTTGTGTGCACACTTTTAGATATCGACTGAAAATTGCAAATATTAGTTTTTTTGTTATTTAAATAGCAATAGATACAATCATTTCCGTTACCTTTTGTCACAATATATTATTAACAGAAAGCAAAACTTTGGATAGTGTCAATCGAGATATGTGAGTCGATCTTTGCTTTGTTTACGCTCAACTCTCGTAAAAATTGAAAAGTTTATCTTACGCTCAGCTCACATTTTAATGTGAGCTCACGAGCTAAATTTATAATAGCTAAAAAAAAAATCTTGTAGCAAGAATATTATAATACAATGAGTATTGAAACTAAATTCTGACAAGAATACAAATATATATAATATAATGATACTTAATTCTTGAAGCAAAATAAACTAATAAAAAAGATAACAAAAGATAAATACATAGAAAGGTAACAAAAATCCTTATATAGATTAAAACAAAATAAACGGAAGTCTTATAATTGTAAAAGTATTATATTGAGAAAACAAGAGAAGTATAAGTTTCATAATTGTTTGTTATGTTGATAAAATGAGTTTTATATAAAAAAAACAAGAGAACTCATGCACTTAAAATTCTAACAAATGATGAAATTGCAAAAGAGTGATTTAATTATGTTGTTGGTGCCAAATCCAATTTTGACAATCCCATTAAATTTTTCTACAATATTTCACTTTTTATTGTGATTCAAATCTACAAAAGAAAAAATATATATAAGAAACATCAATGAAGAAAAATAATTTAGACAAGTAAAATAGAAAAATTAAGTAAAAAATAACCTACAAAAGCATAATCAAACTATTCCTCATAATCGCTCCTAATTGAATCTTTACTACAAACTAATCATTCAACTGTATAGGCAAGTAGTGAGCTGTAAAATTGAATCAAGACACTACCCTGGTGCTAAAAGCACTCTCAGATGCTACCGAACTTACATGAATTGTTAATACATCTCTTTCCATCATCGACAAAATAGAAAATTTAAGAGAATTTGCTTTCCAATAATCCAAGATAATAAAGTCTTCATCAACACTACCACTATTTGTTAGGTAAAGTCTTTCCTCCAAATAAACATCTAATTCACTCTTACAATACATCACTTCTTCCTCTTCACTAAATTTAGGAATTCTTCAATGAATGCCAATTTATAGGTCTTCTTTTTTTTTAATTAGTATTATTATATTTATATATATAATATTTTAATTATATTATTCTTATTCGGGTTCAAGCTTTTTTGGAGTTGAGCGGGGTCAAGCTCACATAAAATTTAAGCTTGAATATTGAGCTCACGCTCGACTCACTCTCAGCTCACGCTCACATTTTTTTGAGTTATAGCCCGAACCCGTTAACACCCCCAACTTTGGACACTCATAAAAGATCAGATTTTGGAGACAGATGGGAGAAATTCAATAAAATTTGTACACTTTAAAAACAAAGCTTTAATTCCCAACTAATTTAAAGCAAAACATAAGGTTGGCAATGATAGTGTAACACACTAAGTAGACAAACAAATGACAGATTGGAAGATTAGTTAGGATGTTATAGTTTATATATAAAAATAAAAATAAAAAAAAGAATGCAAAGATTTGCCTTGTGGGCACCTGCTGGCCTAGAAGTTTTGAGCAATTTCTGCCAAATGTTGACACAAAGTACATCCAACTCATAACATAATTCCCTTTCTCCTGATCTGGATGATTTAGAAACATTTCCCATATCTCATGTTGTTTCTTTCTTGTTCTTCCAATTTCAAGCTTCCTTGGTTGGTTGGTTGGTCCTTTTCTTACTTTTGATTTTCTTTATCCCTCTTGAGAATATAGGGGGAAACTAAATGATGTATTCAGGTTTTTGGTATAATATGCTTCTCAAATTGATTCACTTTATATTTTAGTTTGTCACGTAATGATGAATATCTATTTTCTTGAAATGATTATATTGTTTTATATAAACTCTCATAACTTATCTCTCATATTGAAGGGATACAATCTCCACTAACGTCTTAATATTAAATTTTTAGTCAAAGTCATGACTACCTAGGCGCTCATGAGTAATAGTCTTTTAAATTCTTTTGAAGGGAAGAAACGTAATTTTTATTTTGAAAATAATCAAGTAAAATAAGAAAGCTCAACGATTGGTTAAATAGATTGACCATAATATTAGAGATTAAAAATTTGAATATAGTAAAATGAATATCTTGACCATATTAGTTCAAAGCCAGTCAATTATCTTTTTTTGGAGAACGTTTGTGTAATGATAATTAGTTATTACTATTGGTGATAGTACTTGATTTAGACCAAAAAAGTTGAATTATCTTGATTATAAATTTTTATAAATGAATTATATATGTTACTTCTAAAAAAAGAAACAATATTAAAATGTTAGAGAAAAAAAATAAACTTTAAATGATTTTGTTTGACTTGGCACAATAACTGAGGACATGAGTGTTTATTACAATAAATAATGTCATTTTTACATTGAAAAGTCCAATAACTAAGGATATGAGTGTTTGACTTGGCACAATAACTAAGGACACGAGTGTCCCTACTGAAGTTGTAAAGTGAATTTAACGTGTTGCTTAGTGGATTAGTGTGACAATGGTAAATTTGAAATTTAATATAAATGTAACTACAATTAAAAAAAAGTATCAAATATTTCAAAACATTTCAAAATAGTAAGAAAATGAATAGAAACGAGAAAGAGAGAGTAACACTCATATTTGAAATGAAGTATGTAACTACATATGTTTCCATCGTGATTTTCACATATATTAATTACTCCCTTTATCTCATTTCTATTGAGCTACCTACTATTTTAAAATGTCTCAAATGTCAATTTCCTTAATTATAACTATATTTTTTATTCAAAAATTTTACTTTATGTAGTTTAGAATCAAAATCCGATTCTTGCAAAAAAGAAAAAAGGTGGGGCTAACTCCCGAGCCTGTTTTGATGTTTAAGTCAATAATGGTCACAAATAAAAAAAACTTAATAACAACAAAGCGTAAATAATTAGGTATTTATAGGAATCAAACATTGATCTCCAAATAAACCCTAGAAGATTCGAAAACTCTATATCTCTACAAGATCTCAGTACTTTCCTTGTCTGATTGATCCTTTTAGATTATCTCAAGATTTAGTAGTTTCACTACAAGAAAACTAGTTATTTAGCTATCGAAAATAGCGACCAAAATTTTTGGTCACAAATATAGCGATCGAATGGAAACCGAAAATAATACAGTCGATATTCCTTCGCTTAATGGTCGCCCATATGGGTGTCGTTGACCATCCAAACCAATACATAATCGGTCGCTATTCGGTCACTAAAATAGCCACCAAAGCCCGACAAAATAAAAGATCGATAGAAAAGCTACCGAATTAAAACGACGTTGTTCTACCGTTAACGACCGAATGTAAAAATGATGTTGTTTTGTTCATAAGAAACCGACATCGTTTAGATGATTTATTAAGTCATTCGAAAGAGACACAAAACGACATCGTTTGGTATAGTTTACCGACAGACCCGAAACGACGTCGTTTTACCGTTAACAACCGAATAGTAACCGAATGAAAAACGACGTCGTTTTGTTCATAAGAAACCGACATCGTTTAGATGATTTATTAAGTCATTCAAAAGGGACACAACAACGTCGTTTTGTATAAATTACCGACGGAATACCAATAGAAACTAAACGACGTCGTTCTACCATTAACGACCGAATGTAAAAACGCCGTCATTTTGTTCACAAGAAACCGACGTAATTTAAATGATTTATTAAGTCACTCAAAAGGGACACAAGACGACATCGTTTTGTATAGGTTACCGATGGAATACCGACGGACCCGAAACGACGTTGTTCTACTGTTAACGACCGAATGTAAAAATGACGTCGTTTTGTTCATAAGAAACCGACGCCGTTTAGATTATTTATTAAGTCATTCAAAAGGGGCACTGGAGTCCTATAATCAAAGAGGGTTTCATAATCTAAAAGAAGATGCAGATATTATCATAAGAAATTATCTGATGGGCAAGTAATACCCAATGATTTTCTTGCTGTCCACCTTTCTAGTTTCTATTAATCAATTCCCTTCCGTTTCCTTCTAATAATGGCCGAAGCTAAATCATTGAGCTTTCTTGCTTACAACTCGAAATAAAAATTGTTCTTTTTTTATCTTACTTTTTCCCCTTTTTCTTTGAAAGCAATGGGAAAACCCCCCAAATTATAAGTATTTGTTATGGTAACGTTAAAATCACGAGGACAAAAATGTAAAATTGACACCGAGACATCAATCTTATTGGAATATTCTAAAGTTGGTACAAAAGTAGTAAAATTCTTTCCCTTTTATCCCTTTCTCATTTCTTTCATCATTACAATTCCAATTTTGAGATTCCTAAAAGCAATATAACTAATAACAATAAAAAGAAAAAGAAAAAGAGGCACCACTTGTTTGATAATCCTTGGGTGCTCATTAAAGAACGGGTAGTGTTTTCATCAAATTAGAGAATATTGTGAGATACGGCTATGATTTTGCTCCAAGTGTTACCAAAATAAACGCAGCAATAATATATTTTTGGACTGGCTAATATTCA
The DNA here is from genome assembly GCA_026122235.1 of Vinca minor. Lineage (NCBI taxonomy): Eukaryota > Viridiplantae > Streptophyta > Magnoliopsida > Gentianales > Apocynaceae > Vinca > Vinca minor. Next base: position 1,348,027 of record JAOCZM010000286.1, read on the forward strand.
CAATTCACATTCTGTATTTTTTCCGATTAATTTTTTAAGTAACGGTTCTTTACTTTTTTTTTTTTTTTTTCCATCTTAGTTCTTTGAGTAATTAAAACAGTGCTGACAAAAAAAACCGTATCATCAATAGACCAAGTTGAAATAAAGAAGTGTTAACAAATTTTCATTGTATTAAATTAACTGGAGTATAGAATTTGGATCGAAATTCCCAGATGTAATAACTGATAAAACACAATTATAGAGATTTTTAGGAAGTTTAAATTACATCCTACCTTATTACAAAAATCTAGCAGAGGACACAGCTATCTTATATGATAGATTAAAAAAGAATCCTAAACCTTGGACTGATAGTCATACAAAAGTTATACAAAAGATTAAGGATAAAGTTAAAACTTTGCCTTGCTTAATGATAAGTAATCCTAATTGGGATAAGATTATAGAAACAGATGCCTCAGATGTAGGATATGGAGGAATCTTGAAACAGGTTGACCCTGAAAGCAGAAATGAAAATCTTATTAGATTTCATTCAGGTAAATGGAATAATTCTCAAAAGAATTATGCTACTATTGCAAAAGAAATACTTGCAATTGTCAAATGTGTATTAAAATTTCAAGATGATTTATATAATCAAAAATTTATTATAAAGACTGATTGTCAATCAGCTAAATATATGTTTAATAAAGATTTTAAACATGATGTTTCTAAACAGATGTTTGCTAGATGGCAAGCTAATTTAGCTCCATTTGATTTTGAAGTGGTATACAAAAAAGGACAGGATAATAGTCTACCTGATTTTTTGACAAGAGAATATCTATGATTCATTTAAATGATATTGTTCAAGATATGTATTTTGAAAAATGGTTAAATGAATGTGTTTCATATGAAGATTATATAGATAACACTATTAATAAAAATAATATTGATTTAAAGTGTTATGAACAATCTGATGAGATTATGCAAGAACACATAGAAACTATGTATCAAATACAAGGATTAGAAAAAGAAATATTTTCTGAAAAAATGGAAATAGATATAAATCTATTTGATGACCCTTATAATATTAATAGTCATGTTGATCCTTATAGAATTGATAAACATGTTAATAATCATGTACCACCAATATATGATGTATTTGATGATCCTTATAGTTGGATATATGATAAACATCCTGATGACTGGTTTTATGCGTATTCTACTGATGCGATCATGTCGAGTTATCGAGGAAATTCCTCTTATAGAGGAAGAGGAGGTCGTGGAAGAGGTTCTGATAGAATCTTAGCACAACATGGGAATAAGAAGTTAATAGCTTCTAATATCTCTGGTTTATCCAAAGATGATGATGAAATTCAACAATTCAGGGCTTGGAAGAAAGCTCAAGAAGAAGGAATTAGCAGTTCTACTGCTCCGTCTTTCGCTAGAATTCTAGAGGAAGGAAAATCTAAAGATGAATTAATGGTTAAAAACTATGAGGAAAGAGTTATTTTACTCTTGAATAATGAAGATAAGAGATGGGAAGATCAGCCCTGGACTCTTTATGAGAGATATCTTAATAATTTGGGATATCCAGCAGAGGTTTATAAATCTCAACAATTTTATGAGATGATACTCTCTAATCATGGTTGTGAATTTAGTCATTTTACAGGGACTAATAAAGAAGTTTATAATTTCTCGAAAATTATAATAAAAAAGGTAATAACCATTGAAGAATGGGGTATATCTCCGTTTAGAGAAAAGATAGTCTTTGTTAAAGACATCCAAATGAAATGCAATTATTGGGATTATATCCAAGCTTTTGATAGAGTTTTCTTATATGAAAATGGAAAGAAAAGTCATACTTGGTTTATTAAGATCTGTTCAGAAGTTTATAACAAACCTATTCCAGGATGGTTAACAGATTGGTGGCAATTTTATGGTGCCTCAGAAGATATTCTTCCATTATTATTCAAAGAATATTACCAAGAATGGTGTGAAGTTACACCAAGAAAATCTGAATTTATAATACCAGGATATTATCAGATGGGTTTCTTTATGGAATTCTCAATTCCTTATATTTGGAGGAATGATCCAGTTGTTGGTTATAATAAAAACAACTTATTATGTCTTAAAAGATGTTCTTATACAAGGTTTTGGGACACTATGATGAAAGAAGATTCTCATACCAAACAATTAAATTGTCATGATACCTTGGAACTGATAAGACAAAGGTTAGATGTTTATAACGAGAAAAAGATTCAAGAAAATCTCCAGATGAAATTTGGACAAGAAGCAACTATGACAAAGGCAGAAATAATTGCCCAACATATGGAAAAATTAGAGCAAGCTCTAAAAGAAAAAGAATATATCGAACAAGAAGAAAATTCTAATAGAAGTGATAGCTCAATGATATCTTCAAATAGATTCAAAGAATTGGAAGATTTCCAAGATTCGCAAGATCCAAATGATTTGGATTTAAATATTAAAGATGTGCTGGCAAGTGCACAAGAATTATTATTGACAAGATTGGAATCAGCTAAAAGCAAAGGAAAGGAGAAGATTTCTCGGGATAAGTAAGAATATTTACTTTTGAGAAGAAGTTAAAAAACTTTGCCGACAGGATTAAAGACTGTCTACTTTAACTTTTATAAAGAAGCTTTTAAAAAGCAGTGTAATAATATAGTTTACTGTTGTTTATGTAGATTGTATTTTATTTCAAGTCCGCAGACTCTCCTATAAAAGGGCGGATATGTTTTAGTTTAGGATTAAGCTTTTTTCTACCTATTCTCTCTCTCCTTGTAAAACTCTTATAAATAATATCTCTTCAAGTTTGCTGTACAAGAAGGCTTTCGCATTTTAATTTTGTAAGTCTTTTTATTTTTGTATTTTTAATTTACTTTCATTTATGTTTAGCCTTATAGGCTAAATTATCTTGTGTTGAATTATGGCTGATTAATAAATAACTTGAAAATTCATGATGAAGATGTCTTAGGACTAGGGGTTTTCAAGAAATCTGGCGTTATGGTTAGAATATGAATAAGTATGGAAGTTATGTTCAGGAAAGAATGGCCGAACTTACTGTTAAGCCTGTTAACCCGTTAAGCCGTTGAGAGGATAAAGGCGTTAGGGTGTTAAGGCGAGGTTTAGTGGCTGTTAAGTTCTGAAATGGCTTCTATGCTAAAGCATAATCTGTAATTTATTCCATGTATGCTGGTGGCTTAGAGATCCTGACCCCCTGATGGTATCAGAGCCATGGAGTTTTAAGAAGTTTATTATGAAGTTCATAATTCAACATAAGTTTTATGCAATATATATATATATACACACACATATAGCAAGCTTAAGAAAATAAGAGTTTTGATACATTGATCACGCGTCACTTATGCTGCGAAACTTCTTAGCATGTTAACTAGAAAGAAACAAGAAAATCTGCTTGTTTGTGCCAATTCAATAGCAGTTGAATGTTACCAAAAATAAAATAAAATAAAAAATGGCAGTTAAATTAATTTTTAGCAAGAAATTAGTATACGTAATACTTTTCCTTTTCCCACACTACAAAACAGAACTGCCCGTTTTGCAACGGTACCATACTGCTCTTGCAGTCCAAATTCTATGCGGAACATTTTTTTTCAATACGTACGAAACGTCTCAGGATATCTTTTTTGAGATTCAGAACAAGTGTTCTGAGACTAAAAAACACAATAGGTGTTCTGAGTTCGGAATATATGTCCGTTTTAAATCAATCTTAACCGTCAAAATTTTAATTCAACAAACGAATAAAATTTCATACGTACGAAATTATCTCATCTTATTCTGCACGGAAGCCGCCGTCCTGCACTTGTCATATAAACAAAGCATAAGCAACTAAATGTATAAATTTCCCTTAATATAAAGAGAGAAATTAAGTTACATATTAAAAAAAAAAAAGTTTAATCGAGAATAAATACCACATCAATCTAGATAGTGTTTACTCAAAAGAAATAAGGCAAAACAATAGTAATGGGCTATTTTTTTTTAAACTTCCTTAAAAAACAAACTCTTTAACTTTTTTACTTTATGTTATTACCCTATTACAAAACTCAACATATACCTTATTAAAAATTCTACGAGTATTTCATTTTAACCATTAAATATCAATTTAAAAGATCATAGACGAATCAATAGGTACATGTTTGAGGAAAGTTGGATCTGCAGCGACATTCTTAATTAATTGTGTCATTATTAAGTTTTTTCGTTTTAGTAGAAAAACAAAATTAAATACTTTTTTTAAGAAAATCAAATCGAAAAGCTATAAAACCTTATAGAGCGTGGAAACAAAAGTAAATAAAATATTTTTCCAAACCTTCTCCCGCAATAGCAAGGCAAAAGATTCGTCAGTCCCTAATTGGTGTCTCTATATCTGTCTCAATCACTCATAATTTACTAAGTGAATTTGAATAATAACTGCTGAAAATATATAATATAAGTGATATTCATGTAGCGAAATGTGAGTGACTATGATAAAAATTAATAGGGGTGTGCATTTGGTATACGGTTCGGTTTTCGGAACAAAATTTCGAAATTCGATTCGGTTTTTCAACGTTGTATGAAAATTGAACCGAACCAAAAATTTTATGAAAACCGTATACCGAATACCAAAATTATTTAAGTATGGTTTGATTCGGTTCGGTTCGGTTTGTACTTAAATTTTATTTTTTTCTTGTGGAACTCAACTTAATAAAAGATAGACAACGTTAAAATTATAATGCACGATTAAAAAAATAAAAAATACAAAATTAACAATACAAATACAAATTTACAACAATAACATAATTCATTAAGTCTTCAATCATTCGGGGTATTTACGGTAACTTTTGATAATAAATATATAAAGTGTCTACTTCCCGAATATCAATGAAACAGATGTATTGAGAAAAAATCTAAATAATATTAATAATACGTATAAATATAATACCTTTTTTAATAATAATAATAATAATAATAATAATTGATTTATTCGATATTTATATTTTTAAAAATTGAATCAAATATCAAATCAAATTATTTTAATTTTTTCCGAATAAATCGAAACATATAATATAATTCAATTTAGTTCGGTTCGTTAAACTCTATTCTCTAAACTTCCCCACTCGCCCACGAAACCCACCTTCTTTAGAGTTTGACCCACGAAAACGCGGAACCTTCGAACAGTTGTCCAATAGGGACCCATCACCACTTTCTTTCTAATTTACCAAACTACCCCAATATGACCTCAGAAATTCCCCCTCTTCTTCCTACTTATATCCTAAGAAAACCTTCCCCCAACAAATTCCAAATTTCATCCCAATTTCTAAAAACCCAAATTTATAAACATACAATCTAGAAGGAGATATGCTGAAGAAGCCCAATTTTCCGTTTCTATTTAAGAGGTTGAACAAGAAGAGCAGCAGTAGTGGTGGACATGATGGCGGTGGTGCCGCCGCCGCCGCCTCTAGCAGCGCATCAGGGCGGTGGACGCTCAAGAAATTGTCATCTGGAATTCGTTGGAAAAGGAAATTCAGTTTACATATTTGGTTTATTGATGTGTTTCTCTTCAAAATAGTGTATGTGTTTGAGGCCATAGTTTTGGTTTCGTCTCTATGTGTTTTCTTCCTCTGTTGCGGCTGCCATATCTGATCATTTACAATTATAAAAGTTCGTTACTCCACCGAGGAAAGAGATATATAAGAATTTTGTTTTCATTTTTTCCTTTTCCGAAATTGGTACAAAAGAACAATAATTTATAATTCACTCAATTCTAGCACCGTCCTGGTGAGACGTGTCCTATAATTTCTTATATGAACGGAGTGAATTCCACATTTACACGTAGCTTTCCTCCAATTCATTTGAGTTGTTGTGGGACCAGATTTCATCAGAACCGTTATATGATTGATTATTTCATAATTTATGTACTCTGTAAATGAAAATTTTGTTTTCTCTTTATTGGGTGGGGTGGATGGTGGAGGGAAAATGGTGGTAATGGAGTTCGGGGCTGAAGTTGTAGGAGTAAATTATATTTTCACATTTTCTAATTTCTTATTGATTTAAGTTTCCTCGTTTTCTTAATTAATTGTGTAAAATAACTAATTCTAGTACTGAAATTTATAGAATTCTTTCACTTTCTTCAATTTTACTTCATTTAATTTAATTAGCCAAAAGTTTTCTCCCTTGATCAAAGTTTCTTGCTTAGCAAGTTTTCTCCCTTGATCAAAGAAGATTGATTGTACTTGAGAACCACAAGAATAGTAGCATTTTCGTGACTTTGTCCAATTTGGAAACTTGTTTGGTAAGGAGATGGGAGAACGGTTTGCTGTCAACGTCGTTAAATGCAAATATACTTCATGTCCCCACCCACGCAGAGTTTTTTTTTTTTTTTTCTTTAATCCAATTTCTCCATTTTTCTTGTCGATTCTTGGGGAAATAACATTGTGGAGAGCTGAGGGACAATCAAGAAATTTCATCATCTTTTTACTCTCTGTTCTGATATATATTTTGCTTGTATTTCTTCGATTTTACCCTAAGAATATGTTCGATGCAAGTGTTATTTATGACCTAATTGAAAGCATTCCGATTTTTATGCTAACTATTTAAAATAGTTGTCCAAGAATAAATTACATAAGTTAATAGCTATTTATAACACTAAACTATTTACGAATTTCTCTTTATGATGTACTAAACTATTTTTTTATCTAAATATGTCACTCAACTATTTACGTTTATCTAAATATGTCACTCAACTATTTACGTTTATCAAAAAATATACAACCACCCATTTTTTGGGTGTTTTCCGGCCAGCGATGTCACGTGAGTTGCTTCAGAACATGAACAAAGGCTAAAAGGAAAAGAAATATTGGAAACGTCGGGCCATAACTGCTTAATTTGACAGACTCGTTGCCCTTGCAACAACAAATTAAGCAGTTATCGCCCGACGTTTCCAATACCTTCTTCTCCAATGCTTCTTCTATTTATAGTTAGGCCACAATTCCCAAATGGGATATTGTCCCTCCGATCTCAGCTTCTTCTGTCATGTTTTAGGAATCAAAAGTGATCCTTCAATATTCCAAAGCAGCCAATGAAAGGGTAGCACAAAAAGGTGGGAGAAGCGGAAGTGAAGCTTGTTCTTTACTCTCTACACTTACAAAAGGACAACCTATGATAGTGACAAAGGAAACTCAAAATCACATAGTTTAGGTAACGTACTAGACTTAAATAGGACGACACCGTTTTGATGTGTAAATTTCCCCCCAAATAGAAAAGCCCTAATTACTCAACTATTCATCCTTCATTTGAATTGATTTTTCTCTCCAAACATAACAGATGCTCATTCCAAGTGCCAAACCTGACATTTTTCTCTTCTTCATTGCAGGATCTAACACTCTCCCTTCCTTGAAACAAGTCTTGTCCTTAAGACTTGAAGATGAAAAATTGTACCACCTACGTAGTTTGTTGATGAGGCATGTTACTACAACTTTTTTTTTTTTTTTAAAAAATTCCCAGATCAAAGACATAAATGATGTCCTTGTTAGTAGTGCTTTAGAACCATTAATATATGTTGTACGCTTTATATATTTTTGTAAAACACAAGAGGGGGGGGGGTGAATTGGGTTTTCACTAATCTTGGCAACTTTTTAAATTCTTTGCAAAGCTATTAGAAGTTTGAGCAAGAAGAATAAAAGCAATGCAAAACCCAATAACAAGACAAAGGATTTAGAGTGGTTCGATTCACTTAGAATCTACATCCACTACCTTGAGCCGCACCCAAGGATTTCAAACAACTTCACTAAGAAGAATGTTTACAAATGTGGCTAACTCACTAAGAGTTTTACAACACAACCACAATACTAAAGCTCACTAAGAACTAGCCCACACAAAGTAGGACTTTACAAATTGCCCACACAAAGTAGGACTTATACAAGAATTACCCAATCACTTAGAGAGGGAATTGAATGTTTAAAGAACAAGATAAATCACTCTTCTAAGTGAGAATATATACCTTTGAAGTACAATCAATAATAGCTCTTGAACATATGAAGTTCACTCTTTGTTTTGCTTTTGAAATAACACCTTTGAATGATTTAGATCATGAAGTGTTTTTGCTTTGAAGGTGTTTAGACTTGATAAGAAATCAATGTCAAATGTATTTGCAAGTCTTAGAATGTTTCTCTAGCTTTGGAGTATATATACATTTCAAATTTGGCTGAAAAACGACTCTTTAACGGGTCAGAAAACGGCTAGTTTAAAACAGAGTTCGGTTGACCGAACAGGACACTTCGGATCCACTAGCCAAGCTTCGGTTGACCGAGCATCACTTCGGTCGACCGAAGTACCCATTAGGTCGACCGACCTCATATGTTCAACTCTCAGTTTCTCGACGGTTGATCCGAACTTGAGCTCGGTTGACCGAACTTCCAAGCTAATTTTTCACACGTTTTGAAATCTTTTGAAGTCTTTTAAAGTCCAAAAAGGTTTTCCTAAAAGGTAACAAGTAAGAACACTTGGAAAACTTTTCTAAAAGACTTATCTATGAAATCAAAGGCTTTTTGGATAAGAACACATGTAAAGATCATTTTGAAACTTAAGCCTTTTGAAAACGTGTTTGTGTGCATGCAAGACTAGAGTGTAGAGCTTATGTTCATATGAGCTTTGGTTAGAGCTTTCTAGAATAACGACTAATGAGAACAAAGCTAAACTAACCAAACCTAAGTCTTCAATCTTCAATCTTGATGAATGAGCCTTGTATAACTTTGAATCTTGATATCAATGGCTTTCAATGGCTTGATTGAAGTACTTAGAGCTTCCAATCTATGTTCCGATATTCTATCACAAAGATATAAACATTAGACACAAACATCAAGTGTTTGTCCATTATCAAAAACCGAGTTCGATCGCCCGTAGGGCTAACAATTTTTGAGCATGACATTTTAATAGTTAATTTTTCTTTTGAAAATCAAATGCGTGATTTGATAGTAAAACTCATTAGTTTATGCAATTACTATTTTGATTGTCCCTAGTTTTATGTAATGTCTTATACGTTGAAATAAAACTAGTATGATGTTTGATTGATGATTATGTTTTACTGACCATGTGTAATGGATGCAAATCATATCATAGATGTAATATATTGGGATATATTTTATCGGACGTGATCTGAAAGAGAAGTAATACTTTGTGGTTCCTTAGTTATAAGTATTACTTCTTCAATACTAATTGGAATCCTTAGACCTTATGTCTCCATCGTTTCCAGCATGAATGGAGCTACGTTTTGACTCAGTCGAACGTTACTTTTAATCGAGTAATTAAAACGACTGATGATCGTATGTAGTATTTTATCATGGCTTGAATATGAAAGGCATTGTAAGGGATTTGTCCCTATCTTATTAGAGAGAGATATCCATGGGTCCCTCGATAGGGAAAAATGTTTAAATGCATGGCCGTGCTCAAATGTATTTAATAAAGTGGTTATTAAATACTATTTGTTGGAACAGTTTACTTGGAGATCGAGCATAAATACAATTAAGCTTTATAAGAGTGACAACTACCATGTCTTATGCTTAATTTGGATATCGCGAGCCAAAGGGATTAAATAGTGGATTGATATTAGATTCCACCGTACATTTATTCACTCTGGGTAGTCACAATGTCCTACGAGGTAGGCCTGCAAACGGATACAAAACTGTCTATTCCGCATCCAAATCTGTTTTTAACTTTTCCTACCAAATCCAGATCCAGATCCTAACGGATCCATAATATGTGTTACCAGATCTGTCTGTTTGAATCCAGATACGGATTTGGTAAAACCCATTTCAAAAAGTCCAATCAACCTCATTTTTTACTTTTCTATTTTGGCTAACTAAAAATATAATTGTTTAATCTAACAATCTTACATATTAAATGTTACTTCACCCCAATTATAGTACAATCCACAAATAATTCTACGTATTAGAATACAATCTATAATCATAATACTTTTCAAAGTTCAAAATTCAAATAAAAATACATAACCAGAATATTGATCACATTCAATATAAATATCCAGACGCCTCCTCTGGCTCTGCTGCTAGGGCTAAATCATCATCTACCTCGGGGATATCAGATGCATGAATCTCTGGTAGTAGGGTAGTATGCATAGAACACTCGGCTCCCTCAGGTAAGGGATCCTCGACTGGATCAGTCTCCACTGCTGGCTCTAAGTACTCGCTAGGGTGAGAAGCCTCACTCGAATCAGTAGCCTCATGCGGGCCAGAAAATTCGCTCGAATCTGACTGCTCACTAGGGTCATAATCTACAGATGCTGCCCCTAGCTCCTCTATTGGTTCGTCATCTGATACATCTACGACTTCAATAGGTGCCTAAACTGGAACATAAATCTCTAGCGAAGAGTCTGAAGAAGATGGAAGGACCATGGCACCTACACATATAACACATTAATCAGTATCGTTTATTCAAAATTCTAACTTAAAATTCCGGACTGCTAAGCTCTCTAAAACATGAGTAGGGCTCTAGTATCTGCTCTAGACTCATAATATGAAACCTAGAGGTGCTCTGATACTAACTGTGAAACTCACAACTCCTCCGCTAGGTATCACTGCGACTGAGTAGGGTGTCTACGTGCCTCTCGGCACTCATGTCGAACAGAGCTTAGCGTCCGGTTTAAAATAAAGAATGGAAAATTCCAAAGCAAAAGCAAACGCAACGGATAAACATAGCATGGATAAAACTTGAGTAGATACACTATTGGTTTAAGGTTGTCATAATAGAGTTCTGGAGTACTTATTACAACGTAGAACAAATACGTAGGTACTACTACCAAAATGTATTACTAGCTACGAGTAAACGGCCGAGTCCAGACCGTCTCTCAAAACTTAAGCTAGTAGTTGAACACTAGGTAATCGGCGGCGAAGTAGTAGTCTTCTTCACTGCCGTCGAAGTATCCCATTACATTCTAATCCATAATTATAGTAGACAAAGCAAGCTAGGCCGATGAAAAACTGGAAAAACGAACAAGTGATCCACACCTGGAATCTGCTGAGTCTTCCTTTAATACATTAACCTGAAACAAATATTAGGAAAAAATAGAGTTGTGTGAGCTCGAAAGAGCTAACTGAGTTACCCCGTGGGTGTAGACGTGTAAGACATTTGTTTTGATTAATTCACAGTTCCGAAGGAAAGATGGAGGTGAATAATCTTAGGAATGAGATTTTTTTATACAAGTCAAATGTGCAAATGACATATTTAGTTTCAAAATAGCTCAATAAAGTAAACGTAAAATGTTTTTCATATAATTATCTTAAACAAAACCAGATTGGTCAAGGGTACATCAGATGCTGTCTGGAAACCCCGTCGAGCACATCAGACTTCATCCGGAAACCCTCAACCCAAAGTAAAGGGTATATCAGGCGGAAGCCCGAAAACTCTTTTTTGTTATACCTACCGTACACCTGATCATAATCGTTTCTCTCTCACTTCTATATTATAAAGAAAGGAAAATGTTGAGGGTATAATTGAAATGAATTGTTGACACCTAACAAAAGAACCTTAAACGACAATTAATTTGGACTCCTAGATTTCTCCTAAACGACAATTAATAAGGAATGGAGGGAGTATTCAATTAAAAATATGACAAAGTATATAATTTACCAAATATTTCGAGAAGATTAAGTTGGGGGACTCACCTGGAGTAGCAGGACAGTAGAAGACTCTAAATATCTTCAGCGTTCCGAAGAGGTTTCTCTACCTAGATAAACAATGAATCCCTTTGTTTAAAACAACTCTGAGTACAATAAACTCTACGCTCTCAAAGTAACTCAAGGCTAAGTAAGTCATTTCTGACCTCTGACCAATTTTCAAATAAGTTAAACTTCATTTTCTACAATTCCTTAGTGCTAGCTTTACAATTCAAGGAATTATAGATAATATCTAACAAAATAGCATTGCCCAAATAATTTCCATCAAAAGTCACTACCCACACAATCCGAATGAGTTACGATCATTCCTAAATCACCTTTGATCAATTTAAAGCCATACATGGTAAATATAATGTAAACAAAATTACTGCCGTCCAGAGAATCACGAATTTCGTAGGTTCAATTCCCGGACGAAATGATGAATCAGAACCGCAAATCAAGAACGACAGCAGGGATGTCCAGAAAGACAAGCAAACAAAGTATTTAGAACAGGGTAGTAATTAACTAAAACAAGAAGACCAAAACTAAACTGATACAGGAATCACTAAAAAAAAAAGAAAAAAAAAAAAAAAAGAAAGAAACAGAAAGACAAGATGTAATGCAAAGAAGACAAAAAACAAAAGAAAACGAAAAACAAAGAGACAACCTGCTCAACAATTCAAATAGCAACAAAATAAAATTAAAATAAATACTTAGATAAACAGGAACAAGACATATAATGCTCGACAACCATAAGAAAACAAAGAAGGCTTGATATCTATACATATACATATAACGGTGAACACAGGCCCGTCTCAAACATATCCGAGGCCCTGTGCCAAAAAAAAAAATTGGGGCCCCGGATTTTTGGGGGCCCTCTGCGGTCGCTCAGCTCGCATCCCCTATTAACCGGCACTGGTGTATGGTAAAAAAGATTTTGAGCAACAAATTGTAAAACATCAAGATCTTCAATTTTTTTAACTAATAATTATATACAAATTAAGTAATTTTTTAAAAAATTTGGGGCCCCTGTAAATGTGAGGCCCGGTTCCGGATGTCACCTTAGACACCCTTGGAGCCAGGCCTGGGTGAACAACAGAGAATCGACCAAGAAAATTAAAGCAAATTGAACATTTAAATGTTAACAATCTATCATCAATTTACTTCACTTACCAAATTAGAATATGAAATTGGGTGGGAATAGCATGGATCATCAAGGAGCATCCATTTTTTATGACATGCAACTCAATTAAGAGATGAAAATTGCAAAGTGAGTGAGTGTGTGTCTTGGTGTAGTGTGTTTTTTCTAGAGTTGGGAGCAAGAAAGAAGAAATGAGAGAGCTGATTCCTCTCCCCCTAAGGCTCTATTTATAGACAAATTAGGATCTCAAATTGCATATCAGTCCCTATTTTTTTTAAAGTTCAAATGAGTCCATCAAATTCTCAAAATTACAATTTAGTCCAAAAAGATAATAAATCAAGCCACTCAATTTTCTTCTTAGTTCATTTAGATACTAAACTTGGTTTTATTAGTCTAGACATAATGTTTGCCAAAGTTATCTATTTTGTTAGCCCTAAGGGCGATCAAACTCGGTTTTTGATAATGGACAAACACTTGATGTTGTGTCTAATGTTTATATCTTTGTGATAGAATATCGGAACATATATTGGAAGCTCTTAGTACTTCAATCAAGCCATGATCAAGATTCAAAGTCATATTATTCAAGGCTCATCTATCAAGATTGAAGATTGAAGACTTAGGTTTGGTTAGATTAGCTTTGTCGTTATAAGTCTTTATCTTATATAGCTCTAACCAAAGCTCTCATGAACATAAGCTCTACACTCTAGTCTTGCATTCACACAAACACGTTTTCAAAAGGCTTAAGTTTCAAAATGATCTTTACATGTGTTCTTATCCAAAAAGCCTTTGATTTCATAGATAAGTCTTTTAGAAAAGTTTTCCAAGTGTTCTTACTTGTTACCTTTTTAGGAAAACATTTTAGACTTCAAAAGACTCCAAAAGATTTCAAAACGTGTGAAAAATCAGCTTGGAAGTTCAGTCAACCGAGCTCAAGCTCGGATCAACCGAGCAGAAACTGAGAGTTAAACTGATCAGCTTCGGTCGACCAAGAGGAAGTTCGGTCGACCTAAGCATGGGGTCGGTCGACCGAGGTCCCCAAGAGTGGATCCGAAGTGCCAATTTCGGTCAACCGAACTCTGTTTTTACTAGCCGTTTTTTACCGTTGGAGACTCGATTTTCAGCCTATTTTGAAATGTATATATACTCCAAAGCTAGAGAATCATTCTAAGACTTGCAAATACATTTTACATTGATTTCTTATCAAGTCTAAACACCTTCAAAGCAAAAACACTTGATCTCCATGATCTAAATCATTCAAAGGTGTTCTTACAAAAAGCAAGACAAAGAGTGGATTTCATATGTTCAAAGAGCTAAACATTCTTGTACTTCAAAGGTATATTTCTCACTTATAAGAGTGATCATACTTGTTCTTTAAACATTCAATTCCCTCTCTAAGTGATTGGGTAATTCTTGGAAAAGTCCTACTTAGTGTGGGCAATTTGTAAAGTCCTACTTTGTGTGGGCAAGCTCTTAGTGAGTTTTTCATTGTGTGGTTGTGTTGTAAAAATCTTAGTGAGTTAGCCACATTTGTAAACATTCTTCTTAGTGAAGTTGTTTGAAATCTTTGAGTGCGGCTCAAGGTAGTGGATGTAGATTCTAAGTGAATCGAACCACTCTAAATCCTTTGTCTTGTTGATTGGGTTTTGCATTGCTTTTATTCTTCTTGCTCAAACTTCCAATAGCTTTGCAAAGAATCGAAATAGTTTACAAGATTAATTAAAACCCAATTCACCCCCCCCCATTGTGTTTTACATATTTAATTAGAGATATAATTACCCTATAATCTAGACCATGTTACAATTAATAATAAGACACCAAAAATTTTGGGGCTCCGGTATCTAGTGTTCAGAGGCGGGTGATACAACTATTGGTGGCAGCAGCCCATAATCCGAAATCAAAACCATTAACGAAAAATTGTAAGTCTTTTTCGTCTGAATTTTCGATTCCCATGGTATGAGCGGATCCTTCATGGGAGGATTCATGAGTGTTTAGAACGAGTTGCTGCCCATGACTCCCTTCAGTCATCTCTACCATGTATTTAAACACATGCTCCTCCCCCATGACAATTCCATTACGAATGGGAACCTGTAGTTTAGTGTAAGTTGATACCAAGTAGTCATTGTGAATTCCTTTCGTAAAAAAATATGCATATATTCTCCCATTCCCTTGCTGAATATCACACACCACAGCAGCAACATTGTCTTCATTGGTAAAAACTTGTCGGATATAGTCCTCACACAAAGGCTTAAGAGCTTCATGAAGTTCTGACATACCCAGTCCATTTTCAGTAGAAAAAGTCACAAGATCCCCAAATCCTAATGGATAACATTGACCAACAATAGAAGATAGGGACCCAGAAAATGCATCAAGCATTTCAGCTTTGTTTATCAAGTTTTCGAGGAGATTGAAGAGATCCTTATTACAATAGACGTTTTGTGAGAAATCATCAACGATAGAGAAATCTTTATTTGCCTGAAGAAATATGTCTAGAACAGAATACCTTTCAGATATTCTCTCTTGTGTCAGTTTGCTCATCTCGGAAGCCAGACGCTTAATCAGAAGACTTGGAAGACCCAACTTCACTAAAAGTGGTAAAAGGACAGTGGTTATTTCCTGTTGGCTTCCTATTATGGCCAAAAGTAAACCTGCGCTCTTTTCTATAAGCGTAATATTCAAGGTGTTCTCAGCAACCCATAATATGCAAGATAGAATATGCTCAGGTTTCAACGTTTCTATCCAAGTAGCACCATCACCACCTTGAAAACATAAAGATATCAACTGGAACACTTCACAATGGCATGGTGCATCATCTAAGAACAGGTGATCCCCAATTGCATTAATCAGTTCACTTTTAGAAGCTATCTTCTTTCGTGAAACCTCCTGGCAAGCCAGATTTCCAATAATTCCAAGGCAAATCTCCTTAACACGAGCTGGGTAAGAAACCATAAGATTAGCTTGAAGCACTTCAAGGATGAGGTTTTGCACCATTAACTCAGCGTGAGTTTCACTTGCTGTAAGATCCCACAAAGTACATCCGAACTTTTCCCAAGTTGCTACTACAAATAAAATACCATGATCATTTTGTTGATGGTGCAGAAGATCATCCATAGCTTCGGGTACTTAAACAAATGTTTCAGTAGTATCCATAGCTTCATTTTGGTTCCTAACGCAATCCACTCCTCCATTTGCAAATATATTGTCTTCCTTTTTTGTTTCAAATACTTCATCAAGCTTATCATGTGTTTTACTTCCAAAGGATTGACATCCATATTTCTTACATTTCTATATGACATATACCAAAGAATCAAATATCCCCTTATTAAGACAATTTTTGCACCAACCCGTTGATCCCACTATGTAGTATGCTCTTAATACCGGGATCAAATATATAGACGACATTGACTCCATATGCAAACACTGAGCCAACGCTTTTCCTGTGATTCCAGGTTAACTAAACAGGGTAGTAACTCTCCCATTGGCAATGAGCAAGCTGAAATTTGAGCTTTATGTCTCACAACATTTTTTGATCCTTCATTTTTTTGTTGGAACATATCTTGAGTGACTAAAACCCCAGCTTGTGAATCAACCCTCTTTTTCGGCTTACTATTGTTGAGCACCTCAACCAGGTACCCATCATCCACTATATTCTCTGGAACTACTATCTCAACAGTAGCAACTGGTTCATCATTACAATATTCTTTTCCATTTAAATTTTCATTTGGCCTTTCCTCAGGTTCCCCGAACCTTTTACAAAATGCAGTTGCAAATTCCTCACAGTTTTCATTAGAGTGAGTGATAATGTGTCCTCTACTCCAAGTGTATGCCCTATTTCTGAAGTTGAATATGGTTAGGCTATTTTTCTCATATTCTTCAACATGGTGGAACTGGAAATAAGCCATACACCTATCACTCCATTCCTTAGCCCTAGTTTATTCAAAAATGGAAATAAGCAGATATACATTGATATTAAACTGATTAATGTCTCAATACACAACATTAAACATCATCTAATTCATATCCTCAATATAGATACTAATAGAAGGATCATAACCCCATATTACTTAAAGATAAGCAATTAACTACGTATAAGCCAAGAGGTTGATTGAGAGCAAGCTCTTGAGCAGAATCCAAGCTGCAAAGCCACCGCGACTCAAGAAAGAAGAAGAGGATGCTGCCACTTTGGTTATATTTATCTGAATCGGCTATATGGGACAATTATCAATAGAGACAAGCAAACTCGAACTAGTTGCAATCTCCATTCCAGACCATTGTGAGCAATAATTTGAAAAGGCAAAGCCAACCAGCAATTCAATAACCAAAGAAGGATATAGAGATAGGGAGAATCAGAGAGAGATAGAGATAATGATGGATTAGGGATTAGAAAGTGATAAAGAGTGAATGAAGCTTATAGATGAGGAAATGGTTTCACAGCCAAAGGTTGATTTTCTGGATATATTTCTAGATACCTTCTTCTTTAATGCTTCTTCTATTTATAGTTAGGGCACAATTCCCAAATGGGATCTTGTCCCTCCGATCTTAGCTTCTTCTGTCATGGTTTAGGAATCAAAGGTGATCCTTTTATATTCCAAAGCAACCAATGAAAAGGTAGCACAAAAAAGGTGGGACCAGTGGAAGTGGAGCTTGTTCTCTGCTCTCTGCACTTACTAAAAGGACAACCTAGGATAGTGACAAATGAAGCTCAAAACGACATAGTTTAGGTAACGTACTAGACTTAAATAGGACGACACTGTTTTGATGTGTCAATTTCTCCCCAAATAGAAAAGCCCTAATTACTCAACTATTCCTTCTTCATTTGAATTGATTTTTCCCTCCAAACATAACAGCTGCTCATTCCAAGTGCCAAACCTGACATTTTCCTCTTCTTCATTGCAGGATCTGACACAAAGATACAACTTTGGTAGCTTCTCTTTGAAACTCGTTGTCTTGTAAATCAAGAAAATTTAAAATTTCAATAAACCCTAGCCAATTTTGAACAATCCGGGTCTATCTTTTTCGGACCACGTATCAAACTCATCAGATCTCTGAAACTGATCCGCTAGAACCTTCAATTGTTCATCAGCTCCAATGGAGAGCTTAAGTCAATGGTTCTCGCCGAAGGAGATCTCATCGTAGAAGAACGGGACGCGAATTGTGTGTTTTTTTAAATATAATTAGGTATTTACAATTCAGTACCTATATAATAAAAATTATCTAAAAGAATATATGTAAAACTCCAAACTTTCCCTTATTCCTTTGACCCGTTTTTGGTAACTGCTGTTCAAATTTCGCAAAAAATTGACGGAATGATATATTATTTTGCCCATAAATTGAATGGGACCTAAAAAGGTGCAAACGATCATTAGAGATAAAGCATACCAGGCGAAAATTGTTTCATGACTAAATACACCATTTGACCTAAATTAAATGGTTGAAAACGTTATTAAAAAATAATTAATCTTGAGATGTTAACTTAAACAGATTCGATGGCAAAATTTATATTAGACAATGCTAATAAAACTCTTATCAGTGTCGAAATCTTATAGAAATATAGGATTCCAGTCTTAAAATATTACTAAAAGAATAATATTATACTTTTAAGGAAGAAGTTATTTGAATTACGTTTTTGTCTTTTATATTTATGAGGAGTTTTCTTTGTTGGATATATAATACTCTCTCCGTTCGGGAATTAAATGTATATTTTTATACGAAATAAATAGGAGAAATTATGTGATTGTATTTTTATTTGTAATTTAGAAAAAGTAAGATTTAAGGTGTTTTGGTTAAGCCTTTTACTGGAGTCACATTTCCATTTTTTTGAGTTTTGTGGGGTTTACAGTTGATTTTTTTAGAGAGAAACGGTAAAATCCAACAGGAGAAAAAAAAATGAAAAATTAATGAAATTTCTTGATTTGAAAGAGTATACTTTATAAAGCATGTTCTCCATTGATAGAGAATTTTTAAGTTGCTGAAAAATACTTTTTTCTAAAGAATTGTTTTCTGTATAATTTGAGTAGTGTTTAGTTATTGATGTTAATTCTTGCCCCCATAGACTCCTGAAGTTATATGGTTTATTGGTTTGGTTTAGAGGTTTTAGGATCATCATCAATATGTATGATATATTTTACTTCACTTGGGAATATGGAATTAGGATGGTTTTGGAGATTTAAAATGGCAAAGTGTTTAGTTCTTGGAGAAGAAAGAGATTGGTCGGTTTGACGGAGATGGTGCAGTGGGGGCGGTGGTGTGACGGCGGAACTGACCAGAACAGAAGAAAAAAGAGAACATAGATCTTTTTTATTGTTCGGGGTGGGCGAAATGAAGATTTTGTCCCTAAATTATTTACTTTAAGTATCTTATGTCCCTAAAGATTGTTTTTACATTGTCGTGACTACACAGGCCGCATTAGAGTTGGAGCTTGCTACTAATGAGTGTCCAGATGGACCTATACGGTGAGTCTTTACTAAGACAACCTTGCTTTTGAGGGACGCTCTGCGTGTTTCTGGGAACGATAAGAGTTACAAATCGACACACAGTAAAGTAGATCAAGCAGTGGTACAACTATCATTTCTGAGGTCTTATGATTATGTTAATGGATGGGCTACTCCAGGAAATATACGAGGGCCCCCGACTTTTTACACATGAAAGATGATCTTTATCAGAGGTTACATGGAGATACCGAGGCTCCCTCATTCATCCTCAATAGTTTGGGTGGACGAGTCATCCACCTCAGGTATACTTCGCACACCCGTCCCCCAATGCAATGGGACCTTTACATGCATCCCTCTCACCATTTCAAGAGAGGTAGTATACGTGAGATGATGATGATGGAGCTCTCCTGGACTTTGACTATGCTGGCCCTTCGTTATCCCTTGGACTTGATCCGATCCAGGAAGCTCCGCTAATTAAAGAAGACCCAGATCCCAACTAATTACAGGGTAGTACATTAGAGAGGACGCCGACTGTTACTGTCGTCCGGGCAATTGATGACAGGCGTTATTGGCTTATGTCCAATATGAGAAAACGGGTGTCATGAACCACCGAACCCGTAGTGATTTTTATTGTATTGTCTCTTTTGTTTTTTTTTTTTTTACATTTTTACTATTTACTTGAGTTATTCGTTTTTAATAGTTTTACGTTATTTTTATTTCAATTTTATTTTCATTCGAAGTATTGGAGGAATTTTAGAAAATGTTTATTAAATTACTCTAAACTCTAACATACACTAACATAGCCCAAAATACCCTCAATCCTAGCGTACCCTTAAAAAAACTCTAAAATATCCTTTCTCTCTTTTTTTGAACGACCGAGGGCGGAACCCCCAAAGGGGAGAGAACCAACCGCAAAGGGGAGAAGAACACCTCATAAGAGGAGAAGAGTACCCTAGAAGGGAGACAATTAAAGCTTACCCCATGCTTGGGGAGGGTATCGAACCCGGGACCTCTCGGTCACGGGCCGGCCAATGCCCCACTGGGCTATTGGACCTTTGATAAACTCTAAAATATCCTAAGATACCTAAATTACCCTAACATACCCTAAATTACCCTAAAAGGGGTTTTAGGGGGGTTACCCTAAAACCCCTACAATATCCGATCATGTACCAAAATTCACATAATTTTTATTTGTCTAAGGAACAAAAAATTAACCAAAATAAAAGGGGATTAAAAACGGATTCCTAGAATCCGTCTTTCATTAAAGAAGGGTTCTGAGAAATTGTCTTTCATCAAAGGCGGATTCTACAGTCTTTTGCTGACGTGTCAAAAGGGTCGCCACGTCAACGATGAAATACGGATTCCAAGAATCCGTTGATGCTAAAAAAACTTGCCCCACATAACATTGTGATGTGATACCAATTCTGCCAAAAAGAGGGTAATTCTGATAATAAAAAAAAATCCTTATTTTATATTTCCATCATTGAAGTATTTTAATTATAAAACCAAAAAAAATAATTGTAAATGGCATAGATATATACATAATTAGTCCAAAATATAGGAACGGAATTGTAATTTAAAAAAACCTGAAGGAGAAAATGTAATTAACCAAACAATATAAGGCGCACCCCGTAATTTACCTTCCTCTTGATAAGGCGCCCAAAGCGAACCAACCTCCATAGACAAATGCTGGTAACATTGAGAGCAAGAAACTTACAACAATGGCGTTAAATCTCACATCTTCGCCATTTTCAGGCTTTCAAGACCCTCGCATCTTCTGCAATTCTCTTTCCCCATCTCAAAGGACTTCATCCCTGATTTTCCCTTCCAAAACCCACTCAAAACCCTCTGTTTCTGTAACCCATATTTCTTTACAGGAACAAATCCAGACCTCAAATTCGAAAATTTCTGAAAAACCAGATGAGAAAATCAGTTCTTCATCATCAAAAAACTACATTTGGGTTAACCCCAAAAGCTCAAGAGCTGGCCAGCTTAGGAAGGATTCCTATGATTTCAGGTATGCTTCTTTACTGAAAGTTGCCCAATCTTTGGATTCCTGTAATGCTTTAGAAGCTGATGTGATGGGTATTTTGGGAAGTTCGGGTGGTAAAGTTGTAGAACAAGATGCTGCTGTTGTGTTGAATAATATGTCGAACCCAGAAACAGCACTTTTAGTGCTGAAGTTTTTTCAAGAAA
Source organism: Vinca minor (assembly GCA_026122235.1). Taxonomy (NCBI): domain Eukaryota; kingdom Viridiplantae; phylum Streptophyta; class Magnoliopsida; order Gentianales; family Apocynaceae; genus Vinca; species Vinca minor. The sequence goes on from JAOCZM010000286.1 coordinate 1,369,446, forward strand.
GGGTTAAACTGAGTAAGGAGGTGATTTTGTATAATATAACTTTGAAGGTGTTTAGGAAGTCCAAAAATTTGGATAAAGCGGAGAAGCTGTTTGATGAAATGATTGAGAGAGGGATTAAGCCAGATAATGTTACATTTTCAACTATAATCAGCTGTGCTAGACAGTGTTCGTTGCCAGAGAAAGCTGTGGAGTGGTTTGAAAGGATGCCATCTTTTGAGTGTGAACCGGATAGTGTTACATATTCGGTAATGATCGACTCCTATGGAAGGGCAGGGAATGTGGATATGGCATTGAGTTTGTATGATCGTGCTAGAACAGAGAAATGGCGTCTTGATGGCATGACCTTTGCCACATTAATTAGAATTTATGGGACATCCGGGAATTATGATGGGTGTTTGAATGTGTACGAGGAAATGAAGGCACTAGGCATAAGGCCTAATGTGATGGTCTATAACACCTTGTTGGATGCTATGGGAAGAGCCAAGAGGCCGTGGCAGGCAAAGAATATTTATAAAGACATGTTAAACAAAGGGTTGGAGCCTAGTTGGGTTACCTACGCTGCACTTCTCCGAGGTTTCTGCAAGGCTCGGTATGGTGAAGATGCTCTTAATATATATAGAGAGATGGAGCAGAAAGGGCTGGAGTTGAATGTTGTTCTTTACAATAGTCTTTTGTCGATGTGTGCTAACGTTGGACTTACAGATGAAGCTGTTGAGATTTTTGGAGATATGAAGGATTCAGGTAATTACACTCCTGATAGCTGGACGTATTCTTCCATGGTTACTATATTCTCCTGCAGTGGCAAAGTCTTGGAGGCAGAAGAAATGCTGAACGAAATGTTGGGAGCAGGATTTGAGCCCAATATCTATGTCCTGACTTCATTGATCCAATGTTATGGCAAAGCCAATCGTACAGATGATGTGGTTAGGATTTTTGATCGGCTGCTAGAGTTAGGAATAACTCCTGATGAGCGGTTCTGTGGTTGCCTGCTTAATGTAATGACACAAACACCAAGAGAAGAACTTGGTAAGTTAATTAGCTGCATCGAGCGGGCTAATTCAGAGCTCAGTCATGTGGTTAACCTCCTTGTTAAAAGTGAGGACATCGAAGGTGAAATCATTAAGGAGGAAGCTGGTAAACTTTTTAGTGATATTGGTGCAGATGTTAGGAAAGCATATTGCAATTGTTTGATTGATCTATGTATCAACCTTAATCTAATGGAGAGAGCCTGTGAGTTGTTAGATTTAGGGCTTACGCTTGAAATATACACTGATATACAGTCTAGAACTACAACACAGTGGTCCTTACATTTAAAGAGTCTATCTCTTGGGGCGGCTCTTACTGCGTTGCACATATGGATGAATGACTTGTCTAAGGCACTTGAAAATGGGGAGGAGCTACCTTCATTGCTTGGAATCAACACCGGTCATGGAAAACATAAATATTCTGAGAAAGGTTTAGCTGGTGTTTTTGAGTCGCATCTAAAGGAACTAGAAGCTCCTTTCCATGAGGCACCTGACAAGGTGGGTTGGTTCTTGACAACTAATGAAGCAGCAACTTCATGGTTGGAATCTAGACGTTCTCATGGCGTTCCCAGGTCTTAGTTGCTGCTTCGACTTCCAGAACTAGTTTCTTGTACCGATACAAGATTTTTAAAAGGGTATGAATGACCATTTCTTCTGGATCCTCTTCTCCAATTTTTTTGCCAACTCTCTTTATGGAGCAAATTTTGTTCGTTATGAAGAAGAGAATACTTGCTAAATTTTTTTGTTGTAAGTTGAGATTCTCCTTGAGTATGTACGAGTTCAATTCTAGTTTAAGAATTATGAATAGTTGAGTGTCCTGTTCCCTCTATTGTTTGTGATGATCGAAAGGATAAACAAAATTAATTCTCATTGCTAAGCTTCTCATATTTGCACCTTTGTTAATGCTCTTCTCACTTTTAGCTATCTATGTTGCTTTGAAGCTTCTTATACTTGATCTATCTGTCAAAGTCACTTGATTTATGTTTATTCCATTTTTCATTTATTCTACCTAGTTTGAACTCACCTCCAAATTATTTGACGAAATGTTCATTTTACTTCCGATGAAGGGGGAAAGTGTCTATCTAAACAGCTCAGTGTTTTGTTCTGTACATAACCTGATTCCAATTGTCAAAATCACTCTACATGTTTCTTCATGTCATCTTTGTGTTCTTCTGTTCATGTTTCTAGTGCTTTAACACGCTCTTCTTCATGTTTCTTCCTTTGACCTAGAGAGGGAGCGTCCTCCTGTTACTTCGTTTACAGCTAGGAACTTCTGTATATGCATTAGTAGTCCCTCTTTCCTATCAATCTATGCTTAAGGATGGTGAAGAAAAACTACCGTTATCAGCATGGTTTCTGAATTAAGCCAATCTAGTCGTTCCTTGTATGATATTCTAATCCATCGACACAACCACCTAAAATTGGTTTTCTAGGTAGAGGCTCATCACTGGACACAGTTGTATGCATTGGATTATTGAGAACTTTGGAAATTGGACAAATGTGATGAATCCCTTTGATTCTCCATCTCTAGCCAGTTCCCTTTGAGTTGCTACCTTCTCAAAAACTCTAAATAGTACTACACTATTAGAAGAAAAGAGTAACAAATTACATGCCTCTGACTTGCAGCCTTCTTTTCTATTTCCTTCATTCCATAATATAAGTCGTTTAGCGAAAATTAAATAAGCAAAAAATAAGATGTTTTTTTAATCAAAATATCAATATTACTCTCTTAAATAGAATTAGTGGTATACAAGTCCTATTTAAGAGAGTAATATTAATATTTTGACTAACAAAGTACCTTGATTTTTGCTTCATTAATTTTGGTTACATTTCTTAAACGACTTTATACAAGGTAGTACTAGTTTTTTATTGTTTTTTTGTGAGTTGACTTTGCAAGCTCTGACTTTATTATGAGTTAAATTATTAGTATATTCCACATTAAGAGTCAACCTTAGCAGTTATTGTCTGGGCTGTTGATGCTTCAAAACAACTTAAATTTTTCATTAAAATATTGCTATTATAACCACGGGGAGCAAATTATTCATTAAAAATGTCTCTTTAGCATCTAAATGGCTGTATTTATGTTTGCTTCATTATTTTTACATTAGCAAGTAAGGTGGCCTGCACGTTGCTTATCTATGACGTGAAATCTTGTAACTATCAGTGCAGATTATGCAGTACTTATATATATATGCTCGCTCGGACGAACCGTACGCAACCTACCATATCTGCATCATGGGGAACTGCATAGGAACTGAAGTATTTCCATCCAAGAAGAACATTACATTCCCAACTATTAATGGTAGGGAAGAAGAGCTCGATGTTTCGGAAAAAGTTGAGAGGATAAGTTCTGAAAGCTTTGAGGCCGCGAGCATTTCAAGTCCACGGAAAGCTGCAATAACAGATGCAAAGCTGAAGTCCGGGGAGGTCTTCTGTCAAGTTGAGCATTGTGATAGATACGGAGGGAGGAGAGTGAAGATCGTTGTAACTAAGAAGCAGCTTGAACAGCTAATCAGAAGTATGAAGGAGGAGCTCCAAAGTAGCAGAAATGCAGAAATCGTGTCTTTAGGGACAGGCGAACAATGTCGGAAGTGGAGACCGTATCTAGCTACCATTCCGGAGTTGTAGAATCGTACGTTTGATCGGCTTTCTTTACATTTTTGCAACCACCCCTTTTTCCCGTCAAATTTAGAGCAATCATTTTCGGGAAACTGAGAGGTGTTTCTATTGGTATTATTATTATTATTATTTGTGTAGTAGTAATTTTGTTGGTATTATATATATAATAGAGAGATGAGGAGTTACCTTTTGTAGTCAATACTTTGCTCTTGTTATTTGATTAGTCATAAGTACTGTAGTTTTTCATTATTAGTGGTTAAATATATAAGTGAATCATTGAATCTTATATGTACTTTTAGCATTAAGCTTTTCTATTCGTGTTTATTTGAAGGTTCGATAGTCAATGGAGCTTTTCTATTCGAGTTTTTCTGAATGGACGTATATTTTGCAGGCTCTAGAAATAACAAATGCAATAAATTTCCAATCTTTGTTTGGTTTAATTTAAAAAAATAAAGGTTAGACAGCGGACGTCAAAATCTTCCCCATACCCTCCTAATGAGAGAGGTTTGCAAATGGATTCATAACATTCTTTGCAAATGAATCACGTGACTTCTCTTCTACCATCTGAATCTCGGAATTTCGATGTCAGTGCATCAAATTTATCCAATAATACAATTAATTATTTCTTTGATGCTATCTTTAAGAGCTTCCTTGAGATGCATGATTTAACAGCTGTGATTTGTTTCAGTTTTGTTATATAAAATCTTCAATGCACATTCTCCAGAAATGGATAATATCTATCTTTTGCTTGTATTTCCTTAAAGCTTGGACTATTTTAAGCTTTGTTTTTGTGAGGTTAGATAGTTTCTTGGCTAGTGGATGATGTCAAACCAGGGAGGAAGGACCGAGTGTGCTTGGACAAGGTTTGGTTTGGTCTCACTTTTGGTGGGAAATGCTCAAAATTTGGCCTCTAAAATAGGCGGGAGAAATTCAAATTCAAATTTTTTTTTTTAAACAATCGTCCAATTCGAAATTTTAGCCTAAAAGATTTGGAATTTGAACATTTCTCGACAATTTTAGAGGCCAAAATTTAGAATTGAACGATTATTTGAAGAAAAAAATTTGAATTTGAATTGCTCCCGCCTACTTTAGAGGCCAAATTTTGAGCATTTCCCGTCAAAAGTGAGACCAAACCCAAACCAAACCTTATCCAAGCACACTCGAAGAATTGAGGATAACTTATCTGAGAATAATATTCTTCCCTTTTAATCATAAACCGAAAATATTAGGTGCTCTCTTCTTCGACAAATAATCGTCTGTGTCTATGTGTATATAACTAGAATAAATATTCACGACGAATTATTAGTGGTTGAACACAGAAATAAAAACATACACGGGTTCCGACGATTTTCACACATTTTCTCCGAGCACGTTTGACTAATAATACTACCACGGTTTCAGCGCGGAACGGTGTAAGTTCCACACGTACGGAATCTTTTCTTGTCCGTTGGTTAAAAATTTGACGGTTAAAATTAATTTTAAAATACACCTATTCTGATTCTCAGAACACCTGTTCGCGCTGAACATCCGTTCTGAGTCGTTCTGTATATACTGAAAAAAACTATTCTACATATGAACCGAACTGTAATAATACTTCCTCTGTTTCATTATACGAGTTCTTTTAGATTTTCGATATCTTTTCAAAGTATATTTTATTTTAAAAATTGTAGGGATATTTTTCTAAAATCACCCTAACCATAATATTATACTCTCTTCGTTTCAAATTATCTGTCTACTTTTTATTTTGCACGATAATTAAGATTTCTTCTAATTATATAGTGAGATACGGTAAAATGTCAAACATTACCAATTTTAATTATACTCATAGTTTAATTTTACATTCTCTTCTCTCTATATTCTCCTCTCTCCAAAATTTAATGTAAAAGGTAGAATTGAAAAAACCATCGTTAACGAGCCATTTATTTAGAAAATAGTCAAATAATTTTAAAATATATTAAAAAATAAATATAGACGTATTATTTGAGATGAATGAAATAGTATAGAGTAAAGTGAGATGAGTTGGTGGTTGGAACTTTAATGGCGATAAATTAAATTCTGCAAGATTACAATAATAATAATAAAATAATCCATTAAATTCTCTTCCAGTAATAGGAGTATGTTTCCAATTATAACCTTATAGATACTGTACCTCACATCAATCAATGCACATTCTAGATACTGGAAGGACAGAACAGTATTTTCATGATTGGCAATTATAGGATTCAACTGTGTAATGAAACTGGGATTGTGGTGAGAAGCTTACCATCAATCACACGAGCTTCTGGATGTGTCCCTTCATTAATGCACTTGCAATTTCAGACCACATATTATTTTTCACTCATTCTTGAGCTTCTACGGTTTCATAGTGCCCTTGTCATAGATTTTGATATACTCCCTCTATTCCTAAATAATAACTTGTATTACATGTTGTAAAAATTAAATAAATAAAAATTAAAATATTTTTATAACTAAAATGCCAATTACTCTCTTCATCTGCTAAAATCAATCGCCGCACAAGTCCGACCACCAATACTGCTCACCCATTATTTTTCTCTCAAATTCGACCACCAACGCCTCTCATATGGACCCTTTAGGACTGCTTTCGGGATGTATGTTTGAGAAAAGAGATGTATGTCGTGAAATATTTTGGTTTGTTTCGGGATGAAACCCATCCAATGTGTCTGTGTATGGTTCAGCTCCCTTTGCAGTTTTGGTCCAATATGTGAGTTGTGTCACCTAAAATGTGCAACAACAATTTCCAGTTTGAGAGTTGAATTGCCTTTCATGATAAGCTATAGTATATTGCAAATTAACTGTTTGATTGGATTGAATTGAGTCTATTTTAAGATTTCTTATCTTAATCTCAAATCAAAATTATATTTTAAATGAACCAAAATTTGAAGAAAAGTTTGTGTCGCAGTTCGAGTTTCAAATGATATCAACCCAACTAGACTCAAATTAGTAGGTGGAAGTAGGCACAATTTTACATAAAAATCTAGCTTCTGCCAAATTACTACTCCCTACATTCCAAATTAATTGTCGTTTAGGAGATATCTAGATATCCAAATTAATTGTCGTTTAAGGTTGTTTTATAAGTTGTCAACAATTTATTCTAATTATACCCTCATTATTTTCCTTTCTTTATGAAGTAGAAGTAAGAGAGAGAGGAGAGGTGGGGTGGGGTAATATTGAAAGTTTAGGTGGAAATGACAATTTTCTTAATTTTCTCAAATTGTCTAAAGAGTCTTATATTTAGGAATGGAGGGAGTATTGTTCTAATGTCGGTCGGACTAGTATACTATGGAACAAAATGAGAACCTGGTTTAGAATCTAATGGTTCTTTTTTTTTTTTTTCCTTTGAAATTGCTGCTCTTGATCATACTTCTTAAATTACGAGTCAGATAGACTCGATTGTTATATGAACAACAACTAAATGCTAGAGATGTCCATATTGACTGAGACACCAAATAAAAAATGTGTAACATATAAAAATAGGAGAAAAAACAAAATAATAACATAAAGTTTATAAACAAGAAGTTGTAATTAACTAACATTTAAAACAAAATAAAGATGGTGGAAAAGGGTACAAACTATTGATCATTGTAACTTAAAACTACAATCTAAGCCATAACAAGTTGTTGTTGAGCTTCAATCCTAATTTCTTCCTTCATCTTCCTTATAAACTCTTCAAACTTGTGATTTAATTCTTCAGTATTCATATTTACTTCATTTCCTTCTTCTCCAAGCAAAGCGACACTTCCTTCCAATTCATCTTCAATATAAAGGTCTTCTTCACTTTCAATCATCAAAGTGTTATTAGATTCAGCATTGAATTTACCTTCTTCTCCTTTGTCTTCGTCTTCGTCTTCAGCTTCCTTTCCTTCTTCTTCTTCTTGTTCTTTTTCTTCATCTTCTAGTGCAACATCTACTACTACGATTGTTTCTTCGTGATCAATGAAATTACCGGTAGTAGAAGGAGAGGAAGAAGAGTTTAAATTAAGAGACTTGGCAATAAAAGCAAGGATTCCATTACAAATGAGGAACATATATTTCCTATCAAGAGCATGGGAGAAGAAGAGTGGGGAAACTATTGTTGAGAAATGGAAATTGTAGGTGAAAAATAAAGAGAAACCATAAGTACTATAGGTAAGAAATAAAGATAAAAGAGAAATTGGTACTAAGAATTGAAGACTTTTCTTGATGAAGAGAAAATAGTTATTGTTGGATTTGTTGGAGGTTTCAATCTCAAGTAATGAATCATTTTGATCCATTTTTTTGTGTGTGTTTTTTTCTTCTAGTTTTGCAATTGATTAAAAGAAGGTTGGGTTAGGAAGATTGAGGTTGAGAGAATTGTGTGTGTTTGTATGATGAGATATGTTAAGGATTTGGTGGTATGAGTGTGGAGAATGTCATGTCTTTCTTTCATTTATATAGTGGTCATAAGGTGTTTGTAGATTGCAATACTAATTTGGGACTCTATTTGTTATGACAAAACTACCCATGTAGTATGGTAATTTGGAGAATATAGATTTTTATTTTTTATTTTTTTTATATGGTTTCATGTAAATGAATATAATACATTCCTCTATCTCATTTTTAATTATATTGCTATTAAGTTGTTGCGTAATATTTTATTTTTGGAGAAAACAAAATAGAATAGACCCTATAAGAAAAGGAGAAAGACCATTAGAGAAATTTGATTGTATACAACTTAATGACAATAGAACAGATAATAAAATAAAAAGTAGGATGGGTGATCTCAAATCCTCAATTGGTGCCAAATAAACATGGTCGAGCTTGCATTTGGGTAAACGTTTTCAACAAAGACGAAGTCAAGACTTTTAGGTTGAAGGCGAAAAACTGTAATAATATGCCGCTTAAATATTGGGAGTGAATTTGATTAAATATTCTGAACCAAATATAAAATTTACTATGTCTAATAAGATTTTTAAAAATATCAGGGGCGACTGCCCGTCCCGGTGTTCGTCACTGATTTTCAGGATAGAGACAGAGTAGTTTAAAAGGTAATATATGAATCAATCCGACTGTGCCAAAATTTTATTTAGCATGTACTTGTATTTTAACAACATTTGATTCATAAAAATGACATAACATTCACTTGTAAAATAATCAATCATTTAGACAAAAAATTAACTTAAAAACGTACAACCGTAAATATACATTAAAATTGTTTTATTTGTTCGATTAACAAGAATTCGGAGAATCTACTAGTATAGTGCTGGTATATCTTTTTTTCTTGGCTAAATGGTGTATTTAGTTATGAAACAATTTTCGTTTGGTAAGGTTGGTCCCTAATGATTGTTAGCAGCTTTTTAGATCCTCAATCAATTTTCGGGGTGGCATACATAGTTCCTAGTGATTGTTTGCACCTCTTTAGGTGTTCCTAGTGATTGTTTGCACCTCTTTAGGTCCTTTTGTATTTGTTAGTCAAGTGTACAGGGGTATAATAGGAATTTCACGTATTTTTTAGATAATTAATACCACTTGTACTCAATTGTAAATATACTTAAATATAAATACCTAATTATAAAAGTAAAAAATAAAACCACCCTCCTTCTTTTCTGGCCCAACCTGCTGCTGCTACTGTGCTGTACTGCTGTGAGATGTGGAAGGTCGCCGGAGGAGGGAGATGGTGGAAGGTCGCCGGAAGAGGGAGAAGAAAACGGTGGAAGATTATGAGGGTTGCCAAGAGGATGGGGGAATGGATTGGAAGATTATGGGGGAGAATAAATCTGGAAGATTGGAAAATGGTGGAAGGTCGCCGGAGATCGTGGAAGGTCGCCGGAAGAGGGAGAAGAAGACGGTGGCGGCATGGAGGGAGGAGGGAGATGAGTTTTAGTTTATTTTTGCAATTAAGTATTTATTTTTAAGTATATTTACAATTAAGTCCTATGGTATTACTTATCTTAAAAAAATGTGAAGTTCCAATTTTGCCCACATCACTTGTTGAGCAACATTCAATATTTCAAAAAAAGACGGAAGGACCAATTCCCGGTCCATAAATTGATTGAGGATCTAAAAATCTGCAAACAATCATTAGGGATCAACTTTGCCAAGCGAAAATTGTTTTAGGACTAATACATCAATTGGCCTTTTTTCTTTCTTGAAACCTATGTTGATTTGAAAATAAGAACGTAATCAATACTGAATTAGGTGACTTTAATATCATTTTAAAGATAGACTTAGAATTTTACTCCAACTTTCAAAACGTATCTAATATCATTGAAGAAATAAAATACTCACTAACTAAGCAATTTGTGATTCTGAACAGTAATAATATTCATCAAATAACTTTCATTTCATCATGTTCTTTTTTTTTTTAATGTTGAATATTATTGTTCTTTATCATGTTCAATGAGTTTATTTGGTTTCAAATCATTTACACCATCTTCTGTCTTGTTCTCTATTGCATCATGTACTTTATTTATTTTACAATTTATATAGGTTATATGTTTTGGCAAAAACGCCTATTTGGTCCTAAATGATGTTTCTAAGACTCTTTTGAGTCCCAAAAGATTTTTTTTTCCTTTTAAATCCCGTATGTATTTACGCGCTGTCTTTTAAGTCCTTCCGTCCAATTTTCTGTCTAGATACCATCAAGACAGTCATGTGCCTCACTTGTGAGTCATTTTTAAAGGGTATTTCAGACATTTCAACATATTTATCTAAACAAACAATTGGGTACTCAATTGTTGAACAAAATAACTATGAGTACTAAATTTAAATAAATTAAAAAATAAAATATCTAAACACATTTCCTCTCCCTCCCCCTCCCCCTCCATCTTCATCTTCCTCCGCCCCCTTACCCCACCACCGTCCACCACCCCTGCAACCATGGAAATAAAAAATCAATCTGAAGCCTCAAGAACAAATTAAAGAACAAACAGTGAAAACCACTCATCAACTACTTATAAAAGTAAAAATCTCTCTAGGTGTAAATGCTCCCAAAAACGGCGTTTCACTTTGAGTGGGTTGATCTAGTTTAGCCTTTTGGGTTTTTCCTTTCTGGGTTTTGTTGATCTGATCAAGGTAAAAAAAGAGAGAAGAAGAATCAAGAGTACTTATGGTGTGGATGAGGGTTCTTGTGGGTTTGACTTTTCTGTTCTTATTCTCTTCTGGCCTTACTGCCTCTGGAGGAAGAGGAATCCATAATAATCTGAATAATCCCAATGTCTCTAATCTAGCTGGGATTGAATTTTCTGATCATATGAGCTTCAATTATGTTTCTTCTTCTTCTTCGAATTCAGGATGTCGTTTTGCGAAAACACATAAAATTGCTTCACAAGAAGATGTTTCAGAGCTTCTGGATCTTCATAAGTCATCATCATCAGTTAACCTTCATCTGAAACACATATCAACAGATAAAGAAGCCAAGAAGGCGAAAGACTCGGTTTTGGTTTCCACTTCAAGAGATTTCTTTAGAATTCAAACACTTGATACAAGAATCATTGAAAAGAAGAATCAAAATACAATTTCTAGGCTAAATAAGGACACCAAAGGCAAGAAGTATAAGCCTCTAATTGTAGCAGCCTCACCGGATTCGGATGGATTTTCAGCAGGCCAACTTATGGCAACACTTGGATCAGGATTCAAGTCTTGGTTCAGGAGAATACTTCATGGATGTTTTTATTGGTACACCTCCTAAGCATTTTTCTTTGATTCTTGATACTGGTAGTGATCTTAATTGGATTCAATGTGTTCCTTATTGCAGGAGTGGTGGACGGTGGTGGGGTAAGGGGGCGGAGGAAGATGAAGATGGAGGGGGAGGGGGAGGGAGAGGAAATGTGTTTAGATATTTTATTTTTTAATTTATTTAAATTTAGTACTCATATTTATTTTGTTCAACAATTGAGTACCCAATTGTTTGTTTAGATAAATATGTTGAAATGTCCGAAATACCCTTTAAAAATGACTCACAGGTGAGGCACATGACTGTCTTGATGGTATCTAGACAGAAAGTTGGACGGAAGGACTTAAAAGACAGCGCGTAAATACATACGGGATTTAAAAGAAAAAAAAAATCTTTTGGGACTCAAAAAATTCTTAGAAACATCATTTAGTACCAAATAGGCGTTTTTGCCATATATTTTTGAACGGAAAAATAAACCGTTGTAATTACAACTTGAGTATGATAGAATGATAAGACATCTGGTGAGACAGAAAATTGTTACTCAGTACTTGAGACTTCCATATACTGTATAATATCGTTAAAATTGTTGCTCATTACATTCACTGGACACAGTCCGGCTCCTATGCGGAATAGTTTTTTTTCCGCACGTGCGGAACAATCTCAGTCGTCGGATGTGATTTTGAACGGTCCAGATCTGGAGAGAGAAAAGTTGCGGCTAGACTTAAAAAATAAAAAATTTCTCTCTCCAAATCTGGACCGTTAGAAAATCTCATCCGACGGCTGAAATCGTGTCCCGCACTACAGAACAAAAAGCTGTTCCGCATAGGAGCCGCGAACCACTGGACAATAGTAGATATCTCCATAAATTATTGGACCCCTTGTAATGAGGAAATTTCTGATGTGAATCAGGTTTATATGTATCTCGTGATCGAACATAAGTTACATCATTACAAAATTGTATTTCTTCACGTTATGGAGTGATATGTTCAGTTCTAAATCACAATGTCTAATAAACTTAGTTAATATCAGAACTATCTTGTGATAATTACATAGTAAAAGAGGTCGTTGTGAAGTTTCTGATATCTACAAGTGTCAACCAGTGTTTGTATTACGGCCGGAGAGACCATTCTGCAATATATATGAGATTCGGTTACCACGTATATTCCTATTTTTCTCAACATATTATTAATTCATTTCAATTGTTTAATTTTTATTTAATTTAATCGCTCAACCGAATGATTTGAGGGTTAAGAAAATCATATATCAATATCTTACAAATAAACTTACAAATATTAAGAAAATCATATATCAATATCTTAACTTTAGCCATATTTATGGTAACTAATTAGGGTGAACGTCTGAACGTGCTACAAAGTTTTATAAAATTTAGGTTTTTAGGTCCCAATTAATATGAATATAGTAGGGATGACAGAGTTATTGTTGTAAGATTATGTGTCGGTGAATTTGGTTTTATTAAAAGAACTGAATTGTAATTAAAATGGAGTGAAGACATTTTATAGAGCAAATAAAAATTTAATATTATTTTTTATGTAATCTTTGAACAAAAATAAAAAATAAAAACCATACATTTAACTTGATGATCTCAATTTCTAGAGAAAATATAAAAAGAATTCTCAAATTTTTTAATTTTCAAAGGTCCGGTTCATTAAGGCACTTTGAACCCCTTCTTAGCCGCGCCTGTCTGGGATATAATTTGCAAACAAAGGAAGATGGCGGCCTGGTATTAAAAAACATAGGGGAGTGAATGTTGCGTTATTGACAAAGCTGGGATGGAGATGAATCGCAGAAATTATGGGCTCGAACTTTATGGAGTAAGGATAATTAATGCATGTCAATTTTTTTTTTTTTTTATTGATACGCGATGAAACACCTATGGGGAAGTTCCTGATTCCAGATAGATTGCACATTTGATCAAGGCAAGAAGTCTTTAAGTGGATGAAGTTTTGAAAGGATAAAATGCTCACTGAATTGCACATTTGTATTTGTATGTATCAGAATAGTTGCTAGCTAATGTTTATTTTATTTTTGCCCATTAATTTGTGCTCTCATGTATTGATGTAATTTGCATTTTTGCCAACTAGCAATGAATGAATTGAAATTCCATAAAATTAATACAAATTTCCAATTGATATTTTAATCTAAATTTTGGTTTGGTTGGAATGTAAAATGAAACGAGATGATGATGGAATGTAGATTGGGAGGTAAATGACTTATTTATTTTGTTTGATGGATGTTTGGAGTAATGAAAGTAAATTGGGAAGGGGAGCTCCTACTCCTCCCCATTGGTAGAATAGCCTCTCCAATTTTAGAGGGCAAATAATCGTCTGTGCCCGTCTGTGTATCTATTCTTGTGCCCAATCAATCACAATTTTTATGTGTATATATAATTTAAAAAAATGATCATATGACGAATTCTTATTGGTTGGGCACATGAATGGGTACATAGACGGGTACAGACGATTTGCACACATTTTAGAGGGGTTGAGATGTTTATAAAAAATGAAAGAATTGCTCCCTTCACTTTTTCTAATGTTGCCCCTCATCCCATCAATCTTTTATACTGAAATAGAGATACAATAGTCAATCAAGCAAATAAGATTATACCATTAATTAACTATAAAAAATTCTCAATTCGCCATATCAAAACACAATAAACATATATTTAATTATTTTACCATCCTCTTTCCCTCAGAGAAGTAGATTATGCCACTCCCCTTGCATTCCCTAACTCAAACCAAACAAAGCCTCACGAGCGAGGAAGGGGAGGGGAGTGACATCATTTAATTATGTAAATAATCGTTTGTATCTGTATATGTTTTCAATTCTGTATCCAACCAATCACAATTTACCATGTGTATATATAATTAATAAAAATGTCCCAATGACAAATTTTGAATGGTTGAACACATGAATGTAAACATACACGAGTATAGACGATTTTCATCCTATGGAAAATGTGAGTAGTACAATTTACTTCAATCTTGTTTGGTACGAGTGTGAGAGGAGTATTTAATTGTATTTAAACATAGTATTTCAACCTCAATTACACTCCAAACGGTTCAACCCCTACAAAGTTGAAGGGGCTAAAATGCTAACGCAACCTAACAAAACGAGGTAAATAACTCATTTATCTCCATATTTATTTTCTTTTCACATTTACTTTCTCTTTTCACCCCCAACCATAACCAAGTATTTTTTTTTTTTTTTTTGACGCCCGAAGGCGATTGTCCCCGAGGGGGAAGAGCGGAGTACCCTAGATCAGGGAGATTGTAGCGTGCCCCATGCCTGGGGAGGGAGCTTAGCCTCACCAGAGGAGGAAGAGAACGCCTCACCAGAGGAGGAGATTTATTATTGCCCCATAGTGCGGGGAGAAGGTGTCGAACTTGGGACCTTTCGGTCCCAAGCCAAAGACTTACCCACTTGGGCAAGCCTTTTGTTGACAACCATAACCAAGTATAAACCACTCATTTGTCTCCAAAATCCAATAATTCCCTCTCCTTTTCTTCCCTCGTTCACCCAACCAAAACTACCTCTTATGTGAAAGAGAACTTAGATTTTAAACTGAGTGAATGGCTCTTTATGGATATGAACAATTTTAGTTTTTCTCTTTTTAGACATAAACAATTTTTTTGTGCATTTATAGACTTAAACAATTTACGAGACTGTCGTTATAGATTTTTTTGACATTTCCGGCCAAATATGTGCACGTGACCAACATGTGCCGGTCTTACTAGGGGTAAAAATGTCTATTAACATATTAAAACATGAGTGAATGGCCCTTTATGGACCTGGACAATTTTTGCTTTTCTCTTTTTAGACATAAATACTTTTTTCATACATTTATAGACTTAAACAATTTACGAGACTGCCGTTATAGATTTTCTTGACATTTTCGGCAAAAAACATGCACGTGACCAACATGTGTCGGTCTTCCTAGGGGTAAAATTGTTCAGATTTATAAAGGCCATTCACTCATGTTTTAATATGTTAATAGACATTTTTACCCCTAATAAGACCGGCACATGTTGGTCATGTGCACATATTTGGCCGGAAATATCAAAAAAATCTATAACGGCAGTCTCGTAAATTGTTTAAGTCTATAAATGTAAAAAAAAATTGTTTGTGTAAAAAGAGAAAAGCAAAAATTGTTCAGGTCCATAAATGGCCATTCACTCTTTTAAACTTGGTGATATGCATATATGACCTCTCTATAAGAAATTGCTCCAATCAAACATATGACTTTAATTACATAGCCACAGCCAGAAAGCAGAGGAAATCAAACAACAGATATAACAAAATGAAAATGAAAATTCACTAAGAAAACTTGTAAAAAACTTAACATAATTCAAATATTAATAGCTATAATCATAAGCAAATTCCGAGACACCAACCATAGCATAAACAACCTGGGAAACAATGTAAATACCTCCCCCAAAAATAACCAGAACAAGAATTGCAGAAATGGGATTCCTCATTAACTCAAAAATAGGCTGAAAAACAGCGTAAAGTACTCCAGTGCTTACTGTTAACGCATATATTCCATATCTTCTCATGTTATCCCAGAATTCCTCAACTAATGGACCTTCAGGTCCAAATGCCAATGCTTTCTGATCATCATCAAAACCCATTAACAAAACTGCAATTCCCACTGTTACAGCTCCGATTATCACAGCTTTTGAGCTTCCCAGAGACAATTCTTCTGCAAAGAATTTCTGGGGTTTGTTGATTTTGTTTGTTACCTTTCCCGGACCCTTGCACTGGGTACGATATTTGTTGATTTTGTTTGTTGGCTGTGATGTAGTAAATTGTTTGGGGAGGTTTGAACAGTTTACAGAAACAGGGGATGATTTGGGGTATTTGGTCTGAATGTTGCTGTTGAAAGGGATAAGAAATGGAGGGTTCGGAGAATTTAATGAAGGGAAATTGTAAGTCTGCTGCAACAATGGAGATCGGAGAGTCTTCATCATCTTTGGTTCTTTCTTTTTTGTTTGTTGATTTTGGTTTTGAGGAAAATCAATGGGGGAAATCTTATCTGCTGCGCTTTGTGGAATTGTGGTGGTTGGATTTATATATGGCCTTATCTTGTTTCCAAATGATGAAGATAATATGAATGGGCTGAGCATTTTTGGATTACAATTAGGGGTGTCAACGGGTTCGGGCCGCTGCAACCCGACTCACATAAATAAAAAATGTGAGCGTGAAATGATGTAATGCGAGCGTGAGATGGCCTGAGCCTAATATTGATCTCGCTTCTATGTGAGTGAGCGTGACATGCATTCCCGCCACTAAAAAAAAGTTTCGAACCGAATAAGATTAATATAATTAAAATATTATATATAATAATAATAATACTACTAATTAAAAAAAGACTTATATAAATTATAATTATAATATATTGATAAACTAAATACTCAAACAATGGGCTCATTGATTTTTTAAGTGCATAGGGTTCTCTTGCTTAATATAAACTCCTTTTATTAGCATATCAAACAATTTCTGGGACTTTTGCTTCTTTTTTGTATTCTAGAATTTAATTTTAAAGACTATCAGTATTATATTATTCTTGAGCATGAGCTTTTTTGTTTTTTGGCTAATATAAATGAGCTTGGAAGCTCGTGAGCTAAGCTCGAGCTCGTGTTAAAATGTGAGTGAGCGTGAGCTCGAGGTTTATGAGCTTTTCCGGGCGGCGTGAGCGTGAGCTTTTCAATTTTATGTGAGTGAGCGTGAGCTACATGCCTCACTACATAGACTCGATTGACACCCCTAATTACAATCCGATTCTGCTTTGTGATGGATACACATAAAAGAAGTCCATGGGCCTATACTATGGATTTGGGACAGAAGGCTCAGCAACTATCTTATCGAACTCTTTGTTTTGGCTGCCGTACACGTATCCGACACGATACAATATATGTGTGGATATAAAAAAAATTATCAGTTGTGAAAAAAATTGTTGGGTACTTTGACGGAAATCAGGTGCATCTTCAATGGCGATCTTCCTCATCCTATCGATAGTGAGAAGGATATCAGATTCATAAATATTTCCCAAATTAATTCTTATTTCCCTTTACAAAAGTTAGTTAACTCGTTAATTTTTTTGTATACCCCTAATTATTTTGGTGTCCACGTACTCGTATTCGAGTTCTTAGAAGTGTCCTCCTATCCTTACTTTTAGTGATATGAGCACCTGATACTTAGATATGTATTCTTATTTATCACCCTACCCGAGTACAGTGTAGCACTGTCAAACGGACTGGTCCAGTCCAATCAGAGTCAAAGCCCGCGCGGACTTACTTTAAACGGACCGGACCGGACTTAGTCCATTTTTTGGCGGATTGACAAAAGCTAGGTCCATACCCAGTCCGCTTAAAGTCCGCGGGGTTCTTGAACTTTTTAATTTTTTTGAAAAAAAATATCCCATTCATCGAAACTAAATATAGAAGATTTATATTCAAGTAATATTCTAATTTTAAAAACAAATAGTGAAATAGATATGTATTTACAAGTATAGAAATTTAACATTGTAGTTGCAACAAAAACAATTCAAGAAAATACTACATATATATTATAATTATATATACATTTATATAACCTATCTCATATAAAAAATAAACAAAATTATGAGACTCATTAGTTTAGAATAGAATTGGAGATATTTTTTTTTCTAAAATATATATTATTTTTTGCATACCGGTCGGTCTGGTTCACAAAGTCCGCATCCAAATGGACCCGGACCCAAAATACCCTTTTTTAAACGGGTTTAAAATTTAAAGTTTAAATACAATCCATACAAAACGGACCCGAACTAGTCCGCGAATTTCAAGTCAATATGACAGTACTAAGCACAAGTAACATAGCTCTGTAGTCCAATCTAGTTCCTTTGTTATTTAACTTCTAATTAATATATTTCACCTAAAATAAAATGAGATATGTTACATAAATAGGATAAATACTTTAGGTAGCAGATAAAATCCATGCCTTGTAAACAAGCCATAGGTGACCAAAATATTTAAAAAATTGATAAACACAGACATTAACTTTCCTCTTAGTGCTTTGTGTTGAGCAAGAATAATCAAGATGATAATGGATAATTTAGCTAAAAGGCCAGTTATTTATTGGAAAATTATATTTCCATAAAAAATATATGTGGTTACCTTTCATTAATAGTCATATTAATTATTAAGGATTAGTTTGATTCGATTCGCGAAAGGGGAAGGACAAATACTTCATAAGAAAAGTATTCCTCTTTTATTAGCAAGTTAATGGCAGGGGATCTCTAGTGGACTTCTTTTTCTAGAATGATTTGTAATGATATTGAGCTGCGATGTGACTATTCTTGTAAGGACGGTTCTAAGATTGAATTTTTTCGGAAGAACCCAACTTCTAAAAACTGGTGCACTAGAACTCTCTTTTCCCGCTAAATTCTGCAACCATCTCACACTCTCAGGTCTGTTTCTTGATTTTCTTTTTTCTTTTGTAATTATTTCCCTTCTCTTTAAATGTCCCCTTTTTTTTGGGTTTTGTTGTATTTGTAATAAGAATATCATTTATCATCTGCAAGCCCTAATTAATTTTCCTTCGAATGATCATTCAATCTTTGTTCTTTTCTTGAAATTCTTTTAACTAAAAGAATTGCTTACTTTAGGAACTTATGTGTTTTATCTGAATGAGTATTACTTGCAGAAACTTAAATGATCTAATATGACCTAATTTCGCAGAATTTCGATTTCATCAGTGTAATTTGCTTCAGGTTAGTTGAATATTTGAATGAACATGACTTGTATTTGATTGGTAAATCTTTTCTAAGAAGTGAAATTTCCTCTTGTCCTTTTTTGTTCTGTATCATCAGAATGTCTTCAGGATTTCGAGTGTTTGTTGCGTGGGAAGAGCGCATCAGTTGTAATAAGAAGGGCAATCGAATTGTGCATTTTTACTTGAAGGGATCGTCTGCGAATTCAGTACTTCTGGTTGTGGGGACCGAAAGGCGGTTAAGAAACATGAAGTATGTCGTCACAGAGGATTTTGTGGATTCTTATGGAATTGTTGGGGCCGGAACAAAATGGAGGGAAAGAAGAGATGTTGTGGAATGACTCACTCAGTTGGTCTCTAACATCAGCAGTTCCTCGTATGTAATACTTCTGCTGGAATGTGCTGGATTCTTTGAATTTGATACACGTTAATGATACATTATTAAGTGTTTTTTCCGCGTTTGTTAGACTTTCCATAGGAGCTCTATCCATGAGCAATGACCTAGATATTGATTAGGCTACAAAAGTGTGGCACTTAAATGGCTTAAACACAATTTTGAGCAATTTATTCGGAGATTTTGGAGATCTATTATTCTCTTTTCTGTTGGAACTTCTTTTGCAGTTGCATTATGAGCCCAGTGGTCTAATGAATTTTCTACTTCTGCATTTTTCGCCTTCTTACTTAGCCCTTGGGTCCATTCTCCTGCTATAACTTGCTTTTATCTATTTTCTGTGTATATGAGAACGTATGTGTTGATATTGCTATATTCCCTAAATTGCATGTACTATTTGCTTCACGTGCTGTGATGCAGTCTTCCAGAGTCGGATTTACTGTTTCTTGATTTAATTTTTGAGGCAAAAGAGACTCAACGCAAAGTGACACTGTGAATAATATACCTAGTTTAAAAACTAGTTTTAGTATCACTCATAAACATTGTCATGTTCTACCAATTAGCTTTTGTGCAGATGATTTTCCTTTTATTTTTGTGTGTGGTGTATAGCATTTGTGACGATATATAAGGCATTGGTAAATCTATTAGAGTTTGAAATGGAAGTCACAAAGTCTACTACGCTATTTTATTAACTTCTTTAAAAATAATAGAACTAATTGCATTAGCAATTTTTTTACTTTTTAACAGATATGTTTCTGTTGGCTGGTAAATAGATTTTACTTTTGAAGAATTAATAGATAATATGTTGTACAATAAAATAGAAGCAAAAGTAAAAGAAAAATAATGCTCAAATAGAAATACTTATTCCAGCATGTATTTAATGTATCTAGTTTAATAGGTGAATACATGAAAGATTGTTTATGCTAGTTCAATCTAAAATCTAGCTAAATATGGCTGGAAATGGAAGTGTCTCTAATTATAGTATGTCGATTTTTGGAATATGCATCAGTATCTGATCCTTCTTTACTATTAAACCATGAAGACTAGTTAGAATCTTGTAATAAGCTTTACTAGTCAAGACCTTTTGTGGAAGAAATATAGAAGCTTCCATGGCAAGTTATAATTGAAGGAAACTCTTAAAAAAAGCGCCCAATGAGCGATGGTCACGTGTTCAAAATCCAGCTCAGATTGGCGTTACATGAACTGTATTGTCATTTAAGTTGAGAGGGTCCTCGACTAACTTCTCTAAATCACTTTCATTTTTCTTAATCTTCGATTATTCACCCTTTCTTTCACGTGAATTCCAGGTATGAATGTTGATGTATAGCTAATAGTAACTTCAATCAGCAAACAACTTATTGTAAATTCATTCAGGTTCTCTAATTTTATCTTGTTTGAGTATTCTTGTAAGTTTATCTATATCAGTCTTGCATGCCCTGAATCACGATATTTATTTTTTTTATTTTTTATTTTGTATTCCATTGGCGAATGAGGATTTTTGCTGTTTTTCCTTAATTGTTCTTTTAAATCTCTGATTGATGGGAACTTCATTTGAATTGGATTAGATTGACTTCAAGGTCCAATGCCGTATAATTTTATTACCTTTTTTTTGGGAGTTTTGTTCGAGTGTTTTTGTTACATTAAACACCTTCTCTTTTGATTCTTAGTTTTATTTGGCGATCTAGTTACTGAGAATGTCTCCTTTGATAATTGACTCATGGAAACTGAAAAAATGAAAAAATTAAATGGCTTCTAGGGCCTTAGAAATGGAAAAAGGAAAAAAAAACAAGACAGATTTTGTTTGAATGTTATTCATTGTTAACTGATTCGACTGTGCTGGTTGTCTGATCTTCTCATTTAAACACTACTGAATTCCGGCCCCTAGTTCAGTTCTTACCATCTTTCTTTTTCTCAGTTTGCCTGATCTTTTGACATTTGAAAAAGTTGCTCATGGATGACTTTCAATATGTCTTAAATTTCAATTCTTCCAGGCATCTTACGTTGATTCCAAATCTCCCCTAAGCAATTCATTTTCCTTTTGTTTTGTGCAAATTCAGGGACAATTTAATTAAGACAACCTTTTAGGTCAGGAACGCTCTTAATTTCAGGTTTTGCGAATATGGGGAGTAAAGGAACGAATCAGGTGACTATTATAATGTTACTGAAGTTTATTGTATATTATGTGTATAAATTATAGAGTAATATGCACTAAATGACCACCAAGTATTTCACTATTTCGGGTTACGACCATAAACAAAGTTTCTTTCAGGTTTTGGCCATAATGTTTTTACGGGTAACGGATTTTAAACTCCGGCCAAAATTTCAAAAAAGCCCCCCACGTGAAGGGCATTTTCGTCATTTTCCTTTCTTCTTTCTCTTCCCAACAAGTCCCCCATATTCGGTGAGCTTCTCTCCAGTAAATCCACCATTTCCGGTGGCCTTCTCCCAACAAATGGAGATGGGTTCATGAAAATGGAAATAGAATGAAATGGGTTGCTACTTATTTAGGTGGTGGTGTAGAGAGAGGAAGAGGACTACAATGGGAGATGAACAGTGGGAGGGAGAGCTATCTGCGGGTCGGGTCATTGAGGGTAGGTTAGTCTTTTTACATTTTCAGGCAAAAAATGAGAAGAAAGTGGCCGGAATTTTGGTCGGTACCTAAAATCCGTTGCCCGTAAAAAAATTATGGCCAAAACCCGAAGAAAATTTTGTTTATGGCCATAACTCGAAATAGTGAAATACTTGGTGATTATTTAGTGCATTTTACTCTAAATTGTAAAATATTCTATTGAAGTTTAGTTGTTCGCTTCAATCACTCATAGATACGTCGTTCAATGTAGATCCAAGTTTGCAGAAAATTCAAGCTCCAGAATTCAGCTATTACATGGTTAGGTGAACCGTGGATCTGTCCTCGGCAGCTTAAGCACTATCCTGCACTTTTAAGCAATGGGAAGATGATAGCGGTAAGCCATCACATATTAGTTTTATTTTTCCCTTAGTCATGGATAATCCACCTTTGTACGACCTTAAAAGAGTCATTATCTTAATATACAGCTCCATTCCTTTGTACTCATCATGCATGAAGACGAAGAAAGCCACTATCTTGGCTTCTTGGAAGATTTATATGAGGATGAAAAAGGAGAGGAAAAGGCTGAAGTGAGATGGTTTCTCCATAATCAGGAAGTCAAGGAAGTGATTCCTCAGTTAAATGCTCACCCTGAGGAAGTACTCATCACACCTGATATTCAGGTGATTGGCGCCGAATGTCTTGACCAAGTTGGCACAGTGTTAAATCAAAAACACTATGTGAAAAGTTTGGCACTTCCTGAGAATTCGTCATCTGGAATCTTTCTGTGCCATAGGGAATTCAAAAAGAAGGTCAAGCCATTTTCTGTAAGTAAATTGCGTGGCTATGGAAGTCGGACAATATTTTCCTTATTAGATTGTCTAAGGGGTTATCAGAAACCAGGTGGTCATTCTGATCCAAATTCGGAACCACAAAAATGGTCCAAGGGACCAGGTGTTATTAAGCTCGTTGGATCCGTCCCATCTCAGCTGTCTTCTGTGGAAGAAAAGAATATAGAGCTCCTCTCCCAGGATAGTGGCCTTCGAGGCTGTTGGCACAGATGCAAGGTACTGAAGACATCAGAAAAACGTATAAAAGTTCAATACTATGATCTCCAGGATGTTGAGGGACCTGAGAAACTAGAGGTATTATAGATTAATTGAGTTGTTCGTTTACTTTGAAACTTTCTACTGTTTTCCTTATATGTGTCTGTTGAGTACGTAACTTTTATTTATTTTACATCAAATGTTTTCAGCCTCCGAAAATTGCATTACAGCCTTAGTTATGTGATAGAAACATTAATCTTGATACTTTTTTGAATTAAAATGGTCACGGAATATAGCCTGGCATTGGATATATTGCTATGTTATTGAGTTTTATTTCTGGCTGTAACAGGAATGGGTTCCTGCATCTAGAGTGGCAGCTCCTGATAAGCTGAATATGAGATGCGCAGGTCGCTTGACTGTCCGACCTTGGCCTCCACCACGAACTTCAGATTATTCTTTTCAATTTGGAGACGCTGTTGATGCATGGTGGTCCGATGGCTGGTGGGAATGTGTTGTATTATCAATTGGCACCTCTGAAAGCGAAAATGTTCTAGTTTATCTACCTGGTAATTCAATCTCTCCATGGAACCTTATACATTTGACATTTGAAGAACTGCTTGTTTACTAATTCACCATAGCCTGAAGTGATTTTGTTCTGATACTCTTTAGGTGATACAAGGATCTTGAATATCAAGAAAAAGGATTTAAGAATATCAAGAGAGTGGGTAAATGAGAAATGGATCGACATAAAGCCAAAAACTGATATATTCTCCTTCATTGGTTCATCTACCGGCCCTTATGGAAAGGAGGAAGTAAAACGCTCAACTGCACCTAAGCATGTTAGCTTCGTCGTATTGGCAGATGAGGAAGCACCAAAAGATGGTCTGAAAAGGTTGCCTGGTTCAGTTACAACCACTGAACTTGAAGTTACAAAGCGCGTTAACATGGAGAAACAAACAACCCACCACCTGTTATAATGATCGTCAAGTTGACAAAGATTTGGATGTAAGCAACGAGGATAGTTATCAAAAGAAGGCAGAGTCAGGAGCCTATTATCAGGTATGACAGGGGAAGAAAAAGGGGAGGAAACCGAAGCGGCCCAAAACAAGTTACTCCATGATAGAGGTGATAATGGTGATGGTGCTTTTTATTTTGACAAGTTGTGGGAATAGTTTTTAGTAGTATGTATTTTCTGGTTACAAAGTTCATCTTTGATGGATCTGCAATATATGGTAACAATGGGGGTAGCTACTGGAGGTTTTAGTTTGATGAAAAGTGTTTAGGACTTTGAAGGTTTGGAGGGCGAAAATGTAGGATTCGATAGAGTTTTGTTTATGATTTTTGTATTATCTTTCATTGAATATGAACTCTTTAATATTTTTTATTTGAATCTCGATTTTGTTGGCCATAGCTATAAAAATAAATTGAGAGAAGTTCAAATTTTTTTTTTTTTCCTTTTAAAATATTTCTTGTACATGGATGATATTCTTATCAATATATCAAAATTTACAAGAGTTGTCTTATAATTAAAAGACAACTGTTTATCAAAACTAATGTATATGAGAAATTTTTTACAGAAATATTCATTTCCTAAATCTATATAAATCCCAATTAAATTCCTTGGAATTTGTTTTATATTTATGAAAAAAAACAAGAGAAGAGTGCAAAAAGCTTTTTTTTGGGAATGCAAATATTATCTCCCTAAAAATATACATTTTCAGCAAAAACAAAATAAAAATATTAAAACTAGATGAAGCTCAAAATGCCTTGAACAAGTCGAAATCAACATGAGATTGATTAAAGTTGAGAAAAGTTCAAAGAAGTTGTCACCTGACTTGCAATCAACTTTGACCAAATGAGTAGCTCAAACCCTCAAAATCATCTTGTTTTATTGACACCCTAGTTTTGTTGAGAATGAGTGGTTATTTGGATAATTCTGTCAGCTTGTGATTTAGAATGAGTCACATTATTACAGAATAAAGAGAAATGTAATATTATGATGGTGTGGCTAATTATGCACAGATCTATATCAGAAATTTCCCACTAGTACTACTTAGGGTAAGACATGAAAGAATTCTAGATTTTTTTATTTTGAGTTATGTAGAAGTCGTGGCAGGTTTCTCAAAGTTCATTTCGGCTTCGCCTAGCCTAGAGCAAGCCGAGGTCACATATATACTAGAAGGCATTTGATTCATCATTGACAAAGGGTTCTTCCATTATGAGATCGAAAGTAACTGTCCGGGTATCGTCAATAGTATCTTTCGATTGGATGAAGACCTCTCATAGGATACTTTGTGAGCCCAATCAGGATTTTACTAGAAAAAACTCATGGGACTAGCAATTTTTCCGTTGATGTATTGACAAAATACGCCACGAGGACTAAAACTCGTCTCAATAGTTTGGACATTCACCAAATTTTCTCCTACCACATGTCTTCTCAGATTTTAATGCATAAGTTTCTTTTTTTTTTCTCTAAAAAAGAATGCACTGAAAGTGACCAGATTTCTAGGGTTTTATAGTATCTATATACTCCCTTCATTCCCATTTAATTGTCGTTTAGGAGATTTATAAGTATCCAAATTAATTGTCGTTTAAGACTTTTTTATTAGTTGTTAACAATTTATTCCAATTATACCCTCGATATTTCTTTTATTTGCCGCCTCTGCCATCTTTATTTTTTCCTTTCTTTTCTTATGCTATAGAAGTGAGAGAGAAAGGTAATATTGAAACTTTCAGTAAAAATGACAAGTTCCTTAATTTTCTAAAATTGTCTAAAGAGTCTTATATTTAGGAATGGAGGGAGTATTTTGGTTTCCAGGCAATAACTTGCCATGTTAAAAGGGAGTGACTCCCAGAAAATGATCATAAAAAAGACACGATTGAATAGGAAATATGGTTACATTTTCTCTATGGTTGTAATTTTATCACAGAATAATACAACAGTTATTACTAAATATTTATTTATCTTATACATTATGCCCTATACAATAATGATCGTTGGATCAAAAAAACTGGATCAAATTAGGATCAAGGAGTATAAAGTAAAAATTATTGTTAGAATTTAATGTGACATTATGCCTTCTTGATCCAAATTTGATCCCAAATTTTTTATCAAATAATCACTACCCTATGATATATCAACCCATCTTTAATTTGGAGTAGAAATAGGAGAAAAGTAAAATGACACAAAAGGGCAGCTAATGATTGCATATTTCTGGACACAGATGCCTGAGAATCAAAATGGAGCAATGCCCTTCTTCACAAGTATATCAATTACTTTATCAATCTTGGCTGGTTCAGTTTGGAAAAGCAAATAGGCGTCCGATCTCTTGGTAATCTGCCCACTGAATATCTGTGTTGACATAACCTCCTGCATTTTAAGATACTGCCGAGGAGCTAAGCCGATTTCACGACACAATAGTTTCTCCTGTTAGTGAGAGGAATCGCGATTAGATAGTTCATGCAAGAACAAAGATTACAATGAAAAATTTGAGTTCGTTTTGTTATCCTCGACCAAAAGATGCAACGAGAACTGGTCTTATCTGACATTGAAACAGATTTAGAATAGATGAGATATGCATACCGGTGCAGATAATAGTTCCACCTCGGGGCAGTCCATGGGATCCGAATCAGTAAGAGAACCCATATTTGGCTCGTAAGCATTCCTATGGTTGGAATATGTGTTGATGGAGTCTGAAGAAATAGGCGCGTTAAGAATGTCGCGACTGCTTCCACCATCTTGACAATTTTCCTTTCTGGATCCATTTTCTTCAGTTTCACGCTTTCTTTTTCGTTCCATGTATCTATCTGCTTCAGCTATTGAATGACAACCAGAAGCTTGTGCTTCCTGCAGTATTTTCGTTTCAAGTTAAGCAACCCTAAAAGATGAATATATATGTAATGTCTTGTAAGCTAATTCATACTCCTATAGCAGTCATAAAGGATTCGAAGGAATAATGACATTTTTTTTAGGAATGGAAACCAATCCAAAATGGTCACTTTGGTTCCTGAATCTTCTCACACAAACAATTTACTCTTACGAAAACCATGACAAACGTTTAAACAAAAATGAATCGAAATTATGCGGCTTTTTTAAAAGCAAATTGGTGTACCTCCAGTGCTTGGATCCTTTTCAGCATTCTGTGTTCTGAGACGATAGCCTTGATGAATTCCTCGTACTCATCCTTGGAAAGAAAACGCATGAAGGCATCATAGTTTCTGCACAGAGCCTTTTCTTCTCGAGACAAATCCTTCTCAAACGAGTTCTGGTGGAGCAAGTTTCTATCCAGAATAAACTCCTTCCTACGTTTTCTCTCATCAAGCCTGAATATGTAAATTTAAGTGAGCATTTTATTTGCAGGGGTAGTTAACAACTTAACATTGCTATATCTTTCAATTAACCCATGAAAATTTATTTACCTCTTTGCGTAAATACGCAGTACTCGCAACTTTATCTCACGCTCCTCTTCAGTGTCAGTTTCCTTGAATTCCATATCAGATAATAACTGCTCAGCATCATTGTCATATTCAGGGTCAAACTCTTGTCTTTTTACATTATACCCACTTAAGTCCATCAAGGACGAGCCTTCCACCTTCGAAGAGTTTGATTTATTGCTATCGACATTCCTGCCTGCTAGATGATCCATAAGAATATCAGAATTTTATTTCTAAAAGAAAGTCATATTCAACTGCTAGAGAATATGGCCGAAAGAAAGATAAAATATCCACCCTCTGGTTTCATGGAGTCCGGCTGATCCTCGACATGGACATTCTTTGATGCCTTTTTCTTAGCTATTGTTCCTCCTACAGAAATTGGGATGTTAGAATGTACTTTGAAATCTCAATCCACTCCCATCACAAGTACATCACACATTAACAGAATATCGATTCAGATAATACCAATAGAGACCAAGGAAAAACTATATATAGCTCACAAACCACACGCTTTGCCTTACCGGCAGTAGCATCAGACGGTAAACAACCTGAGGGACTGCTTTTATTTGTATCTTCAACTCTAAAATATATGTTCAAGAGAGTTAGACCAGAAGGTTCTTACAATAAAAAAAAACTATAACATGTATGTGAAGGACATGATAAACCATACTTGACTCTTGAAGGGGAAAATGGAGATTCATCCTTTGGTGCGAACTCTCCAAGCGAAGAAACTCCTATTTTTTCAGAAGCAACCAATGTTATCAGATCAATTTTCAGGAAGCATGAAACAGTGAATCAAACATCAAGAACTCACGAACTCTGTGAATTTCTATTATATGAATTTGATATCAGGCAGCGGAGTCCTGACTCCACTTCTCAATAACTTTCTTGCTCTCTTTTCCCCTCCAATTTAAGAAATTCCAAAACTGCAACTCCCCCTTTTGTGCAAGCCAGCCTATACTACGGGTTCTTGGGTCATGATATATAAGTTTTCCATGCAATAAGTAAACCAAATAATCTCCACGGGGACAAGATACGACTTTTGAGACAAGCATCAAATTGAAATGCCATAAGAACGCATAAGCTAAGAAATTCTTGAAAACTAAAAAAAGAAAGGAAAAAAAAATTGCTTGAGCAAGCAAAATAAAAAATAACCAACCTTTCTTGTCCTCGGAATGCCCTTTCGCCATTGCAAGGAGTTCCTTTCTATTTTTTCCAATAACATGAGTCATATCCTGGTAAAAGATTTGTGCTTTAGTAATTTAGTAATAAAACCAAATACTTAGGAATAACTTTGTGATGTCTGCCATACAGGAAGAGGAAAGTACGGAGAGTTTAGGTATGCACTCTTGTAGTGCTCTATGCACATATCCTTTGACTTTGTTCCAACATGCTCACCAACTTCTGCCCAGTTTCCCATGCCATACATTTCAATCCCCTACAAGTAGCAAATCCCATGAATCAAAGAAAGACAGATTTATACAAGTCAGATTTCTCACAGAAGCAAAAGCAGAAATAGTAATTTGTACATAGAAGCGTGAAGCATCAAGGATTAAGGATCTAAAAGCACCTCGAGAAGTAGAATTTCTTCATCGGCTTTCCAGTCTGGACAGATTAGAGGGAAGGACAGAACATCCTATCAAGTAGCAAATAAAGATCAATAGTAAATTGGAAAATGTTCCTCAAGAAGTCTATTGCTAACAATTGGAAGGAAAATTGACACAATCAAGAAAAAAAAACCCCATTGCGGTCACATAAAGAGCACAGAAGATTCACAAAATTGCAAAAGGATTACGTGAATAGATATGGAACAGTAAAGTAACGGAAGATATGTTCACATTGAGCGGTGAGGTTCATAAAAAGTCAACTTTACAGCACGGCATTAGCTAAGAAATAAATGCAACTAATAGATATCCAATGCCTTCTGCAAACTTCAGCTAGATTCATTGCAACTATTGCTGCGAGACATATTTGCCAACTATAAGATTGCTCTCACTCCAAAAAACAAAACAAATAAACTCATACTAACCATGACCCTGTACGGGTGATTACTTTTGTGAGGATGCACCTCAGCACCAACAGAGAAGCATTCTATACACAAGTCAAAGTCTGAGCATACAGCGCATTTGATACGCATTCTTCCTGTGATATCTTTGTTACAGTAATTGCAGTGGTATAAAGCCCTTTTCCCTTCAATTGTCCCTTGACCTGAGAAACGAAGGACGAAAGCTAGATGAGAAGAGAAACAAGATAAAAATCAAGAAGACAAAAGGTAAGATCATTCATATTCACTACGGATACTCGCATAGCGCCTCCACCTGATTCCTTTCTTATTTGTGTAACTTTTTTCCTTTTCTCAGAGCGGGGAGGGGATGGAATTAGGAGATTTTCCGACCTGCTTCCCTGGGGAGCAGGTATACAGCTAGGCTACCCCTTCAGTTATAATTCCATGTTTTTTGAGTTAAGGACCTTTTTATAATCAACTTGATTGCAAAGTAATCACTTTGGTGAATACGGAATAAAATGACTCATTTGACTGCTGTATAGAATGGACAAACAAATACGTGGATGGAGCTGTCAAAAGAGATAGAGGTTTAAAAAGAAACAAATTCACCGCATGAAATCAAAAAATTACTAATTAGATCATTTACGAGAACAGAGGTCCTAGTAGTCAGAATCTGTATTAAATTGTAGCAACTCAAAAATATTTGTTTGCACAATACAATAAATTGAGTAGAACCTGCACCAACCGACTCTATATTTTCTCCATTTGAAGCATTCTTTCTTCTTCTTGATCTGCATTAAGTAAAAACTAGATCACTATAGCAGGAAACTGAAACTAGGCTATAAACGACAACAATAATAACAACCTTAATTATATCAGATTGAATCACACCTGATGTAAATTAGGAAATTAAAAAAAAAAATTAGCAATAAGCCAATAATCCCATTAAGTAATACAGAGTAAAATCTCAAGTATGAATAGAATGACATAGGTAGACAAAATTTCAAGTAAAAAAGTCGTAGCTTTATCTACCCGAGAAAGCCTTAAAAACCTTTCAATTTCATAAGTGACATTACAGCATCAAAATGTGATATGAACCTGTTGATCCTTTTAGAAAAGTAAGAGCAAAAGTAACCAAGACAAGCATAAAAATTGAGCAGTCATTGACTTCAGTTAGGCATGGAAAGGGATCAACCCACAAACCCTTGTGCCAGAAGCCCCATCAATGTCAAAGCTTAGCAACCCAAGCATTACAAGGCCAAATCGAACAACAACAACCAAGCCTTAACCCCAAAACATTGGGGTCGGCTACATGAACCAAGGAAAGAATTATGTAAGGTAATTCACATGGATGTATTCTCTCCATTTATTTCAATCCAAAACAAAACTCTCATCTAAATCTAGCAAAATTCATAACCCTTATATCACTTCCGTCCAAGTCTTCATCAGACTCCCTCTACCCTTTACGACCTCAATATTACCTAATCCTTCATTTTTCTAATTGAGGCATCACTTGGCCTTCTTTTAATGTGCACAAACAAAAACGCAAGCGGTTCTATCTCATCTTGTCTTCAATAGGTGCTACACCTACCCTTTTTTATAATAGTCTCATTCCTCACTCTATCCATTCTCGTA
The DNA here is from genome assembly GCA_026122235.1 of Vinca minor. NCBI lineage: Eukaryota > Viridiplantae > Streptophyta > Magnoliopsida > Gentianales > Apocynaceae > Vinca > Vinca minor. Next base: position 1,400,588 of record JAOCZM010000286.1, read on the forward strand.
TGCCCGTACATCCATCCCATTCCTCAATTGGCCTTCTTTTAACTCCGCCAGTGAGTGTTGAGGACTTAAGTTCGTGACACTTATTGCCGGTCCCAAGCCCGGATGAAGGAAGAGGTTTGCGGTAGGTTTCGTGACAACGAACTTAAAACTCAGTCACATCCTATCCTATGACATGTGACATGAACCAATACAAGGCCAAATGCAACAACTTAAAAAATTTAAACCTCAAAATGAAGGTGCCAAAAAAACCAATCCCAAAAGCATAATTGGAAAGTGTTGGTGTATGCGTGGCTGAGCCAATGTGCAGAAATAGGTAGAAAAGAACCACCACCCCTTATAGAACCCTCATAGATCCCAACACCCTGGAAATTCCAGCAATGCTCAAACTAAGGAGAATTGAATCAAATCAAATCCAGGCTAATAACCATAAAAAAAACTGCGAAAAAATTGCCAAAAACCAATACCATTATCACGTATTTGCAATACAAACCTGAACTTTATGCAAAAACAACAAACAAAACCAACAATTAGGGCTATCCCAGTTACACAAAATCTTTAATACACTAAAAGCAACTAAAAATCCCAGTAAGAACAAAAATGGGGAATAGGAATTCCAAATTCAAGAAGGAATTAAGATAAAACCTTTGGTTGGGATCTTCCTCGGACTGGAAATTTCCACGAGAACGACCCATTGAATTCTAAAGTTCTTTTCAGTACATCAAGAATTCAATGTACGTATAATAATTGAAAATCAAACATGAAAAACAAGAAACTTTAATCAGGGAACTGAAGTATGAACCCAAATTCTTAGAATAAATCTTAGGATGTTGATTCTTTTGGGCTTAAAACTACTCGGTGGATTTGTTGCTGACTTCTTATGGAATAAAATTTCGGCCGATCCCGTGAAACTCTGCCCGAATGTTCAACTTTATTTTACAGACAAAAATTTTCTTGCTCGGTTTATGACCAAAAGAAAAGAAAAGAGTAAATAGTTATTTGAGAAAATCACTATTTATGCACCTGAGGTATCTTTAAAAAATAACTGTTAACTCTAAGGAATATATCGTGCCATTCTTGTCCCGAACAATTTACGGGATGCCATTTATGCCCAAAAGTGACGGCGTCCTGCGAAAAGGGGCGGCGTTGCACACATGCGGACTGCACATGCGAAATCAGAGGGGCAAAATCGTCATTCACTCTCTCTCCCTCCACCATCTCCTCTACCACTCACCCCTCCCTCTCCTCCACCACTCACCCATCCCTCCTTCTCTCCCCCGCCACTTACCCCTCCCTCCCTCCGCCATCTCCTCCACCACTCACCTCTCTTTAAATGCTATTTTGAAGGATTTATTGGTGGTTGAAACTTTGAAGATGAAGATGAAGCTTTGAAGTTGATTTTGCTTCCATTAATGGATATGAAAAGCTTTGAAGTTGATTTTGGAAGAATGGGTTTTGGAGGAAGAAGAGAGGGTGGTGGAGATTTTGGGGGTAAGTTTTGATTTTGGAGGAAGAAGATGAAGAGAGGGTGGTGGTGGGTGAGTGGTGGCGGGTGGGTGGTGGAGATTTTGGGGGGAGTTTTGATTTTTTGAAGATCCAACCATTGCGGGTGGGTGGTGAAGATAAAGAAAGCCATGTAGTTGATTTTGGAAGAATGGGTTTTGGAAGAAGAAGAGAGGGTGGTGGAGATTTTAGGGGGAAGTTTTGATTTTGGAGGAAGAAGATGAAGAGAGGGGTGGTGGTGGGTGAGTGGTGGCGGGTGGGTGGTGGAGATTTTGGGGGAAGTTTTGATTTTTTGAAGATCCAACCATGGCGGGTGGGTGGTGAAGATAAAGAAAGTCATGTCTTCTCCATTGTCTTCTTCAAGCCTTCTTGGTGTTCTTGGTGTTCTTCTTCAATGTCTTCTCCATTGTCTTCTTCAAGCCTTCTTGGTGTTCTTGGTGTTCTTCTTCAAATAATTCAAACCCACAAATCCAAAAATCTTCAACCTTCTTGGTGTTCTTGGTTTTTGAAGATTGGAATTCGGTTTAGATTTTGTGATCCAAGTGTTTGGATAAAGATAAAAGCCATGTCTTCTCCATTGTCTTCTTCAAGCCTTCTTGGTGTTCTTGGTGTTCTTTTTCAAATAAGACGTTTTGATCCATTTTGGTGAAGTTGCTCACTTGTTTTTGTTGGAGGATGTCTGGTGGACGAAATTGCCCCTCAAAATGTGTTTGTGCGGTTAGCACACGTGCAGCGCCGCCCATTTTCGCCGGACGCTGTCACTTTTGGGTATAAATGGCACCCCGTAAATTGTTGGGGATACAAATGACACGATATATTCCTGAGGGGTAACAGTTGCTTTTGAAAGATAGCTCAGGTGCATAAATAGTGATTATCTCTAGTTATTTAAGTTACTAACTTATTTTTAGTTTTTTTTTTGTTTTGACAATTAATTATTGTTATTTTGATTAATTATATCATTTTACTATTTACATGTGGTAAAAAATAATTCGCTATCACTTATAATATTTTTTAGCCAAAGTAGATGTGTTGGGTATGTGCCTAATAATTCATGAGAAAAAATGAAGTTCACTCCGTGTAAAGTCTTTGTTTGTTACTGTTTGAGCTCAGAAAAATAAAGAGATTAATTTATTTTGACACACATAGTTTGACATACTAATTTTCATTTTGCCCATAGATTATTTTTCACATTTCCGATACGTGTGTAATTTGGCCGAAAACCACCACAATAAGTAATGATAGTTTATTTTTAACCATACATAAATATTATAGTGATATAATTAGTTAAAAAATAGTTGAGTGCGCGAAAAAAGTAAAACATTAAGAGGGTTTTTTTATTATTATTTTTCCTTTTATGAATATTATATGTATTTTGAATACATTAATTAAATATATGTGTTGAAATACTCAAACCTAGTTTTAGATGGAAATCTCTGCTAGAAAACTTGTTTTGTTCTTTTAGAAAAATGCACAACAAGTTCAAATGAATTTTTTTGAAATTGAGTAGTATCGTATTTTTCAAAAAGTAAAATGTTTTTGTTAATCTGCTATTGAAGAAAAGACTTTTAAAGTGCAATTCAGAAACATACCATCATGTGAAAGTTATTTAATTCGATTTCATAGTAATAAATTTTGTTTATTTACTAATTATGTAATCTTAAACAAGCAAATTATTCAAAGGCAATATTAATAAGGGTAAAAAGTGTTAATTTTCTCTTTTCATCCAATTTCACCGTTAAATTTAATGGAATAGCAACATATACTCTCACATGACTTAACTCATGAACATTTTGAGAAAAATAAGTCCTGACCTAAAAAGAATCAAAATGAGATAAGAAAAATTCCTCATATTTTTTTTGGTAAACCTATTTTGTTATGAATTTCGCAAAAAAAATCAAATAACAAGATAATGGACCAAATACATATTACTAGTAGTATGTTATATACAATATATTTTTCTATAAGCAGAAAATGTTTGGGCGAAGTGCTATGTATTTTAAACTGTTCATTGACATTTTAGAGTAAAATAAGTTGATTACTTTTTAGCTGTTTTCTTGTTCCATTTTGATTTTTTTATGTCATAATCTATTTTTTTTCTTCTTAAAATGCCCTTAAGTTAAGTAATATGAGAGTCACATGTTGCTATTCCGTTCGATTTAACGGTGGAATTGAATGAAAAGAGAAACATTAACACTCCATAAAAATTCAGGGTCAAGGACTTTGTGTTTTTTAGTTCAAGATTAAAATCCAAAATCTAAAAAAGTTTAAGGGCGTGGCGTGAGCACCTTTAACCCGATTAATATTGTGTATAATAGAGGGGTGAACAAGCACACGTGGTGAGCACAATATAATAGAGAGTTGTATGCTACGTTCGTGAAGGATTAATCGCTCCCGCAAAAAAATCTATTGTTTCTCTTCCAATTATTTAAATCGTAGGTGCAACGATTTATTTCATGAGTGAAGTCTCTAACTAGTTCAAGTCCTAGATGATCCAACTACGTTGGGGAAAAGAATACAAGAAGTTTCTGACTACTTTATTGTATATATGATTAGTGGCACCTGAGTCAATTATTCACTCAAAGAAATATTCACTAAGAGAGCTACCTCTATTAGCACCTGAATTCACAAAGCTAGCAGTAAAATCAGTAGAATTGTACTCAAATGGTTTCTGACTTTGCACACGAGCAACCTGTAATAGAGAGATCGATTGTTGATACATATTAGGTGAAATGAAACTACAAGGACTTTCAGGGGTGAAAATCGTATATCCCCATTCCTATTTATAATCATGTCTCCAACCAATCAAAATTTACTATATAATTATTTTTTCCAATTATATATACACATGGTAAATTGTGATTGGTTGGGGACACACACGGGGATAGAGAATTTTTTGCCGACTTTCAGAAGTAGAACCTGATAAAATGTTCTTGATCAAAGTAGATCTGCATGGCTGCGTATTCCCCATAGCTGCAAACATGATTGCAAGAACATTTGGGAACTAACCTGAGTAGTGTCATTTCATCCCACGAAATTTTCAGCTTAGTAAAAAGAGCTGTTACAGAACTAGTTCCTTGTTTAACACTTTGAATCTCCTCTAGAAGGTCACTCAATCTATATGTAAAGTTGTGCCGTAGTACACTTTGTCTAATAGTTGGTGAAACCAAGTTCAATAACCAAGGTAACACCATGTTATTGTTTTGAGTCCAACTTTCAAACTAATGATTTTCAGGATCAGGATATAACACGGTTACATTCACAAATTGAATTTTATTTTCTGAGATTAAAGTCACACGCATCGCTCTTGACCAATTTTGATAATTTTCATCGTCCAACACATGCTTAACCAAACATAAGACATTACTTTGTATGTCTGGAAAGATGCGAGCATTCTTCATACCAGTTTACTTTCAAGACAAGAGAAATTATTGGGCAAAGAACACATGCTTAACCAAACATAGGACATTACTTTTTATATGGTGAAAGTAAGGACTAGATGAAGGTATAACTGTATTGACTACATGTTCTGCCATTGTTATACCAATTTCAAGTAATTTCTCAAATACAAACCCTAGACAAGTAGGCAGATTCACAAACCAGCTAAACAAGTGCATCTAAACGAAATTTGTCGCCCAAAACCAAGAAAATAGTAGGAAATTACATAATTATACCTATTTATATTCACCAACAAACAATTAAAGAGATTTCTCAAGCAATTTCTCAATAAACCGAACATAAAATTCGGAATTAAGAACGAATTAAGCATCTGAAGCTAATACCATGATAAACTTGAGGATTGCTCAGAAACTCAAGAGAAGAAGAATGTATGATCTGGAAAAAATTTACATTATGTGCCTAATAGATTAAAGAAATCAAGTACTATATATTACCTCTTAACTGCTAACTAACTAATTTCACTTTTAGTGTACAAGTATCCATATTACCTCTTAACTGATGTAATGTACTCCCTCCATTCCTCAATACAGGACGTTTATGACACGTGAAAAAATTAAGGAACTCAAACAAATAGTAATCTTTCCACCAAAATTCCAATAATACCCCTTTCTTCCTCCCTCTCTCGCTTTCACTCTTCCAATAAAAGATATGTTGAGGGTATAATTAGAATAAATTGTTGACACCTAATAAAAGACATATAAATGACAATTAATTTGGATACATATATATCTCATAAACGACAATTAAATGGGAATGGAGAGAGTATTATTAATATACAATTCATTAACTATTTTCGTACACTCAGCTGTGACTTTAGTCTTCTTTTCATCCAACTTAGCTCAACTATCATTCCCTTAACAACCTTTTCTTTTTTAGCTTAAAGTACAAGTCATTGCTAACTTGTGCCGGAGGCAACTCACATAAGCTAACTTGCACTTCTTCCCCCTTCATCTTTCTGTTTCTCTATCTAACTCTAGCGCCTTCCTTTAACATAACCGGCTCGCTATGTAAGAATGTTATTTCACTAAAAGTTTGTTCTCTTTCACCAATAATAAGAGAATGATTTTTAACCAATATTAGGCGAAATTTTAGAAAAAAATTCAGAAGTCGCAATAAGAACTTTCCTTGCTTGTATTTGTGCTATTTTGTCATTCGATTAGGGTAAATCTTGGAGGGATAGAAAAATTACAGAACACGATGTATATATGTGCAGAATGATAGTCAGGGAGTTGTAGCTCCATATGTATTATTCCACCTGTTTTACCCACTCAGAAATAGATGAGAAGGTTTCGTTTTCTCCACGCACAAAAACAAAACAATAGCAAGAGAGAAGGAAAGTACTTTTTACCAAATTAAAATGTTGGTTAAAAAAGTTTAGGGTGGGTTCGGCTCCAGTCACGCACCACGGTCGAGCGAGCGCTTGTGGGACTATGGGTCGACTTACAAGAAATCTTTACGGGATCACCCACCAACACAAGATCTCACGTCGCGTGCAGGGGAATTGAACACTTGACCATTGTAAAGACGTGTCAAATACTTATCAAGTGAGCCAACTTGTGTTGGTCCAAATGAAAATGTTTGGATTCAAAGCGAGGCGGTTATAGTGAAGATTACTCTATTCTTTAGCACCATGTTGATAAGTCATGGTCGTTAATGTTTGGTCCAACTTTAAAAAGTTACAAATCCTTTTATTTTTTAAAATCTTATTCTCATTAGAAAAATAACTATTCTTTTTGTTAAAATCGTTAAGTTTTGAGTAGCTATTTTTAAAAGACATTCATTTATGTAATCTTTGTTTTAGCCGCGGAATATTATATCCGAAAGCTGAAATTTGTCAGCAAATTCCGAGAAAAGAGCTCTTAGCACCTTAACTTTCTCGGGTTAAAAGTGCTCTAAAAAATACTTTTCGCAAGTTTGATCAGTCATTTCGGGTGGTTGGCATGTATAGCCAAGGTAGATTTTTTAATCTCGACTATATTTTCTATTGAAAAGAAGTTTGGTGTCTCGATGAGTCACCTTCTTCTTTCCGTCCTGCTTGCTCCTTTCAAATTTAACTTGCTGAATGCGAATCAGAGTGAGAGGGACATCCCGACACCACCAACAATGCTTGTAAAATCAAGCATTAAACCCATCAATGGACGTACTACTATTCCTTTTCTCGTTGAGAAATTCTAATATGGATGTGGTCCATATGAATTTTGTTATTCATATTTTTCTCTGAAAATAAATAATTAAAAAAATTGTTTTGTAAAATTCAAGACTATAAAGTTTATTGGTTCTGATCCACATCATAGTATTTTCCCCTTTCTTTTTAATAGTTGGGCTATTTTTTCTTCAAAAAAAGAAAGAAAAAAATAATATCTCGAGTATTCCCTATATTCCAAATTAATTGTCCTTATTTCCATTTTAATTTGTTCCAAATTAATTGTCATATTTCTAAATCAACTAACTATTTGTATTGAGTTTTCTAATTTTACCCTTACCTCTAGCCCTCCCATGTAATGTTCCTATTTAATTAACTTGGCGGTTTTCAATGCAAGTCAAGAGGTGACTGGTTAGTTTTAAAATATTCAAAGGTGATCGATTGCCTATTCAATTAGTAGCATTTTAGACATATTGTGTCATATAATTTACTAAAATTTTAATATCCGCTCAATAGTCAACTAGGACGATTAATTTGAGATGGGATTGAAGGATGTAAAAGTAAAAACAATTGGTGTCAAGCCGTTGACCCGTGTACAGTGGCTGCTTTTATTAATATTATTCATTCCAAGGTAAAAGATCGTCATGCCAAACATCACCATAGTCCTACGGACTTTAGGCATTGGTAAAAACAAATCATCCATTATTAGGAAATCTAATTAATATATCAGCTTCCTCCATCCAATTCAAAGCTCAATTATTAAGCTCCAAAAGTGAGCTTAATAAGCTCAATCATTTTTTTTGGAGTGTAAAAACAAATTATCGACAATTTTCAAAGACGCATTTATGTAATCAAAAAAATAAAAATTAGAGTGCTTTTTTTTTTCTTTAAATACAAAATTGGGGAAAGAGTATTCGATCCCACGATATGTGGGTTAAATATCACCCCACATTACCAACTTAAGTACAACAAAAAATTGGTCAAACATAAACTTGGGACCTAAACATGGTTGATAAGGTTATCTTTGCAAGTATGTTCTTCATTTTCTATTCCTATAATTGGGGTGATGACTTAAAATTTTAGGGCGAGTTTTAATATATGGTATATGGTAAGTGATTTTAGAATTGATCTAAATTTTATTATTCTTTGAAGAAAATTTTATTTTACTAAATGTCAAACTCATCAGATATTTTTATTTAAAAAAAAATATATTCATACCTGTAAAAAAAAACGGTAAGGAAAAGTTGTTGTGTTTTTTGGAATTAAAAAAATAGATATAAAAAATGAAGAATAATGAAAGAAATTGGCAATTAATGGCAAATAATTGAAGGTTTATTTATAAATTCGCGCTCCAATTGACCGTATATGAGAGAGAATTAAATATGAAACGGCGATTATAAATGTGAAGTTTGTTATTTTTGTATTTTTGGTTAAAAAATCTGAAAATAAATAAATGTTAGTGGTTTTAAAAGGGAAAAAAAGAAAAGGAAAGGAAATTGTAGTGTATATGTTGGAAGAAGTAGACGATTTTGTTTAGATGTGGGGCACTGGAACTAGGGATGGCAATTGAACCGGTTAAATTGGAGATTTGACCCGACCTAACGGGATTCCCCAGTTTAAGTTGGGGGTGGGGATGGGGATGAACCCGGCTCCCGCTAACGGGGGTGGGGCCGGAAACGGGTGAAATAATATCCCCGCCCCCATCCCGGTCCGCCTCGCATGACCCGTCTTAAATACTAAATTAGAAGAGTATAAAATACCCTAAAAAATGTAATAGACGTCAAATTTGGAGAAGATCACGTGAATCAAATTCTCTGCGTGACTCCTTATAGTAACTCCATCGCTCATCGCATCTTCCATGCTACTGCAGTCGCTCCTTCACGCATCATTTACAATCATGATGTTTAGATATTTGTGTTTGTCTTTCTTTAAATGCATTTGAATTAGAATTTAGATGTTAGTATTAGATCCACGATATAAAATGAGTTTAGTATCCGCCCCACCCGCCCCCCATTGTCATCCCTAACTAGAACTTCTAAATGGGGTCATCGGCGATGATGGATCAGGGAAAAAATTTCATCTGAGGGTCATTTAATATACTACAATAATTAGTTTGCAGTTATTTATACATTTATTATCTAAATGGAGTAAAATATATCATATATAATTAAAAAAAATCATTTGAGGGTCATTTGATATATACAATAATTCACTGGGGTCATTTATACATTTATTATCTAAATGGAGTGAAATACATCATATATAATTAAAAAAAAAAATTGGGTCAAATCCTTATGTGGATCCGTCGCCATCAGTAGAATAAAATGGGTTAATACCTTGGAATATATAATATTAAGCAAATGTTTTCTTTTTTTTTTAGTGGGGGCATGTGCCCTATTGGTAGTACTTTCCATTCGTCCCTGCTCATAGTAAATCCATCATTTTTTTAAGGAAATTTTTTGATATAGACCGAGTTCAAATGGATTTCGTGGTCCAAATTATTCCACTAAAAATGAACAATGGAGAAAAAACGTTTATCTTTTGATGTGAAGAATTGTTGAATATAAGATTCAATAATTTTGGTTCATATCATAAATATTATTCTTTTAAAGGGGTTTCGATAAGTAATTCCTAATTCAATAAGATCAAGCTCGGAATCTTGTAGTAGAATAATAATATCTAAAATTAATTAATTAATTTATTTATTTTGTATTAAAAAAATAGGTATTCAGTTTTTAACTGTTGACATATAGAGTTTATTTTTAAATATTTTTGACATACGTCGGTTGTCTAATGAACACATTCCGTCATTAGGATACAATAAAAAGAGTTTGCAATTCAAACTTCACCATGTTGAGGGTAATTTTTCTCAGTTCTAAGTTATGAACCATAACATTTAAGTTTCTATTTTTATTCATTAATTTGAAATGAATAAAAACACTTCTTGTTCAACAAGTTTTTCTTCAAAAGTTCTAGAAAATACTGTGTACTTTAACAGGGAGATGTCAACACCGCCATGTGCTAGTCAAACCAAAAAACCAACAATAGACCATTGACAAAGCCATCGGACCAAGTAATCAATTTAATTTGTTACACTAATAAGATTTAAAAAACAGATATAAATTAATTAACTCTAACATTAGAACTTTCGTGGAATATTTCCTTCTAATCTTTCTCATAAAACTTCATTTGGAATGGCACAAAATCATCTGTCCCCATCTATATTCATATTAATGTAACCAACCACTGATAATTCGGCCACATGTATATATAATTAGAAAAAAAAAATGTTCAAATAGCGAACGAATTATGAATAGTGAGTACATGTATGTGGAGGGACTATTTCCATCCAATATAAATAGCATACCCCACCTCTTAAGAAAACAGAAAGAAACTATTCTTTCCTCTTGCTAATTAATCTTTTTTCCCTATATTAATTTGCAATTCTTCACATATTTTTGAAGAAATGGCAACATGTATTGATGATTCAAGAAGCTCATCATGTCTCATTTCTGGTCATGATTCTAAATATAAGTTCATAACCAACAATTCCATGTGCAAGATTATCAAACTATGCAGACCAAATCCCATAAAAGATTCTTCCAAAAACCTTAAAGTTGATGATCATATGTGGCAGAAAATCCAAGATGAAGCAAAAAGGGACACAGATGAAGATCCTATTTTAGCAGGGTACTATGATTCAATAATATTGTTACAGAAGTCATTAGAAAATGCATTAGCAGCCAATTTGTCTTCTAAATTATCCAATTTAGCTCTTTCAAGTGAAATTCTCTATGAAGTATTCATTACAGTACTTAAAGATGAGTATGAAATCAGAGAAGCCATTAGAAGTGACTTAAAAGCTTTTAAAGAGCGCGATCCTGCCTGTTTGGGTTACGTTCAATGCTTTTTGAACTTCAAGGGGTTCCTAGCAATCCAAGCTCAGAGAATCGCGCATAAGTTATGGATACAGGGCAGAATTGTCCTAGCAGGCCTAATACAAAGCCGAGTTTCGGAAGTTTTTGCAATTGATATTCATCCAGGGGCTAGAATTGGAAAAGGGATAGTTCTTGATCATGCTAATGGAGTTGTTATAGGAGAAACAGCAGTTATTGGTAATAACGTTACCATTTTGCATAATGTGACATTGGGAGGTACGGGAAAAAATGTCGGTGACCGGCATCCTAAGATTGGAGATGGTGTTTTTATAGGTGCAGGAGCTAAAGTTTTGGGTAATATTACAATTGGAGATGGTGCTAAAATTGGAGCTGGATCAGTTGTCTTGAAGGAGGTTTATGCTAAAGAAACTTTTGTTGGAAATCCTGCCAAACCGGTTATAGCCAAGACGGTCTATAAATTTGACGATATAATTAATTAATCAGAACAATATTTTGCGATATTTTGAAAACTTAGGAGATGGGACAGTCCTAATAATTCCGACCCCACCATAGATCTTACAATATCCTCAACTTTATAACTTGTAGAAGTAATGACCGTTGTGTCTGAATAAATTGATCAAGATAGATAAGTAACTTCAATGCCGTTGAAGAGACTACCTTCTCTTGATTAGGCCCCTTTGATCTTGATTTCTTTTATTTCAGTTCTTGATAATATTTAAAAAGTACAGATTATTACATTGTTGGAGCCAATATTTTAATTAGCAGAAGTTAATGATATGTTATGGATGCTTATGTAGAGTTTGTAATCAAGCTTGAACAAAGATTAATTGCAAAGATAAAAGGCCTGTTCTTGTTTTCTTCCTTCTCTTTCTCTCCATTTTCAACTGCTTCTTACTTGTTTCTACAAGATTCAGTGTATATATATAAGACTAATGATTTGAAAACAAATTCAATTGTTAAGAAAATATTAAATAGCATAAAAGTGAAAAATGATACTTTATACTGATATTTTTGTTTGGTTTTTTAAACCGACCTATATAGAAAGAAAAAATATATATAAGAATTTTGTATTTATATACAAAATAATAAATAAATAAAAAGTCATGGTAAGAGAAGAATATTATTTCAGTGATTGCTCAAGGTCGGCGTGGTAAGTTTTTTTTATAAAAATTAACGGTTTAAATTAACCATCCAAAAACAAATAAAGTCCGTCTCTCCAATTTAGTGGGCAAATTTAAACTCATTTAATTACACGATAAAAATTAAATGACTCGGTCAATTAAAGTTCAATTTTTGAAGTTTCTAAACTTTAATGAAAAACGTTTATTGAGCCGTTTGCATGCGGATTCAACGGAAAACTAAATGAATCAGTGAACGAATTTTCTTTGAAAATAATTTTGACTGTTTGAATGAAAAAACTTAAAAAGTAAATTAGATTAATCACTCAATTTAATAGGCTAAAAAGAAACTCAACGAATTCATTAAAAAACAATCATACCCACTACCTTTATTTATAATGTCGTTAAATTTCAAAACATTTATACACTTTCGATGTATGATCTTGAATAATATTGAAAACAAAATGTAAAAGAAAAGATTAGAATATCAAATTTTAAAAATATTCAAAATATATAATTTATTTTGAATAAGTAAAATGTGAGCTATCCGAAAAGCAAATAATGTCCGCCTCTCAAATTCATTAGGCAAATTCTAATTTAGTTAATGATACGATAAGAATTAAATGACTCGATTAACTAAAGTTTTTTTTTATTTGGACTCTTTTAATGAAAAAAATGTTTAGTGAGCATGCTCGCTTGCAGGTTCAACAGAACTAAATAGTTCGGTGAACCAATTTTTTTTGGTAAAAACATTTTGACGCATGGAATAAAAATTGAAAAACGAATAAGATTGAAAAAAAAAATTAGAATAGAAAAAATAGAAAATCATTAAAAATATTAAAATATATAATTTAATTTGAATAAGCCAAATATGTCAAGCTTACTTTTAATTTAATGGATAAAAAATTATTCAACCAATCAAAATCTTTTAAACTAATTAAAAAATTAAAAATTAGTTTATTGGATGCTCAAGTCCTGCGATTATTCTTTCATTTCCTTGAATTAATTTTAAGTCTAACGATTATTCCTTCAAGTGTTTCTTTAAAGGAAGACTCAAGGCCAGGATGGTAATTTCTTGGAAAAACAATTGTTTAATTGAAAAATCTAAAAATCACAATGTTCGATCAACAAAAGTTAATTTTTAAAGTTTTTACTCTTTTAAGGAAAAAAGTTTAGTGAGCAGGTTCGAGTTCAATATAAAACTAAATGTCTCGGTGAACTAATTTCAGAAAATTACACGTGAGATTGTGGGGCTTTTGATTGGTTGAAACTGAATATAGGTTCTATAATATAAATATAGATAGATTTTTTGGAAAAATAATTGTTTAATTGAAAATTTTGAAAAGCAAATAAAGTCTGCATATCCTTCATTGGGCAATTTCAACTCAATTAATGATTTTCTAAATATTGGTTCGATCAACAAAAGTTCATTTTTAAAGGATTCGGTGAATTAATTTTCTTTAAAAAAACTTTAACTTTTTAAATGAAAAAATTGAAAAACAAATTAGATTTATCACTCAATTTAATGGGCTACCAATTCATTCAATAAAAACCATTCTCAAACCCTTTATTTATAATATTGTCAAATCTTAAAAACTTCAAAAAAAATTAATGTGGGATCTTGAATGGAATTGAAAAGAGAAAGAATAAAATAGAATTGGAAAAAATAAAAAATCATTAAAAATATTAAAACTAACAACTTCATTTGAATAAGTCAAAGATGTTAAGATATATCATTAATTTAATAAATAAACAATTATTACAGCCAAAAATATTTTTTTAACTAATTAAAAAATACAAAATTCCAGAAAATTACACGTGAGATTGTGGGGTCTTATGATTGGTTGAAACTGAAAACATGTTTTGTAATATAAATATAGATAGATTTCTTGGAAAAACAATTGTTTAATTGAAAAATCTGAAAAAATAAATAAAGTCTGGCATCTCTTTCATTGGGTAATTATAACTCAGTTAATGATACCCTAAATATCACATGGTTCGATCAACAAAAGTTAATTTATAAAGTTATTAACCTTTTAAAAAAAATGTTTAGTGAGCATTTTCGAGTTCCATATAAAACTAAAGGATTCACTGAACTAATTATCTTTAAAAAAAACTTTAACTAAAAAACAGAAAAAAAAATTAGATTTGTCACTCAATTTAATGGATTAAAAATCAACTCACCAATTCATTTAATAAAAATCATTCTCAAACCTTTTATTTATAATGTTGTCAAATTTTAAAAATTTCATAAACATTCAACGTGGGATCTTGAATGGTGTTGAAAAGAAAAAGAATAAAATAGAATTGAAAAAATAAAAAATCATTAAAATTAACAATTTTATTTGAATAAGTCAAGGCAAAATTATAGATTTAATGCTTAAACAATTTACGACTTGCATGTTAGGTCTTTTTTCTATTTTTTTTCTTTGTTGGATACAAGAACATATTACTATTTGCAAATTAGGTATTTCCGTATTTTTTTCTGCTAGTCAAAATTAATCCCAAATTTCAGGGGTAATTTAGGTAGTTCAAATACCCATCCCCTACATTTGAACTCTCTCCCCTCTCCGTCTTTTCCCCTTCTAGTTTCAGTAAGATAAACAAATTTGAAGATGACGAATCGCTGCGATTCTGAATCTCAGGTGGTAGTTTAAGGTTGCGCCGGAATCACCAGAGGCAATCTGAAGGCGGAACCCTAGCTCAAGCTCCTTTGAACTGCAATCTTATTTTTTTCCAGCAATTAATTAGCGTTTTATTTGCAATTTTGGATTATCTAATTACAATTTATAATTCTCTTTTGAATTTTATATGAATTGTCTGATTGAATACTACCTTCATTCCTTAATATAAGTTGTTCAGGAGCATATAGCGAAAATTAAGAAAGCAAAATAATCTTCAAAATTTGTTTCTCTTACTAAAACTAGAAGGGGAAAAGACAGGGAGGGTAGAGAGTTCAGATGTAGGGGGTATGGGGTATTTGAACCAACTAAATTGCCTCTGATTAATGTTGACTAACTATTAACTAGTAGAAAAACACACGGAAAGACCTAACTTGCAAATTGTAATATGTTTTTGTATCCAACAAGGATAAATAAATAGGGAAAAGAACTTAACCTGCAAGTCGTAAATTGTTTTTGGATAAAATCTACGATTTTGACATAAGTCAAAGATGTTAAGATATATCATTAATTTAATAAATAAACAATTATTACAGCCAATCATATATTTTACACTAATTAAAAAAACAAAAATTACAGAAAATTACACATGGGATTGTAGGGGCTTATGATTGGTTGAAACGGAAAACAGGTTATGCAATATAAATATAGATAGTTTTCTTGGAAAAACAATTATTTAATTAAAAAATCTGAAAAGCAAATAAAGTATGTATCTCCTTGATTGGGTAATTCCAACTCAGTTAATGATATTCTAAATATTATATGATTCGATCAACAAAAGTTATTTTTTAAAGTTTTTACTCTTTTAAAGAAAAAAAATTTATTGAGCAGGTTCGAGTTCCATATAAAACTGAAGAATTCGGTGAACTAATTTCCTTTAAAATATTTTTTTAACTATTTGAATGAAAAAATTGAAAAACAAATTAGATTTGTCACTCAATTTAATGGAACAAAACCAACTCGATCAATTCATTTAATCAAAACCATTCTCAAACCCTTTATTTATAATGTTGTCAAATTTTAAAAACTTCATAAACTTTAAATGTGGAATCTTGAATGATATTGAAAAGAGTAAGAATAAAATAGAATTGGAAAAAATAAAAAAGCATTAAAAATATTAAAATTAACAATTTCATTTGATTAAGTTAAAGATGTCAAGTTATATCATTAATTTAATAAATAAAAATTATTTCAACCAATCAAATTTTTTAAACTAATTAAAAAATAAAAAATTCCAGAATATTACACGTGGGATTGTGGGGCTTCTGATTGGTTGAAAATGAAAACAGGTTATGTAATATAAATATAGATAGGTATATAACGGCGGATGCACACCCTAATTAGCCGAGTCACGTGCCCCACTGGTTTTTTTACTTCTAATTATATGCTCATGCATAATGATTATGTCTATGCTATTAAGTTAGTAAGTTAGTCACTCCGCTAGGAACTTTGGTTACCACAAGATCAAATAATACCAAACGCTGAAGACATGGACGTGGTCGTTCAATTCTCTTGAGTCTCGCGTGGGTTTCAATCGCTTTATTTATTAACTTTTCTCTTTTTTTCAAAGTTTTTTTAATAATTTTTTCTTATAAATTTTACTTGTCTCACAAATAATATGACTTATTTTTTTTAGAAATCCATCTAATTTTTTGTTTACGTTTACTAACTAATTTTCACCGGAATTACAAGTATGTGTGTCCCTCCACTCCATCCCCCTTTTAAATAGGGAAATTGATTGTTGGAGGTAGTTTTAGCCTAAAACAATCGTGTGTTTTGTTAATTTGTTAAAACCGTCATAAAAAGTAGTTTATTGATAGAAATATTATAAATAAATGTTTTTACTATAAATAAAAAAATAGTTTATTGTGGAAAAAATTAATTTGTGGGATTTAAAACTAACTCATTATTCTCCTTCTCCAATCTGAAAAAATATAGCAAAAAACACATTAAATGGAAAATTGGAAGTGAAAATTCGATATCATTATGGTTTGACAATTGGTCTAAACAATGGATATTACGTTCCAAAATTGAAGGACCTTTAACTAAGTATGATACATCCCTTACTGTAAAGGACATTTTTTTAGACAATCAACAAAACACTACAAACCAATCTTCCACTATTCATGCAACAATCTTACCATTATATCATCAATTAAAGGATCAACCAATGTGGACCTTGTCTTCTACAGGATCCTTTACTGCACAATCTGCTTATAATGCTATTTCAGATACTTTCACAATTAATACTCTTCAAGATTATAAATTTAAATGGATATGGAAGATTAAAACATTACCAAAAATTAGATTCTTCATGTGTTTATGTGTACATGATCGTATTCCTCATTCTTATCTTTTACATAAACGTAACATTATAATCATGAGAACTGTTGGAACTGTTCAGACATTAAGAAGAATACTATTCATATTTTGAAAGAGTGTCCGCTTGCTAGATTGTTTTGGTATCATTTGTCTAGTATAGTTAATTATAATATTTGCAACCTTATTTTTAATTCTTCGGATAATATTAATTGGCTCAAAATAAACCTCACATCTGACCTCACTCATCATAATATTATTCCTTGGAGTATTACTTTCTCCTTTGCATGTTGGCAGTTATGGACCGAACGAAACAATAAAATATTTAGACCAACAAGGGTGATGGTCAAGTGGTTCCAAGTTTACTCCCAAGTGGTTTGGTAAAGCCGAGGTCATGACTTCAAATCTTGGTTGGTGCTACCGGCTTCTAGGAATTATACTTGCCCCTTGTTGGTGCTACTTTGACGGGGCTAGTGCTTGCGCTGGTTGTTCAGTTAAGTCTGATATGTTCGCTGATGAACACGAAAGCCTGAACATGAGGTAGCGGGAGGTGTTGGTCACCATCACTTGCACCTTTTTTATATTCAGCAAAAAAAAAAAAAACAATAAAATAGTTAGGGATTCGTATACTAATGTCCTACCAAAATTTATTCTTACCAAAAGTATTGAATATTTCTATGCAAATAACTTGTTTAAATTCCCACATAAACCAATCATTCAATAATGTTCTTGGATACCTCCACGAACAAACTATATTAAGCTTAACACTGATGGATCTTACATAACCAAAACTAATGAAGGTGGTGGAGGAAGAATTTTTCGAGATATCAAAGGTAATTGGCTTCTGGGTTTCAGTATACACATAAAAGATACAACTAATAATGAAGCAGAATTATTAGCACTACGAAAGGGATTATCTCTAGCGAATCAATATGGCTATACGCCAATGAAGCATTGGTGTAGTGTAGTGTAGTGGCTAAGACTGAGGTCTCATGACGTATATGTCATGAGTCCGAATTTAAAAGATATATAAGATTCGAACATATGTGCCGATGACTTAGAAGTTACAAAAGAACTGAATGAAGAGAATAAAAAAAATATTTGCAGATTTGAGAAATCAGATTAAAGAACTTCATTACAATAACCAAATGGATATGGATGTTTTCCTCAATCCTCCAAATGAGCAGCAATTAGTGCATGCTTTAACTGAAAAAGAAATCGTTGTAAGAACCAGACAAGAAGCGCAAGGTGATAATCCGGAGAATGATAGTGTAGAAATATAAAAATTCTCTTGTCAAGAAGCTTCAAGCATGTTGGACAAATTGGAAATATTTTGGATTCAACAAGAAGGTGATTGTGTTGACGAGTAACTAAGAACGCGCAAGTTAAATGATGCGTTATTAACCCAAAAATTAAGTCATTGTCACAAGCAAAATGTAACCTACTTAAATAATTCTGGATACTTAAAAAATAGTGCTTCTTACTCTGCTCACATTCAGTTAGCGTATGAATAAAAACCTGAACTATCTTTAAAAAAACAATCTGACAGCTTGAATATCCGCATAATTAATAGCCTGGTATACATTTTGTCCGACTAGTACTACAAAACATCTAACTCCAACCTTGTCACTTGGCTTGACGACACAGCCATATAGTTTTTAATTAACTAGTTTAGCAAATGTAATAAAAATTAAGAAAATAAAATAAGGTGTTTTTAATAAAATATCAATATTAATCTCTTAAATAAAATTAGTGGCATACAAATCATATTTAAGAGAGCAATATTGATATTTTGACTAAGAAATACTTATTTTTTACTTTCTTAATTTTCGTTAAGTGTTCTTAACGATTTATATTATGTAATGTACGTGCTCCTAAACTTAGCAATCAATAATTGGAGAAATAATACATTAAAAAAAAGCTTGATGGAATCAAAACTCAGCCAAAAAAAGCATCTACAATCAGGAAAAAGTCCAAAATATAAAACCATAACTTACCATATAAAGTAACCTTTAATGCATCTGATTATAAACAAGAAAGCTTGCAACTAGAAAGAAATGTCCTGAACTTTCTTTTCTTCAACTCTTAGATAATGGAGCTGACTTTCCAATCTTCTCTTTTAACTTTCCTCATCCTTTTGCTGTTCTTGAAGTTATTCAAGAATTATAAAGGATCAAACCGCGACCGGAGAACTCCAAAATTGCCTCCAGGGCCATGGAAATTGCCATTAATTGGAAGCATACACCATTTGGCTACTGGTTCATTACCACATAGATCTCTCCGAGACTTGGCCCGAAAACACGGTCCAATCATGCATTTGCAGCTTGGTGAAATTTCTGCAGTTGTAATATCAAATGCTCAAATGGCCAAAGAAGTACTGAAAACTCATGATATCGCCTTTGCAACTCGGCCTAAACTCTTAGCAGCGGAGATCATTACATACAACTATAACGACGTAGGGTGGGCTCCCTACGGTGAGTACTGGAGACAAATGCGTAAAATTTGTGTCTTAGAAGTTCTAAGTGCCAAAAAAATTCGCGCGTTTTGCTCTATAAGGGAGGAGGAGGTTTGGAGCATGATTGGATCAATCCATACGTCCTCTGCTTCGCCAATCAATCTTAGTCGAAAAGTACTTGCATTAACAAATTCTGTTTCTTGTAGAGCAGCATTTGGAAACAGATGCAAAGATCAGGATCTGTTGGTGAAGCTAATTAATGAGACTATAGCAATTGCAAGTGGTTTTAATATATCTGATATGTTTCCTTCCAAGAAATTCCTTCATTTCCTTAGTGGTTCATTACCAAAAATAATGAAATTGCACCGTCAATTCGACAAGATACTTGAAAATATTGTCCAGGAGCACATGGAGAAGCTGTTGAATACAGATTCAGAAGAAGAAGATGATCTTGTTGATTCTCTTTTGAAGATAAAGGAAGGAGGCCTTGATTTTCCTATTACAAATGAAAGCATTAAAGCTATTTTTGTAGTTAGTAACTAAGGTGAATCGGTCCTATGGTCCCGGCTTCATCATCCCTCTCACATTCGCCACTCAGGTCCTACTTGCGGAAGTAGGGCTGCTGAGGAGAATGTGAGGGGAAGATGGGATCAGGATCTTGGGGCCATCCGACCTCCCAATTTTCCTTAATTTTTTGAACAATTATTTTCATATTCTGACTGTGTTGGATGATTATTTATCCTTCTACATATAAACCAGGACATGTTCACAGCTGGAACTGAAACTACAGCAGTACTAGTATTGTGGGCAATGTCCGAAATGATAAGAAATCCAAGAGTCCCAAAAGATGCACAGGTCGAAGTGAGACGGATCTTGAAAGGCAAGAGTAAAGTGCACGAGACAGATTTGCACCAAACTCTTTGGAACATTGTTTTTCTTTTTCTTTTTCCCCCTAACAACATCTTTCAGCAAGAAATTCGCATTTGAATGAATTATTTTTGGTCGATACTATTACACATTTTGAAACTCACAAAGTCGTCTTTTTTAATATCTAACAAATTCTAGTACCTAAATAAAACTTTTTAATCTTCTTTCGCCCTTTTAAGTAATTGTCATAGACCTCAGGCCTCTAATAACACAATTATAACTTGAAGTTTCTGATTATGTCTACATTTGCAGGGGTTAAATTACGTAAAGATGGTAATCAAAGAAACGCTAAGGCTACATCCACCGGTTGCAATGTTGATTCCTCGCGAATGCAGGGAGGAACGTTAGATCAACGGCTACAAAATACCTGTCAAAACCCAAATACTTATCAATGCTTGGGCAATTCACAGAGATCCAGAACATTGGGATGATGCTGAAAACTTTAAACCAGAGAGATTTGCCAATAGTAGCATTGAAACTATTGGACCAAACTTCGAGTATATTCCTTTTGGGGGCGGAAGAAGTGTCACACCCCGTTTCCGGAATGATGACATGGCAGTGTCTCATTGGTTAATGGAACACCAAAGCCGACAAACAGAGATTACTAAATAAAGGAGTTCATTATTCAAAGTCCATAAATAGTAATAAAAGAATTAGCGGAAGCGTTATTCTAAAAATGAAATTATTTTTAAATTATTACATCTCAAAGGAAACTACAAGTTTGAATATAAATAACTATAAAAGTAATAATCGGTGTGAACTATCCAGTTAGAATCACTCTTCGTAATCCACATCCCATGCTCCACCATCACAGGTATAATCAACATCTACAAAACCTGAAAAACAAAACCGGATATCGGACTGAGCTCAGGTGCTCAGCGAGACCTAAAAAGCAATAATATAGATAATAAAGGCAATGAAACGAGCAGACGAAAAAGCGAAGCGAGATAATGCAGAGTATACGACAAGCACCACGCGTTGCCCATCCGGTACACCCAATCACATACTCGTCTTAGATACTTAGAACGTAGCTACCTACTATGACAGGACTCCCACCACATGAGCTCACATATCTATTCACAACTACTCAAAGAATAACGACGGTGGTCCCGGGTTATAAACCAAACTAGGACGGTTTCGATAAACTCGTGGGTTCGGATTCTCCCCAAACTACGGGACACGATTTTAAGGTTCAATCCTTACATTGTCTCATCACCCCACCAGGGACTCCACAAAACCACTACCGTACCTAATGATTAGCCCCATTAAGTGTGGGTCACGGGGACGTAATGCAGAGCGAAGACCTCTTGGGGTCGCAGCAAACGATTGCGAGATCGAACACTGATGACTAGCGATCATAAATACGAGCTCAATAGGGGGCGACGACTCGGTCGACCAAACCAATTTGGACAAAAACAATGACGTCAATTAAACGACTCCAAACACGACCAAAATGCAATTAACAAAGAGGAAATTACAAAACAGGTACAGAACCGTACACATACAAATTATGTGAGTATAGCATTCAATGAAAGCAATAGGAAAGCAATTCATACGACATGCTCAATTTACCCAATTCAAGACATAAATCAATTCAACATACAGTAATATCAAAGAATAAATTTTCTCCAACAGTTTATGCGATTAATTATGCTCAATTACTTCTTAAAACATAACAGAACAATACCCAAAGGTAAAAGTAATCCAGAACAGAATTTAATAGAGAAAGCGGGATCCCTACCTGTTACGGAGATAAAATAATGACAAACTCGAAATCAGTTCTGACAGCTCACTTCCGGGGCGATAACTTTCTGCTGAAAACTCCGATTCACGATCCGTCTGCGTTCACTCGAAAGTTTTTCAATTATCTTCGAATCGGTATATTGTAGGTCGAAAACGGAGATCGATAACCCCCTCAAACGTCTCGCCAAAATTCTGGACAGAATGTTTGAATCGCCCAAAATATTATCTTTTCTTGTCCTTGTTGCGCCCGGATCCCGAGGTGAGCCTTTTTCTTCTTTTCTGCCGCTGCCCAGTAGAGAGGAGAGGAGCCGCCCTTTTCTCTCTTTCCTTTGTTGCAGCGCAGTACCCTAGGAAATCATGACGATGCCTTTCATTTTTATTCTTTTTCTTTTTCTTCTCTCATTTGCTTCTTGTTTATATTGCAGAGAGCAAGGTTTTGAAACCCGGACCGGGCATCGACCCAGAAAAGTTACTGGGTCACGGGTCACTGGTCGGACCGTCATCGACTCGTTCGTCAACCCGGTGACGTCATAAATATTAAAAAAAATATAATATATACTTATTAATAAAAAATAAAGGTAATGTAAAATTTTTCAAGTTAACATTCAAAGATGGGCTAGATTGTGAACTAGAATTGCAAGTTGAGAAGGGTTCATGAAATTGAAAACAAAACAAAAACAAGTATCAATTGAAGTATTCAACTATTCAAGTTAAAAAAAAAGGGTAGTGATTATTGGATCAAATTTGGATCAAGAAGGCATAATGCCACATTAAATTCTAACCATCATTTTTATTTTATACTCTTTGATCCTTGTTTGATCCAAAAAATTTGATCAAAGAATCATTATTGAAAAAAGAAAAAAGAAAAGGGAATGATAGTAGTACACGGCCCATTATACAGAAATGCTTCTGCCTTCTTTTATTGAGAAGGGCCAAAGGCCACAAAAGAAGTACACGGCCCATTATATAGAAAAACTTAAAAAAAAAAAAAAAAACATTTTGTGACCCGGCCAGTTTTCCCAAAACCGTTCCGGTTTCCGGGTCGGATGGTCCGACCGGCCGGGTCAACCGGATCAGTAAAATTAGAGCGGTTTTTGACGTGAACGGGTTTTGCACTTAACCGGACCGCTCAGAGGTCCGGTCGACGGTCCAACCGGTCCGGGTTTCAAAACCATGGCAGAGAGAAAAGAGAAGTAGTGTCTCTTTGTTTCTTCTTCAGTTATGTAGTCCCATGAGATGACCCATTGATGATTTCTTTAAAACGCACAAAACCCCTGTTCCCTTTTAATTTATTATGTTTTTATTAAATCCAAACCCAAATTATTTATTTAGGAAAATAACAATTAAATCCTCCAACTACGATACCTGAGCGAAACACTCCCTCAATAAAACGTACACAATACGAAACATATTACAAAATTAAATGGACACGTAAGCACGAAATCGCACGAAATAAATTACTCCTACACGGTTACTCGCGAAAAATTTAATTACACGTCAAATATCGCATAAGGAAAAATTTCGGGTTTTACAAGAAGGATATGGCCCGGAATATTATTCGGGTCAACAACTGCTGAACTTGCTCTTTGTTCAATTACTTTACCATTTTGATTGGAAAGTCCCTGTTGGTAATGAGCTAGAATCACTGGATATGACTGAGACTTTTGGTGCCACTGTTAATAGGAAAAATGACTTGTGTTTGGTTGCTTCTCCTGTTCTTTCCATTTGAGTAGCCAAGTGAACATTTTGATGTAATTTACCAATGGAACTATCACTATTTTGTACTAGCGTACATTTACTAATAGTGTTTTATATTACGCAGTATCATATGTTGTATAAGGTATACCGACTATACCTATTTACATTAATAGTACACTACAAACACTTTTATATTGGTATATGACTCTTGTACTATATATAACCATTGCAATTGTATAAAGTTAATATTTGTTTCATACAAAAGCTATGTTTTCTTTTTGTGAGGTCAATTTTAAAATAAGAGAGAAAAATATGCAGAATATCAGAATCCATTTGAAGATATATATATATTCTCAAAGATCATCAAGTTGATTACAATTCCTGTATACAAAGCATAAATGAGGTGGTCGAATATTAACTTTGTCGAATTTATTCAAGAAAAGCGCTATCGCCATAAATTTACAAAGAAACCAAGCAGCAATGGCTAAGAGAAAAATTCTTATTCCTAAAGTTGGCAATGTAGCACAGAGACCTGCAACCAATGCTACAAACATTGCTAGGAGTGCAACTCCAATTGCATTTCTAGAACGATTGAGTGTAATAATCTGATTGATTTGGGTCAAGGAACGTTGGAATGTGATGACATCAAGAAGTGCATTTAGAGAAGAAATCATAGCCAAAAAATTGCTGATAATAAACGCGATAAAAGCAGTTTTCTTAGCTAGAAATGGCCGGCCATTGTTGCTATTGTAGCCCCCTGGGACAGTAAAAGCAGCAGCGAAAGTTACTGTTATTATGAGCGTAGAAACAACCAAATAAACTCCCGCCAATCTTTCCAAATCTTCTGCTGCTTTGTTGTTTAGAGGATCTTTTGAGTGGTTGATTTCTGGATAAATTGCTTCTCGGAGTCCTGCAGTACCGCCAGCTTTCTCCAACTCACTCTTGATAAAAGACTGAAAATGAACATGAATAAGATAATTAAAGACTTGTAGATTTAAGGCAAAAAATACATCTTGGTTCTGGTGTTGAGAAGCTGTATTGGTGACAAAAATGCTGTGAACATTAGAACCGAACTGTAGTAGGGCTGATGAAAGGCAAGTACTCGACATCGAAGCGCAGGAAATAAAAACAGCAACTAACCATTCAAGTCTTCAATTGTATTTGAAATGGTCAATTTTAGTTAACTACTAGTATTAAATAGGAGGTTGGGGATAAGAGTAAAATTAAAATCCTAAAATTAAACAGTTGCTTTATTTAGAAAAAGACATATAACTTGTGGGACTAACCAAACGAAAAATAAAAACATTTAATGTGAGACATAAAGAATAACAAAAAACCGTACCTGTCTTGGGGTTGCCTCATCAATGCCTATAAGTAGGTCCAAGGGAGTAAATCCTTTGTCATTGAAGGCATTGATATCCACATTTGGGTGATTCATGAGAATATGTGATGCGAAATCTTGATGAGTTATATCAAGACTCGGCTTAATTAGCAGATCTTTCTCTATCTCGAATAGTTTATGAGGGAATACACTTAACACAATCCCGGAAAGGCTAAGTATCAATGGAGGTTGAAACACCACAACTAGATAAACCAACTAGTTGATACAGTAACTTAAAGAAATATGAACTTCAACCGGAAGTCATAAACAAGTATCAAAGGATTAACCTTAATCAAAATATCAATATATCAAGTCTAACTAAATAAGGTGGCCGAAATTCCCTTTAAGTAGAAGGTAATTCGGTTCCAACTCAAACTAGGAAAAGGGAAATAAGAGTCCTTGAAGAATTAGGACTCTTGAATAACAACTTGCTATCAAGTAACTACCTAAACAAGATAATAGGCACATGTTCCTATTATCTTGGTGGCTGAAATAAAAGTAACTACCAAAATAATGAAGAGTCCTAGTTGCATTAGGACTCTTAATAACAAACTAACTAACACATGGACAACATGTCCTTTATTATAGCAACTACTTGCTATACACGAAATTATAGTAAAGAAATATGCTGAAAATAATTAAAGTCTAGAATAGACTTTAATTGTACACAAAAAGACTAAAATGCCCTTTATAATTCGTCCCCATTCTGGACAGCTTATTTGGCCAACTTGCACGACAATATGGGATATCAAGAAGGCAGAATCTGATATTGTGATCTTCATGAAAGTTGTAGATCTGCCTCTTATCTTTAATATGCAAATGGAATCAGCTCCATTGGATAAGTATATCGAAAGATATGTTCATTCTTCCAAACAGTAGCAAAGCTGTCCATTCCTTGTACACTTGTGATACTAAGAGGTTGACTTGTACAACATTCCTAGATGTAATTTAGAGTCCTCTTTGTATCTGAATGCACGTTCCCTTGAGTTGGGAAGCCCCAAGGTTGGGACCGTATCATCCCCTCCTTCTTGAAAAGGATTCGTCCTCGAATCTTCCCAAAAATCAGCTTTGTAATCTGCAAAATGAAGAAAAGGGAGCAAGTTAGAAATATGGAAAGTAGAAAGTACATTGTACTTACCTATCAATGAGATTCTCTTGCGGCTGTCCCAAATGAATGGTGTCTTTTCCTCCTTACTTGCAATTAATGAGTCAGCAAGCTTGCTAAAATCACGAAACAAATGTGTATAAAAGCGTGCCAACTCATATGTTGAACGATCTTGAAGGATAATAGTTGTTCGTGACCATTCCCTTATTGCATTATCTTTTGCTAGAACAACTTGAATACCTTGAAAACTCACAATGTAACTAAGAAGGTTAATAGAATTAGTGTAAGAAACATAATTTCCAATCTTAGCATACAAAGTTTGTGCTTTTAAAATAGTAAAAACAGCCATAAGATGTTCAATAAGATTCTCTCGGTTTTTACTCGTAACAAGTACTTTATCAAAGTAAGGAATTGGATGTCTATACTTAAACATGAAGTTATTAACATTGAGACTATCCGTATATAATCTAAAAGTCCTTGCTTGCTTTGGTATGATTTTTCCCGGATTAACAAAAAGACTTAAAGACATACTTACCTTCTTTTGTTCAAGAATTAAATCACCTTGGGTTTGAATTTGCTGATTTGTACCCAAAGATGGTTTATATCCTTCATGATTTTGAAGACTAACAATTAATCTTCTCGGCAACTCCTTAGGGAAGTCTTCATGAAATTTCTTTTCGGGAGTAATGAATAAACACTCTTTTCTCTCTTTTTGCGAGCTTGCCTTTTCTTTCACTAAGCTCAAGGCTTTTGTATCCTTTTTTCCCTCGAATTGTACCTCATGGATAGGATCACTCGTTTCTTTTCTATCTCGCTCTTTTTTCACCTCTAAAACAGCCCTTTCAGCTTCTTCCTCACTTATCCACGATCCATCATCCAATTTTATCATTGTACTCTTGTTAGGGCAGTCCATAGCAAAGTGTCCTTTGCCCCCACATTTAGAACATTCCCGAACAAGTTTTGGAGTAGATTTTACCCTCGTATTGGCCGCATTTGATGGATTTTGAGACCTTGCTGCCCCAAACTGACCAGTGGCTGTCTTTGCACCATTTATGACCTCTTTACCCTTGCTTTGGCTTGGAAAAACAGTAGAAAAAAAATCTGGGGTGGATTCGGCTTCTCCCAAGTTTGGAAAGTTGCGGTTTTGCCCTTAAACTCTTTTCTTTATGTTGCCTTTCAACTGCATTCGAAAAAATAAACCATATCAATAAGATTATGAAGATTAGCACGTTGTACCTTTGGTCTGATGTTGTCATTTAGACCAGCCAAGAACCGATCTAAAGTTGTTTCTTTATCTTCTTGAATATTCAATCTAAACATCACCATCTCCATCTCTTTGTAGTATTCATCAACGGTCTTTGTTCCTTGCCTCATTCTTTGGAGTTGATTGTACAACTCATGATTAAAATTTTGAGGTACAAATTGTCGTGACATGACCGCTTTCATATCTTCCCATGAATCAATTGGTCGTTGTCCCGCTCTTCTCCGTTCATTGGTCTCATTATCCCACCACTTTGATGCATAGTCTCCAAACTCCATGGCTGCCAATTTAACCTTTTTCTCCTCCGAATAATAATGAACATAAAAAACATGGTTAACTTTTTGTGTCCAATCAAAAAATAAATGAGGATCATTCGTACCTAAAAAAGGAGGGATCTTGGTCTTGATAGAACCAAGATTATTATCATACCTTTGAGCTTGATGATTTGCTCTTGGCTCAAATCTATCATCATTAATGAAAGGTCTAGGATCATACCTTTGAGCTTGATGATTTGCTCTCTGCTCAAATCTATCATCATGACCAAAAGGTCTTGGATCATACCTTGTATCTTGTTGATTTTGCCTCGGTTCATAGGCAAAATTGTCCATCATTCTTGGAGTTGCTCTCGGCTGGTATTGATTATTATCAACTTTGTGCCGAAAATTGTCTCTCCAAGGTGGTTCAAAGGATTCTTGGGAATCTTGATCATCTTTCGCTGCCCCAAGAACCTCTAACCGATCATTCATCTCACCAATGGATTGCATCATTTTTTTCATTGTTTGATGCATTGATTCTCGGAAAAGCTTGTCTTCATTCATGGCACCTTTCTGCGAAGTACCTTTACTAAAAGACATTATCTTTGCAAGAAAAGAAACACACAAAAAAAAAAATCGTTAGTAGAAAAAGAAAGATATTGAATCTTGAATTTCTTGAAAATAGACTTTAAATTTTCGGATGAATAGTGCTGTGAACAGTAACCGAAAATTGTAAAATCTTGAAAAAGTGGTTTCTTGAAATCCTATCTTGCAAGAAAACAAACACAAAAATCGTTAGAAATAAAAGATATTAAAGATTGGATCTTTTCCCAAAATCTGGGAATAGTAATCTGTGAATAGTGTTCTGTGAATAGTAATCAGTGAATAGTAATCCGTGAATAGTAATCTGTGAATAGTAATCAGATTTTGTATTCTCTCAATATTGAATCTTTCTTTCGATTTTCCCACAAATACTTGTCAAGAACTTCCAACTTTGAATGTTTGAATGGTTATAATGATGGAAGGCTGAAAAATATATCAAAGAAACCAAATCTTGACTTTAACAAAAAGTCTAAGGAAAAAGTATAAGAGTTGTGTGTTGCCAAACAAGAAAAAGATGTGATCTTTACCTTTCTTGATTTTCTGTTTTCTTGAAATAGCTCGTTCTTGAAATCTTTTCTTACCTTTTTGCCCGAGACTTACCCTTATCTTGGCCACAAGATCAAAAGCTCTTGATTGATGACGGTTGTGCTAGATCGAAAAGTCTTGATAGTGGCTAATTCAAGATGAAGGGGGAACAAGTGCCAATTCCTTTATACAAAGGAAGTTTGCTTTTGGCCTTGAATCCTTGTCTATTTTGGGTTAACCCGGCTGCCAATTTCTTTACTTCCGGGTGGCTTTTATAATGGTAAGTACCCGAATTGTATGAATAACCCGGCTGCCAATTTCTTTACTTCCGGGTGGCTTTTTCGATGGGGTAAAATTTTTTTGTTATCTTTCGGCTATCTCAAGCAAACAAGAATTTTTTTTTTCAAGAAAGCAATAAAGGTACACCAAGATAGAGATCAACCTTTTGCTCTGATACCACTTGATGCGAAATCTTGATGAGTTATATCAAGACTCGGCTTAATTAGCAGATCTTTCTCTATCTCGAATAGTTTATGAGGGAATACACTTAACACAATCCCGGAAAGGCTAAGTATCAATGGAGGTTGAAACACCACAACTAGATAAACCAACTAGTTGATACAGTAACTTAAAGAAATATGAACTTCAACCGGAAGTCATAAACAAGTATCAAAGGATTAACCTTAATCAAAATATCAATATATCAAGTCTAACTAAATAAGGTGGCCGAAATTCCCTTTAAGTAGAAGGTAATTCGGTTCCAACTCAAACTAGGAAAAGGGAAATAAGAGTCCTTGAAGAATTAGGAGTCTTGAATAACAACTTGCTATCAAGTAACTACCTAAACAAGATAATAGGCACATGTTCCTATTATCTTGGTGAGCTGAAATAAAAGTAACTACCAAAATAATGAAGAGTCCTAGTTGCATTAGGACTCTTAATAACAAACTAACTAACACATGGACAACATGTCCTTTATTATAGCAACTACTTGCTATACACGAAATTATAGTAAAGAAATATGCTGAAAATAATTAAAGTCTAGAATAGACTTTAATTGTACACAAAAAGACTAAAATGCCCTTTATAATTCGTCCCCATTCTGGACAGCTTATTTGGCCAACTTGCACGACAATATGGGATATCAAGAAGGCAGAATCTGATATTGTGATCTTCATGAAAGTTGTAGATCTGCCTCTTATCTTTAATATGCAACTGGAATCAGCTCCATTGGATAAGTATATCGAAAGATATGTTCATTCTTCCAAACAGTAGCAAAGCTGTCCATTCCTTGTACACTTGTGATACTAAGAGGTTGACTTGTACAACATTCCTAGATGTAATTTAGAGTTCTCTTTGTATCTGAATGCACGTTCCCTTGAGTTGGGAAGCCCCAAGGTTGGGACCGTATCAATATGTCCTGCCAATAAGTTCTTAGTAAATGTATAAAGATGGAGAGGAGTGTTCCCATGCCTGTCCTTCTGATTAATGAGATTAGAAGCCCATTTCTTCTTTAAGATGAACTCCAAAACTTCTTCTTGTTCATTCTCTACAGCAACGTGAATTACATTCTTCGCATAACGAGTAATCTTCTCTCAACAATCAGGGCAGTGGTACAGAAGTTCTTCTATCACTCCTATATGTCCATGACTTACTGCTACATGTAGAGCTGTTTTCCGGCGCTCTTCTTTTTCAACTAGCAATGAAATCGAAGCCTCATAATAGGCCACGGTCCTATCTACTAGTAATAGTTTTTTTGCCAATTCTTGATGATTTAATTTTGCTGTAAAATGGAGAGGTGTCCATCCAAATTCATCTCTTTTCTTTGTAAGATGTGGTAGCTTTTCCAATATCAATTGCATGATTTCTGTTCAAGTGTATACTGTTAGGCTCTAATACCAGTTGTTAGAAAAATAAATCATCTTCCAATTCTAGCACGCAACCAAATATTAATAAGGAAAGCCATAAAGAACACAACCTCATAATATGAGTTCACATAATTAGTAATTTACATAATTAGTAATTTCTTAGTCAACCTTAAACTAAGGAGTGAATATGAGCCAAAACCCAACATATACAATTCACGTATTTACTTTTCTTTCGAGAATTTCACTATTTCTTTTAGTTTATAAATTTTTTTAATTAAAAAATGACACATAACAACTTATTAATTGGACATAAAACACGATAAAGAATGGGAGAGAAAATCCTTACCACACCCCACGACAATAAATCATCTATCGCCATTTGTATATATAATTGGAAGAAATTTTCACATTATGAATTTTAAGTGGTGGATACATGTATTTGAATATGTATGTGAACAGACGATTTCCACCCTACACATAGATTCTCTCTCTTTTCTTCTCCTTATTTGTTAGGAAAACATATTTTTCATAATATGGACCATGGTCGAATAAACTATGTGGTTCAGATTTATTCAGAGCAGCAATAATAATTATCTCTTTTAATGTGGATAATTTGAATTACATGGTACATTTGACCATTGTCCATATCAGAATTAACCAGAAAAACAACTTATGTGGGGACTAGAGTTGAAGATTTACCTGGGAAATTCCATATTGCTGCTGCGTGCAAAGCAGTTCTCCCATTAGGGCCATCGTAGGATGGTGAGGTGCAATTGAACAAGATGAGTTTTACAATATCACTATATCCCTTCTCAGCTGCAATATAAAGAGGACTTTCCCCAGCATTGTTCTTACCGTGTCGAAACTTAGGATCTTCTTCGACTATTAATAATCTGACAATTTCAAAGAAATTGTTTCTAACAGCTTCATGCAAGGCTAAGTTTCCATCCTCATCTCGAGTCCTTAGCAAATAATTAAAACATCTGCTTCTCGTTTGATGTTTTGAATAATTTACAAGTGCTCGGACGGCATTGAAATGACCATTTCTTGCAGCAATATGAAGTGCAGATTGACTTTGGGCATTCAATTTCAGTAACAAGTTGGGTTTTATTGCAAGGAGTTGTTCGATTATAAATGAAGAATCGTTAAATTGGGCTAATATGTGGAGAACCGTATTTTTTCGTGGGGTTTCTGCGGAGTTGAGTTGGCTCTGATATGTTTTGAGGGCATTCCAATTCCCGGATTCTGCAGCTATGTACATCTCCGGAAGCATTGTATGCTCTTGTGGCTTGTATCTTCTACAGTTCTAGAAGCACTTCCACACACACACACACACACACACACACACACACACACACACACACATATATATATATATATATATATATATATATATATATATATATATATATATATTCAAGAAAACTTGATATTAGTTATAAACTTTTCTAAGGCTTCAATTTGTGTGGATAAGAAATGTATTCTGTTAAATTTTATTGGTTAAGAACATTTTAAATCAAGTCATACTTGGTACTCCTTTTTATTATAAAAATATATCTTTTTACTAAAGTAGATAAAGATGGTATTATTGGTCCGTATGATGGTAAACCTATTACTTTAACTTTATAACAAAACCTTTTACAAATGCGTTATATGGTATTTATGATAATTTGAAAAATAAAAAAAATTAATTTTTTTTAAAAGTGAAATCAATGTTTTGACTATTGATGAAAAGATTCAAAATCCTAAATTATAGGATAAAATTAAAATTATTATAAATCAATTTGGTTTAGAGATTTGTAGTGATCATTATAATGCTTTTTGGGATAGGTAAAAACATATTGTTGATTTACCACATGAAAATGATTTTCGTGAGGATAATATTCCTACTAAGGCTAGACCTTGTGAAATGAATTCGAATATTTAGAATTATGTAAAAAAAGAAATTTATTCTTTACTTGAGACAAACCTTATTAGTCCTTCTCAATCTCCATGGTTATGTACTGCATTTTATGTTAATAAACATTCTGAACAAGAACGTGGTGTTTCTAGATTAGTTATTAATTATCAACCTTTAAATAAACTTTTAAAATGGATTAGGCATCCTATTCCGAATAAGAAAGATTTATTAGACATATTAGTTACCAAAAAATTACTTAAAATCCATGGCTCTGATACCAAAACGAAGCAGTATCTCCAACTACTTGAATATTGGACTGGGTATTAAGTATGAAAACATTAGTTGAGTGACCCCCAATTTCTCTCAAACGATACTTTTGCAAGGGTCTCCACAACTTCACATTTCTTTTTACATGATCGATAATCCGTCATAAGAATATTTTCCAGAAACCAACAACCATTACACAAACGCCCTTAACGCCTATTCATCGGCTCAGCGGGCTTAACAGTAGTTCGGTCTCAGATTTCATAGAAAGTAATCTCAGCCAGTTTATCATCAAAACCACTTTAGCCATACCAAACTCAAGATTTTTTAATCACCTAAATTCATAAAATAACTTTGCCATGCCTATATATATTCCCTCCATTCCATTCCTAAATATAAGACTTTCTGAACATGTAGCAAAAATTAAGAAAGCAAAAATGAAGGTACTTTGTTGGTCAAAATACCAATATTACTCTCTTAAATAAGACTTGTATACCTTTCATTTTATTTAAAAGAGTAATATTGATATTTTAATTATAAGAAATCTTAATTTTTTTTTATTTAAGTTTCGCTACATTTTCTGAAAGTCTTATATTTAGGAATGGAGGTAATATTAGATTAGAAAATTATACTATAGCTTCATAAGCAAATAATGAAGATACAACGATTTAAGGGATTCTCCAAGTGATTCGAACACTAACACTTGATTCAATAACTTTTTCAATAGGATGTCTAAGATGGGTTCAAAACCTTGATTCCGTTAAATCAACTCAATAAATTTGTCCATTGAATCCTCATAGTTGTTATATTGCTCTCTGTTTTAAATTAAATACCTATTTTTCTATTCATTTTAATTGAAATATTAACATTTAATTTGAAATACAAAGATTATTATATTCTAATACTCTCGACTAGGAATCACTGTTTGTAGATCCATTAATAAATTATCAAGAACATATTGTAGACAAGTTGTAGATTTTGGAAGGATTAAACCCATCGTTAAAACGTAAATTACACGATGTGTCTCAATTTGAAGTTACCTCTAATGAAAAATCTAAGAAAAATCTAAGGGGTAGGAGTGACGATCACTCCCAACATTTTTCAAAAGGCTAGATTTTTTAGGTAAATTGGTATAAATAGTCCCTAAACAATTTTCATCCAGAGCTAGAGTCCCGAAAGATTTTTTTTTTTTTTTTTTGTTTTTAAAACCCTCAAACAATTTATGTTTGGTGTGTAAGGTCCTTCCGTAAAAAAAAAAAAATGTTAGTCAACTATCAATTCAAATTTTTATTCGGGTCAACAAAATTACTTTAGGGGTATAATCGGTAGTCCATTTTACCCACCTTTCACCACCCCCCTTCTTCTCCCACATCCAAACTCCACCACTTGCACCACGTTGAACCAATTCCCCCACCGCCTATACCAACTCCTATACCACCACCTAAACCCCTACCAACACCCCATCCACCTCCACCTCCAACTCCTATGACTCTTCCCCTTCCTAAAATTGCTGAACAAAAATTGCTCATTTGTCCACAAAAGATATTGCAGAAATGCAGAAAATGCAAGAGAATAAAAATGTAGAAACCCAATTTCTTGAAATCAAAATTTGTAGAATAAAAATGTAGAATAAATCTCTTGGATTCCAAAGGCATTCTTCTGTGCTTTCAATGCTTTGCAATTAAAGTGTAGAAATTGAACCCATAAATTCATCAATTAAGATCAAATCGAATCAAGAAATCAATTTTTTTATGTTATTTATCCCGAGGGTAAGAAGATTGAGAATAATGAGGATTTGGAGAGGATTAACAATGCTTTAATGGATGCTATTGGTGGTGATTCTGATAAAGGTAGAGGCGGCGGCGGCAGGGGACCGGTGGTGACGAGTGGACGGGGAGTGGTTGTCAGAAAGTCAGGGTTGGGGAGGGGGTGGGATAGGAAGGGTTTGGAGTATGCAGAATTCCAAAAATACCCCTCCAATTTCCATGTTTGACTCACCTTTTTCTAACTGATTTCTGTTGACCCGTCAAAAATTTGACGAAAGGACCTTACACACCAAACATAAATTGTTTAAGGGTTTTAAAAACAAAAACAAATCTTTCGGGACTCTACCTCTGGATGAAAATTGTTTAGGGACTATTTATACCAATTTGCCGATTTTTTATAAAAAAATTTCATTTTCCAGGAAAGTTCTTGACAAATTTAGACAGATCTAATTTGAAGTCTACTGAGACGACTGGGACGACTTCCCAGTCTACTGAGAATTGACAGCTAGGCCTGACATTTCCATCGCTCCATGTCCAATTTGTCTTGCAGAAGCCACAGGTCTGGTTTTCTGAAAAGTACACAACGAAAATCAAGGAAATGAATGAGAAAAAACGACAACGATTTTCAATTTCTTTAAGTTGTGTATTTAGATAGAATTTCAAATCATCTCAACTTATTGACTGAAATAAAAATATTTATTTTAAAATTATTCGATTTTATTGTCGAAATTCTATCTACACATACAAAAGAAAATTGAGTTTCTGAACCTTAATCGAACTAACTTTTTAATTTCTTTGGTGTTGCTAAATTGCTAATAAATAAACTAGTCAAACTTCGTAGGACCGGCTATTAAGGAGTCCAAAGTGATCTACCGAATAGGGCCTCTGAAAATTGGGAACCTCAATTATTTGCTACATATATATACATATATGTTTATTTTCTTGGGGAAGGATAATAATTGTTCTATCACTTGCTCAGTATTTAAAACTTTTGAATACATTTTGAAAAAACAAATATTATGATATGATTGTAATGATTTTTATTTTGTGTTTTTGTTTTTACATGAAAGTCTCTTATTTTTTTCAATCTCTCTCTAAACTAGATCAAATAGATGAAGAAAAAATCATGATTATTCTTGTTTGCTTTGGTTTTTAGAAATACGAAAATCGTACTATATTTTGACACTTTTTTATAATTCATACTTTTAAAATAAAATTAAAGGTCTAATTTTAATAATTAGAATCAGGCATCAATATTATTAGAAAGGCTTCAATGTTGCAGATGAAGGGAATCAAGGAACTGATGAATGGAAAGGAAGAGTTGTTACAGATGTATGCAAAGGCAAGCTGAGAGGAAAGAATTTCTGAAAATTCCATCCTATTGCGCGCATATGTAATGAAGTTGCACATAAACTCGCTAGATGGACAAAAAATAATGGAAAAATTGGTATAGTTCCCCCATGTAAAATCCCCCAGGATATTTTTTGTGATCTGGGGACTGTTTCTTCCCCTTGTGCAGGTTCTGGAACTTGCATTCAGTGTAATGATTTCTCAATATATGATTAAGTCTGTTTGCATAAAAAAAAAATTAATATTGCAGAAGTCGTTAGTCAGTCGCCAAACTGGCGACTAGTGAGTATTCGGCCACCAGTCGGCTTACCTAGATTACAAGGGATTTTTTAAAATTTCTTTTTCCTATATATTATACTAGTCAAACTAAATTCCATAAAAAAATTAATAATCAAATACTAATCAAATCAAAGTACACAAAATCTATCCATAATAATTAAATTCAATACCATAATAAGTAATAATAAGTTCAAATACTAAAATAATCAAACGACGTAATTCTGGGCAGAAAATTTATTTTTTTAAAAAAATCGGCATAGTCATTTTGACCGAATATGATCGACTTTCTAAGTTTTCAGGACTTTATTAGGGTTTGGTTGAAGACGGAAGTCTCATTTCCGTCCTGAGTGCAGGACGGAAGACTTCCGTCTTGGACAAAAATGTTGTTTAATAAAAAAAAGACTACCATGATTAGCCCTTTCTGCTAAACCATGGTCAGTCTAATGCAATGCCCGAAATGACTATAAGCCAGATTGGGCCAAATTTGGTCACAGATCCGGCACCTAACCTGTAGCGGCCTTTTTAGTCAATGTAACGCATGTCAGCCAAATTTTGTCACATAGTATGAACGTAGCGGCCAATTAAGAGGTAGTTTGTCTATTTGTTGTATCCTTCACTCTAATCAAATATACAAACCCAAATTAAAACTTTAAACCCAACCCGACCCAATATTCTACCAGATTCAAAAATCAAACATATCACCACTCCCCACCTGCTCCGTCCACCCACAACCACCGCGGAACCTTCCCCGCTATAACTAATGCATACAGATTGTTCTTCAGTCAATGAGTATTGCTCAAGTGGTAAGAAGTAAGAATCGAGGACTTGAAGTCTCTCAATAAGTAGTTGAAAGTTTGAATCAGAGGGCGAATGTTGGATTCAAATTTAGAGGAGGTACGAAGTATATCTTGTTTTTTTCCTTTAAGTTATTGAAATGAAGTACTAAGTTATTACGCTAGCCTTCATTTACAACCCTGATCTTCTTAATTATGAATAAAAACTCGACCGCTAATGTATTA
The DNA here is from genome assembly GCA_026122235.1 of Vinca minor. Classification (NCBI taxonomy): domain Eukaryota; kingdom Viridiplantae; phylum Streptophyta; class Magnoliopsida; order Gentianales; family Apocynaceae; genus Vinca; species Vinca minor. The sequence continues at coordinate 1,438,102 of JAOCZM010000286.1, forward strand.
TCTATTAGACTATATAATTGATAATTGTGATTTAGGTGTAAAAATACCTTTTGAAAAAATAACAAATTTTAAATTTAACAATTTGTTGCCTCCAATCCTAGATAGCCCAACAAGAAAATTTAATGATTTATTACTATTTCTAATTATATATTTTCTGCTAAGGAAAAGCTTAAATCTTAAAGAGCATTACCACCAAAAATGTTTTTTTGATCACATTGGGTATCTCAATAACGTTAAAAAATGACGACATAATTTAAAGGAAAAAAAAAGTAAAAGGCTTGTTCTTGTTTTCTTCCTTCTGTTTCTCTCCATTTTCAACTGTTTCTTACCTGCTGCTACAATATATATATATATATATATATATATATATATAATGACGGATGCACACCTAACCAGTGGGGTCACGTGTCCCACTGGATTTGTTTTTTACTTCTAATTATATATGTGATACCAGTCATTTTTGTTTGTGTGAATTTATGTGTTTGATTGCTTTTATGTGTTATAACTTATTTATGGGTGCTTTGATGAGATTAGGAAGTAGAAGGACCTAACAACACGTTTGCTACGCTGAAATGAAATGGAATGAAATCTCTTTTCAAGCAGAAACTAAAAATAATTTTTATTAAAATTTCAACATAGTAATACAAATATTTTTACTTTTAAATTTAAAAATAGATTAAAAACTACTACTAAGAACAAGAAATATTTATAAAATTACCATCTATGAAATTATACCAAGTGAAATAGAATATTTATGACTAAATATGAATACGTTGCTATATAAAATGAATGAAATAATTAATTAAAATAGTGGTATAAATGTCAATTACTATTTATTGATGATTTCCAACTTCTCTTGGAAAGACCATTCCATAGGTTTTGGAGTGGAATGACCTTTCACACTTCATCCTGGAATCGTCATTCCTGAGGAATGAACTTTCCAACTTAAATTGGTCAAACCAAACACTGAAATGGAAATAGAAATTGGAATCGTCATTCCATTCCAACATACCAAACGTGCTCTAAGTGTTGGAACTTAGAAAGTTATTATGATGTTATGTTAGGAATTTGAAAGATTTTAGAGAAAGTTATTGCTAGAAAAACACTTATAGAAAGAAAGGAAAAGAAAAGAGAGAAATCTGAAAAATTGTGTTGTGATCTTAGAGCGTTAAGCATAGGGATCAAACGTATCCTGATCATCCTCAAATTTTTACCAAGGATAGAAGACTCATAGGACTTAATCTGAACATTGGAGATTTGATTTTAACGACTAGTTTCAAGGGAATTGCAATCGGAACATAGGTCTGAAATTCTGAGGAAAATGGTGTTTTGCAATCTTTTGGGAATTTTGATTAAGCAATTGAGGTAAGGTTCTTGCACTCTTATTTTTCTGTCCAAAAAGCATGAAATGATATTTTGTTACGTTATGGAATCGTGTTGCTTGACGACACAGCCATATAGCTCTTAATTAACTTACTCCCTTCATTCATTAATAAATCATTTAGAAAATATAATAAAAATTAAAGAAACAACAAAATAATATGTTTTTTTTATTAATAAAAACATTAATATTACTCTCTTAAATAAATTTAGTGGCATACAAATCATATTTTTTGCTTTCTTACTTTCCGCTACATATTCTAAACGACTTATATTATGGAATGGGGTACTCCTAAACTTAGCAATCAAATAATTGGAGAAAGAATACATTAAAATAAAAGATTGATGGAATCAAAACTCAACCAAAAAAGCATCTACAATCAAGAAAAAATCCAAAATATAAACCATAACTTACCATATAAAGTAACCTCTTTAAGGCATCTGATTATAAACAAGAAAGCTTGCAACTAGAAAGGAATGTCCTGAACTTTCTTTTCTTCAACTCTTAGATAATGGAGCTGACTTTCCAATCTTCTCTTTTAACTTTCCTCATCCTTTTGCTGTTCTTGAAGTTATTCAAGAATTATAAAGGATCAAACCGCGACCGGGCAACTCCAAAATTGCCTCCAGGGCCATGGAAATTGCCATTAATTGGAAGCATACACCATTTGGCTACTGGTTCATTACCACATAGATCTCTCCGAGACTTGGCCCTAAAACACGGTCCAATCATGCATTTGCAGCTTGGTGAAATATCTGCAGTTGTAATATCAAATGCTCAAATGGCCAAAGAAGTACTAAAAACTCATGATATCGCCTTTGCAACTCGGCCTAAACTCTTAGCAGCGGAGATCATTACATACAACTATAAAGACGTAGGGTGGGCTCCCTATGGCGAGTACTGGAAACAAATGCGTAAAATTTGTGTCTTAGAAGTTCTCAGTGCCAAAAAAATTCGCGCGTTTTGCTCTATAAGGGAGGAGGAGGTTTGGAGCATGATTGGATCGATTCATACGTCCTCTGCTTCTTCGCCAATCAATCTTAGTCAAAAAGTATTTGCATTAACAAATTCTGTTTCTTGTAGAGCAGCATTTGGAAACAGATGCAAAGATCAAGATCTGTTGGTGAAGCTAATTAATGAGACAGTAGCAATTGCAAGTGGTTTTAATATATCTGATATGTTTCCTTCCAAGAAATTCCTTCATTTCCTTAGTGGATCATTACCAAAAATAATGAAATTGCACCGTCAATTCGACAAGATACTTGAAAATATGGTCCAGGAGCACAGGGAGAAGCTGTTGAATACTGAAGAACAAGAAGAAGATGATCTTGTTGATTCTCTTTTGAAGATAAAGGAAAATGGAGGCCTTGATTTTCCCATTACAAATGAAAGCATTAAAGCTATTATTGTGGTTAGTAACTAAGGTGAAACGGGACCTATGGTCCCGGCCTCATCATCCCTCTCACATTCGCCAGTAATTCTCGCCAGGGCTCTACTTGCGGAAGTAGGGCCGCTGAGGAGAATGTGAGAGGGATGAGGACCTTGGGCTCGTCCCACTTTCCAATTTTCCCTAATTTTTGAACAATTATTTACATATTCTGACTGTGATGGATGATTATTTATCCTTCTTCATATAAATCAGGACATGTTCACTGCTGGAACTGAAACTACAGCAGTACTAGTATTGTGGGCAATGTCCGAAATGATAAGAAATCCACGAGTCCTAAAAGATGCGCAGGCGGAAGTGAGGTGGATCTTGAGAGGCAAGAGTAAAGTGTACGAGAAAGATTTGCAGGCAAGGACAGACCGCCCTTCCAAACTCTTTAGAACTCTGTTTTCTTTTCTCTTACAACATCTTTAAGCAAGAAATTCGCATTTAAATGAATTATTTATGGTCGATACTATTACTCATTTTGAAACTCACAAAGTCGTTTTTTTTAATATCTAATAAATTCTAGTACCTAGATAAAACTTTTTAATCTTTCTTTTGCCCTTTTAAGTAATTGGCATAGACCTCATGTCTCTAATAACACAAGGACTTTCAGTCCTATGCTCTACCAGGTGAGCTATCCCGACTTCAGAAAAGTTAAAGTTTCCAAAAAGATCATTAAAAAAACAATTTACCTTTTGCTTCTTTCCCCGAGAATTATGTATTTTTTCCACATATCTATAGAACTTGAAGTTTCTAATTATGTCTACATTTGCAGGGGTTGAATTACATAAAGATGGTAATCAAAGAAACGCTAAGGCTACATCCACCGGTTGCAATGTTGGTTCCTCGCGAATGCAGGGAGGAACGCGAGATCAACGGCTACAAAATACCTGTCAAAACCAAAATAATTATCAATGCTTGGGCAATTCACAGAGATCCAGAACATTGGGGCGATGCAGAAGTTTTTAAACCTGAGAGATTTGCGAAGAGTAGCATTGAAACTATTGGACCAAACTTCGAGTATATTCCTTTTGGGGGCGGAAGAAGGATATGCCCCGGAATATTATTCGGGTCAGCAACTGCTGAACTTGCTCTTGTTCAATTACTTTACCATTTTGATTGGAAAGTCCATGCTGGTATGGAGCCAGAATCACTGGATATGACTGAGGCTTTTGGTGCAACTGTTAATAGGAAAAATGACGTGTGTTTGGTTGCTTCTCCTGTTTTTTCTACCATTTGAGTAGCCAAGTGAACATTTGGATGTAATTTACCATTGGAACTTTCACTATTTTGTACTTGTGTGTAACAAGCTGATTGATTTGGGTCGAGGAACGTTGGAATGTGATGACATCAAGAAGTGCATTTAGAGATGAAATCATAGCAAAAAAATTGCTGATAATAAACGCGATAAAAGCAGTTTTCTTAGCTAGAAATGGCCGGCCATTGTTGCTATTGTAGCCCCCTGGGACAGTAAAAGCAGCAGCGAAAGTTACTGTTATTATGAGCGTAGAAACAACCAAATAAACTCCCGCCAATCTTTCCAAATCTTGTGCTGCTTTGTTGTTTTGAGGATCTTTTGAGTGGTTGATTTCTTGATAAATTGCTTTTCTGAGTCCTGCAGTACCACCAGCTTTCTCCAACTCACTCTTGATCAAATACGTAAAATGAACATGTATAAGATACTTAAAGAATTTTGTAGAATTAAGGCAAAAAATACATCTTGGTTCTGGTGTTGAGAAGCTGTCTCGGTGACAAAAATGCTGTGAGCATCAGAACCGAACTGTAGTAGGGCTGATGAAAGGCAAGTACTCGACAACGTAGCGCAGGAAATAAAATCAGCAACTAACCATTCAAGTCTTCAATTGTATTTAAAATGGTCAATTTTAGTTAACTAATAGTATTAAATAGGAGGTTGGGGGTAAAAGTAAACTTAAAATCCTAAAATTAAAGAGTTGCTTTATTTAGAAGGGTTGTTAGGTACAATGGAGTTTTTAGGGTATAATAGGGTTTTTTTTAGGGTATATTATAATAGAGTTTTTAAGGTATACTATAAGATACATGTAGAGATGCCCACGGTCCAATTTTTTCGATTCCATATGGTTCTTGTTCTGTATGGTTTTACTTTTATACGATTATATACAGTTCTATTTCTATACGGTTTCAGACACGGTTCTAATTTGATTTCGGGTAAAAACCGTAAATAGGCCAAATTGGTTTCGATAAATTGCAAAAACAATATTACTAACCGGAAGAAAATCAGTTTTGTTTAATAAAATTGTAATTTACTTATTATTGGTAGATTGTTTAACTTGGAAAAAAATTAGAAAAAAAAATTATTATTTTTTAACTATTTAAATTTCCTCAAATAAAACAATTTTTTTTTTTTAAATAATGATCTTATCTCATTGATTCTTTCCTCTCTCCTCTCCTCTCCCCCCTCTCTGCAACTTTTTTTTCTCTCTCTCTCTCTATTTTTTCTCCCTACAGGCCTCTCTTTTTCCTTTTCTACTGGTCGGATACGAATTATTAGCCACTTTGATCATCAACATTTTTTCGCCTAGCCACTTTGGTCAAAATTCAAGTTTTTTAACTTATTTCATCATTAAACATTTTTCGGCCTGCCATTTTGGTCATAAATGATTTTTTTAACTTTTTTCATCACTAAAGTTTTTTCTATCTGCCATTTTGGTCACTAAAGTTTTTTCATTCTCACATTTTTGCTCACTAAAGTATTTATTCATCGCCATTTAGGTCACTAAAAATTTTGACCAAAATGGCGGGATCGAAAAACTTTAGTGACCAAAATGGCGTAATGAAAAAACTTTAGTGATGAAAAAAGTTAAAAAAAATAGTTTTGACAAAAATGGCAGGCCGAAAAATGTTTAATGATGAAATAAGTTAAAAAACTTGAATTTTGACCAAAGTGGCTAGACGAAAAAACGTTCATGATCAAAGTGGCTAATTATTCGGTCGGATACGGTCATTGGCTCCGGCCAATGATCGGATCTTAGCCAGTTAACTTTATTTACTGTTTTTATTTGGGTATTACACCTTTATTTTGTACCACAAATCATATGAGACTTTTTTCAAAGCGTTTTTTTCAAGATTCAAGGCACGGGGTTAGATCTGTCTCAGATCTAGACTTATTTGCTCTGTTCCTAGGAGAAATCTTTCAACCAGGATATGATCTGGGCCCTTTATCAACTTTCTACATCTTCCCAAGGCAATTTGTAGAACGGTTGATACGCGCATGGTTCTATAAATTGTCGATCCATAAGGAAGATGTTGAAATTGATCTTCTCCTGCCTCTGTGGTTTAAGGATTGCGATGGAGATGCTGCGAAGAAGAAGATTATGTATTTGTTTATCTTACTAGTTTTTATATTAGTATCTCCTAACCGCCCAAGTTTTCTTGAGTGTGGCTTTTGTCTGTTATCATGATTTTTTAAATCATTGTATAACTTTTATTTTTAGATTTTCCTTTGATTGTGTCTCGGTTATTTTGTGATTAATGGAAAATTTTCTTATTCAGAAAAAAAAAAAATGATCTGATCTCATCTGATTATTTTTATGTAACCCATACGGGCAAGCCCAAGCAAAAAAACCAATGATATCAACCAATTTCACCCAATAAAACCAGTGAATTGGGATGTGATCATATCGGCCCAAAACCATATAATTGCTACTGGGCTTCAATTCTCAAGGCAAAACCCATCTGACCCAAAATCAGTAATCAAATCCAAACCATCCATTTAAAACAATCCAATGATCTAACCCATCAATTTACAATAGATGAACTGATTGAACCAGCGGGTACAAAGTGAATTTAGGGGTTAAGGTAATGACATACATCATATCATGTATAATAATATTATTAGTTTATTAAGAAGGATACTAGAATATGCCGAAATTGATTTTCCTTATCATCTCACATAGCAATTCGCTTTTCACATAATTCAAAACAACACAGAATCAGGCTCAAAAAGTTGATTATCGATTGTTGCTAACGATTAGTATATCAATACAGTCAATAATTTAAAAATATATACTACTCCCTCCATTCCTAAATATAAGACTCTTTTAGACAATTTGAGAAAATTAAGGAAATTGTCATTTTCACCTAAACTTCCAATATTACCCCACCTTCCCTCTCTCTCACTAATACATCATAAAGAAAAAAAAGGAAAATGTTGAGGATATAATTGAAATAAATTGTTGACAACTAATAAAAGAACCTTAAACGACAATTAATTTGGATACCTAAATATCTCCTAAACGACAATTAATAGGGAATGGAGAGAGTATTAATATACACAGATGTTAATACACATTATAATATGTATGTGCTCCATAAAATAAAGTACATCAAATAGGATAAAGTCATACAAGCGTGCACCATTCTTATACCACTTGAACCATTATTGTATCATGCATATTATATAACTATATGATATGAGTATTGGATATGAAGATACACTATATGGTGTTTCAACTTGATTAGAGTTGGATATATATATTTGTTGTGGGCAATTAATCGTCTATACCTATATATTTACTTATTCCTTTATAAAATTATTATCAATTTACTATGTGTATATATAATTAAAAAAAAATGTTCACATGACAAATTTTGAGTAGTTGGACACATGAATATTAACATACACGAGTACAAATGATTTTCACATATTTTTGTGGCCCCATGCCATCAATCGCAGCCCTAATCTAAATATGCTATTTTCTGTATAACTTTGCATTGTGGGATGGGTTAATAAAATCTTCAATCTTAAGGAACCATGTCTCCTCGTCGTGATGGAAAAATGTGTAAACCGATTGTAATGCATTTTGGTCCATTCCACTTTCGCATAAATCTAGTCTCTCCTTGCTAGTATATATGAAGTCTACTTTTATAAGTGATGTCTAAAATTAAATTTATGTTAGATGAGAGTAATGCATTTTAACCAGTCTAACCCAATTACCACATCATGGTAGGAACGAAGTCGTAACTTTTATTTTGAAAGTAAAAAGCTGCAATAGTAAGTCAGAATTACATATAAAAACTGCAAAAAAAATATTGGGGGCGAACTTAGTTAAATATTCCGAACTTACTATAAAATTTACTATATTTAGTAGAATTTTTAAAATTTTCGCACCCGCCCCTCTCTTCGTCACTGCATCACGGTAACGAAGCATCTTCTGAAGGTTCGATCTTTTCCCTTTGTCGGACAAATCGAAGAAATAAGAAAATGTTGATCATGTAATTATTGATTTAATGGTAATTCTAAGGTTTCCCCCTTTTTTCCTTTATTTTTCCAATACGTACCTAGAACACATGTTAATGTGGATAAATTTGTGTAAATATGAAAATAAATTATTTAACTCCATATTGAAAGGATCTAGGTTGTGCAATATTCATCAATCAATTAAAAATTTATTTCTTTTAAACAATTCCTTAGAGCGTATTGTGATACTCCATATGATCAGATGTGATAAGTATGAAATATTTGAATAGTAAATAATTAAGTCTCATAGTCACCTCGAATATCCGTTTTGACATATCAATGACGGTTGCCAATTAGTTAGTCATGAGTCATGCTTCTTCCTGCGCGCACGAAGCGTGACATTATGGTACCAGAGCAAGGTTATCACCCGGACGTGTAGGAACTAAGTGTTACATAATGCGCGGTGAAGCAACATCTAGAATCTCGCACACCTGATTTTTCCTTGGGCTAAGTATGTATGGGCGTCTAGCAATGACACTAGGGCCTTAAGCGGGTTAAATGTGTCACACTGTGCACGGTGATAGCCAATCTAGAATCTCGCACCCCTCGTCTAGTACTGAGTTAAGTATGTTTGGGGCACCTAGCGAGGACGCTATGACCTTAACATGGCTAAATGTGAGCCCCCATCTCATATTGGATACGTATGAAAAGATTGACAGGTATATAAGATGAGTTTAAGTATGCATGGTCGCCTCGAAATATGTATTTGGTTATAACGAGTGCAATTACCAAGTAAGTGGTCGGAAGGCGCAAGGTCGTTAAAAACGCGATTCAACGTAGACTCAGGAGAGGGGTGTAGAATCGTAAACTCGTGAATTGTAAAATCGTACCAAAAAGTTAAAATATATATTTTATATATAAATAACAATAATTAACCTATAAATCATATCATATGGTTCAACACTATGCGAAAAATCCATAAACATAGTTTCACAAGTTTTTTCAAAAGACAATAACGCAACAAAGTTCACAATAAAAAAACTTACAAGTTTTTCAAAATATAAAAACGCGGCAAAACATAGTTCTTTACTTATAAATCTTTCAAAAGATCAAAATAAAATAAAGCACATAATAAGACTATGATCTAATCGAGCATGTCATTCAAAGACTTGAATTTCAAACCACCATCACTATCATCATCCACCATATCATTTCCACCTTCATCATTATCATCATGAGGAAGCTCTAATCGGCAAAGGAGCGTTGATAGCACTAGTAATAGCATCACCTTCAAAATTCAATATTGTCTTGTTCTCCCAAATCCTACTCAGAATTCTCATCAACAATCCAATCATAATCTGAAGAAAGATCATCAAGGTTATATTCATTCAACTTTCGAGATCGCTTCTTCTTAAACATTCTATATCTAAGAAACCAAATTGTGGCAGTTTTCTTAGTTGCTAAAGGTTATGCAAGTTGTTTCAACCAAAAGTTTATATTGTTTGTTCTAGTCTAAAAATTAGAAAATCATTAATAGGAGCACAACATGAGAATGCCCTTCCTTATCCTACTGCAGACCACCAAGCAATTAATTCTATTAATCAAACACCAAAAGTTCACACAAGTAAAAATCAAAGAAAAAGAAATATGCATGTGAGTATACATGTTAATTCAGCAAAGTAGGACAAAGAGAGTTTAATTTTTTTAATGGAAGCAAAATAGAGGAGATTAAAAGACAACATTTGAAATTGTTACATTTAACGAATTACCTTCAGATTGTAAGATGAAAACACTTGAATTAGATTAAGGACTTGAATGAGTTTAAAATTTGTTGTCGAAATCTATGAAGAAGATGAAATGCATCGTTAGGTTTTGCTAAAATGGGTCAAAATTTTAATTTTAATTAGGTTTTTCTAGGAGACCCGACCCAAGATAACAATAAATCACCCTAAATAACAATAACTTGACCCGCCATACAAATTTGTAGAATTGGTAGAAACGTACGTTTTTACGATCTGATTCTACGTTTCCACTCAGTTTCTACCAGATTTCGATTTTACTTCCGATTCAACACATTTTACTTCTGTAGAATCGTAGAATCGTGCGATTATACGAGTTAACTCGCGATTTTAACAACATTGGGAAGGCGTGACAATTGTATATTGCTAATTTGATAGTAAGATTTGAGATTTGCTAGATTTTGAAGTAAATATTTAAGGCAAATATAGATTTTAATTGATTGATGGTGAATGTGAAATCAACTTCTAATCTAGAACCAAATCTTACAATAAGATTTTAGTCATAGTTTTTTTACTTTTGGGAAATCAGCCTATTTAGTTCCTCAGAAATTTTATTTCGCTTGTATAGTCCTCAATGCAGAAATTTTCGTTTCGCCTGTAAAGTCCCCAATGTTTAATTTCAGCTTGTAAAGTCCCTTACCTATTTATGGGATGCATATAGAGGTTTCACCACCTCTTATGCTGCAAACTTAAGGCAAATGGGTTCCTCCAAATTAGGGCAATAGAATTTGGGGTTTTCTTTTTATAACTATTTTATACTGATTTTTTGTATTTTGTAAATTTTATAGATTGAAACTGACAATTATTCCCCCGCTCATTAAGCACGTGGATGACATGAATTTGGGGCTGCCCTGATTCCGCCGCAGAAGAGGTGGTGGAACCTCTATATGCACCCCGTAAATAGATAAGGGATTTTAAAGGTTAAAATTAAATATTGGGGACTATACGGGGTAAACAAAAATTCCTGGGGTAATTAAATAGGCTGAAATTAAACATTATGGACTATACAGGCTAAAAAAATTTACTGAGGAACTAAATAGGCTAATTTCCCTATTTTTTAAGGGAAAATATGAGAATTAACCCTTCCAAATTAATGGAGCTATTTGTCAGAGTAGTTACTCTCATAGCATACTGAGTTAGCTTATGAACCGACATGTTACATTTCTTAAAAATATAAGCTATGTTAACACAAAAGTGACCAAAAGTAGCCTTCAGGGTGTGCATGATGTGTCCTAAAGGCAATAGATCATCTACAATACCGTTGGAGAATTGAGTTTCTTTAAAAGAATTCATCTGTATTTAAAGTGTCGTGAGGATATTTTTTAGCCAATATATTTATATGTTACACCACTCGATTTTGAATGTTATTGAGATTATCACGAAATGGGTTACGCAAGCTTCGCGGTGATATATAACATGTGAGAAAACCAATTCTTGGTGTGAATAATAAATTGGTATAAAGTGGGGTGATTAAAATATGGTTCATATGGGTTTAAAATGTATTGCCTATATTATGCCCCATGTGAGAACCTCGTGCTTACCAACTCCCAAATATGCTTATCCTTCTAAATCTCCAATTTCCTTACTATATAGGATATCCATGAGTTTTAATACATTGATAAACTAAAAGTCTTGATTGTCTTCAGTGACCATGTCAACTGTGTAACTATAAGACCTTTCACTTGTAGAGTTATAACTATCATTGATTTTCTGAAAACTGGCTCTTGATATTGATCTTTCCCTTACTCTTGTTAGCTGTTCAAGTTCTACTGCAACTTCTTTCATCTGTGGCCTCTTTCGAGCACTAAGTTTTAGACATCTTTTCGAAAGATTAGCGACTGCCACAATCTCCTCTTTTTGGCCTTCGTTTGAAACAATGTTGTCCACAACTTCAAAAAGTTTGTTCTCTTTGATCGATGCTTGAAATTGAATTGCTAAACCTTCACTGGATATAGATGAAGAAATAGCCTTTTGACCTGTCAACAATTCAGCAAGAACTACACCAAATGCATAAACATCGCTTTTATCATTTAGTTGTCCTGAACGAAAGTATTCTGGATCAAGATAACCAAATGTGCCCCCAATAAGTGTAGTCACGTGAGTTTTATCAATGGATACTAATCTTGAAAGTCCAAAATCGGATACAATCGCCCTGTAATTCTCATCTAATAATATGTTGCTCGACTTTATATCTCTGTGAAAGATGGCCATGGAAGCATATGAGTGTAAATAAGCAAGTGCTCCCGCGATTTCTGCAGCGATTCTAAGACGATTCTCCCAAGTGATGGGGCAGCCATTAGGATCATCGTGAAGGTGGTTTGATAAAGTTCCATTCGGAACATATTCGTAGACAAGTAAAGGAACTTCAGTTTCCAAACAACAACCTAATAATTTTACGATATGTCTATGGTTGATTTGTGATAGAATAAAAACTTCATTGATAAATTGAGAGATTTGGTTCTCATCAATTTTATTAGATTTCTTGACAGCAACAATACTTCCATTTGATAACATTCCCTTATAGACAGTGCCTAGCCCTCCTTTGCCTAGAACACGACTTTCATTGAAATTGTTCGTTGCCTTCTCCAGTTCTTCTGAGATGAAAATCTTTGTTTCGGAGACATTTCCTATTGAATATATTTGTTTTTCAAGTAGTAATCCTCCATTCTTTTTGAATAGCTTCTTCTTGACTTTATTTTGCTCTATTTTCTTCATTTTTTTGTATAGCCAGAGTCCGAAGGCTACTAGCATCAGCAGACCAATTGTAAGTCCAATACCTGTCATTCCAAAGACACTTTTAGGACAATGACAATGCTTTTTTTACGCATTTTTTAGCTTCTTACACTCACTTAATCTCCTTTTATACGTAAAAAAAACCCGTAATTTTTCCATTTAGAAAATCAAGGGGATGAGAAATCACTACATAATGAAAAAAAGAAGATTAATGAAATACCTAAGGAAATGAACATGATCTTCGTTTTTCTCCCTCTATTTGGTAAACATACAGGTCGAATAGATCTGGGATCAGCCATATCACTGTGGTAACCATGTGGACAGGTGCAATAGTAGCTTCCAGGAGTATTGACACATATAGTTCCATTTGGGCACCCACGATTTTTGGGACTCTTACACTCATCAATATCTTAATTTCAAACAACAAAGAAAAATAAATGAATCAATCTTCCTCTTTTTTCCGGTTTTAATTTCTTAAAATTCTATATACAAAAAATAATCAGTAATTTCTACAATAGAGGTAAGGGTTGTCCAATTATAGAGGATTTGATTACCTTGGCATCCATTATAGAGGTAAGGGTTACCTCCATAACCTGGTGAGCAAGAGCACAAGTATCCTACGCCTCGATATGAATTGCGACACTTACTGTTACGGCTACATATGTAATCGTGACTATTAACAGCTTCGTGGCAGCTTTTATTTCCAATTGACCAATCAAGAACTACTGGAGCAGTAAAATGAACTTCACACTTGGTAAGGTTAAAGTTGGCATAGTCAGAAAAATCCTTGTCAACAACAGCCGAGATTGTACATGGACGATTAGCCCATGATCTTGATTCGGTGTTCATAGTTTGTACCCTAAATGTGAAATCTGTCATTTCTTTGGGAATATTAGCCTCGCAGCAACCATTAATACCCGAGCACGACGAAGAATTAATTCTCGAAGGAATATTCGAATGATTATATTTATTACAGAGAGATGAACAAGATGTCACAACTTCTCCAGTAATATCATCAGTCAAGTATGCAGAAATGTCGCATCCGAAAGCTATCAACTTGTTTTTAGTACCCGAAAAGCTATAGGAGCCCCTTGCTATACCATGAGCTGGAGAAGAAGTTTTTGTTTGCCCTGATGTTTCATTGTAGGGGTCAGGAAAAGGATGACTCATCAATCCTAAATGGTCTTCTTCAATCTTGTAGACCTCAAAACCCCCAAACATAGTTGCTACATGTGATGTTGCATTACAAAAGACTTTGAATTGTTCATTTAAATAACAATTTTTTCCTATGCCAAATGGATAAGAAATCGACAAATTACCGCATTTCTGATGAGGGCAACCCCTATTCTTTGGTAAATTAGAGGGTGCAATTTCATGTAATAAGGAAAGTATGGAGGTTATGAGTATTATTATGTCAAGTGTGCTCATGTGGGATCAACTGCACATGTTTATATGCAAAATTATGAGTCTGGTTTTCTTGATAAATAATTGAAGCTTGGAGGATATTGTGCATATGACAATTTTGAAATGACAAAAGGAAAAAGAAGAAGAAGAGATAATTATCCATAAATTTGCAAGAAGTCAATTTGGGTGTTTAAACTTTTGATTTAATTTGATCAAACTAATTTATAAATTATAAGTTATTACCATAAATGTCATGAATTGGTCAAATCAGTGAATTGTTGTTGATTATTATTCTTTTAAATGAAATTATAATTTTAGTTAATATATTGTGTGGTATTAAATTATTAAAATTTAGATATTAATTATTTTTTTCATATTTACGATTAAAAAAATAATACTCCCTCCATTCCAAAATAAGGTTAACATTTGGACTTTTCACATAGATTAAGAAGTTCCTAAAAACAATAAGAATTAAAGTCAAAAGACTAATATATTCTCATTAATTACTTCTTGAAAATTGGAAGAGTGGTTATAAGAAGAGTAAGTAGAGGGGTAAAAATGGTAAAAGTTCATTTAATGTTTATTGATATTGCAAATGTTAACCTTATTTTGGGAAAATTTTGAATTTGAAATGTTAACCTTATTTAGGGATGGAGGTAGTAAACGATTCGATAGCAATGCACTCATTGATCTGACCATTAACTTTTTCGGTTATAAATAGGTTTCAAAACATTGAAAATGTAACCGTCTTGCACTTAATATACCTCAAGATGAAAAGGAAAGGCAACTACTTACTATGGCAGTTGTATTTACAAGTTCTGAAAAGAAAGGAAAAAAATAATATTCCTAATACCAGTTGTATTTACAGATTTCATAGCATGCTCAGCAGCATCAAAAACATCTGATTTTCTATTATATAATACCCCTGAATCTCAATGTATACAAGCAAGATTTTGAAACCTTGAGATAGATAGAGGCTTACTAAACAAGGACGAAGCCAGGAATTTAGTGTGGGTGTGAAACTGCAACAGTATGTCGAACTACATATAAAAAAAGAAAAAAAGAAAAAAAAAATCTTGGGGGCAAAATTAATAAAATATTCATAACTACATATAAAATTTACTATACCTAATAGTATTTTTAAAAATTTTGGGGGGCGACTGCCTCTCCCCACCCCTATCTTTGTCCCTGTTAGTAAAGATTTCAGCCAAATGCTTATGTAGATTGATAGGTAAAGGTTTCAACACATTAGGTTGAAGGCTTTACCTAATTATGTGACAGTCAATCTCTAAATATTTCTTGCGCTTATGAAAAAAATGGGTTTTCAACATTAGAACTATCACAAAAAAATGGGACAGTATGAGACTGTTTGATGCCTAAGTCCTCAAATCTAAACATTATAAAGAAAGGAAAATCGAAAGAAAAAAAAAAAAGAAAGAGAAGTTGTTTTGGTAAGTTCCATTTTTGAGATAAATGTTTGCCCATTTTTCGTTTTAAATATTTAAATGGGTTGTTTTAGTGATGTAATTAAGGTATTAAGTGTAAAATTCAATCTTTACTCTTATTTTAAGGAGACAATTACAAAATTAAGTCTAATATATATTATCAGTTCAACCTCTATAAATTAAGACTAGTTATATTGTCAAAGCATATTTTCTTGTACCAAGACAATTTGTCTTCAAATGACCAAGATACCCTTTTGATCAATATTAACCTCTCAGAATTAATTTCTCTATCTAATATTTTCTTCCATATTGTATCCATAATTTATATACAATCAATTTCTAAATTTCTCTCTCATATCCCAACTATCAACCACGATCTCTCCAATATTTTCTTGCATAATCTATTCATACTCAATTTTTAATTCTCTCTTTTATAGTGCTAGAATTTCACAAGAAAAAAAAAATGATATAAACAAAAAGAAATTCATGATCTAAGGTTTTCATCATTACAACTAATAAGAAAGAAAAAATTGTAAAATAATAGTGCATAAGCAA
Organism: Vinca minor; assembly: GCA_026122235.1. Lineage (NCBI taxonomy): Eukaryota > Viridiplantae > Streptophyta > Magnoliopsida > Gentianales > Apocynaceae > Vinca > Vinca minor. The sequence continues at coordinate 1,454,069 of JAOCZM010000286.1, forward strand.
TACAACTTTGATTATATTTTCTACTTACTTCATCTGTAAAAAGAATTTATTGTGTATTTTGTTTTTCTTGTGAATTACTACTATTATAAGAGAGAACATTAGAGATTGAGTGGAATAGATTAGGGAAAAATAAAATGGAGAGGTCGTGGGTTTATTTTTGGATAAGATATAAAATTAAAGATTAAGTGTGAATATATTAGAAAATAAAATATTAAAAAGATAAATTAATTGAGAGAGATTAATGTTAACAAGAGGGTAGATTGATCATTTAGATTTAAATTGCTTTGGTAGGAAATTTGTCTTAGCAATATCACTAGTCTTTTACCGCGCAGAACAACTGTTCTGAACTTCAAGACACATGTCCTAAGCCTCAGAATACTTGTTTTGAGACGTTTCGTATGTATTGAAAAAAATTATTCTGCGTATAATATGAATTGGTAAGAAAATTATACTTCCAAAAATTATAGCAATATAAGCACACAAGCAAATAATGAAGATACAACAAGATTTACGCGGTTCTCCCAGCTATCCGATCACCAACCTTTCACCATGTAACTTTTTTAGTACGATGTTCGAGTCGAGTTTCAAACCTAGATTTCATTGATTCGGCTTAATAATTTTGTTCGTTGAATCCTCCCGTTTGATATATTTTCTATTTAATGTCAATTATTTTATTTAAATATGAATATTTAATTTGACACACACAGTATTATATATTCTAAAACTCTCAACTAGGAATCACTGTTTAGATCCATGAATAAATGATCAAAAATATATCCTAGACAATATATTGTCACTAGCTACAACAGTTGTCTGTAAACTATTACCATACAAAAAATTCAATTTCATATCATTAACAATAATCAAACTCTTACTTTGTAGATAAAGATAAAGTTATCACATACCCATCTAAGTTTCTTGGGTGTACCTTTTATCTGTTATCATGGTTTTCTAAACTATTGTATAACTTTTAATTTACGTATTTTCAGAATTTTCTTTAATTAGTAATGGCCTCATTATTTCGTGATTAATGGAAACAAAATTTATTCGAAAAAGAAGATAAAGTTATCACAACAATCAGGGATAAAGTCAGGAATTTGACATTAAGGGAGAAATTGTAACAGTACGTTGAATTACATATAAAAACGGCAAGAAAAAAAATCTTAGGAAACGAAATTGATAAAATATAAAATTTACTATACTTAATACTTTTAAAAATTTCGGGTAATTACTCTCTCTCTCCTCCCCTGTCTTCGTCCCTGACAACAATACCTATATTTGCAGACAGGTCTAGTTTGAAGTCTATTAAGACGGCTTCCTAGTCTACTGAGAATTGATGACATTAGTTAGAAGTCTATTGAGACGACTTCTTATAGTACTGAGAATTGATGACAATACTTAGAAGTTTATTGAGACGACTTCCAAGTTGTACTTAGAATTGATAGCTAAGGGTGACATTTCCATCGCTCCATGTCCAATTTGTCAAGTAGAAGCCACGTGTCTGGTTGTCTGAAAAGTACACAACAAAAATCAAATAAATACTCTCTCCGTCCCAAAATAACTGTTTACATTTTCTTTTTAATCTATCCCAAATTATTTATCTACTTTCTAAATAAATGGCTCATTAATTACAGTTTTTTTAATTCTAACCCTTATATTAAATGTTGGAGAGAGAAGGCTATAGAGAGAAGAGGAGGTATAATTAAATTTGAGTAATATTAAATGGGATCATATTTGACATTGTACCATATTCCATTATAGAATTTGATGAAACCTTAATTTCCGTGTAAAATACTAAATGGACAGATAATTTGGAACGGAAGGAGTAGATTTTTTTCATCTTTCCGAGAAATTTATGATACGATTAATATGCCCATGGTCTCGTAATTTGTTGATTTCTAAGAAAGTTGTTGAAACTGATCTTGTTACTGTTGTTCCAGAATCTCGGAGAAGCTACTGAGAAGAATTTTATCATGTATTTATTTTTTCTACTATTTTTTGTGTTGTTTACCTAATCCGGTGTGTGCATTTTTATCTGTTATCATGGTGTCTACACCATTGTATAACTTTTATTTTTCTTGTATTTTCGTTTTATCTTTTGATTGTAATGGTCTTGGCTATTTTATGATTAATGAGTAAATTCTTATTTAGCAAAAAAAAATTCATTAAGTTGCGAAGGGCCCATTTGTAGGGACGAAACTAGTAATTTGATGTTAGAGTGCAAAAACTGCAACAATATGTCGAACTATATATAAAAATTGGAAAAACAATGTTGGGGGTGATTTTGATAAAATATTCCGAACTACATATAAAATTTACTATATCTAGTAGTATTTTTAAAAATCTCGGGAGGTGACTACTACCCCGCCCCCTGTGTTCATCCCTGGCCATTTGGATAGAATTTTGGACCATCGTATCTGATGGTTAAAATTAAAATACTTTTTTTTAAATTATTTATTTTGACACTTAAAATTTTATTGTAAATACAAAAGAAATGGAATTCTAAACCTTAACCGCGTGGAATCATATCTCTCTATGCGTGAAAATTTGCTGAATTGAGCTGAGTTAAAACTAGATATGCTTATATTTGACGTGGAGCCAATTTTTTCACAAACTTATCTCACATCTGGCTCATAAGTCGCTCAACTCAACTCACTTTTAACTAATATATAAAATTTAAAAAAAGAATTAAAAAAATAAGAAAAACCTCGTGTCAATATTCTTTCAAAGAAATAACAATAATAATTTTAATGGCATACACTGTGTTTAATACACCAAGAAGATCATAGTAAAATCGTTAACCTATTGTCTATAGTAATAATAAATATTAGAATTTTCCAAAAAACTATTTGATGATGATTGTTGATACAATTATCTTGGATGGGAATAAGGAACTCATGTAAGTTAAAGTGAAAATGAGTTGAGTTGAGTTGAGTTGAGTTAAAAATTAGCTTAGGATTAACTCACTCAACTTTTGTTCAGCTCAAGCTAAACTCACACATAGTTTACGAGCAGTTTAATCAGCTCATTAATAAACTATTATATAAATATTAAAATAAAAAAATAAGGTGCTATAAAATATGATTAAATATAAATGCAAAGAAATAATAATAAGAATTTGAATATCATATACGAGGCATTTAATATCATAGCACCAAGAAATCTTATAGAAAATTACTGCAAAATCGTATATTTTTGGTAATAATAAATAGTATTTTTTTTCAAAGAAAACACTTTGACGATTGTCAAGAAGGTTTCCTTGGATGAGAATAGTGAATTCATCAAGAACACTTCTGGTATGGAGCTTGTGAAGTTGTTATTCAAAATTTTCTACATCAGGAGATAGATAAATTATTTTAAATTTTTATTTTCCATGGATTAATTTGAACCACAATCTCCAACATAAATCCGATTCATATTAGAATTTTCCACTCATCAAATGAAATTTGGACTTCTAAGAAGTTAAAAAGATTATTAAAGGATCGTGAACTTTTCTTTTTTTCATTTCTTATACTTGTTGTCCTTGACTAGCCTTTTTATTTGCAATTGTTTTGTTTCTTTGCTCAACACACACACACACACACACACACACGTGTATATATATATATATATATATATATATAGAGAGAGAGAGAGAGAGAGAGAGAGAGAGCCAGCTCATGAACTAAGTGAGTCGAACTCTGCTCAACTCAAGCCTGACTCACATTTTAGGGTTTGGCCTTAAACTATCCATGGTTTGACATAATAGGCTAACCATGACAGTTTTTTAAAACAACCGTTTTTGTCAAAACGGATTCCCCGAATCCGTTCTCGGTTGATGTGGCATTTTCTTACGCTTTTCGTCACGTCCGGCGATAACGAATTCCCCAAATCTATTCTCAAGTGAGAACGGATTTGGAAAACCGTTATCAAACTTGCCCTAAATAAGACGAATAACCTTCTTCTTCCTCTCTTCTCCTTCTCCTTCCTTGCGTTTTTAGCAGGGGGAAAAAGAACGCCCCCCCCCCCACACTCAGCCACTTTCCTCCAAGACCATCATTAACTCCGGCCGCCACCACCCACCGCCTACAAGGAACGCCGCCACTACCACCTTATCATTTTCATCTCTCAAACAATAGATTTAGGGTAAAATCTTTTTTTTAATACGGAGATTTAAATTTTATGAATTGTACGTAATTGTATAAATTTGGGTAATATTTGTTAATTTCAATGTTAGTTTTTGGAATAATTTGTTAAAGTGTATAATTTGGCAATTTGGCAATTTTTGTTATATTGGTTTGATATTGATATTGGGAATTTATGTTAATTTAGTTAGTTAAATTGATATTGATTTTTGGAATTTATGTTAATTTGAAGAATATTTTGTTAATTGTATGTTATTTTTGAGAAAATATGTTAAATTGATTTTTTTTTTTTTAATTTGATGTTAATTAAGTGGGAATTGATGTCAATTGTTTTTTTTGTTTTTGTGTATAGAGGTATACACCTGATGAGCTCCATCCCAATCCTTTAGATGGTACTGTTTTGACAAAACAGCCATATCATAGGTCATTAGGAATATGACATGGTACTTACGCGCTAAATAACCCTTTAAAAATTATTCGCATTGACGGTCAGTTTTATGACACATATAGGAGATAAACAAACTCTACCCTCATTAAGCTCATAGACGATGTAGGTTTGTGGGAGTTTCTAGGATTGGATTTATCAAGGTAAATCATGTTCTAGTGACTACCTTAATTGAGAGATGGCGCCTAGAGACTCATACATTTCACTTACCTACAGGAGAGACGACTATCACTTTAGACGACGTATGATGTCTTCTTGGACTACCTACTAGAGAAAGTGTGATGACGTGGGGTGATGAATGCAATTTTGTCGTAGGACAATGGTCTGGTATTGTATTGACACTTTTAGGTTTCCAACCTAGTAATGATTCTATTAAGAGAAACCGTATCAACCTTTCTGAAGTTTATGCTCACATTTGTGACCCACTAGGCTAGTATGATACTCCGTTGGCGATTGAGCAGAGGGCGAGGTATTTGATTTTCATTATAATGGGTAGTATGCTTTTCATTGATAAGTCGGCTTCCCGAGTGCACATGCATTATCTCCTCGTACTCGAGAATCTGGAGAATGATACGACTTCTTGGGGTAGCGGTGTTCTAGCGTATTTGTACTGGAATATGTGCATTTCTTGTAAGACTGGTTCAAAGGACATTGTTGGCTTCTGTTTGCTCATTCACGTAATTTTAGCGTTTAATAATTCAAATTCTACAAATTGTTATGTTTAATAATTAATTTTAATGTTTAATAATTAATACTATTTGTTTGAACAATTGTGGGCATGGGAGCCCATTTCTTGTCTCCGTTCGGAAAATCGAGGCAAAGTTCCAGATGGTATCCTCGTCGGTGCTGCTTTCGGGGCAAGATGGAATGTAGCCTGAAGTTACCGTAATACTCCAAAAAAATCAATTTTTGGTGTTTCGTGATCAACTAAACGGGATGAACGAGACACAATGAATAAGTTAAATTTAGTGTTCTTGTACATTTTTATTTAATTATATAACTTGTTTTCCTTTAAATTAAATATTTGTTAATGTTATTTTACAGTTTATGTGGAGACCTTACCCGAACCCAGTTATTGGAGAGAGAGAGTAGCAAGGGATACTGATTTCCTTTTAACTGTGCGTACCCGAGTACCACTAATTTGTTTTAATATAGTGGAGTATTATCTGCATGATAAAGTAATGAGACCATTTGGATATGGGGATGGTAAAGGGATTCATGAGAAGAAACTCGTTCAAAACATCCATGAATCCTCCCTTGAAGGATCCGCTCATACAATATGAATCGAAAAATAGACGAAAATTACTTACGATTTTCGGTTAATGGTTCTGATTTCTGATGCTGTGTTGCTGCCACCAATAGCCTTCCCTTGCCGAATTTCTCTCTACCGGTATCCACGCGACGAAACGAGCAGCGAGTGCTACCTCTTCGTTTCTGAGTTTAAGGAATCTAGAGATAAGAGAATGGTAGAAATCTGATTTCAAGAATTGGAGTTTTGCAGCTCTCGGAAATCTAACCCTGGTTTCATCCAAAAGAGATTATATAGGTGTGAGAGTTTGTTTCGAAAACCAACTCTCACGTCCTTTCAATCTCTTATGGTGGTGGGAGTCTTTATCACATAATAACTCCCACGTAATCCCAACGATAACCAAATACCAAAATTGCCCCTCCTTAAACTCTAATTCGAATAATAACATTTTATTATTCTCATAAATATAAATGTCAGATACAATGAACCTAGACACATTCTATATTCATTGACTCTGGACATGAATCTCGTTGACTCGTCTATGCGTGTGACCTTATAAGTTCATATCACAATGGCAATGAAAATACACTTAGTAGTAGTATGTGTTCACAAATCACAAGCAGTCCCTAACAGGACATTGTGAATACCCAAAGTGAATGAATATATGGTGGAACCTAATATCAATCCACTATTTAATCCCTTTGTCTCGCGATATCCAAATTAAGCATAAGGCATGGTAGTTGTCACCCTTATAAAATGCTCGATCTCCAGGTAGACTGTTCCAACAAATAGTGTTTAATAACAACTTTATTAAATACATTTGAGTACGACCATGTATTTAAACAGTTTTTCCTATCGAGGGGCCCATGGATTTCTCTCTTTAATAAGAGAGGGACAAATCCCTTATAATGCTTCACATTCAAACCATCATAGGATAATACATCCGATCATCAGTCGAATTAATTACTTGATTAAAAGTAACGTCCAACTGAGTCAAAACGTAGCTCCATTCATGCTGGAAACGATGGAGACATAAGGTCTAAGGATTCCAAATATTATTGAGGAAGTAATACTTATGACTAAATAACCATGAAGTATTACTTCTCTAATAGATCACGTCCGATACAATATATCCCAATATATTGCATCTATGATATCATTTGTATCCATTATACATGATCAGTAAAACATAATCATCAATCAAACATCATATTAATTTTATTTCATTGTAAAGAACGTTACACAAAACTAGGGACGCACAACATATGTTAATGGTCCTAGGGCACTACTAACAGATGGTACCAGTTGAGGCAGGGACGCACGAGATAGTTGAGGATGAGGACATCCACACACTCAGAGGTCTCTCGAACAGGAAATGGGAACGCTTCGAGAGAATCGTGGAAAGTGCTCCAGTATCAGGTAGTGTTATTTTAACAAACCCTGAGTACATGGTCTGGTACATGAACATTACCGTCCACCTTATTAGCAACCCAAAAAATAAGGATACTTCGCACCTCCCAATGGGTTTTCAACATAACGCCACAGCGGAACAAATTTTTGTAAGTTATTTTTCATTTTGTAATAAATTTTATTGTTTTAAATTTTTTTTATCACTTTTTGATTGTGTAATATTTTTAATTACAGACGGCGTCAAATAAAAGAATTCTCGAGACATTCGAGAAGTCTGAAAATACATACCATTTTGTAAGCCAGTACAAAAGTATGATTACCTGGGCGAGCAAAGTCATCAATATACATTCGAGGCGGCTGGGAAGGCAGTTTCGTGCAGACCGCGCTCTTCCGACATTTCAGAGGCTGTCAATCAGCGACCATTGACACAATCGAGACAACATGTTGAAGGTAGGAGTCAGCGTGGGAGGCGAGGTGGGCGTCGGTCTCGCTGGGGTACACAGGAGCATTATGATACGATATGGTGCATGCGGCCCGACGGAGATATCGGAGCTCCTCCTCCACCTGAGGACCAGACTCATACGAAAGTTCACAGTGATGTGTCTGAAATACCTTCCCAATGGGTTTACGTGTCGCCGAGCAACATCATTTGGTCACCGAAAAGTGGGGATCAGCAGGGCTTTCAATTCGGGGGGCATCCTGGTGCGAGGACCTCTACATCTGGACAGCATGGTGATCAATTTGGTTCGAGCCCTCGTACAGCCTAGGACTTTATGAGACACAAACTCAGCAAGATGATCCACTGCTCCCACCAGAGTCACCTGAGAAGCCTATACATGTCGACACCGAATGCGCGGAGTTCATAGAAACCAAGTATGGTAGTGCCCTAAGAACGAGAGATGACAACTCGTACAATCTGAGGAAGAACTCGAAAATGAAGGTTTTATACACAACGGCGGACCAGCAGAGAAGACACTTTTATTTTGAGGAATTTATTTTGTTTTGTTTATTTTATGTTACATACGATTTGTTTTAACATTGTTGAATTTTATTAGTAAAGTTAATGTTTTTAAAGTAAATTTGTACACTTTTTTTTGAGTTAATAATATTCTGATTTAGAGATTTTGGACCTTGTTGTAAAATATTGACTCTACAATTTTTAGGGAAAAATTTGATGTGTTTTTTAGCTACTGCCAATTCTAGAATTGATTAAAAAAATTGAAGTGTTTTTTTGACATAACTACCGCTAATTGAGAAAGGATTTGTGGAATTCGCTTCTCGTCGACGTGATGAAGCACGTATAGAAATGCCACATCAACCGAGGACGGATTCCCCAAATTCGTTCTCAACTCAAAAAGGGATTTGGGAAATCCATTATGGTAAAAAATGTTTGTCCCAAAAAAAAGACTCGCCATGGTTGGCTCATTATGCCAAACCATGGTCGAGTCTAAGGTCAAGCCCCACGTTTTAGATGAGTCAAAAATCTTGGCTCGTGTATTGCTCATTTGACTCGTGGAATTGAACTCGTCGAGTTAATATCGAATCGAATCATGAGCTACTCACTAACTGATGTGAAACCGTGATACCGTCTCAACTCACTTCCTCACTACACAATTGAGGTAGGCCCAACTTAATTCATTTGAAGGGTTGCGGGACCAGTCCCAAAAGAACGATACTGGCATTGAATTTTACTTTCCCGCGTTGCTCTTTTCCAACTAGCCATGAATTCGAACCATGCATAATATTTTACAGTCCTATCTTTTTTTTTAATTAAAAAACGTTTGGGTAGGTTCGGCTCTGATCACCACCACGGGTCAGGGTAGGCCCTAGGGACTATATGTATTTACAGATCACCCACCAATACATTCCTCACGTCGATAGTGATAATTGAACGCTTAACCTTAGTAAGAACGTGTCAAATCCTTACCAACTGAACCAACTTGCTAGTAACAATTTTGTTGCAAAATGGAGAGGAGACCATCCAAATTCATCTCTTCTCTCTGTAAGATACGGTAGATTTTCCAATATCAATTGCATGATTTATGTGCAAGTGTATACAATTCATGCGTTAGCTATTATGATATGCTCCCTCTCAATTTGTCACTTTTGAAAGTTTTACGAAGATTAAGAAGTCATTGACTTGGTCTAACTTATTGGGTTTAAAACTGGAAAAATGCTTTCTTGATTTTTGGCAAGTATGTTGGCTGAGGAGAACCCTACTAGAAGTCGGATTCCCGGAATTTGAAATTGTCAAAAAAAAATGCCCAATAAAAAATGGGAGTATGTGTGGAGTTTCTACCAATCTTTGCAGTAAGGATCGTCAGTCCTATTTTGTATCCTATTCAATTTCCTATTAATAAGAAATTGTAATGTGCTAATATTTTATTTAAAAAATTATAACATAAAATAAATAGTGTAATCCTCAAAAAAAAATTAACATATGATAATTTTTTATTGATGTACTAAAGATCGAACAAATTATAAGGATAAAGGATTTTTTTTTTTTTTTTGCCCAATTTGTGGTCATTCTGATCAAAACAAGGGCCTTGTGCCATGAATTATATGGAGTGAGATTGGGTTGTGTTTTTTTTTTAAGTAAGATTTGTGCAAAAGTTGGGGGCCAAGCCATCTACTTGGGCTTGAGTCGAAGTCCAGTCTTTCTGTTTACTATATATATATATATATATATAGAGAGAGAGAGAGAGAGAGAGAGAGAGGTATTAGCTTTTTTTTCCCTCACACTATTTACGAATTTCTGATTTTGCCCACATTCTTTTTTTTTATCGCATTTTGCCCGTGGACTATTTACGAGTGCCGAATGTGCCAAAATCGGCAGAATCCGGCAACTATAGGGCGGCGATGAGGGGTAAAATGGTCCGAACAAAAAAAACATTATAGTTGCTTCAAATATAACCCCAAAACTATCTTATTGTATCGATTGAGTGCATGAATTGTTTTCTTTTTTTTCAATTGACCCCTCACACTTTTTTTTTTATCCATTTAGCCCCTTCCCCACCCCACCCCCTCTTCTTCTTCTGCCTTCAAGCTCCTTTTTCCCTCTTCGAGAATAGTCTTGCTGCAGGTTCACCGCCGCCGCGCCTCTCCGTCAGTCACGGTTGTTCTTCGCTTGTGGTTCGTCATTTCCGGTAAGCTCTTTTCTTCTTTGCTTTGTTTAATATTCTCGAATTATTACCCCTTCTCCATTTTTTTCATTTTATTTTAACCCTTTATTTTACTAGCTTTCAAGCTCCTCTTATTCTTCTGCCTTCAAGCTCCTTTTTCTCTAGGGTTGAAGTTTTGGTTAATTTTATGTGGGTTTTTTGAATTTGGATTCATAGGGCTGAAGCTATTGAGAAAAGATGTTATCAGATTATTGCCTTTGAGTAATAGAAATCGGGGCAAAGAAGGGGTTTTTGAATTAATTATGTGGGTTTTTTTTATAGTCTCTGATCTTGACCATACAATGGTAGGTTTCATTTTGTTATTTCCTTCTTCATGATGATGGCATGAGTTATTTGTTTGCAGGTTGATCACCATGATGCTAAGAATATGTCCCATACAACTAGTATTCTCAACTGGGAGGTCACCTACATTGTACAAAGAATTAAGGAAAGAGAATGGACTCAATCCCTTCTTCCTAGGTAGTAATTTTTCAACTTATTTTCTAATTGAGAATTTTTTTAAGATCCAATTGTGCAAAAAATTTAAGCTACCCACAAAATTTTAAGTTCGGGAAGAAGAAGAGATGTAGGGTGGGGTCGGGGTGAGGGTGAGGGTGAGGGTGAGGGTGAGGGTGAGGGTGGTTGTGGTGGAATGTTGGTGGTGATGGGGTTAAAAAGAATTTAGGCACTCAATCGATACAATAAGATAGTTTTGGGGTTATATTTGAAGCAACTATAATGTTTTTTTGTTCGGACCATTTTACCCCTCACCGCCGCCCTATAGTTGCCGGATTCCACCGATTTTGGGCAGATTTGGCATTCGTAAATAGAGTGTGGGCAAAATACGATCAAAAAACAAATGTGGGCAAAATCGGAAATTCGTAAATAGTGAGAAGGTAAAGAAGGCTAATATATATATATATATATATATATATATGTATGATGCGCTTTCAAAAAGTAAAACGGTGGGCCAATGCTCAAGACACTCTGTAGGCCCTCTCTTGATTCAAATCTTATTGAGTGCAATGGATAGGCTAATATAACTTAGCAACAAAAAAAAAAAAAATGTATAGGATAATATGCCGCATATTTGCAAAAACATTTAAGGAGCGAGCCAAAGTGTCACTACTAAAAAGAATGAAAATACATGCTTGCCTTAACAAACGTCTTTTGTACCAGAAAAGGGTAAAAAAAAAGGTGAATCCACGACACAAGTACTTAAAATAATGACAGTATAAAACCTTTATACATTAATATTCTTGAGATCGGAGGAAAAATATTATTATAGAGAGGTTATTTTTAAATAGAGATTTACATATAAAAATTATAGTTTAAAAAAATAACTATTATACATCATACGACACTTGGAAATATATCCCTTAATATTTTAAAAACATAAATTTAAAATATATATAAGATTTAGGAGTTTAAAAAAAAATGTAAGTACATTCATGTACATTGTGTATATATATTAGATTTAGAAGATTCATTCATGTATATACAATATCTAGGAAATGTAAAAAAAAATATGTATGTATATCATTTATGCATTTAAAATATTTACTCATGTATTTTGTATCTTCGAAATGTCTTTTCGTTTGTTTTCTTTTTATGATACATATATAAATGCGAGCATAATAATAAATTTCATTATCATTTCAATTCGTACATTTTCTACTTCAAACAAGTCATGACACCTAAAAACAACCAAACTCAAATCACTAAAAGTATTCGTGTCGAGTTGCGCAAGAAAGAAACCAAACCCGATTGGAAGCAAAAAAGATCTTGCAAAATGGTTAGATGATACCCATAAACTTAAGTTGTCGCAGCCAGCAAAATACGAAATAGTCAAGAATTCACATCATCTTAAGTTTAATGACAGATAGTTAAATAATTTTGCATATTTTATATAGATATATAAATATATTTAAAATTTAATATTATTTTATCATTATATGAAGGTAAATTTCTTAAGGATTGTCTTAAAAAAACATTGAATATTAAAATGTACAGTTTATTCTGGCATTGCATTAGACTGACCATGGTTTGACAAAAAGAGCTAACCATTGCGGTTTTTTTTTGGGGAAAAACATTTTTGTCTAGAACGGAAGTCCCTGGGGGAGGACGAAAGTCCCACTTCCATCCTGGACTGATGTGGCACTACCCAGACGCGTCTTGCCACGTCAGCGGAGGAGGACCCTGAGGACGGCCATAAATTAAACTTCAGCCCCTTCCCCCCATCTCTCCCCCGCGAATCCTTATAAAAAAAAAAATCAAGGCAAGGAAAAAAAATCTCTACCCTCACTGCTAGGAGTGAGCAAATTCGGTTTTTGCCGAATTCCGACCGAATTCGAATTCAATTTGACAATTCAAATTCGGCAATTCGGCTTGAATTCGATAATTCAGTCAAGACCGAATTCGAATTGGTCGAATTTGGGACGAATTCGGTTTGACTATTTTTGAATTTGGTGTGCCGAATTCGAATTTTTTAATAATTAAATATTATTATTATATAATTAAATATTATTATTATATAATTAAATATATATAATTAAATATATATATATATAATTAAATTTTATTATTGAATTTTTAATAATTAAATATTATTATTATATAATTAAATATTATAATATATTATATAATAAAAAATATACCCTCCAATTCGGCCAATTCGGTCGAAACCGAATTCCGAATTCACCAATTCGGCTAATTCGAATTCGGTCGATTTTTTTAGGTAGGAAAAAATTGAAAAACCGAATTCAAATTGCCGAATTGACCAATTCGAATTCGGTGCTCACCCCTACTCACTGCCACTGCCGCTGCTGCCACCATCAATCTCCACCACTTTTCCCTCTCTCTCAATCTCTCAATTTCAAAGGTAAACCTAGAATTTTTTTAAATTTTTTTTTGGGAAATTTAACTTACATTAACTTGATTTTATTTTACAGTTTATATGGAAATTGTACCCTGATGCGGTAATTGCAGAGAGAGTGGATGGAGATGAAGACTTCCTGTCAACTGTGCGAGCCTGAACGCCACTAATTTGCTTCGAGGTAGTGGAGTACCACCTGCCTGACAGGGTTATGAGGCAATTTGGATTCCACCATATGGTACCAATATCGGCAGGGACAGAAGGTATTGTCGAGGGTCCGGACGTCCACACATTGAAAGCGAGCCCGACAAATAATTGGGATAACCAGCACAGCAAATACATAAATTTGTGGGACAACTGCGTCGATGCACTCGCGGACACTGCTCCCGCTTTCGGTAATATTCTGTTTTAGAGATTTATTTTGTTGTAAAATACCAGCTGAAATTTTTTTAGGCAAAAACATAAATCAAAGTGTTTCAGACACAAAGTTTCTGCCAGGGCAGAATGGAAGTGGATGGAAAAAAACCCAAGTGTTTTGGACCAACTTACTGGAGGTTGAGAACAGATCCGTTCTCGGCTAACGTGGCATGACGCGTCCAGAAAATGAGAGACTTCCGTCCTGGACAAAAATATTTTCCCAAAAAAAAAAAAACTGTCACCCCTTTCTGCCAAACCATTGTCAGTCTAGTGCAATGCCCAATTTATTCTTATTTACAATTGATCCAGAGTTAACACCATAATGTTTTATTACTATAAGAAAATTATTCTTATATAGAGTATTACTGTATAGAGATTTTAACTGTATCATGATCTCCACATGCTAAAACTCAAATGATTTTTTTAAAAATGATAACAAAATTCCTTCATGATCCAAACTGCTTTTCTAAATAGCAAATAAGCAAATCAAACTGTTTTTAAGGGGTGGGGGGGAACACATAATATTAGCTATTGTAAGTATTTAAATCAACCATGGATCTAAATAATAAACAAATAAACAAATATAAATATGAAAAAAAAAGTAGACAAATACAAAGTACGAAAGTATTGGTTGTCTTCGTATATACATAATTATTTCTTTGATGCCCTTTTCTCTGCAAGTGCATAAAAAAGGCTTCCATCATAAAAGCCTTTTAGTGTTTCTTTGTGTAAAAAGCCATCTTTGTCCTTCGCAAGTGCAAATAAGAGCTTCCATTCACCAAAAGCTGCAAACCTATATATATATATATATATATATATATATATATATATATATATATATATATATATATATATATATATATATATCAAGTACAAATGCATTAATTAGAAGGAAATAAAGATCGAGTGTCTGACTAATATTTTAAAATTTAATATTCGAAGTCTATGTTTTTCGCTCCCGGCTCCTATGCGGGGACAGCTTTTGTTCAGTACGGTGTAGGACACGTTTCCAGCCGTCGGATGAGATTTTTTAACGGTCTAGATCTGCAGAGAAACAAGTTTTTTTTTATTATTTTTTAAGTCAGCCGCAACTTTTCTCTCTCCAGATCTGGACCGTTCAAAATCTCATCCGACGGCTGGAATTGTTCCGCACGTGCGAAACTTTAACTGTTCCGCATAGGAGCCGGACTGATGTTTTTCGGGGGGGGGGGGGGGGGGGGGTTGAAATTCCAAGTTTTTTGGAAGTTTACCATGAAAGATAGTCCTTGCCTTCCCTGTTAGCCTTTAGCATTTCACTTAACTCCTTTGATGTTAAGTAATCTTTATTTGTGGTTGCATGTTTGGCAAAGATTTCTTCGAACTTGGATTCAACAAACCTGCATTTTATATCAATAAAAAAAATTCATAAATCTCATATAATCTTTAAAAAAAAACAGAATGAAGGCGGAAAAACTACTAGCAAGGGATAAATATATACTTTTTTTAAATTCTTATTTTTCACTTAAAAACCATAGTCTTTGGTTTTGTTTTTGTTTTTTTTCTAGCTTCATATTGTAACTTTTAACGAATATTAATATATGTAATCGCTCCGTGATATTTCTTGTAAAATTCCCTTTAATTATTGTTAAAATATGAAATCCCACATCGAGTGTCTAAGGAAGATCCAAATAACATATAAGCTTATGGGTTAACACCTCTCCTTACCAATTGATTTTGAGAGGATATAGAGGCACATGAGCTAATTCTCAAAATTATCTGAAATATGGACTTGTTCGCCTTGCTTTATCTTATTTTTTTATGATATAAGAATAAATAATAAAAAAAAGTGCACAATGTTCCAGAAAGTATTACAAAGAAAATTTCGAACCCACAAAGTACAATAATTTCATTAACGAAATCTTTTACCAACTACAATCTGCTAATCAATTGTTGCCACTTGAAGTCAATAATGGGGTCCTATGAAGTATGAACCATATACCCAACTTGCATTAATAAAAAATTCAATAATTAATACTACCACCATTCTTTAATATAATATTAAAAACTTTTATTATATGTTACGAAAATTAAAAAAATAAATAAATTAAAATATAAATATTACCCTCTTAAATAAAATTAATGGTATACAAATCATATTTAAGAGAATAATATTTATATTTTAACTAACAAAATATCTTATTTTTTGTAACATGTAATGAAATTTTTATATTAAGGAATTGAGGGAGTATTTTTTAGGTAAAAAAAATAAAATAAAAAAATCCATAGCGACTTGTTTATATAATTGCTCCGTAATTTATGGACATGTTTGACATTAAAAAAACATTTTTAGCGGACCCTGAACAGCTATGAGAATAAAATGGTCTTGTCTAATAACTTTATTTTAGTTCTAGAACAACTTATTATTATTATATACTTAGAAAAAAAAAAGCAAAAATTATTATTATCTTAAAAGTTACTCTGAACCAATACCTATGCAACATAAGCGAGCCAACAAAAAGTAAACTCATACCATTACTTTTCTTGTGACTTGGCTTCTTCGACCATGTGTATTACACGTTAGTTTAGAAATCATTTGAGGGATGATAAAATAGTGCTCCTGAACCAAGATAGAACTATTCGACTTTATTATAAATTTGGACATTCCTAAACCACAAGATTTAAGACATGCGACATAGGATTAAAGAAAGTATAGTCTACCCAAACTTTTTTTTTTTTTTGGGGGGGAAGGGATATCGGAATCGAACACCAGACATCTGGCTAGGGGTGAGCAAATTCCGTTTTTGCCGAATTCCGACTGAATTCGAATTCAATTTGGCAATTCAAATTCGGTAATTCGGTCAAGACCGAATTCGAATTGGTCGAATTTGGGACGAATTCGGCTTGACTATTTTTGAATTTGATGTGCCGAATTCGAATTCGAATTTTTTAATAATTAAATATTATTATTATATAATTAAATATATATAATTAAATATTATTATTGAATTTTTAATAATTAAATATTATTATTATATAATTAAAAATTATACCCTCCAATTCGGACAATTCGGTCGAAACCGAATTCCGAATTCACCAATTCGGCCAATTCGAATTCGGTTTCAAATTCGGTTGGTTTTTTAATGTAGAAAAAAATGAAAAAATCGAATTCAAATTGCCGAATTGGCCAATTCGAATTCGGTGCTCATCCTTACATTGGGTAAGTCTGGCATGTGGCGGACCCAATGGGACCGGCCCCACTCCCCTCTCACATAAAATTGGGACGGGGACCCACTTACGCAGAGTAGGCCGCGCGAGTCATTCAGCGAAGTCATTCGGGTGGGTCCCTCCATCTTTTATGTGAGAGGGGAGTGGGGCCGGTCCCATTGGGACCGTTCCACCCCAGATTTTTCCCCTTACATTTGGCCAGTGTTAGATAACCTTTTCCACTGGGCTACCTAATCCCTATAGTCTACAGAAACTTAATACGTAATAGAACTTTACATAAAGATAACATAATTTTGTTTCATTTAATCAAAGAAATCAAATCAAATTAAAAGAAAACATGAAAAATAGTCATTGTACCTTCCTTCTGTGTCAAAAGCATCAGTATCACTCGGATGCTTGGCCTTGTGGATGTTCTTAACCTCAATGGGGAAGGAAAAAGAGAAACCCTTTCCCTGCCAAAAAAAAAGGAAAAACAATCAGCTCCTTGTTTCTAAAGAAAATGAAAGCTCTAAGTAAAAGTGTGACCAATTAAGTTATGATCACTTTACTGAAAATTATATACTAAATTCCAGGGCAAATGAATAGAAAATGAAATAAAACTATGACCATGGAAGTTTGAATAAAAGGAGTAGCATATTATAGAAGTGCATCTTATGACAATTTTTTTTTGGAATCTATCTATTACCAAAAGAAGAAGAAAATGAATTAAAGTAGCGAGGTTTCGAACTCAGATTGAAACTAAAGGTTAATCATTAGATCAATGTCTTATTGGCAGATAACATCTTTTTAGGTAGAATAACGGACTCGGAATCTTCTATAACATACTACCTTCATTCCATCCATAACATAATCGGTTAGAATATATAACGAAAAGTAAGGAAGCAAAAATCAATGTGTTTTTTAGTCAAAGTATCAATATTACTCTCTTAAATATAATTAGTAGTATACAGGTCTTATTTTAGACACAGTACTTTAATTTTTGTTTCCTTAATTTTCACTACATGTTATAAACGACTTATATTATGAAATTGAGGAAGTACTTTACTAGTATGGATAATTATGATATGGACTAAATTGGCTCAGAACTGGCTACATCCTACATCATTAGGAAAGAGATAATTATTTGATGACATTACTAATTCTGGCTCACAAGGTCCACATGGACTTTGTCCATATCAGATTATTCCAACTAGTATACTAATGAATCAATGTAACTAGTTAAAGTCTCTAAATTTACTTTGGACTAGTGAGGTTGCTTACATGTGAAGCAATTTACAAGCAAATTGAATTTACAACTGTTTTAAACATTATATGTATGAATATCAGTCCAACTGAAATCTGAATTGAATATCATTTTTTTAACTATGAAGAAACATCCTCGTAAAAGGAAAATTACATATTAACAACATATGTAAAAACAATAAAGTTGGTTAAAAAATAAATTTGAAGAAACTGAAATAATTACCGGTCTGGTTTTGCGACTTAGAGCAAGATTAACAAAAAATGCTGTAGCAGTGGACAAGAATAATCCAACTCCAAGTTTCCTACAACCTGAGAAAACCCCCAAACAATTTCCTAGATTAAAATAATAATTAAAAAACAGAAATAATAAATGCACAAATTAATTGCAATTTCTTGAACCCCAAATACTGAATTAATTAGGAAATTAACTAACCTTTAAAAGTTTCAGAAGGGTAAACAAGTCCATCACTGTTGATATCAAAGAACATAGCATGCTTTTGTAGAGGGGTTGGATCTACAATTTCTACATTTTTTACTACCCCTGTGGTGCAAAATTTATTATTACCAGAAAAAAAAACCAAAAGGAAAAGGAAAAAAAAATTTAAAAAAATTAAAAAATAGTATAAGGAAGAAATTATGTATATTTATATGACTTAAATAACCTTGATTGGTCTTTCCGTCCAATAAATTCTCAGAATTTGCTGCTGCCATGACTATTTTTTCTGAGGAAGCAAAAGGAAGGTCGTAGAGGAGAGAGTTTATTTAGCGAGAGAAATACTGAAGAAGAAGTTTTTTATTTTATTTATAATAAGACAATGACAGGTTGCTCACACGTTTCAAAGTCTCAGACTATAAATAGGAGGTGCCTGAACATGGATTTTTTAATTTTTCCTTTTTAAAATAGAAATGGGGAGGACTGGTGTTCACATGGATCAACCCGACTACCGTGATGAACATTAAATATTTTAGATTGTATGAGATATTTAGTTGTTGGATTAGCAATTTGACGATAAATATCATTTGAGTCTCCATATTTATTATGAAAATTATTTTATATTAAATAATTTCAATCGTCAAATTTTTTATTTGACAGACACTAAATATTCTGTACAATGTAATACATTTAATATTTTACATTGTAACTGAATTGTCATACGGATTGGATTGATTTTTTAACCTTTTGTATAGGTTAAGAGTTTTTTTTCTTTTTTGATGGATAAAAATGTTAAGTTTTCATTTCATGACTTTGTAACTCAAATAAATTACTTTGCGTATTTTGTTTGTCCTTCATTTTTTTTAAAATTTCTTTCTCTTTATAAATCATAAATTATCTCTCTATTCTTTATAAATTTTAATTTTGATCATATTGAATAAAATTCGTTGTCATTAGTGATAGAAATGATCATTCTAACTTAGAAGACATTGATTATGGGGTACGTTTTTCATAAAATAGAGGAGAACATCATTTTGCTTGAAAATAACACATTCTAACAAATTCACACGCATTCGTACACAACGTGTGTTCTTAGCTAATGGCGAAGCTTCATACAGGCAAAGGGCCATGGCCCCTAGGATATTTGAAAATTGCATATTAGTTCTAGGGATATATTTTTTGTATAAATAGATCCTTACATATAAAATATTTTCGATCTCCTAAAAAAAATTAAAATTTTATAATAGTACTCTCTCCGTCTCAAATTAAATGACTATTTTTTACTTTACTTTATTCTGAAATGAATGTTCATCTTCTTAGAATTAGCGTATTTTTTTGGCGGTGCCCTAATTCTTCCATCCTCAAAAAAATCATCATCGGCGTCATTGCTCTGGCAGCTCGGGTCCTCCCTCCACTCAATTTCTTATTTGATCCGTGGAATGCTCATTGTTCTGTGATAGTGTAATTTAAGACTGGTCTTTGATGTTGTAATAATGTAAATGGGGACTAATTTTTTTTAGTGCTTTAATAGTGTAACTTAATTAGACTGTATAAGCGAATGGAAATCTGTAACTTTAAAGCATAATGTATTCAGTTAATTCAGTTATTTTTAACTTTAATAATGTAATGGTTTTTGAATGAGAAAACACGATAGCGAAATCGAATTCGATGCTCACCCTTATTTCAAATTAATACATAAAATTTCTTTGATAATATAATATATTTGATAAAAAATAATAATATAGTTATTTTTCTTTCTTTTTAACATTTTCGCATTATTGTGAAGTGTGTTGTTTTTTCCTTTGCACTTCCACCAACACTTTTATATGTACAAAAATTTTAGGTTATTATTAAAAAATAAAAGTATTTATAAAATTCTCGTATACGAAATGAACAGAATTTTCCCTAGAATTCTAGGGGTCGTTGTGCGCAACGGTTCTCTTATCTACCGAACTACTTATCCTTTGGGATCACTGATGGTTAACAATGGCCTTAGTTCCTACACTAATAATCTGCGATTTGCACCAGTCTTGGATGCTGAATCGAAATAGGGCACGGGAGAATTTGATATTGCTACTGGAAAATATGGGCAAGTGGATGTGCTGCAATCGGGATGGATAGATAAGGTGGGGATGCCTGTTACACATCATTTGGGTTTTGGAGATGATGTGACATTGGTGTCGCCGGCAATGGTATCCGGCCGGCGACATGGTTTTGTTCTTGGACGGGAAGTGGAGGAGGTGATGAAGAGAGTAGATCCATCAAGGTTGAAGGTGAATTCGCGGAAGAGAATGGATGGAAAAAATGAGAGCTTGTCGCCGGAGTTGGCGAAGATGGCCGATGATCGCGAGATTGCGATATGGGGGCGACGGGATAAAAGCTTAATGTATGGGACGGATCTGGTCACAGATCTGCGACCGAACCAGACTGTGTATGTTCTGACCGGGAAGGTTGACGGGGGAGTGCCGGAAGGACCGCCGGATATGGGAGAGAGGGGATTTAGGTCGGTGCTGGAATTTGGTCTAAGGGGTCTTACGGTTGGACTAAGTTGCAGATGGGCTATGATACTGGGCCAAGGGGTTTGGAGGGTGGGCATCCTTGCATATCAGCAACAGGCCCGGAATGGCTACTTTTGGACCAAGTTGTTGGACCATGATTTTCATACTATGGGCTTAGTCCTCAATGGGCTGTTTGTATTTTCCTTGATTGGGTTGTTTTGGTATTTTTTGGTTGGACTGATTGAGGAAAGTCCGGTAATGAATATTAATGTTGACTATGATGGTAAAT
Source organism: Vinca minor (assembly GCA_026122235.1). Taxonomy (NCBI): domain Eukaryota; kingdom Viridiplantae; phylum Streptophyta; class Magnoliopsida; order Gentianales; family Apocynaceae; genus Vinca; species Vinca minor. The sequence goes on from JAOCZM010000286.1 coordinate 1,475,416, forward strand.
GAAAAAATATGTTACGTCTTCCATCAGGAAGTTTGATTGGTTTAACTCTGATTCAGTCTGTTACACCGATTTTGGATGCAAACTCCCCGTTTTTGATGCAAATGCTTGATGACAATGACAAGGTGGAGGCCGCAAGTTGGCCCCGCCAATGTCCATGAGTTATTTGGTTTGAAATTGTTTGGGATTTAATAACTTCTGGACAATTCAAGACTTAGTGCGCCTCAAAATGACTCACAATTCTATTAGTATTTTTCTGTTTATAATAAAATCATTTGCAAACTTCATATTTAATACCTTGCTAGTATTAAGTTTTATTTTATTTCTTAATTTAGGATTTATTTCAATTTTTTATGTAATCAAACAATTTAGGCGACCATCTCAAATTTGGAGAAGCATCCCTCGGAGTAGAGATTTTTTGCAACATGGTTTCGTATGGAGGATAAGGAGCGGACGTTCTGTTCGTATTTGGCGTGGTCGCTGGCTAACTATCCAATGCAGTTTTCAGCTGATCTCCCCTCCTATTTTTATGTGTTTTGAAAGTTTGCAGACCAGAACTCCCACAACAATTGTGGGAGGCCTCTGGTTTGAACGTGACTCCGGTTTTGCTTCTTTTGGTTATAGAATACTTTTTGTAAGGGCATAGTAGTGCATATCTTAGGGAATATATTCTTTAGAATTTTCTATGCCCACAAATTAAGTAATGTTCTAACTCACTTGTTGGCTAGATATCCTCTGAGGCTTGACCTCTCATTTCAAAGTGTAAGAGATCATTCGGAATTTCTTCTCCTTCATGATATTACATTTTCCTTTACAAAAAAACATTCAAGTTCAAACGGAGAGAAACAAACTCAAGGTATATAATATGACTCCAAATACATAAAAGTTTCTATAAAATATATCTATAATTAAATATATAATAATTTTTTTTTATAATTTTCTCTTGTTATTTTGAAGTATGATATTTGAAAATAGTCTCTGCATATTAGTCGATTTGTTTTCTTCATTTTTTAATAACTTTTGGTTAATTTTTTTCCTTAATTTCTGCATTTTTCAAGATAAGTATCATTTTAACTTGAAATCTTTTAGAATTTATCATTCAACCTCAAATATATTGTCATACACTATGAACAAATTTTAGTTCGACCCCTAAGTTCAAATACTAATTCTGTCACTGTGCCGCCCGCACGTCATGAACAACATACGCACGTTGGGTCAAATTGTGCTTAATGTTTTTTAGTTTCTTTATTATTTTTTCGACTTTTTTCCCAATAAGTTACTGCGTTAATTTTTTATTATGTTTGTTATGATATATGTTACTCGGACACGGGTACAAGTGTCGGGTACGGATATATATTTATGTGTCGGGTATTTAAACATCTAAAATAAAAGATACGGGTACGGGATACATAAATTACATGTATTTAAGTGTCAAAGTCTTCTCTATTACATGTTCCCTTTAATTATTGCTGCAATTTTATTCAAGCTCCAAACTCCGCCCAAATTCACAGCGTCGGCAACCATGGTCAAAGTATCCATTTGGAATTGACTATGTCAGGTACGTTTGTCGTACCAGTACCAGCGTCGTACCCGGTCGACACGGGTACGGCGTGGCTAATTGGAGAGTCCGAGTAACATAGGTTATGATTTATTTGTGTTTTCTTTTTTATTCAATATTATGATGTATAATCTGTTTCAATATTATTTGTTTGCAAACATGAATAAGTAAAGGAATATTATTCATTTAAAAAAAAATAAGTAAAGGAATAAAGATAAAGAACTCGTCAAAAATTTCTTTTAATTTTTTAATACGGAAAGAAGGTTAAACCAGCTGGATATATATTTACTTCTTCCTCATTATTGATGACAACCCAAATGCTTACCAGCCCACCGAAACTGCCGGGTATGAAAGTCCCCGAGAGAATACCTACCACTATCCTTAGGCCTGCAAATGGTTACAAACGGATACAGAATTGTCTATTCCGAATCTATATCCATTTTTAATTTTTTCTACCATATCCGTATCCATATCCTAGCGGATCCAAAATATGTATCACCAGATCCGCTGATTTAGATCCGAATACGGATATGATAAAACCCGTTTAAAAAAGATAATGAATCAATAATTATGTTTCAGAATCTATAGTTTTTCAAATAAAAGAAAATTAGAGGTTATGAATAAATAAAATGAAAGAAGCCTAAAGCTTTTTCACCATACTGCAATTCGAACACCAAATACAAAAACATATCTTTGTAAACGAGAACCAACGGAAGAAAAACACTTTACACGCAACTGAATATACCTGCGGCGGTGACGGTGACGGGAAGGAGCAGCGGCGAGGAGTAAGCGCCGGAGAAGGTAGAAGAGGAAACAAGGAGAGAGAGAGAGAGAGAGAGAGAGAGAGAGAGAGAGAGAGAGAGAGAGGGAAGAAAGAAAATAAATGGAACGGCGCCGGAGAAGGTAGAAGAGGTAACGAGGGGGAGAGAGAGAAGAAGAGGCTGTGATGTTAGAGTTTGTTATCTCTTAACCCTTAAGAATGTATATATACAGGACTAAAATTGCAATATAAATAATTATCACATAAATCCTATAAAGTACTTATATTACAAAAAAGTCCTAAATCCTATAAATCATGTAAAATATATTGTTTTAGGGAATATATATATTGTTTTACCTGAAACGGATTCGGGTTTAACGGATACGATTTTTTATATTTCATATTCGTAACCGTTTTATTACTCTTATACGGACTCGGATTCGGATGCGGGTATATGGGTCTAGAGTTTTTACCATATCCTAAACATAAAATCGGATTCGAGTCGGATACGGATAAAAATCCGACCCGTTTGCAGGCCTAACTATCCTATTAGTAAATGATCCAATCGTTTAAAAGTGCATGTTTTTTCAAACTGAAGAGGAAGTCTGAGCCAATGTTATCAAAATCGCGATTCAGATAATAAAATTGTATAATTTTAAGATTTTTAAGGACGTTTAGACACTTTCATCATTTTTAGCATTTTTTTACTTTTTAAATCTCAAATATATTTACGGGCTGCCAAATTCATCATTCCGTAATTTTTTTAATATTTTCCATCCAAAATAGTAACATGACATAACGGGTTAGAAATCTCTCTCTTCTATAAGTGCAAAATGGAAAAAAAAAAATTATTATCCTCCTCTAGTCAACTCCCATTCTTCTTCAACTTCGTTAATCACCACACGTGAGCCGCTTCCCCATTACTTCCCTTACGCACATTACACTAAAGTTTGCTCCATCTATTTCCTTATATCAATTTTTCCTTTCTCAACAATAATTTACATCAATGAAATAGGTTGTTGCTGAACTTCAATGCCCTTCTGCACATTACAATAAAGTTTGCTATTTCAACGCCAAAATGCATTACTTAGAAAAAATTAAACATAATAAAATTGCAATTCCAATAATCAACCAAATGAAGCAAAAATATATGTTATCCATATAAATGGAAACAGAATCATTGGCCCAAATCAAGATTTCAATCTAACAATCATTAAAATCAAAGAATGTGATAAATTTTCTTGGTCCATATAGATTAAAGATAGATTTACCATTTATGGAACAGAGCAGAAGAATTCAGCAACCAAACCCTGAAACAAAAAATTGAAACAAACTCAGATTAAAAAGACAAAAGCCCACCATGAATTATAATTCCAGATAAACTAAAAATTGAAAGAAAAATAACTACCATTAATTTCTTCAACTGAGATTCTTTATCTTCAACACCAAACTCCGCCAATAAATTTCACTTGTTATTTGATTTATTTGGTTCGTAATTTTAGAAGTTATATTTTATTCTAAACCTTCAGAAAGAAGAAGAAAAAAAAATGGGAAGCCTGCCCCAGTGGAAAAGGTAGGCGTGACCCTGGGCTTCGGTCCCAGGGGTCGATTCTCATATATCCCCCACTCCCCCTTCCCCTCCCCCTCCCCCCCATAAAAAAAAAAAAAAAAGAAGAAAAACAAAAGAAATTCACTTAAAACCTTTCCAGAAATTCACAAGGACAAAGATTAAAAAAGAGATAAAAATGGTACTTCAGTATTTACAGGCATTTTCTTGGTACAATATCCATTTATATTCACTCCGAAATGTGTGACCCTTTGCATCTTTATCATTGATTGTTTTGTTCACTTTATCCCTTTCTTAATTTATTTCTCAGATCTCACTTTAATCTCTTACACTTTAATATCCTAATGTTTTTTTTCTCCCTTTTGAAGAATTGCATGTAGTTTGTAAGATAGGGTTCGAATTTGTTGATGGCTTCCAGTAATGGGGAGGTGGCTCATGGGGGTGAATGATCTAACTTGAAGAAGAAGGGTAGTTGGCTAGAGGAGGATAATAAGACATTTCCAATTTTACCCTTGTAGGATAGAGAGTTTTCTAACTCTTTATGTCACGTCATCATTTTGGATGGAAAAAAATTAATTTTTATATATGGAATGATGAATTTGGCAGAGTGTAAATACTTTGGAACTCCAAAAGTTAAAAAATACTAAAAATGGTGAAAGTGGCTAAGTGCAAATAAGTTGATGCCTAATTTGGCTATTAAATCGATTTTAAGGTATAAATCGAGTTAAATTTGAAAACGAATGACGGAAGAGAAATCAGGTAGGATCGACGATCTTACTCGTAGAATCGTTGTATAGGACGATCTAGTGCGCATATTTGTTTATATTCGGTTAAGGTTTGAATAAAAAAAGATCCGGTTGAATGATAAAGCCTATATCATTCCTCAGTCATCCTTTGTTACTAACGCTGACGACTATTTCGATATTGATTTGATCTGAAATTAAGCCCTAATCGATTTTTACTGTCAAGTATCATAAATTCCTTATCAATTTGATCAATAGATGAAATATAATTGACATAAATTTATTATGAAATATTATTTAAATAATTTTGTAATCAACAAAGAGTATTACGAACCCCAATTACAAGAAGAATCTACGTCCAAAGATAATTTATCTTACAAACTACATGCAATTCTTCAAAAGGGAAAAACAAAAAACATTAGGATATTAAAGTGTAAGAGATTAAAGTGAGATTTGAGAAATAAATTAAGAAATGGAGCTCACATAGCAAATAAAGTGAACAGAGCCAATGAGGCATTTGTCTAGTGGATAAGGTTGATGTCTCATGACGTCATGAGTTCGAATCTCTCTCCGTTTCTTAAATCCCTCAATTTCTTTTAATAGATAGATATGTCCCCTCCCTATAGTAATAAAAAAAAAAAAAAACAAAGAGTATTACCAATTACTCCCTCCTTATGGAATTGAATGTTCAATTTTCTATTGGGTGGGTACTTCATGACTTATTTACTTTCTTCTCTCTTAGCTCTTGATTTTTGGTGGCTGAAATTGGCCGCACTTCTATGAACTTTTGTGTCTGTTCTATAGTTGTTTGATTGTTTTGATTGTGAACTTTTTTTTTATCTTTATTGTTTCAGTGCTTTTGTCGATTTCTGTTTGATGAACTTTATTTTGCTGTGATTCATGACATGAAAGCGGAGAAAGAAATTAGGTTGATATTTTGTGTGTTTTTGGCTGGGCTGTCTTTTCCATTTTGATTTGTATACATGAATCTCTTTCTATGAGACAAGAAATCTCCCCAAGTGTTACAAAACTTGTTACAACAATTCTTGAGTTTGTAGTGTTGCAGGTGGTTGACGGTGGTGGGGGAAGGGTGGGGCGGAGGAAGATGGAGGGGGGAGGGGATGGGTTTAGTTTTATTTTTTAGTTAATTTAAATTGAGTATTAATGGTTATTTTGTTTAACAATTGAGTACCCAAAATTTTCTTCAGAGACATATATTGAAATGTCCTAAATACCCCTAAAAAGTGACTCACATGTGAGGCACATGATTGACTTGACGGTATCTAGATAGAAAATTGGACGGAAGGATGCAATTGGCATTCCGTAAAAACGTGTAGGATGTAAAAAGATAAAATTATTCATTTAGAACCTTAAACTCCCTTAGAAATATCATTTAGGATGAAAAGAGCGTTTTTGCTGAATAGTTTATATAAATTAAATACTTTTTCTAAAATATTTAAATAAAAAATAAATCGAAATAAAAATAGGGGCAAAAAATAACATTGGAGTAAAAGAGACGAGCCTTAAACAAATTGCTAAAAACGATCAACATTTTTATTTTTTATTTTTTATTTTTCTTTATAAATAGATATGGGGCGGACTTGTGTTCACATGGATTGGATTTGATTTTTAACATTTTTGCATAGGTTGAGAGTTTTCATTTCATGAGTTTGTAACTCCATAAATTACTTTGTGTGTTTCATTTGTTTTCCATTTTCTGAATTTATTTCACTTCATAAATCACAAATTATCTCTCTATTCTTTAGAAATTTTAATTTTGGTCATATTGGATAAGATCCGTTGTCATTAGTGATTGAAATGATTATTCTAACTTAGAAGATAGATTTTGAGGTATGTTTTTTATAAAATATATCAAAAGATCAATTTTCTTGAAAACAACGCATGTGGAAAAGACCACACGCATTCGTACAATGTGTGTGCCCGCCAATGACGGAGCTTCATAGACCTCAAGATTTTTTAAAATTGCCTATTATTACCAGAGATATATTTTCGTATAAATATAGATCCTTACACTATAAAATGTTTTGGTCTCCTAAAAAAAATTGAAATGTCATAATAATATTTCTTCCGTCTTAAATTGAATGTCTATTTTCTATTTTAGTTTGTTTTGAAATGAATGTTCATTTTTTTTGGAATTAATGTACTTTCTCGGCGGTGTCCTAATTCTTTTATCCTAAAAAATCAATGTCACCATTGCTTGGCGACTCCATTGCTCCTCCGTCCTTCCTCCATTCAAAATTTTCAATCTATGTATATGTTGTGCACCTCTTATAACGTATAAATTATCTCAATTAGCTATATTTACTATTTGGCGTACCATTCACCAACGTTGCCAACGAGCCACATCAATTGTTCTGGCAATGATTGCAGTTCAAATTATTAATTTGATATCTAGTTTGAATTGAACAATCCAATAGGAAATCAATAGGAAAATAACGTACCAGGGTTACGATCTATTTGTATTTGCTTTCCAATGTTAACAAGTATACTACATACCTTATCTGGGTAATAAGACAATATTTAGAGCTGATTGGTGGGTTGTTTGTCGTTTCAAACCATGTATAGTCGACGTTCCTAATGATCCGGTATAATATCAAGAGGAAGTATGCGAGGAGGAGACCAATCACATTGATTCAACTGTTACTGAAGTTGGTCAACCTGCACACCGGTCAAGGAAAATCGAAGTTGTACTTGTTGCCGGTACAAGCCGTGTTGATGAAGATGATGATGAAATTATGTCGGGTGATGACAATTCAGAAGAAGAGGATGAATTTATGTCGGAGGATGATTTAGAATGATTAAAAATACAATTATTAATTTCGTTATGTATTTGTTGTTGTGCTTTAATTCTTAACTTTTCTTTAATTAATCCATTTTTCCTTGTATTATTAATCTCTTTCTCGCTTCACAACTAGCTTCGTGGAATTCCACGTATTGAAGGTGAGTAATATTTGTTGTTTTATTTTTAGTATTTTATTACCATAAATTAATTGACGTATTCAAAGTGTTAATTTTATTCTTGAATTTTTAGATTTCAACTCATGCACCAAGGAGTATATGAGAAGTGTAAACTTTGGTTGCTTTGTAATCTAAATGAGAAGTGCACACTTTGATTGTGAGTGTTGTAATGTAAATAAGAAGTGTAAACTTGTGGTTTTAGTGAGATAATTGGATATGTAATGTTATTTTTGTGTTGTATTGATTATGTTTGCTATTTGGGATCTTTTTGATATTGTTTTTGGTTCGTAATGCTTTTTGGGATCTTATTGATTTTGTTTCTGTTTCGTATTGCTGTTTGGGATTTTTCTGATTTGTTTGTGTTTTGTATTGCAGTTTTTTATAATAGGGATTTAATTATATTTCAGATTTATTTTTTTAAATTAAAAAATATTTTGCGACGGAATAGCGACGGCTTTTTAGTTGCTATTGGTTTAAAGTCAAAGTCAAAATAAACACGAATTGGTCGCACATCCGTCGGTATTTATCGACGGAAAATGCCGTCGCTAACTGGTCGTCGGTCTTCGATCGTTACGTAGTCAATGTCAAAGTCAACCATGTTCAACTTTTCGGTCAGTATTCCGTCGTTATATAGCGACTATGTATTCCGTCGGTAATCAGTCGGTAACAAGTCAAACTCGAAGTCAACAATGTTGACTATTCGGTCGGAATTCTGTCGCTATATGGCGACTGTATAATCGGTCGCTAACAGGTTCCGTCGGCAATCGGTCGTTAACTAGTCAAAGTCAAAGTCAAAAGTCAACAATGTATTATATTCGGTCGCTATATGGTGACCCAATGGTTGGTTGTCCCATATACGGTCGGTAGTCGGTCGTTAACTAGTTTAGCGACAAAAAATAGACAACCACGTGATTTAGTCGGTAATCGGTCGCTAATCTTAGATTAGCGACCGATTACCAACGGAAACGGCCGTCCCTGTTTCCCTGTTTTCTTGTAGTGATCCCTAGTGTACGTAAATGGTACAAGCATACATTAATATACTGCATATTAAATTGCAACCATTAGCAAGCCAAGTGTTACGCCCAGGATCCTGAATCTCTACTGTCGAATACACACATATACATTACAAGTAGATCGGAAGCAGTCCAATTCATCAAATTTATTTATTTGCTTACTGTTTTAATTTAAAGTTCCTTATGTGCATATGAGCATTGAGTTGGTACAATTCGTTAGTATTCCCAGGCCATATTAAGTGTCTTGATTGGATTATATCACGGTATGAGATTTTTGATTTCAGTCTCATATTAGTCTAAAACTCAAACAGAATTTTACATGGTTTCATTTTCAAACTCAATCAAAGAGAGTTCGTGTTTGAGTTTGAGTTTGAGTTTCAAATCCATATCAGACTCGATCCAAGTACAATAAGTAATGGAAACGTATATCCACAAACTACATTTACACGAATTTTGGCCACCAGAGCCAGCCACAAGATTATCATAAAATCCACAATATGCGAATACCATGAAAGTATAGAAAGGTAAAGAAGAAATTAACAAAAGAATAATGAGCCAGAAGAGATTAATTGAGGGGACCAGAAGTTTGACTCCCTTGGGGCCAAAATGGTCAAATTAAGAAGGTAAAATTTGCAGATTTGTACAAGAACACCGCTTGGCATGAACTTACATTTGCAAAAATCATCAATCCAAAAGAGAAATCTTAAACAGTTATGAAAATCTTAAAGAGCACTATATGAACTAACTAGAAAAACTGAATTACCAATGATCAGTTAAATCTCACATTCACGAACTCTTTTACGGTTGTAATTTTTATCATCATCTTTGTTTAGACCTTTTCATCCCCTTGAATTTACCATCACTGAAGTCCTCGATTGTCCAGTACGTGGTTTGGAGGTTCAATCCACAAAGCTGCTTGATATTTTTCTTTTTCCCTTGTTATAAAACATCCGAATTCAGTACCATTGCTGCTTTGCTCCTTCGGTTGATCCAAGACAAAAAAAACATCGAATTGGTTCCTTTCCTCCATAAGTCGTCTTCTACATCGCCGTAGAAGATTTTGTTGCTTACAAATCCTAAATCTCCAGTTAACCCCGAAACCAAAAAGGCACAATCCCATGGTGGATTACCTAAGAATAATGCTTGATTTTCTAGCACTTCACATCGCACCCACCCATCATCTCTCGTACATGGGTTTTTGAGTCTGAATAACTTACAGCCTCCAAACGTTTCTTCCAGGATTGCCAGCATCAACATCTCAATTGATGAGAATAGAGAAAACCCGTCCAGCCTGGCGCCCGTATGAGAAACAGCTAAATCATTTAAAACCCAAGTTATAAGTTCCCAACACTCCAACGATATTGATGAAATAGAGATTTTCGTTATTGTACTCAAGGTTAGTAATCCCAATAACCATAGAGCCATAAACCTTTTTAGTTGTCCACTTTTTGTCCTTCCGCTGGTAAGAAAATATTTTGATTCTGCCAATATAATCATCAATGACGTAATAAATAACAAAGAAGATGCAATCTGTAGATCTTGGATCTGATGACGAAAATGTTGCAACTCTCCTTCTATATCCTTACGAGCACAAACAAAAACCACGTATTTACCACAACCACATGTACAATGCGCTGGAGTTTCATTGAAATTGTGATAACCGTAACTTTTACTTACGTAATTTCTGACGTGTAATTAATTTTTCGCAAGTGACTTTGTAGACGAAAATTATTTTTGTGCGACTATTTGACTACATGTCTATTTAATTTTAAAACATAATACGTGTTTTATTTTGTGTACCTTTTAGTGGGGCATTTCGCACATGTATCGTAGTCGAGTTATTTATTTATAGTCACATAATAATAATGATAGGAATTCATGGGATCAGGGAGTTACAAAAAAAAACAATAGAAATTTAATAAAGAATTAAAAGTAAAAGAAATTTAAGGGGACAGGGGTTTCGGATTTTTGGATAAAACAAAAAAGGGGGAACAAAAGAATATAAGTTACAACAAATCGTGGGAATTAGAGTTTCTCGGGAAACATGCCAGAAAGCAAAGAAAATAGGGAGATGCTTCAAAGCCGTGAGCAAACAGGGAAGAAAAAGGAGGTGATTTTGAAAGCTTGATTTTTCTATCAACTTTGAGAGTATTTTTGAGTGGGCAATCCTTATCGGATTTCGACAACCCTTATATGGATATTGATCACGACGAAACAGGCTACAAGGGCGTGAAATCGGATTCACTTTTCGATTTCGGAGTTGGAAGATATTGCATCAAGAACGAGGACTGATTTTCGAAATTTCTTTTCGTGCGAGTTCAGGTAGAATCGTCGTACAGGTAACATACGAACTCCAAACGGAGTAATTCTTTTTGATTTATAAACTAGACTTATAGGGCTACAATTTGACCAGAGGGATTGAAATTTTAACCGTTAGATATTCCGTAATGTATCTCAGAAGTGGAGGGCAGAACCAGATTTTTCTGCGATTGTATATAATCTGTCCAGAACTTCGACATGACGTTTGAGAGGGCTATCGACCTTCGTTTTCGACCCACAGCATATCAATTCGAAGATATCGAAATTTCCTTCGAGTGAGCGCTGACGGGGAGGCATTCCGAGTTATGAGCCGAGAGATATTGCTGTTTGAGCGTGGCTGACTTCCTGCTGCGAATTTCTGCTTTATTTTTCTTGAATTTATGAATTCAACAAGGTAAGGATCTTACCCCCTTGCTTTTCAAACTCTAAATTACATATTTCAGTACCTTTAACTTTGGTTGTCAATTATAAATTGTTTTTACATGTTTTTATACAAAATTGGATGAAGTTATAGATGTGTTGCATTGCATATGTTCTTTAGATAATGTTGCTTATAAATTGTTTCATGTGTTAAATTGCTATACTATGATTGTAGTCTTTCCGTTGCTTTGGTTAGTTGTTGTCGTTTATCTGGTTTTGGTCGACTAGAGTCAGTCGTCCCCATTCGAGCTCTTGTTTATGAAAGATCTATAGCAGGATACGTCCCATTTATATATCGCTAGAACCTGGTGTTCGCGATAATTCTGTGTGGATTTATGTGTGGATATGTGGACCCGGACCCTAACGGGGAGAAACAAGTTAGGGCTGCTAACGATAGAATTGTGGAGCTCATGTGTGGGCGATGACACAATGGGACGTATTCTTTATTTTTGGCCTCCAGTAGGGAAAGATTCAGTAGGTTTACGTGTGGATTACGTGTGGCCCTTCCTTAGTGGGTTATTACATGGGGATTTATGTAGCAGTGATTATGGGTTTGATTAGACAATTGAGCTTGTTTGTGGGATTGTAGTGTCATAGCGATAACTATGTTCGTAATGTCTAAGCAAATTGTGTTACCGAGGATATTGTACGGCAGACGTGCTTGATGTGGATTCGGTTGTATGAAATGCTTAGATGTGAAGAGTATATTTATTTAGCTTAACTGTTGCTTTTCACTTGTTTGGTCTTGTTCGTTTTATGCTCGATTGTCTGGCATAACTATTGGTTTGTAGTGCATGAGTAGTATGTGATGCTCATGGCATGAATTCCGATATGGAGTGTCAGATTTGATAAGTATAGTCGAACATTTGTTTGGGTCATATTTGATACTTGGTATTGAGTCATTTTAAACTGTATTTTGGGTTGGGATTGACTTGGTGCAAGGTAGTACACTTGTGTACAAATTTTGTACTTATTCTTTTTGATTTTCCTAAGTCGCGGTCCCTTCGGTCGTCCGGTTTGTGTACTAGTCGACCGGAGCATCTGTTTCTATTTGTGTGTTTCTGGGTTATCACCGGTTGACCGGACTGAGGGTGTGGTCGACCGGAAGGTCATAGTGCAGCTGTGCAGGTGCATTACATTGCATTGCATTACGCTTTCTGCACTGCATCTGCCCTGTCATACGTTCTGAGTCTCGTGAGGTTTGTTTTGTGTCGTGTCAAAAGAGTATTTTCAAAAGGGGTATTTTGGGAAATGGGAAACGTATTTTGAGTCTTATCTGTTACTTCATCCCAAGGGTGTGGGATTCTTACTGGGCCTCGCAGCTCAGTCCATTCTATTTGTTTGTTTTGCAGATGTTACAGAGGTCGAGCCTTCTTGTGATGATACTTGGGATGGGACTTATGAAGAGTGATTCATAATCGGTTTGGATTATAGATTTAGATCATTCTTTTATTTCATTCTCACTTAGAATATTTAGTTTATAGCAATGTTGAACAATTTTCCCATTTTAACATTTAGTATTATTTCACGCATAGTAATTCTGCTGTTCAACTCTTATTTTTGGATTAATATAATAAATGATTTTCCTTTTAGTAACTCTGTTGTAGGCTTTGGTGTCTTTTGGACCAATAAGACACTGCCATGTCACTGACTGGTTTCGGGTTGTGACAGAAGTAATGGCGTAAATCAGGCAACACGATGGTTTCCTTTGTGTAAGGACAAAATAGGAACAACTCAACTGTAAATGGATCTTTTTACCTCAATAAAAGAAATCAAATGTGCTTTGAAACCTTGTAATCTGGGAAGAAGGTACCCATATTTGCCATAAATTTCGTAGGGCATTTCGTGACAGGATCAAATAGCTTGCATAAAAACCCATCGGGTTCAGAATTATCAAAAGTAACAAGCCATGGTAATCTATCAATAGGATTCAGAAATCTCTTGCAAACATAATGCATGCGGATTTGGGGGATTGCATTAGACTGGCAGTGTTTTTGCATAAAGGTCAAAACATGACACTGAAAATTTGGGGAACAACATTTCTGGCCAGGACCCACTTCCGTCCCGAGGCCAACACGGAAGTGGGACTTCCGTCCTGATGACGTGGCAAAAAACACAGCATTTTTTGCCACGACATGCAGGACGGAAGTCCCTCCTGGCCTCGGGACGGAAGCCCAACCGGCAGAGGCCCAAGCCAAAAAAATCAAACTGAACATTTTCCATTAAGGGCAGAAAAACCCGAGTGAAAAATCCGTTTTCGTTGGAATAGTTGAATCTTTTAAGCATAATAATTACCAAATTAAGTGTAAAATAATACTTTGACGAAACCGACTTCAATAATAAAAAAAAGACAGAAAAAAAATTGAATCGTGTATGTAATAAATAAAACTATTTGTAAGCTCACGAACGAATAAAACAAAGGTATTAAATACAAAGAAAATCCTATCTACTGCCCCGAAGGGGTGTATCTGTGAGTCCTTCGCGGGTTAGTCCGGAGATAGTAAGTGTTGCCGTCCCTGGTTCGCACAGCACTACCATGCTTCTTTTCGAAGAATTCTGCACCTTCGTGGTCGATTCGTATCGCATCCTCAGGGGCATCTGGCTGGATCTGCAGAGTCTGTTGAAGCGTCTATGCCTGGTCCAGGCCCCGATTGTACGAGTACGTCGCACCAAAATACACGTCCGGCTGTCCCGACGACGAAGTTCCCGCACCAGGATTTCCCTCCGTTTGAAAACCGGGAGAATAAGTGCCGAGGCTGGAAATTGGTATTCAAATTCCGGGGGTATATCTGGCTGAGTCCCGAACTGAGCAGTAGACTGAGTCGGTTGCTCGTGCGGCTGGGACGGACCCGTCTCACTGCCACGCTGCCTCAGGCGTCGCGCTACAAGGTGCTCCTGTGTTGCTTGTCGATTCCGACGAGTACCATGCCTCCCAACCGCAGCCCTACCAGCAACATGCTCCCTCGGCTGTGTGGAAGGTTGCAGAACGGAAGCTTCTACAACATTAGCAGCCCACGTTCGACATGTCACCGACTTTCCTGCAGCGGCGAAGACATCCTTAATAGTTTTTGCGGCCCAGGTGATGAGTGACTTGTACTGCGCATTTGTTCGAGTGGCAGGCTTCTCGAACTCTTCCAGCATCACCCTGGACGACTCCTCCTGTAACATAATATTAAAATTAGTAAATTCAGAAAATAAATATGAACAAAGATATAAGTACACGAATAAAACTTACCAAAATGTCCTTTGCTGTAGCGGTGGGTTGAATTCCCATCGCGAGTGGCCTTTGGTTCCGATTTTGGGGGTTTGTTATGCGGTGAACTGTAATGCGATTGTACCAATCAATGTACTCGCGGGTTGGTGCAATAACATTACCAATGGCGGGAGCAGCGGCCGCCAGTGCATCGACGCGATGGGCCCACAAATCTATGTAAATGGCGTGGACGGTTTCCCATTTGTTTGTGGCTAACGCCATCACTGCGTGGAGGTCTCGACCCTCAACAGTGCCTTCTGTACCTGCCGGTATTGGTACCACCTGGTGGAAGCCAAATTGATGCATGACCCTATCGAACAAGTGGTACTCAACCATCTCGAAGCAGATGAGTGGCGTACGGGATCGACACGTCATAAAGAAGCCTGCATCCCGAGCCACCCTCTCTGCATATACCGCATCTGCGTACGGCCTCCACGTGAACTGTCAAAAAAATAATAATTGTTAAAGTAAAACAAATAAGTTAATGAAAACAAATAAGTAAAACAAACAAGAACAATGAAATTGACTCACCCCCTGTGTCTCGGTCATCAAATCGAGCTGCTCGCGAAACACCAACAGCTGCGCTTTCGGAACATTGCGGAAACTCCGGGGGCATTCTACCTAGCCCCGTGCGCTCTACCGTCGGTGGGGATCTCATCCGGAATGATGCCTCGGTTCGCCGGGCGGAGAAATGAAATACGCTCCCACGCCCACAACTGGTCAAAACAAACAAAATCGATTATTAAATATTTAAATTACAAAATCACATTTAAATTTAAAGGCATTGGACAAACCTGAATCAGCAAGCAACACCCGCTAATGTCCTTGGAATCAGCCATGCAAGAGATGCACATCTGGCGGTACAAATGTGCGAGAACACCACTGGCCCAGGAATGCGTGTCATGCTCTTGGGGACCACCGAGGGTTAGAAGATAACGCATGTTGGCCCGAGCTCCCGACTTATCCGGGAAAAGAAAAGTACCCATCAGGATGAAGATCAATGCTCTAGCCCTCTGATGTACCTAGATGTGGGTAGCATCATTTGTTAAGGGCTCACTAATATGGACATAGACCTCTACCAACTGCAAAGTGCTCCCCCTGATTGCAGCCTCACTGGGTCTAAATCCTAAAAGAGTGTAGACGTGATCAACCCATTAACCCTTTTTGTAATTGTAGCTGTGATTCAACGAGACTACCTGGCCCCTGGTGGGTAGTCCTAGAAGACAGCCTGCGTCCTCTAGTGTGATGGTCGCCTCACCGCAACGGAGGTGGAACGTGTGGGTCTCCGGGCGCCATCTCTCAACTAATGCAGTCACGAGAGCGTGATCTACATTCATATTACTTAATCTACAACAACCTTCAAAACCTACCAGGTCTATTAAGTCTATTACCCTATGGTTGGTTTCTCTACTATAGGCCCGTGTAAAAGTTTCCCGAACTGGTAATAATATTTAAAGGTTCGTTGAGTGTCTCATCTCCTAGCCATATTCTTAAGGATCTATGGGACGGTTGTTTGTTCAACACGGTCAGATCGAAAGAACCGGGCTGAAGATGAGCGGGTACGGCCATCTATACAAAAAATAATATACATACAAATTATCAGGAAAAACACTGGTTATTTCAACAAATCTACTATTGCCATAGATTCACAAATCACAAATTACCAAAAAATCAATTTCAAAAGTTCACTAATTCCCTAAAATCACAAATGCTATAAATGTAAATTCGCACATTCACAACATCTCCGTTGACATTTTCACAAGTCTACATGCATAGATACACAAATTACCTAATTCACAACCCTAAATTCAAGATAGCCCCAATTCACAAAACCCCTAATTTCAAAATTGCCCTAATTTCAAAATTACCCAAAATTCACAAAAGTCAAATATAATTCACAATATCAACAATTTGTTACCAATTTCATAAACAATATTCAATGCTAAAGTTTAATATTTACCAAAAAAAATTTTGAAATTGAATTTTATTTTACCTAACAATTGAGAGATGAAGGGTAAATCAATTGAGAGATGACGGTGGCCGGCAGCGGAGGTCGGCGACAAGCGGAGGCAATGGGGGGTTGCGGCAGCGGGTGGTGGTGGAGGGGGCGGGACAGGTTTTTTTTTTTTGCCTTGAGGTATTCAAAAATCGCGATAAAGGGAAGGGGAAGAGGAAAAGGGGTAAAAACTCTGCCAGTTCCGTCCCGAGGTTCCGTCTTGGATGACGTGGCAAAAAATGCTGTGTTGGCTGCCATGACATGCAGGACGGAAGTCCCACTTCCGTCTTGGCCTCAGGACGGAAGTCTGGCCAGAAATGTTGTTCCCCAAATTTTCAGTGCCATGTTTTGTCCTTTATGCAAAAACACTGCCAGTCTAATGCAATCCCCGCGGATTTGATCAAACAGAGGGGGTGTTGTAACACCTCACGCCGTGAGCAATTTTAGGTATACTCATTTTGAGTCAGTTTTTTATTTGATATTCGATTTTGTGTTTTGAAAATTATAGTAATGACACCACTTTTATTTTAACAAGTTGAGATAAATTTTTAACAAACTTAATTGTGCAAGCGAGATATGATTTTTACTTTAAAAAAAAATAAAAATAAAAAAAATAAAAAAAACAGTGCATGAGGGACAAGTGTCTCGACACTTGTCAACAAACACCTACTAAATCAGACACTTGTCAAAGCCTATTCTTCATTGATTCCTATATATACTATGGATTTGATGGCCAATTTGCTTACCATTTCATTCCAGCAGCCCTTAGGTGAGTTTTCGTTTCTTTTTCTTTCTTTTGTTTTGTTTTTTTATTTTATTTTATATATTGTATAATAAAGAATCAATATATACTTGGTGAAGAATGAAATCATTCCATGGCAGCCCTGTTATCCCTTTGAATAACCAATTTACTTAACACTTCCATGAATTTTTTTGGCCATTTGTTTCTATTTATACCCATTTTTCCTCGGTCCATTACTTTATCATTTCCCATCACTTAATTTTTTTCTTTTGTTTACCTTTTGGTCCATAAATCTCAATTGTTATTCAATTTCAATTTCTTAAACAGCTCATAATTTTATTTTGTAATTCATTATTGATTAGCAACCAAGCCTTGTGTGTTTACTTTAAATATAATCTCCAACTCAAGATAACCTTTCCTTATATCATCTATTTTTTATTCTAATATGTTATGTTTCTTATCCTATTCGGTTTGCAACCTTGAGAAGCCGAGGGTTAATTAAATATTCAATTTCATGAGCTTGTGCGATTTATTAGAACTCGGTAGATTGAGGTAAGATATTAGGTTATTTACATATTTTATTTAATTGAGTTTATGGAGATTAATAATTTAATCATTTTATTTATTTATTATTGAATTATGGAGAATTATTTGGTTTTAGGATATGGATTGTTTTGGATCTCAAAGATGTAGGCAGATTATCAGGTGAGTTTCGCAACGCGAAACTTACTGAGTTTATTGTGCTTATATTATTTTATAAAATGATTTTTTTTGAGAAATGAAGCACTTTGAAAAAGTTTCCAAAAATGGAAATTATTTATTCTTGAGTATTTGGTTATCTGTCAATTATTTTAAATTGGAGAAGTTATCCAACTTTTGTGTAAAATGTGCATTAAAATTGCATAGGAGCGGTGCCCCGGTTAAGAATATATGATTTTTGAAATAACCTCTATTTCACAGGTTCGCTTAACGTAGGTATGTTTCGGAAAATGCTTTGATATATGAAAATTGCATTGTTTTGGAAACCCATGTGCATTGTCATAGCATATTTGAGAAATTGTGTATTTTTATATTTGGACTGGCGGACGGGTGAATATTTTTAATTAGATTTGAATATGATTATGTTGGTTGGCCTTTATGTTGGTCCTTTTGATTGTGAAATTTGCATTAAAACCTCGTTCCGACCAGCTTTGATTTGGATACGATTCGAAAATGATTTGATAGCCTGAAGCGTCAGTGGATTGCACTGTACATGGCTAGTCACCTGTACTAGGGCCTCTTCTATTGGCGTGGAACGCATAGACTCTGGATCGTGGTACTACTTGAAGGGGGCGTAGTATTCGGGGAGGGTTCAGCTCAACCGGTGCTGTGTTTATTTGTGTGGAACATCATTTTGTAGTGTTCGACTGCTCTGCGGCGAGTCCGGAGGGGCTCGACGTTGGAGTTAGTCACCAAGTGCGGGCTAGTAGGTGCCCCAGATTTCGTAGCCTGGTTTTTGTGTTTGGGGAGGCATAAGGTATGAAATTCGTGCTCGTACTAGTGTGAGACTGGTAATGACTTCGGGGTTCCGGGCTTGTCTCCGTGAGCCCGACTTTGATTTGAGAACTAGATGACCAGGAAGAATATTGATTGGATATTATGACATTATATATAGTTTTGGGAAATAAACATTTCGTATTGAGTTTTCTAACAATGTGAAAATTTTCCTCACATTTTTTGTTTGAATTTGAACATTTCTTTAATTATTTTTTTGAATTTTAAAAAATGGGATAACTAAAATATTCGTAATATCTTATAAAATTATTAAAGACATTTAATCTTAATATTAATGAGAGAATCTCAAAATCTTGAGGAAAACGAAGATATTTCTCAATACACATTTAGGCCTAGGAAATCCATCAAAATCCTCCATTTAATGAAATCTATGAGAATCTATAGAGTTTTTAATACTAAAAGATTTCAACATATAATTTATAATCTGAATTGAATACCACTAGATTTTAATGGACTTTTTAAAATCTAAATTAAATACCAGATTGAATACACCACTTTTAGTGATTTCATTATTTCAATTAGTACAACTTTAGGACTATTAGACAATGATTTATGGTTCATTCCTTCACTAAACCTAGGGATGTATTCAATTCAGTTTTTAAAAGATTCTGCTTGATTTTCAAAAGTCCGTGGATTATGCTGACTCTATGGATTGTTTTAATTCTAAGCAAACTCTATGCAGACTCTACGCAGATTTTCATGGATTCTATTAGATTGATTTATCATGATTTCTTTTGATTTATAAAGTCTATAGATTATTTGAATGACACCAAAAATAAGATAATGAAATATAAAATAGTTATAACACATGCAATATAAACCAAATGTTTTGTTCACTCTCATGTAGAATAATTATAACAATATGAAATATTCTATGAAAACGATTAAAAAAAATATTCCTACTCCACGTGATCTAAAAGCAACATTAGGATGATACATACTCCTATATTTGGACTTCATCATCATCATCATAAACTTCTTGGTTCTCAACATCCATGTGTTCCTCGTTGTTGTCATTGTAATTGTCTTGATCCACATTGTCATTCTCTTCATCTGCATTATAAAAGTTTATCGGTCTATTATTCCACATATCATTTGCAATGCCATCTCTCCAAGCATTAGCTTATTCTCTTTTTCTTTGCTGGCTTTGAGAAAGTAGTCCAAGATTTTCATCTTCCATATCAAGATGTGGTGATGATTGATTAACTTCGTTTTCAATAGAAAATTCATCAGAACGACATTCTTTTCGAAGGAAGTTGTCAAGACCAACACATCCTAACACCATCTCTGCTTGAGTCTGAAATGGATACGGATGCGCAACTTTGAAAATTGTGAACCGTGATTTAAAGATACCAAATACTCTCTCAACCATATTCCTTAACGGTGAATGACGAAGATTGAATAACTCTTTTGCATTTCTTGGGTGACGGCCTTCGCCACCAAAATCTTTGAGATGATATCAGACATCTCGTAATGGAGCTAAAAAATGGCGTCGATTAGCAAACCCACAATCTACGAGAAAATATTTCCCTGGTAGAAAATTGCTCTTAATTAATAAGCATGACATACATAATAAAAATAATATATTGTAAAAATAAACAATAAATTTATTCTAATACTTTAACCATGAATGGTTCTTATATAGTGAAAGTGGGAAAACAAAAGGAGTTGAATACCTGGTGGAACTTCAAGTCCATTTCTTCTTGATAAAGCATCAGTTAACAATTTTGAATCATGAGCCGAACCTTCCCAGCCACTAAGCACATACGTGAATTCTAAATCGAAGTTGCAAGCTGCCAAAACATTTTGGGATTGAATACCATGACGGTTACGATAACTGGATACATCTCGGCCTTTTATCATAGATGGAATATGAGTTCCATCAAATGCACCAATACAGTCCTAAAATTTAATTCGAAGTTGTTACAAAATAGTTAGACATTAATCATATTATAATATAAAAGACATATTAAAGAAAAAAGCCATACCTTAAAGTAAGGATAAAATCTTGTACTTTCTCTAATTTGAGGAGACACACCACCTTGTTTAACACATTATGTATAAAATTATATCTAATCCTTGTAACTGGGCGACGGTCAAGAGAATGTGCAATACTTTGATGCATCATAGTTCTCATCACAATGATTACTGCTTCAATTACCATCAATAAGTATTTTACCTTTTCATATAGTATTTCTTCCATCTCTTCTTATGTTTCCTCTTCTATTTCTTCTTCTTATATTTCATCATCCATTGTTTTATCTTCTTCCATTATTAACAATGAGAAATTACTGCATTAAAATCTTGGAACATTAGAATAATGAAACAAACACATACTTATGGACATGAAAAATAAAATCCAAATTGTGTTCATTACTCATTGCTCAAAAGAGTAAATAGCAAAATAATTCAAAAGTCATAACTTCATTCTCACCAAAAATGCTTCAAATATCTTAAAAGAGTAAATGTATTTAATTTCATGTTCCTGCAAAATATAAAATTCAAGACTCAAATAACTATCATCCTTGCATCTTTTTCATTATCCAATTTCTTCGTTCTTCAACGTTCGTCTTCAAATTGATTTGGGTTTGCCTCATGATTTTAAATCGAGTTTATTACCTGTTTGTCTTCTTATTTTAGTATTTGTGAAATGGGTTTCAGGGATAATGATGTGTGTGAAGTGTTTGGATTGGAATTGGTTAGATGGAGGGAAGAATTGGCAATGCCAATTTTGAAGGAAAAAAGCATAGAATTTGGGTAATGGAAGTGAAGAAACAAGTTGAAGAGAATCAATTTCTTTGGGGAAGATGATGAATAGTACCTTCACATTTTGGACAATTTTGCCCTTTAGTCTTTGTCACGTGACCGGTGCGTGAGCTTTTTTGACGGAAACAACCATCTCTGGCTACAGTGAGGAACACAACATATTCCGTACCGTGCGAAACAAATAATAGCCGTCGGATCAGGAATCAGACAGTTGAGATTATTTTGTTTAAAATATTATAAACAATAGGTATTTTAAGCCAAATGATCTCAGCCATCTAATTTTTTATCCGACAACTATTAATTGTTACGCGCGATATGAAATATTTTGTGTTCCACACTGTAGCCTTTGTGATTTAAGAGACGCAAAAATTATTATAGGGCCTATCAAAACGTTAAAATAAATGTAGTACCTTATCGTTTCTGTGAATCTGTCATTTTCCCTTTTAGGAAAGAAGCAAAGAGATAAGGGAAGAAGTGGAATGATAAAAGGCAACAGTTTCCCAAAATGCCCATAAAATTTCAGATGTAGAAAATGGGGGCTTGCCTTGGATTGGCCATGGTTTGGCATAAATGGCCAACCATGACAATTTTTTTTTACTAACATTTTTAGAAGAACGGATTCCCCAAATCAGGAAATGCAAAACGGATTCGGGGTAAAAAATGTTGGAAAAAAAAAAAAAACTGTCATGTTTGGCCCATTATGCCAATCCATGATCAGTCCAATGCAAAGCCTAAAAAAATGCTTATCGAACCTAATTAAACTAATTACTGCCCACTGCTACGGGAATGAGAGGGAGAAGGGCGCCATTGCTTCCCGCTAATCAAGTTCATCTTTGTGGCTTTCTCCAAGGTGTGCCAATTTCTACTGTTTACTGCTATGGGAATTTTCACATTAGCAGGAAGCTTTCTTTACTTTTTAACTTCTGAGTATGCTTTAAACCTAATTTTTTTGATGTGGGTTTGCTAAAATTTGATCTTTTTAATGCTTTTCTTGCCCTGTAATGTGTAATTTATGAGGTATTCTATAGAAAGAGTGGTAAGACATCTATGAAAATTTGAAGTTTCCATGAAAGAGAAAACTCTATATTTGTACATTTATTTTTCTTTTCTTTTTTTTTGTCAGTGAACTCTATATTTGAACTTTTATTTTACCTCTTTGTTTCTCTAAACTAATTTTGAACTACTTCTTTTATTAAATTATTGTAAAATTGAAATTTTTGCCACTTAAACACGTGTTCTGAACATGTTTGCCAGTCTTAAGGACATTTGTATCAATTTAAGTCATTTAACACTGGAGATATATGCAGAACATGTGATTAAAAAATATCGAAAACCATCGTCTTTACACTAGTTTGACAAAAAAACAGTAGATCGAAAATAGTTTAGGTTTAAAAGAGGTAAAATAAAAGTTTACTGACAGAAAAAAGAAAAGTGAAAATAGTTAATGTATATATATAGGGAGTTTTTCTCTTCCATGAAATGAAATGCAAATTTTGTATTGGACGGAATTCGGTTCTTGTTGAAGTCCTCATTGTCTCTCTGAATGTTTTTCTTCACTAGTCTACCAGTTATATCCTTAAAGCAGCAATATTTGTTTATTGGTGTGATAATTATCTATAATCTGTTTGTTTCACTAATTAAGGATTAATTCACACTGTGATCTGAAAGTAATTTTTAAGAGATGTAATCATGGTCGGAACTAATGGGGGCGGGCGGGGCCAAAATTTGGAAAATGGTGTATTTTTCTCTTATAAATATCAGAAATTCTCAGAGATATCATTATAAAATATCACTTTCGCCCCTCCAGAATTGAGTAAATTTTTAACTTCGCCTATGTGGATGTAATAGATGCTAAAAGAGAAAAATAAAATTGTTTGGGTAAAGACACTCATTTTGTTTAATATTTGTTGGAGTTAAAGGAGGCTAGATGTCCCCAACATGATTCTTGCTGACATTAGTCTTTTATACTTGAATCTATGTTTTTTCGCTGCATCAAATAGTCGGGTTTTGTAACAACCAAGAGATGGTAATTTATAGCTTGCTTTTGGTCACCTCTCTGTTTTGCTTTTCCTTTCGGCTATTCTCCTTTTGAAATTTCAGAGGAAGAAAAAATAATAATCATGCACTGTGTAACGGTTGCTTTTTTTTTCTTTCTTTTTTCTTTTGGGTGGGGGTGTGAGGAGTGTGTGTGTTATAACATAAGAGTAACTGATTGAAGATGTATCCTATAGGGATTATTTATTAGCATTTTTACCCATGCTTGTCAATGTATTTGAATGTGATCCTGTGGATTCAAATCAACAGAATATGACGTGAAAGATTTTAGACTAGGCCATAAACTTCTCATTGTTTAAAGAGATGTAATAGATGCTGAGAAAATTGAAAATGGTAGGGGGAGAAAACACTCATTTGGGGGACTAATTTCTTGGAATTAAATGAGGCTAGATCTCCTCAACATGATTATTGGTGCCAATAATTTTTATACTTGAATTCTATGATTTTGCGCTGTATCAAATACTCGGTTTTTATAACAATCATGGGATTGAGTTATAACTTACTTTCGTGATTTTTGGTTGCTTTGGATCACCTCTATGTTTTTTTAGCATATTGACTATTCTCCTTTGGCAATTTTAGAGGAGGCACAAGAATTCTTCCTCTATCTGCTTGTACTATTATTAGATTTTTTATAATTCTTCTACATGTATTGTATCTATTTTCTTATTTCATGTAGGTAGCATTTTAGTCTAGTTCAGCCTAAATGCTCTCCTACAGTTCCACCAACAATCATCAGATACCGTCGCTCGAAATCCCCAATTGAATAGTTAAGGTTGTTTTTGTGCTCGAAGAAAATGGAAACAACCTCACTGGAATGCAAAAGAAGAAGAAATGAAGCTATGTCAAAGAAGAACGAACGCAATCCTATTTGTGTCTCACGATCAATTCTAGACCTCCCCATTTGCATTTTGGGAGGTATCTTCACAAGATTCCAGATTGGCATCATCCTTAATTGCAAAAGAGTCTGTAAAGCCTGGTATTTTCTTCTCTCGGATCCTGACTTTGCTAAAGCTTACCATACAATGCCACCCTTCATCAGTATCGTAGTCTCCCGTAGAAAAAAGATATTTTGTTTCATTGAGCTCAACGTAGTTAATAGTGACACCATTCAGCAGAATAGCCGATAGATTTTTCAAAATCCTGCTGGTTTTTCTAAGGGAGGTGTAACATTGCTCGGGTCTTGTAATGGGCTCATCTTGTTTTTGCATCATTATTATTCCGTTGGGGAGAGGAATACTTTGTATATTAGTAACGCATTGAGAGGGGAATATGCGCTGCTTCCACAACCAATCGTAGTGCCAAAAGTTTATGATGAAGGTTATGGATTTGGATTTAGTTCAAAAACAGGGCATTGCAAGGTATTGAGGATTATTAGAAGAAAATGGCATCCACGTAAAATTGAAACTCATGTTTGCACAATTGGAGTGGATGAGAATTGGAGGATTTTAGGGATTAATGCTCCATTTCCTCAGGCTAACAAGATCACGCCTGTGTGTGTTCTTGGCTCAGGTAGGTTTTGTGAGTTTAATGGTACTATTCATTGGATTGTTGTGGATTTGAAGAGACCTGATTTTATCTATTCATTTGACATTGAAGAAGAAAAGGTCTTGCCTATGCCGACTCCACCTGGCTTGTTGCAAAGGAATTCGATGACGAGAATAGGAGTTTTGAGTGGTTGTTTATGTGTCTTTCACCCCAATGGTGAAGATCTAGATATTTGGTGTATGAAAGAGTATGGCGTCATAGAGTCATTATTATTCCGTTGGGGAGAGGAATACTTTGTATATTAGTAACGCATTGAGAGGGGAATATGCGCTGCTTCCACAACCAATCTGTTAGTAGTGCCCTAGGACCATTAGCACATGTTGTGCGTTTTGTTATCTTTTGAGCATGTAATTGAATAGTTAATTTTGCTTTTGATTATCAAATGTGTGATTTGATAGTAAAACTCATTAGCTTATGTAATTACTATTCTAGTAGTCCCTAGTTTTATGTAATGCTTAATTACTATGAAATAAAACTAGTATGATTGTTGATTGATGATCTTGTTTTACTGATCATGTGTAATGGATACAAATCACATCATAGATGCAATATATATAGGGATACATTGTATCGACGTGATCCGCTTTGAGAAGTAATACTTCATGGTCTTAAGTCATAAGTATTACTTAGTCAATACTATTTTAGAATCCTTAGACCTTATGTCTTCATTGATTCTAGTATGAATGGAGCCACGCTTTTGACTCGATCGGACGTTACTTGTAACGAGTAATCAATACGACCGAGATCGGATGTAGTGTCCTATCATAGCTTGAATGTGAGAGACATCAGTAAGGAATTTGTCCCTCTCATTATTGAGAGAGATATCCACGTGCCCTCGATAGGGAAAAGATCATTTAAATGCATGGTCGCTACTCAAATGTATTTGATAAAGTGGTTATCAAATGCTATTTGTCGAAACAGATCTACCCGGAGATCGAGCATAAACACAATTAAGCTTAATAAGGGTGACGACCACCATGCCTTATGCTTAATTAGGATATCGCGAGACAAAGGGGATTAAATAGTGGATTGACAATAGGTTCCGTTGTAAATTCATTCACCTCGGGTAGTCACAATGTCCCTGCTAGGGGCCGCTGTGACTTATGAACTCACACTACTACTAAGTATGTTTTCATTGCCATTGTGATATGAACCCTACGTGGGTCACACGCATAGATCGAGCTAACAAGCTTTCATGTCCCGCATTCAATGAATCTAGAATGTGTCTAGGTTCATTAGTATCCGACATTTGTTTTTCCGAAAATAATAAAGTGTTTATTATTTGAATTAGAGATAAGGGCAATTTTGGTATTTAACTATAGCTGGGATTAAGTGGGAGTTGTTATCCGATAAAGACTCCCACTACCAAAGCAGAGTCTAGGGGACGTGGGAGTCGAGTCTCCCACGCTGAGAGAAGTTGAGTAGACGTGGGAGTTGTTCTGGGAACAAACTCCCACACTCTATATAACATCTCTTAGCCGAAACCCTAGGTCACAAGTGATTCAAACTGAAATTAAACAAGCAACCCGAAATCGATTTCGGATTTCTCACCTCTCCCCTTTTTTCTCTAATTCCCGAATCTCGGAAAAGACGAAGAGCTAGCAATCACCGCTTGTTTCGTCAGCGTGGATACGGGTAGAGGGAAATTCCGCAAAGGGAATTCCGTTGGTGAAAAGAAAACTTCCAAGAATCGTCATCCTCCATTCAAGAAGTAGCTTCTTGAATCCGAAAATTGTAAGTTTTACCGCTGTTTTCGGTTCGGTTTCGTATGGGCGGATCCTTCAGGGGAGGATCCATGGGTGTTTGGAACGAGTTTCCGCCCATGAATCCCTTCACAATCGTAGTGCCAAAAGTTTATGATGAAGGTTATGGATTTGGATTTAGTTCAAAAACAGGGCATTGCAAGGTATTGAGGATTATTAGAAGGAAATGGCATCCACGTAAAATTGAAACTCATGTTTGCACAATTGGAGTGGATGAGAATTGGAGGATTTTAGGGATTAATGCTCCATTTCCTCAGGCTAACAAGATCACGCCTGTGTGTGTTCTTGGCTCAAGTAGGTTTTGTGAGTTTAATGGTACTATTCATTTGATTGTTGAGGATTTGAAGAGACCTGATTTTATCTATTCATTTGACATTGAAGAAGAAAAGGTCTTGCCTATGCCGACTCCACCTGGCTTGTTGCAAAGGAATTCGATGACGAGAATAGGAGTTTTGAGTGGTTGTTTGTGTCTTTCACCCCAATGGTGAAGATCTAGATATTTGGTGTATGAAAGAGTATGGCGTCATAGAGTCATGGAGTAAAGAAGTTGTGCTGGGATGTGACATTATACATCCTACGGTCTATGATCCGTATTATCCCATTCTAATGTGGAGAAATGGAGAGATATTGATGTCTGGGGTTAAGGGGCGCATGATCTCTTATAATCCAGCTACAAAGTTATCAGCAGAACTTGCAGTTCGGCCTGATGGCTATGACTATATTACTGCAGTTCCATATGTCCCGAACTTTTTGCCCCTTAAGGAAGTCTTAAAGGCACAACATATAGAGATACTGTGGAAAAAGGTAAAAGAGTTTATTCTTTCGACTTGTTTTGTCATGATCAGTGTGCTTATACTTGTTTGTATTGCTTTAAAAGCGCTATGGGCATTGATCGAAAACAAAATTACTATTGCTCCGGTAAAGGGATAATAGGTCCGACATTCTTATAACCATGGAATAAATGAATTTCCTGATTCTCTTCAAGTGCGTTATTTTATCCAAAATTGTCCAGCAGTACTTAATTTTGAAAATTTACTTTCGAATTTTCAGGAGGCCTTACAGCAAGGGGTGGAGCAGGCTGCTCAGACAGCAGCAAAGACCGCCCAGCCTGCTCTGGACGAGTTTAAAGTTGGGACTCAGACAACTTGTGGATCAGAAACGGGCGTTGTCTACAGATCCGGTTCATGCTCTCAGGTGGTGAGGGCACAGAAACAGAGTTCACTATCCATTCAGCCGACTGTCTCACAGTCCCAGATGGAGTCCAATTTTCAGGACATCAAGCAGAGGTTCCGTTCTCAGATGGAGGAGACCCTCCGTGCTGAAATGGAGAAAGCGCTGAACCAAATGAAGGCAGCATATGAAGGCATGGGAGAAAAGAAGGGCGGAGAGTTTGGCGGCGACAGTGTCACAGTTCTTCGCCGCCAACAATATGGCATGTGATTCCGCCCGCCTTGCGTCTTCCTTGGCGGACTTGAGTGACTCGGAGTCGGACGATGATGATGTCTCACTTGCCTGAGAAATTATATATATCCCCTCCTTCTCATACTCGCTAGCTTTGTTTTTCATTACACGTGAATCTTTGAATGAATTTATTTATTCGAGATGAGTAAACCAAACAATTGATTGGTAATTTATACTCCCTACATCTCAATTTGAACGTCAATTTTCATATTCATTTCATATGAGATAGTGGACATTTTATTTGGTGTAGTATATTTAAATGGTAACTTCAATAAAAGTTTTATATTTATATTGAAAACATTCGTGGATAAGCCCCTCAATCCATTCCATTTGATTAAAATCAATGAGGTTAGGGGCAGCTTGCCTAGGCTCAAAAGCATCCATATTTAGGGATTGTAATAATTGAAAATTCATGAGTAGATATTATTGGTAACCGGATTGATCGTCAAATAATTCTAAAAGATTTGAAGGAAAAATATGTATTTCATTCTTACAAAATAAATAACTAGTATAAGAATATTTATACATGTATGTTAACACTATATTAGTTAATTACTTATAAAAAAATAGTATATAAAAAAATATTTAAATCAAGTTTACAATAAGAAATTTACAGAAAATATAAATACAAGAGAATTGGGATAAAAAAAGCAAGCATGAAAGTCGTGCAAAATCCACTGTCCTAAAGACGTGAAGACCTACATACGTGCGGGTGATAGCGGTCAGTCACCACTCCAAGATAAAACTCATTTCTCGTTGTCCCCGCAATGAGAACGTTCACCGGAAGATTTCTCACGAATTAATTCAATCAAGTTGGCCGTTGTAAAAGTTTAAGAGAGTAACAAAACTAAGAAAAACATAGCCGTGCCAGCCATGAGGCAATTTACGCCATTGCCTCAAGCCCCACAAAGGGCCCCATTTTGTTTTTACTTAAACTTCTCTTCAAACAAAAAAAATAAAAATTAGAGGCCCCATATAATTACATCACACCCATTGTCTACTAAATATAGGACTAGCCTAAGCAAATTGAGACTCACTTTAAGACTATAAAAATTCAATGGCTTTCTATCTTCCAAACTAAAAAAATAAGAGATGCTTTAATTCAATTGGCAAATACTAGTGAAGACGCTAAAACAAAAAGTGAAGCTACATGTTTAGCAAAATATGAGATTGAAATTTTGGAATTTTTACTTGGAATGAATATATGGTATAATATATTATTTGTTGTAAATACAATTAGTAAAACCATGTAATCTAAAGATAGGCATATTGATGTTGCTATAAATCAATTAGAATGTCTTATTGCTCATTTAAAAACTTATAGGGAAAATGGGGTCGAGTCTTCTATAAATTCAACTGTAGAAATTACTAACGAAATGGATATATAACCCACATTTCGTGAAAGACGGTGTTCATGGTTCGGGTTGGTTCGATTTTACACATTTTTGAAACCAAATCGAAATTTTCAGTTTGCAAAATTTGAAACCAATCCAAACCATACAAAATCTCAAACCGATGCATTCGGTTTGGTTGTTCTTTTTTGGTAGATACAAAATATATTGATTATAAATTAAAGAGAAATCCCCTATATTTAGCACCAACAATTTATCCAACTAGTATAAATAGCAAAAACTTTTTATTAGGCTATTTTTAGCACCAACTATTTACGTGCTGCTCTGAATGTCTATTCCTCAAAATAGTAATCATCTCCATCTTTCGCCTCGCGGAGTGACATTTTGTTCCCGCTCATATCTCGCAAGTGTTGTACCTCGGGTATTCCAAGCTACTGTCTAACACGCTAATTCATGTAGTTACGACCCATCCACTGTAGAGATGAAAACAAATTACAATAAAAAACTATAACATGGGTTATACAAACAACCTTTTTAGATTAACAAGCATATCGATTTATATCTCGTGTTCCTTTCGTTAACATCTACTGGAAAATTCTGCCTAAAAAAAACCCCATCAGAACGATACAATAATTCGCCCTTCAAGTAACCGATCACGGGCCTTATCATGATCTGTCCCATAAAATATATATCTAGTGCGTTTATCGCCTAAAGGATAAAATGAACCGTATCTGTCAGCCGAAGATTGTTATCACGCAAAAAATCTTGTAAACCGCCGTCGAGGTAGTACTTGCCATCTATTTGAGTTGCATAAACACACCATTGATTACCAATGACGTCCTTCAGATAGAAACAATGTGGTACCCAAGACCAGTTAGCTCCAACCAATTTGTGTACATTGATGTTATACACTACATAATATAATTTGTATAAGATAAGAGATCACATATAACAAATAAAAAAAACACATTTTAAACATAAGATATTACCATTCTTCTATTTGTTTGACAACCGACAACAATTTTAAACTTGTGTCTGAAATACTCTTCTAGTGCCCGATCGATTTCCCTATTCATTGCGAATGTTTAGTTTTGAGAGTAAATTGGGGGAAGGTTGCGTGGATTTTGAGAGTAAGAGGGAATTTGATATGAGTTTTGAAGGAGATGTTGGTTTGTATAAATAGAGGGGAAATTTTTCTTGACCTTTCCACTGTCAATTTAGTACGGATTTGGGAAATTCGTACTCAATCCAGGGTTGCTTTTGAATTTTTTTTTTAGGGTTTCTGGAACACTAGGGAGTTTCCAAGATGGATTTGGAAAATCCGTCCATAATTGAAAAAGTTTCTCCCACTTTTTTGGATACCATGGTTAGCCCATTATGCAATTCTTGGACTAGTCTGTTGGAGAATTAATGTTTAAAGTGGACTTATTTGATCAAATTTAATTGTGTGTTCCACCGCTTAGTTTTAAAGTGTTTTGGATTCATCGCGGAGTGGGTTGCGCAAGCTTCGCGATGATATATAACATGTGAGGAAGCTAATTCTCGGCGTGAATGATAAATTTGGTTAAAGTGGAGAGGTTATTAATGGAGGTGTGATGGTATCCCATATCGGTTGTGAGAATCGATTAAAACTGGTTTATAAGAACTAGCTAGACTAGTGATATTAAACAAGTGGGTAAGGGGGTACCCCTCGCGCGCCGTCTGTCCGTCCGTCTCGTCTCGACTCGCCTCGCCACGCCTCATCGCGTCTTGTGTCCCTGCCGGGAAGGCAGTAATATCTTTTTGGATAAAATTACCGTAATAGTCATTAACTATTGAGTAACTGCAAATGAGTCACATAACTTTTGTGTAATTGCAAAATGGTCCTTCCACGATTCTCCAGCAGTTTTGGGAACTGGACATTACCCCACTACGAGAAGTGGGAGTTACCCACGTTCTCCACTACGAGGTGAGAGAGTGAGGGCTAACCTGCCGTTTCCGACTGCTATAAAAGGCAGCCCCCCCCCCCCACACAGAATTATTTTCTACGAAAATTATTATCCCTTCTTCATTTATGCATTTCATACTAGTAATAGAGAGTTCTGCACAGAAAAGGTTCGAAGTACTGCTTCTAAGGTTCTGGTAAGCAGTGGGATTGAACGTTGTACCTTGGGAACTCATTGCTCTTGTAGGCCTAAAGCAATTAGGCGAGCAAATTGAGTTTAAGGGCAAGTAGTTTACTACTGCCTCGTCCAAGATATAATCCAAATATGTTTATTGATTTTATATTATGCTTCTGTTTAATTTCATATTCGTAACAGAAGAAATAACAATCTTAAACTCAATTTAATTTTTCTTCTGTTTCTTCTTTACTTAATTAAAACAGAAAGTTAACCAGTAGTAGTAATCATTTATTCAATTTATTTCCATTCTGGGTTTTGTTTACTTATTATATATTGATGTTCTGTAACAATATCATTACTAACTGGTTGTTTATACAATATATAGAAAAATAAAAATGGCTGCAAATGATTCAAACGCTACTGGTATTGTTCCTTCAATTGAGACTCCGGCAAACGGAGTTAATCTGAATGCTGGTCAGACAAGCGGTATTGAGGCTGCTATGTCAAGGATGCCTGCTTTTGTACCTCCAATGGCTTCTCGTCCAATTCAGTTTGGACAGTTTGCACAACCCGAGAAGTTTAAAGGGGGCTGCAACTTCAAAATGTGGAAGGAAAAGATGATGTTCTACCTTACTACTCTTAATTTAATTCGCTATGTCAATGAGGACACTCCTGTGGAGGATAAAACTGATCATCAATCTGTAACAACATATAATGCTTGGATTAGTAATGCTTATATATGTCGTCATGCTATACTTACTAGTTTAGATGATTCATGGTACCAAATTTACTATCAAAAGAATTCTGCAAAAGAATTGTGGGAATCACTAACTAAAAAGTATACAGTAGATGATGCAGGTGCTAAGAAGTTCTTTGCTGCTCACTTCCACGACTTTAAAATGGTCGATGGAAAATCTGTCCTCGAACAGAGTGAAGAGCTACATAAGATTTATCACAATCTTGCCGCTGAGGGCATGGGGATCAACGACTCGCTGCAGATTGAGAAATTACCCCCTTCTTGGGATGACTTCAAGCACTACTTTAAGCATAAGAAGAAGGAAATGACACTTGAGGATCTGATTTTGAAGTTGAGAATTGAACAGGTTAGCCCATTGTGCAATTCCTGGACTAGTCTAAGGTGAAACCCTTTCTTAGGCTTCCACCAACCTCCATCATTTTCTGCAAAGTGTGGTATGAACTTCTCTCTCAGTCACATTTTTGCAACCTATACATAAGAAATCCACCATACATTATGATTTGTACAGTAAACACTGCCAGGACGCGGTCCATTTAATTTCGTTGAGAAAATATTATAAGTATTGTCAAGAATCCATTTGTGGTATAAGGCTTAATCTCTTACTGAACGATTATTTGGATTTAATGGGATCTTACAAAGGGTTGATTTATTTGGCACAAAAAGAAACTAATAGTATGTTCACTTATGTAACCAATCCGATGACCAGGAATACATTTCTCTTCCTCGTCTTACTGCAAGTAGGAGATTAGTCCGTTTAGCGCATGGCTTTGGCTTTTCTACCCACTATAAGGCCGTAATATTGAGACATATAGACTCCCCAAAAGGCGGGCTCGGGCTAGATTGTCGAATTTTTTACCATTAGAATCGATAGCAAATGGAGGGAAATTGTAGTTGGTACCTCTTCTGCACTTTTTGTGAAAAGTTATGCTACTATCCATAGCCGGACGCAGGAGTCGAAATCCGGTGGTGCAAATTGAAATTTTTTTTTACCAAAAACATAACGTAAAAGCAGTTTAACAAAAGATTACATCAATGAGAAAGTACTCATTAGTTTACAAAGAAAATCTTCTATCAAATTCTTGAAAATGTGCTAAAATGGCACATTACTAATAGTACTGAGCACATCCCGTTCTAGATAAGTTATTAGACGGTCATTTAGCCATTGATCGCCCATTGTACTAGATTTGTCACTTTTCACATGATTCATAGTAGAAAAGACACGTTCAACACTTGCGGTTGCTACCGGTAAAAGCAAAGCTAACTTCACAAGCTTATACACCACACTGAAAGTGTTGCATTTATTTGTTTTCACTAGTTGTACAGAAAGATCTGAAAGGCCTCGCAACTCTTTAAAATCTGGATCACAACGAACAACTTTGATATAATTTTGAAGTTGATTGCGAATTACCACTTCAGGTTCACCCTCAAAGTCTTTAGGATATAGTTCAACCATCCTCACCAACTTATCTACATCAAAATGTGAAGGGCTCAAACATCCAACACATTGTAAAAGTTCAGTATTTGCTTCATCAAATCTAGCATTAAGCTCTTGCAATTGCAAATCAAGAATATTAAACAAACAATCTTCTTTTAATGATGTAAGTTGGATACACTGGAAGATTGTCGCCTAGCATTCTTTCCTTGGACGGAGGCGCGGAGGTGGACGCCGGTCGCCGGAGAAGAGAGAAATCGCGTGAGATTGGTGTCTTGGTGAGAAGAATGATAGAATGGCAAAAAATGAAAAAAAAAATTAATAATTGTAATAAACTGGACCATACTTATAAATGGTCTAGTTTAAAAAAAAAAAATTCAAAATACTGGTGGTGCAATTGCACCAGTCTGCCGTGCATGCATCCGGCACTGCTACTATCTTAAATAGATAATTTCATTGGCTTGTTGATCATGTGGACAGTCCAGTTCAATTGAATAGCATATGTGCATTTTTTATATTGCTGAAGAACGATTTAGGATAATCCTACCTCCGCCAGGAAGTGTTTTATCTAGTGGCTCTGAATCGTGTTTGAGTGAATTAAAAGAGCGTCTTTGTGTGTTTGGTGGTGCGAGACTTGAAACAGGGTTCGATATTTGGATGATGAATGAACATGGTAATGTCGAGTCTTGGACCAAAAACTATGTTTTGATAAGTTGGATTCCATGCCGGGACTATGATGTCCATGTATCGGTGGCTTCACGGAGAAATGGAGAGATATTGTTGCCTTCCCTTGGCAGTGCTGAGTTGTTCTCCTTAAATCTAGGAGAGCAGAAAGCTGAAGTACTTGATGTTTCTGGACTTGAGGGAATTGGTACCTTATTTGCCGAGTCAACCATTTTTGTTCCGAATATTTTTGGGACTTAAGGATGTTCTTGAAGGAGAGAAATGTCTTAAGGGAAAATATCCGAAGATTCTCAACATCCGGCATATGTAAATTAGGATCATCAATTTGTTGTTTCTTATGTAGTTGGTTTTGTTGTATAAATTGATTTCGCATTGTTGTCTTGTTTCTTTAGAAGCTTTATCAATACATAAGATGCAGCAGTCCTTTAAAGACGAAAAATGCAATGTTATGACTATGATTTTCTAGTACACCACACACTAACAAAATCATCACATGTGAAAATGTCTAATTCGTACAAGCTTATTATTCAATTTAGTCCAATAAAATTACTACACGTGAAACTATTTGACGTATTAGACAATATACTAAAAGACCCAGAATTATGTTTATCCATATGGTCAAAGGGATTGCTGATGATCACAAGTTACAACAACAGATATGAAGAAGAGCCTCATTCCATTAGATTATCATTACAATGACAATTCATCAAAATGTCAGCTTATTATTAAGCAAATTTAACATTAACATCGGTGCATCGCAGTTGAGATAGGCTTAACCGATTACATCTTCTTGCATACAAGAATATATATATATATATATATAATGTTACTAGATTGCAGTTGGAATACCTAATTTTATGCCTATATATACATATTCATCTTCAGTATCTTTCCAATTACAGAATACAACACTTCAGAACCAGTCCCTTCTGATCCCCTCTTCCTTCTTCATTGCCTGAAAACAAATAGTCATTCAATTGCATGGTTCGATAATTTGCATCTGTTAGCTATAAACAATATTATTATCTCTAATTAAACTAACCGAAATATCAATCCAAATTTAACATTGCTTAAGAAGTTCAAGGCTTACAAGTTATAATATGAAAACGGATGAACATATAAAGGAAAAACAAGAAGAACCTTCGAGAGGTTGAGCTAGTTTCCGATTCTGTGGAGACATCATCTCTTTCTTTAATTGCATCAAAATATCCTCCATTGTGTACTCTCTTTTCCAGTCAGCGAGCATGGGGAACAGGTTTGGTTCGACCTGAAAAAATATTAATGCGAAAAACTTAACCGTAAAGCACAAGGTCGCAGAGCGCATCTCTGAAAAGGAAATACTTACCATTCCACTGTCATGGTTAACGCAGCTCATGTGTATGCAAGTTTGAAACCTTACACTAGGCGGCTCATCCGGATAATCCTTCCCACAGAACAATTTCAACTGGTAGATACGTCCATCATGTACAGTCTGGCATTAATAAGCAATATTATCAGTAAACCGGATCTCTTTTCTTTCAAGAGTTGCGTGCAATTATAGAAACAAATTATAGAAACAACCACAAATATCAGAAAGATCGGAACTATAACATCAAATCAATAGATATTGATATAAAGTTGTACATAAAAAACTATCAAAAACTATGTATGTATTCATTTGTCTATGCATCAACAAATATCTATGCAGTTGTACCTTAAGTCTTAAGAAACCTTAAAATCGCCCACCTTTTAATGTAAACAGTAGTGGACACCGTATTTATTAAAGGAGCTTTGTTGACATTACATAATAAACTGTTCAAGCTCCCATTGGACGTAAAATGACTTAACAGAAATTATCTATTAGTAAAAGAAAATTTGGGCGGCTTTTTTTTTTTTTTTTTTTTTACTTCTTTCTGTTCACCCAGTCATGTTATTTGCTAAAATCAATTTATAACCCCTGAAATCATTATAAGAAAACACAACAGCAAAAGGACTAAAACATGCAAAATTTCTATTACCATCAAGTTCATTTTCTCACCTTAGCGAAGCACGTTTTTATTATAACAAATAATCACACAGTTATGACTGATAATGAACCAGGGAGCCAAAAACCAAACTCCCAGACAGAACAAAAGTAACAGTGCCAGCGCGAATCCATTTCACATATTAAAGGGAATTCGGAAGCAGAAACAAATGGATTAATATTAAGTGCAAAGAGAGAAAACCAACATTAGGAGGACCAATTATAGTTCCAGTCCATGACTGCATGTAAACATCATCAGCATCATCCATACCATAGCTGACTGTTCCATCTCCTATCCCCTTTTCTCCTCTCTCCAACTCCTCTAATAACCGGAAGCTTCTTGGTACTGGAAACAATAAATAAGTTCATATTAAGATGTTCCAGATAAAAAATAAAAAATAAAAAGATAATAATAATAGTAATCAGCAATAGTCATTCATAGACTATAACAACAATATTCAGAATCTCCTCGTCTACATAAAGTCAGAATTAAGGTTAAAGTAATTTTTCAGCTAAAAGTTTAACAATGAATGGTCTGCCTGAGAGCTTGCAAGCAAAGCCGAAAATGGTGTGTTTGTTTCTCTTTTGCTTACTATTCATGTAGTCCATCTATGATATATCACGAGCACAATGAGACATGCAATTTATCCATTTGACTTGAACATTTTTATGTCTCATCAAAATGGTGTCTCTACTCAAACTGAGGTCATATCATGCATTCAATAAGTGCTCAAGCCGAAATCAAACTAGTGGGAGCTTAGTTGAATTTTGGCACTTCGTGATACGACAGCATGTCAAAAGACCAGATTTTTTAAATTATTGTCAGATTAACAAAGTACAAGAACAAATTTCTGTCATGAGTCACCAGCAATTTGGCGCAATTAGAAGTCTTATCTGTGGGCATTCTTTCAATGACTATTTCTGAAGAAATGAGACTTGCGAGAACAGAGAAACCAGAAGCAGGGCAGTTCCAATCCTGGCAGCCAAACCACCAGCTTTCTAGTTTCAATCAGTGTATAAATTTTAACTTTCTTAAACTGAAACAAGCAACACATATTCTGCTGTTCAATCGTGTTATTTGCAAATGTCTCAAAATTAAAACAGCTCTCCTTATTCCGACTATCCAACACTTTTTTCTCCTTTTCATATGCTCCAAGTAAATCATCAAATCTTGCAACACAAGGGAGGCCAAAAAAATCACTACACTCCTTACATGCTATTTATCTTGTATGCAAAGCTTGCATAATCTATAAACACCATTTTAAAGATGCAAACAGTCAGTTTCGAAGAAATTGAGAAGCTTCTAATTAAGGGCTTCACTTACACAGGTGGTAAACTGGTAACAGTGGGTTGAACTTCAGACACTAACGTCAAGTAGAATTTGAAGATAAGACAATAACGTCTACCCAAAAGCAGTGCAACTCAAGCCTACAATACTTGCATAGAATATAGAGAATATCTAGAACTAAGAAATATATCTAAAACTTAAAGAAATCATCTAAGCTACCCGGTTTTACAATACACTGAAGTTTTCACAAGAAAACACTTAAAAGCCGCAGGAGCAGATCCAGTTACATTCTCCCTGAATGCTACAGTTGCTGTCCTGATGATTTTGTTTTAACTGCATTATTACAGATTGATTCTCGTATGTACACAGCAAGCAGCAGCTACTCTAAAGTGAAACGTGACAACTTCCACAAATCCCATAATCAAAGCTAATGTGCCTTTGATCATGAAGTTAATGGAAATTCTCTCAAAAGTCTGAATAGAAAATTGATCGATCAGACACATCAATTGATCACGGAATTTTTCAGTTAGTGTCAGAATCTGAAAGTTTCAATTGCGGGATTGGTGGAAGTTCTTATTCCAAAGTGAAATTCTCTTTTAAAAAATTGTCTTACAAATCTGAAAAGAAAATTTTAGATTCTGATAATAAGTCGAATTTCATGTGCCTGCACCAAACAGGCAGGGCAGGCTACTAAGCTATTCATACAGTGCAAAATTTGTTTCCAACAAATGTTATATCCTGTAAGTCCAATTACCGGAACGCAATAATATTCCTTATCCCTAAAACTATCAAACCCTTTAATTTCTACCAAATCCACAGTTTTAATACATTGTTCATACTCTTAGCATCACTAACAAAACAAAAATTAATTCCAATTCCAACTACTGTGGGCATTTCCATAGTTAAGCAACCAAATAAGCCAAAGATTCCATCTTTAACAGTAATTCCCACAAAACTACCCAAAATAGTTCAATAAATTCATGACCGAGCACAACCCTTCAAAGAAACCCTAATTTAAATGAGAAATGGTTTTGACTTTTCAGAAAAAAAATACAATTCAACAGAACAGTATCATACTTGATTCAAAAGAAGATATTAGAGGGGATCCCATATTACAGTTTTATCAAAGAAAGAAAGAAAGGGGTTTGTTTCAGCTTACCAACAACCTTTGATGATCCTTCTGAGCCTATTTCTTGCTGCATTTTTTAAAAGACAAAGCAAGAAAAATCCTGTGTGATAGATAGAAGAAGGAAAAAGGGCTAAATAGGGACCTTGAGAAATCAAGGTATTTTTCTCTGGTGGGAAAGATAGGAAATGGGAAATTGGAGTTTGGGAAAGTGGGGTGGGGTGAATCCTTTGGAGTTTGGAGAGAGAGAGAGGATATATGTGAGGAGATGACGGAGCATAAAAATGACAGCAGTTTACTTTCAACTACTGTGTCTGTGTTGTCAGATGAAAATAAGCTGGACTTGTAAAGGGTTTATTATTATTAATTATTTATTGGGTTCAAGAACTCCAGTGTTAAAACTGGATAGACCTGATTAATTTGAATCGAATGTTTTAGAGACTCAAGAAGGGACGATTCTCCCAACATCAATAACTCAATAGAAATAACATTATCGTGGGTCGAACTCGGATCATTTTTAAGGGAAGAAACTTTCATCCACTCTACCATAAATGATGTTAGTTATTATTAATTTTTTATAGTATAAGCAGTTGCTTATAGCTTTTAACAGTGTCTCTAACTAATTATGTGTAGTTGCATGAGTGAATTGATAAAAAAAAAAACCATAGAGTTTGTGGTGGTGATGGATTATATTGGGGAAAGCATCAGACTGTCAGTGATTTTGCATAAAGGACAAAACATGGCACTGAAAAGTTGAGGGACAACATTTATGGTCAGGACTTCTGTCCTGGATGACGTGGCAGCCAACACAGCATTTTTTGCCATGTCATACAAGGACGGAAGTCCCACTTTCGTCTTGGCCTCGGGACGAAAGTGGGACTTCCGTCCTCAAACACCCGAGGCCAAAGCCAAAAAAATCAAACTGAACTTTTTCCATTAAGGGCAGAATAACCCGAGTAAAAAATCCCTTTTCGTTGTAATAGTTGAATCTTTTAAGCATAATAATAACCAAATTAAGTGTAAAATAATACTTTTGACGAAACCGACTACAATAATAAGAATAGGGCAGAAAAAAAAAGTGGAATCGTGTATGTAATAAATAAAACTATTTGTAAGCTCGCGAACAAATAAAACAAATGTATTAAATACAAAGCAAAACCTATCTACTGCTCCGAAGGGGTGTATCTGTGGTTCCTTCTCGGGTTAGTTCGGAGATAGTAAGTGTTGCCGTCCCTGGTTTGCACCGCACTACCATGCTTCGTTTTGAAGAATTCTGCACCTTCGTAGTCGATTCGTATCGCTTCATCAGGGGAATCTGGCTGGATCTGCAGAGTCTGCAAAAGCGTTTGTGCCTGGTCCAGGTCCCGACTGTACGAGGGCGTCGCACCAAAATACACGTCCGACTGTCCCGACGACGAAGTCCCCACACTAGGAAGTCCCCCGTTTGAAAACCGAGAGCATAAGTGCCGAGGTTGGGAAATTGGTATTCAAATTCAAGGGGTACATCTGGCTGAGTCTTGAACTGAGCAGTAGACTGAGTCGGTTGCTCCTGCGGCTGGGACGGACCCGCCTCAACGCCACGCTGCCTCAGGCGCCGCGCTTCAAGCTGCTCTTGTGTTGCCTGTCGATTCCGACGAGTACCCTGCCTCCCAATCGCAGCCCTACCAGCAACATGCTCCTTCGGCTGTGTTGAAGGATGCAGAACGACAGCTTCTAAAACATCAGCAGCTCTTGTGTGGAAGGATGCAGAACGGCAGCTTCTACAACATCAGCAGCCCGCGATCAGCATGTCATCGACTTTTCTGCAGCGGTGAAGGCATCCTTAATCGTTTTGGCTGCCCAGGTGATGAGTGACTTGTACTGCGCATTTGTTCGAGTGGCAGGCTTCTCGAACTCTTCCAGCATCACCCTAGACGACTCCTCTTGTAACATAATATTAAAATTAGTTAATTCAGAAATTAACTATGAACAAAGAAATAAGTACACGAATAAAACTTACCAAAATGTCCTCTGTTGTAGCGGTGGGTTGAATTCCCATCGCGAGTGGCCTTTGGTCCCGGTGTTGGGGGTTTGTTATGCGGTGAACCGTAATGCGATTGTACCAATCCATGTACTCGCGGGTTGGTGCAATAACATTACCAATGGCGGGAGCAGCGGCCTCCAGTGCATCGACGCGATGGGCCCACATATCTATGTAAATGGCGTGGACGGTCTCCCATTTGTTTGTGACTAACGCCGTCACCGCGTGGGGGTCTCGACCCTCAACTGTGCCCTCTATGCCTGCCGAGATTGGTACCACCTGGTGGAAGCCAAATTGACGCATTACCTTGTTGGCCAGGTGGTACTCAACCATCTCGAAGCAGATGAGTGGCGTACGGGATCAACACGTCATAAAAAAGTCTACATCCCGAGCCACCCTCTCTACATATACCGCATCTGGGTACGGCCTCCACATGAACTGTCAAAAAAAAAAATTGTTACAGTAAAACAAATAAGTTAATGAAAAGAAAAAAAAAACAAGAACAATCAAATTGACTTACCCCCTTTGTCTCGGTCATCAAATTGAGCTGCTCGCGAAACTCCAACAGCTGCGATTTCGGAGCGTTGTGGAAACTCCGGGGGGCATTCCACCTGGCCCCGTGCGCTCTACCGTCGGCGGGGATCTCATCCGGAATGTTGCCTCGGTTCACCGGGTGGAGAAATGAAATACGCTCCCACGCCCACAGCTGGTCAAAACAAACAAAATCGATTATTAAATATTTAAATCACAACATAACATTTAAATTTAAAGGCATTGGACAAACCTGAATCAACAAGCAACAACCGCTAATGTCCTTGGAATCAGCCATGCACGAGATGCACATCTGGCGGTACAAATGTGCGAGAACACCGCTCGCCCAGGAATGCGTGTCATGCTCAAGGGGACCACCGAGGGTTAGAAGATAACGCATGTTGGCCCGGGACCCCTACTTATCCGGGAAAAGAAAAGTACCCATCAGGATGAAGATCAATGCCCTAGCCCTCTGTTGTACCTGGTTGTGGGTAGCATCATTTGATAAGGGCTCACTAATATGGGCATACACCTCTACCAGCTGCAAAGTGTTCCCCCCTGATTGCAGTCTCACTGGGTCTAAATCCTAAAAGAGTCTAGACGTGATCAACCCATTGACCCTTGGTGTAATTGTAGCTGTGATTCAACGACACTATCTGGCCCCTGGTGGGTAGTCCTAGAAGACATCCTACGTCCTCTAGTGTGATGGCCGCCTCACCGCAACGGAGGTGTAACGTGTGGGTCTCCGGGCGCCATCTCTCAACTAATGCAGTCACGAGAGCGTGATCTACATTCATATTACCTAATCTACAGCAACCTCCAAAACCTACCAGGTCTATTAGGTCGATAACCCTAAGGTTGGTTTCTCTACTATAGTCCGTGTAAAAGTTTCCCGAACTTGTAATAACCTTTAAAGGTTCGTTGAGTGTCTCATCTCCTAGCCATATTCTTAAGGATCTATGAGACGGTTGTTTGTTCAAGACTGACAGATCGAAAGGACCGGGCTGAAGATGAGCGGGTACGGCCATCTATATATAAAAAAAATATACATACAAATTATCAGGAAAAACACAGGTTATTTCAACAAATATACTAGTAACATAGATTCACAAATCACAAATTACCAAAAAAATCAATTTCAAATGTTCACTAATTCCCTAAAATCACAAATGCTATAAATGTAAATTCTCACATTCACAACATCTCCGTTGACATTTTCACAAGTATACATGCATAGATACACAAATTACCTAATTCACAAAAACCCTAAATTCAAGATAGCCCCAATTCACAAAAGCCCTAATTTCAAAATTGCCCTAATTTCATAATTACCCAAAATTCACAAAAGTCTAATATAATTCACAATATCAACAATTTGTTACCAATTTCATAAACAATATACAATGCTAAAGTTTAATATTTAACAAAAAAAAATTTTGAAATTCAAATGTAATTTTACCTTAAACTTTAGAGATGAAGGGTAATCAATTGACAAAGAAAGGTAGTCGGCAGCGTCGGCGGCGAGCGGAGGCGGTGGGGGTGGGTTCCGGCAACGGGTGGAAGCGGTGGGGAGGGGGGACTGTTTTTTTTTTGGTTTTTGCCTTGGGGGTAAAAAAATCGATAAAGGGAAGGGGAAGAGGAAAGGGGTAAAAACGCTGGTGGTTGAGGACGGAAGTCCCACTTTCGTCCCGAGGCCAAGACGGAAGTGGGACTTCCATCATGTATGACGTGGCAAAAAATGCTGTGTTGGCTGCCACGACATCCAGGACTGAAGTCCCACTTCCGTTTTGGCCTCAAGACGGAAGTGGGACTTCCGTCCTGGCCAGAAATGTTGTCCCTCAACTTTTCAGTGCCATGTTTTGTCTTTTATGCAAAATCACTGCCAGTCTGATGCTTTCCCCGATTATATTAGTAGTAAGTTGAAAATATATGAAATATTAAAAAATAAAAA
This sequence comes from Vinca minor, assembly GCA_026122235.1. Taxonomy (NCBI): domain Eukaryota; kingdom Viridiplantae; phylum Streptophyta; class Magnoliopsida; order Gentianales; family Apocynaceae; genus Vinca; species Vinca minor. The sequence continues at coordinate 1,519,152 of JAOCZM010000286.1, forward strand.
TAAAAATAAATATTATAAATCGCCAACTGAAAATAGTTTTTTTTGTTGACGTCACGATGGGCGATTGCCCCACATTGGGGAGAGAGAACACCCTAGATAAGGCAGAATAAAGCTTACCGCACGCAGGCGGAGGTAGAATAAAGCTTACCGCACGCAGGCGGAGGGTATCGAATTCGGGACCTATTGGTCACTGGGCTATTGGCCTCTTCGATACTGAAAATAGTTAAATGCTAAAAATAATTATTAACTCAAAATTTTGTTCCATTTGGATTTATTTATTTGAGAATTCTTTATCTCACGTCTCATGTAGATTCAGCAATGTTCCTCTAAAAAATAAATATAAAAAACAAATAAAAAGGTTACTTGAATTCCATATTTTGCTTTTAAATTTTACGATTTTAAAAACAAAGAGTCAAATAAAAATTCAATTCAAATAGATGAAAGAAGGTGGAACTTTTGTTTTCTTCAAAACAAAAAAAAAAAAGGTGGAACTTTTGTATTTAAATTTAAAATGAAAAGGGAATCAATCACAAAGACCAAGTATATATAATTAAAAAGGGACAAAAGTACCTACAAAACAAATTACTATGAGAACTTGCAAATACAAAACTGTCCAATATTTACATTATGAGAATTTGCAATACAAATGCCGTGAGAAAATACTTGAGGCAATGGAATTGGATTTTATAGTTTTGTTTAAATGCTTCATAGTTTTAAAAAAAATGTTTTCCTACAAAAAAACAGTTTCATATTATTTGTCAAATTCTTAGGTTAGACAGTGATTCGATTTCACGATTAAATGTCAATTTATATAGAAAAGACTTATCCACTTTAGACTTTTTGTATTAGCTTATTAAGTATATTTGTGGAGTCCGTCAGATTTTAAATAATTCGCGAAACGGGAATATTTCTGCTCATAGAGTCATACTCATGGCAAGCATGCTTTACATTTTTATTCCTAATATGTTTGGCTTTGACAGGTTTCCTTTGATGTATTTCAGTATTTGATATTATTTTTGCATATATGAATATGGCAAATAATCCTCTGTCCCCAATTCCTGTCCCCATCCTTGTCCCAGCCAATCACAATCCACCCTGTGTATATGTAATTGGAAAAACTATTATATAGTAAATTTTGATTGGTTGGGACAGGGATGGGGACATGAATTGGGGACAGAGGATTTTCACCCTATGAATATATGAGCGATAAGACGCTTTTCCTCCAATTAACATATCAGGGTTCTATTTAGGGGTGAGTATCGATTTCGAATTCGGTAGTTTGAAATTAGATTTTTTCGGTAATTTGATTTTTGAAAATACCGACCTATTTTTAACCGAATTTCGATTCGAATTCGGTATGAATTCGGAATTCGGTCGATTGACCGAATTACCAATTTGGTTAGAGCCTATAATTATATAGTTGTTTATGAAAAGTTCAAGAAAACAATGGCCTGTAATCAACTTCAAATTCTAGAATATCTAGCTTACAAAATTCAACTTCCAAAATCTAGCTTACAAAATCCATGAATGATTCATATGTTAAGTTCAAAATATCAGTCCAATGTACATACCTGTAATCAAGTTAAAGTTTAAAGTCAAATTTACAAAATTAAAGTCCAAAATACATGAATCATTCATGTTTTAAGTCCAAAATACATAAATCATTCATGATGCAAGTCCAGAAAAGTATGTATCCAATAGCTTCTTACAACATCTTCTGCACTTTACTTCAAAGGTCAACTATGGTTGATTCATCACCAACTTTGAGAATTTCTGCAACAAAAAAACAAAATTTTAAAGTATCTTTAATGAATGTCCAAATTAGAAGACATAGTTACCTGTAATAACAAGCTGTAAATTAATATGCAAAAATGAGAAATAAAGTACATGCAAAAAATGGTTTGATTTTTTTTCCATATGTTCTCAGTTCAAAGAACAAAAATTCTCACACCAAAGGAAAGAAGTGGGGAAACCAACTATCGATCCTCTCAAAAAAAAAAAATGAATGAGGACTCATTTTCAATACAAAATTGCCAAAAAAACTTTACTTTTATTTGTCAGTTATGTAACTTTATAGTGAACTATGTATTAAGCCTGCGCGTTGCGCGGATGGCTAAATACAAAGTTTAATTTTTTTTACATAGTAAAATATTGATGATTTTTAATGCACAAAAAAGTTAAATTTATGCATATGTATCCAATCAGACCCTGGTTTGCTAAAGATTATAAGGACTTGAACTAAGAAGTTTTAATTTGATAGTGGAAATAATTACACGTCTATGTAGCTATTTGTAGTGGTGAAAAAAATCACAAACTGGATTAATCTATACCAATTGTGTGATTTTTATGTATTTGGAGAGAAATTTTTATGTATTTGGAGCCCTATTGTATACTTTGAGTTAGCTACATACAATTCATTATAAATATTATTTTCGTCCAAAATTGAATCTCATTTTATGATAGAGTTAATGGGAGAATTTGAATTTTAATGAGTTACCAAACTTATCATTGTCAATTAATAAAATTAGTGTATTAATAAAATGAGAATACTAGTGAAAATTATTATTTATACTTTAGAAAACGAGACATTCAATTTTGGACATAAAAAAATAAAAATTGTACATTCAAATCCGAATGAAATGAGTAATAAACAGTATTGTAAATTTAAAAATTTCGAGAAAGTATATATATATATATATATATATATATAACTAATAAATAAGAATAATATGTTAACTAAAATAATTTTCATGTATTAAGAATCTACGTAAAAGTGCATAAGAGAATACACAATAGTACTACATTTTTTACAAAAAAAAATTGCGTTTGTGGTTCTAAGAGCTAGACCCTACTACAAGTATGAGTCTGACTCTGTAAATGCATCAATGACATAGTCTAAATTAGTCTCATCATTAGTGAACATCGGATGTGCCGAAGGGAAACCAAACAAACAAAACTAACATATTTTGTTTTTAACAGAACAAACTGCACATCATTAATTGACAACAAAAAATACTTGTGGTAGGAAAAAATTCAGTGGACCATTGAGATGAGACTCTAGTTCTCATAGCACATTTTGTCAAAATATCAACAAGAATATTATATGATTATGAACATAGGATAAATTGACTAAACTAAACCCCAAAAGATTTTTAATTTTACTAACAATGTGTTATGGGAGAAAACTCTTCTTCGACTTTTTAAACCAGATTTACTAAAAGTTGACAATCACTTTCTATAAGACACCCTGAATATCCTCTAGCCAAAGCAAATCTGATACATTCAAAGAGTGTTAACATCTCACAATATTTAGGGCTGAATTAAAAAGTTAAGAACCTAACAAAACCAGCTAAGAAGATCCCCTCATGATTGCGCTAAACAACATCAATCCAAGGACCATTAACATTTAGCTTTAAAATGTGCAAAACATGTGGCTTCCATTTAAGAGTTACAATCGTGTATCTACCCGAACTTGTCTTTGTCTGGTCAGCTCTTCCCCACCATTAACACACTCTTAAACTCAGTGACTGAGTCAGGATTTGAACCTAAGGACCAAACTAAAAGGGTTTGCATAAAGAATTTAGAGAAATGAGTTATTAGCAAATATTCTAATTTTTCACCAAGAATGATTAAAGTAGTAATGTGTAGTTTTATAAATTTAGTTTAGTAAAGAGACAATATAAGAGAATTATGTTTCCACCAAAAGAAATTTACTTAACATTTCACTAATCTTTATGACTTATTACTCGATTCAATCAACTTTTAATTAAGTATTCTAAGTACAAAGTACTCATGAATTATTTTAAAAAGTGCAAAATATTCAAGATTATACTTCATGATAAGGTGCAATTATTTGTAACATGAAAGTATTTCATCATTTACAAACTAATGCCATCAGAAATAAACACATGAATAGTTTGAGAGAATTCGTTGCCCACTTTTATATATATATATATATATATATATATATATATATATATATATATATATATATATATCTATCTATATATATATTACAGAGCACTTATACATACTGAGATAATTGTATCTATATATTTCTTCCATCTTTTTTCTTAGATTTTCACTTTTTTTAATTAATTTACTAATTTTTAATTGGTTGAGAATATTTAGGTTAATTAAATTAATTGAAAAATAACTTATCTTAATAAAAAATTAAATATCAACTTTTATAGGTGCAAAAAGCGTTAAACTATTTTATTCAAACCGGGGAGGGAGGATTCGATCCCCGACTGCTGAGTCGAATCTTTGCATTTGCATTGCCAACTACTCTAGCAAGTATTTGACAACTTTTTTTCTCTAATTCTTTTAATGGAATGTTAATTTAAATTTTATTTTGGTTGTAAACTCTTAATTGGCTTATAAGAGTATCCCATATCGAAAAGTTACATTATTTTTTTGAGTTTGACAATACTATAAAAGATGGTACTTTGACTTGTTTTTGAGTTACAAAAATTGAGCTGACATTTTAGCCCATCAAATTAAGAAGCTTGGGTTATTTGCTTCTTATATTTTTTTATTTATATAAATATAAATAGTTAAAGTTTTAACAAATAACGGGTAATTCGGATGGTCGGGTCCTCCGAATTCGATTGAACTTATAATCAAAGTTAAAAATATTAATCTAAAAGTCAAACAAGAGAATTAACAACAATAAAAACTCCCACATAAAAAAATTATTATTATTTTTTAAAATTTGACAAATGACAAAACTATAAAAAGAAAAATTAATGTGCATAAAATTTATACTTCCTCCGATTCAAAATAGAAGTTTTTTTAAGAGTTATTTTTTGTTGGAAAACATAGGTCTTTTTTACAAGAATGGTGCATTTATTGGCTAATTTACCCTTACATTATTTTCTCCATATATTCATATTTGTCAAAATGTATAGTTTTCATGCAACTTTTCATTAATTTATTTTTTTCTTTTTGGAGTATTAATTAGGGGTATTTTAGTCATTTTGATTAGTATCTTAATTTGTGTGAAAACTCCTAAAAAGACTAATATTTTGAATCGGAATGAGTGTCTATCTATATTTATATTACTGAAAGTTTGTTTTCGGTTTGACTAATCACATCCTTCTAAATCTTACGTGTAATTTCCATGAATTTTTGTTCAATTAATTATTTTATAAAATTTTGATTGGTTGGTTAAGTTTTACTTTGGTTGTAAATTCTTAATTTGCTTATTAGAGTATCGCATTGAAAAAGTTACATTGTTTTTTGAGTTTGACAATACTATAAAATGGTGTACTTTGACATGTTTTGAGATACAAAATTACTTTGACATTTTTTTCTTTCATTAAACATTACGTTTCCGTTCATAGCACGGGTATTTTTGCTAGTATATATATATATGAATGGAACGGAAACACGTAAGGAGTGAGCACATCGACACGAAGTAAATGGTCCCATGCTAAGGACAGTTCCTTTTACGTATGAAAGTCTATAACTACCTACTTGTTTGAAAATTGTCTTATGGATTTCTTGTGCGTATGAAACTCTAGAACTACTTGTTTTAAAATTGTATTATGGGATCTGATTTCTGCACTTACACGTGCAGAATAAATTTTAATTATAAAAATAAAATTTATTTAAGAAGAAGATTATTAAAAAAATATATTTTTTTCGTTCTAAACTGTTAAATCTCTTATCTAGTATTTGATATTAGTGGATAAACATATGTTTCGTACTAAAGTCAAGACTATAAGAAGTTTTAACTAGAGAGTTCTTCTTGAACTTGAATCCAGATCTCATAGAGAAAATGCTCTCTCCTTCTCACCATCTCAATTTCCAGTTCAAATCTTTTCCCTTCCCAGCCTCATTTCCAAACACATCCTTATCTCCATTTACATCTCTGAAATTCACATCTAAGACCCGATCCAAAATGACCAACTCCGAAAACACGAACACAGCTGCAAACCCCGATCCAAATACCCAAAATACCCGACTCCAGGACCTCAAACAATTCGACGAGTCCAAAACCGGAGTCAAAGGCCTCGTTGACCGTGGCCTCACCTCGATTCCCTCCATCTTCGTCTACCCAAATCCACCCGACCCGAACCCCAGTAGTTCCGGACCCAAACCCACCATCCCAATAATCGACTTCTCCGCTCCCCGGTCAACGGTGGTTGACCAAGTACGGCAGGCCTCCGCCTCCATGGGCTTCTTCCAGATCATCAACCACTCCGTCCCGTCGTCTGCGATAAAAAAAATTCTCGATTCACTGAAAGAATTTTACGAGCTTCCAGAGGCTGTTAAAATGGAGTATTACAGCAGGGACCCGACCCGAGGAGCAAACTACGCATCGAACGTTGACCTCTACCAATCGAAAGCTGCCAGCTGGCGAGATTCGCTTCAGATACGGTTCGGGCCAAACCCGAAGTGGGACCAAGTTCCTGATATCTGCCGGGAAGCCGTAATTGAATGGGATAAGCAAGTATTGAAGATTTCTGATGAGCTTATGGGAATTCTATGTGAAGGATTGGGGTTAGAAAATATTGATAAAATGAAAGAGATGTCTTGTTTGGATTCGAGGTTGATGGCGGGTCATTATTACCCGTTTTGCCCGCAACCGGAGCTGACAGCCGGGTTGAATTCTCATACGGATCCGGGTTTGATGACGGTTTTGGTTCAGAATGAGGTTCCCGGGTTGCAAGTTAAAGTTGGGGATCAGTGGGTGGAAGTGGAGCCTAAGGAGGGTGCTATTGTGATCAATATTGCGGATATACTTCAGGTATTTGGAGCTTTTGGATTTATTTTTTCCCCAAATTAACTGTCTTTTTTTATAAATTCACATAAATGCATGTAAATTAAAGTTTTGACGAATTATATACTAAAACGTTGATGAATTATGTTAATTGTTAGTATATACTAAAACATTGAGTAAAAGTTTATAATGTCCTTATTTAATTAGTTTCAACTGGCTAAGCACCTTTTAACTTGCATTGGAAACTGCTAATTTTAATTAACTAGAAGTAAAATGAGGGTTTGATGTAAGTGTAAAATTAGAAAGTTCAACATAAATTATATAGAGAAAAAATAATTTGAGACAAATAAATAAATAAATAATGACAGTTAATTTGGGATAGAGGGGTATTATCTTGTGCATTTGTAAATTTTCCACACTTTTGTTTATATTTGATGATATTTCGGTGGAATGCAAGAGATGTTTTGAACTGAAGACTTTTAAAATGATTCCACAATAATATATTTAGTAGATAAACAACAAAAGAATTACTCAATCCGTCCCAAATTATCTGTTCACTTTGTATTTTGCACGAGAATTAAGGTTTTATCAAATTCTATGCTAAAATATGGTAAAATGTCAAACATTACCATATTTAATAATATTCCTTATTTAATTTTACCTTATTTCATTCTCTATTCTTCTCTCTCCAATATTTAATGCAAGTGATATGATTGGAAAAACCACCATTAATGAACCATTTATTTAGAAAATGGACAATTAATTTGAGACAAATTAAAAAGGAAATGTGGACAGATAATTTGGGACGGAGGGAGTAGGAGACAAAGGAATTCTATACTATAATGAAAATGAGAACAAGAAATGAAGAAGCTGGATTTTCTATTGAGTTGGTGTTTTACAAATGAAGATTAGTGCTCTATTTATAGAGCCATTTGTCAAAGTAAGTGGAACTCTTTAACAACTTGATGACCAACTTGTTTCTTGGTGGCTAAGACATGAAGAGTCTTAGTAGAAGTGAAACACTCCAACCACCATTTTTGAATCTTACCAAAAACATCAAAACTAAATCAAATTCTACCACTACAAATAATTAATACTAGTCAACAATAACCAACTACACATAATAAATATTACAACTAATACAACTATAATAAACTTGGTTTAATCCTACATTGCCTCCCTTAAACCAAGTTCTTCAAACTTGATCATGCCAAGCATTTTCTTAAGCTTCTAAAATAATTCAGACTTCAATGGTTTGGTGAAAATGTCTGCAACTTGTTCTTCTGTAGGACAATACTCAACGACAATTTCTTTGTCCTGAACCAATTCACGAATGAAAGGATACTTGATGTTGATATGCATGCTACGACCATTTAACACAGGGTTCTTGGTTAGATCAATAGCAGATTTGTTATAACACAAAATTGTAGTAGGCTCAACCTGCTGATACTTCAGAAAATCAAGAATTCACCTCAGCTAGATTGTTTGAGTAGCACAGTTTGTAGCTGCCATATATTCAGCCTCTGTTGTAGAAAGTGCTACAACATGTTGTTTCTTTGAAGACCAAGAAAATGCACCAAAACCCAAATAAAATGCATATCCAGAAGTACTTTTATATTTCACAATATCACCGGCCCAATCACTATCAGTATATCCCAAAAGACCAAAATTATCAGTACGCGAATAAAGAATACCATCAGATTGAGTACCTATAACATATCTTAAAATTCTCTTTCCAGCTTGCAAATGAGATTGACGAGGGGATTCCATAAATCTACTGATCAAACCCACACCATAAGTGATATCAGACCTTGTAGAAGTCAAGTATCTCAAACTTCCAACCAATCTTCTGAAATTAGTAGCATCTACTAATTCTCCAGTGCCATCAATTGACAACTTCAACTTTTATTCAACAGGAGTCATGATAGAATTAGCAGAATTCATTTTAAACTTCTTCAAAATATCATCTGCATATTTTCTCTGAGAAATAAAAATTCCTCCATCAAACTGATTAACCTCCATACCAAGGAAGTAAGACATCAATCCCAAGTTTGTCATTTCAAAATGATTAATCATAGCCTCCCTGAATTCATAAATCAATTTGGGATTGTTTCCAGTAAAGATAAGATCGTCAACATACAAACATATAATTAGAATATCACCATCAGCATTGGACGTCACATATAAATTATGTTCATAAGGACATCTATCAAAACCATGACTGAGAAAATAAGAATCAATCCGAGTATACCAAGCTCTCGGCGCTTGCTTCAAACCATACAAAGCTTTCTTCAGTCTGTAAACCTTATCTTCCTGACTTTTCATGACATAACCCGCAGGTTGCTCAATATAGACTTCTTCTTCTAACACACCATTTAAGAAAGCAGATTTAACATCCATTTGATAAATGTACCAAGTATTATTAGCACCAGCAAGAGATAATCATACGAACTGTATCAAGTCTAGCAATAGGTGCAAATACCTCAAAATAATCAATACCAGCTTGCTGCTTGTAGCCTTTAACTACCAATCGTGCTTTGAGACAATCAACCGCACCAGAGGATTTATACTTAGTCTTATAAACCCATTTAACACCAATAGCTTTCTTACCAGGAGGAAGTGAAGTCAACTTCCAAGTGTCATTTTTCTCAATGACATGAATCTCATCATCCATTGCTTGAATCCAATCATCATCTTTAGCAGCATCCTCAAAAGTGACGATCACAATCTGCAAATAAAGCAAAGTTCACAATATCTTCATCAGATAAATCAGAACCAGTAACATAATCCTTCAAACGAGCAGGCATTTGAGTCTCCCGACGAGGGCGACTTGAAGACGGTGCAGAAATGGACTACACAGTTTGCTCAATCTGTTATTTATCACGTTGAACAGTTGGTGACCTCTCTCAAGATGAAAGTTCTGGGATAAATGAAGATGAAACTGCCACAACTGATTTCTTACCAGACCAATCCCATGCAGATTTCTCATCAAAAGTAATATCTCTAATGACAATTACCTTTTGAGTATCCGGATTGTACAACTTGTATCCTTTGATCTCGTGACTGTAACCAATGAACAAACATTTTTTTACCTTATCATCCAATTTCTTTCTTAGAGGATCAGGAACATGTGCATAAGCAACACAACCAAAAAATTTCAAATGACTGATATTTGACTTTTTACCAGTCCACAACTCTTGTGGAGTTTTTCATCATTGCTCATTGTAGGGCACCTGTTTAAAACATAAACTGTACATGCAACAGCTTTTGCCCAAAATTCTTTAGGCATGTTTTTAGCATTCATCATGGATCTTACCATATCCATCACAGTCCTGTTTTTTCTCTCTGCTACACCATTCTGTTGCGGAGTATACCTGGCAGTCAACTGAAAACAAATCTGTTATAACAAATGTGTGCGGAGTACAATTTTGTGTGATAACAAATCTGTTATTGATCTAACCAAGAACCCCGTGTTACATGATCGTAGCAAGCATATCAACATCAAATATCATTTTATTCGTGAATTGGTTCAGGACAAAGAAATTATCGTTGAGTATTGTCCTACAGAAGAACAAGTTGCAGACATTTTCACCAAACCGTTGAAGTCTGAATTATTTTGGAAGCTTAAGAAAATGCTTGGCATTATCAAATTTGAAGAACTTGGTTTAAGGGAGGCAATGTAGGATTAAACCAAGTTTATTAGAGTTGTATTAGTTATATTTATTATGTGTAGTTGGTTATTGTTGACTAGTATTAATTATTTGTAGTGGTAGAATTTGATTTGGTTTTGATGTCTTTGGTAAGATTAAAAAATGATGTCTGAGGTGTTTCACTTCTACTAGGACTCTTCATGTCTTAGCCACCAAGAAACAAGTTGGTCATCAAGTTGTTAAAGAGTTCCACTTACTCTGACAAATGACTATAAATAGAGCACTAATCTTCATTTGTAAAACACCAACTCAATAGAAAATTCAGCTTCTTCATTTCTTGTTCTCATTTTCATTATAGTATAAAATTCCTTTGTCTCCTAATTCTTTTGTTGTTTATCTCCTAAATATATTATTGTGAGATTATTTTAAGTCTTCAAATTGGTATCAAAGCTAGTGTTGTGTGATGGATCCCCGAGCTTTGTGTGCGTGTGATATTTTTGTATTTGATGAAAATAAAGATTTTGATATGTTGAGAAAACATATGTAAAATTTCTTCCAAGTTTTGGAGTGTGGAAAATTATTGAGGAAGGTTATGAAGAACCTCCTCCGGATACTCCATTAACAAATGCACTGGAGAAGAAACAACAGTTTGATGTGATTGCAAGACATCATTTGTGCAATCGGGTGTAATTAGATTGGCAAAAAAATTTGTCCATGCTAATACTGCAAAGGAGATATGGATGATTTTGATAAATTCCAATAAAGGAAATGAAGATGTGAAGTGGGTCAGATTACAAGCTTTGAAGAAGGAATATGAGTTGGCACTCATGAAATTAACGGAGTTAATTAAAGATTACATTGGCAAAATTCAGATTTTGGCCAATGATATGAGATCAAGTGATGAGACATTGAAAGAGTCTCAAATTGTTGATAAAATATTGCGGTCCATTAGCTCCAAATTCCATACCAAAAAGACTGTTTTGGAAGCTACAAAGGACTTAGAAAAATTGACTGTTGATGAGTTGGAAGGAGAATTACTTTCCTATGAGTTGTCTTTGGATCAACAAAATGTTCAAAGTGTACCTGAGAAAAAAACATTGCAAGCTCAAGTGGATGTAAAAAATGAGAGAGTTGAATTTTCACATCATGCTGAATTAAGTCATTAAGGCGCTCAAAATTTTCGCGGTAGAGGCCGATTAATTTTTAGAGGCAACAACAGAGGCAAAGGAAATTTCAGAGGACATGGTAGAGGTAATTTTACTTATTAGCAGAATAACTCCAGAACAACTCCCACGTCTACTCAACCTCTTCTGGCAGTGGGAGTCTTTAAATCCCACGCCCCTTAGACTTCTGCTGGTAGTGGGAGTCCTTATCGGATAATAACTCCCACGTAATCCCAGCTATACCGATAATGCCCCTTATCTCTAATTCGAATAATAACGCTTTATTATCCTCAGAAAAGTGAATATCAGATACAATGAACTTATACACATTCTAGATTCATTGAATCTGAACATGAAGCTCGTTAACTCTTCTATGCGTGTGACCCTGTAGGTTCATATCACAATGGCAATGAAAACACACTTAGTAGTAGTGTGAGTTCATAAATCACAAGCGGTCCCTAGCAAGATATTGTGACTACCCAAAGTGAATGAATATACAACGGAACCTAATATCAATCCACTATTTAATCTCTTTGTCTCGCGATATCCTAATTAAACATAATGCATGGTAGTCGTCACCCTTATTAAGTTTAATTATATTTATTCTCGATCTCTAGGTAGACTGTTCCAACAAATAGTGTTTGATAACCACTTTATCAAATACATTTGAGCACGATCATGCATTTAGACAGTCTTTCCCTATCGAGGGGCCCATGGATATCTCTCTATAATAATAGAGGGACAAATTTTTTACAATGTCTCTCACATTCAAGCTATGATAGGACACTACATCCGATCATCAGTCGTATTGATTACTCTGTTACAAGTAACGTCCGACTGAGTTAAAACGTGGCTGCATTCATACTAGAATCAATGAAGACATAAGGTCTAAGGATTCTAAAATAGTATTGAGGAAGTAATACTTATGACTTAAGACCATGAAGTATTACTTCTCTGACGGATCACGTCCAATACAATGTATCCCTATATATTGCATCTATGATGTGATTTGTATCCATTACACATGATTAGTAAAACAAGATCATCAATCAACAATCATACTAGTTTTATTTCATAGTAATTAAGCATTACATAAAATTAGGGACTTCTAGAATAGTAATTACATAAGCTAATGAGTTTTACTATCAAATAACACATTTGATAATCAAAAGCAAAATTAACTATTCAATTATATGCTCAAAAGATAATAAAATGCACAACATATGCTAATGGTCCTAGGGCACTACTAACACAATGATCATCAAATACAGCAGTACTAAAGTAAGGTAAACCACCAGAGTTGATATTCAAAGGATATAAACGGTTATTAGTCATGTTTACCTTTGTAATTAGTCTTTTAGCAGGATCACTGTCAGTGCACACTTGACCACATAAATTTATATTGTACCCTTTCATATCTAGCTGCCCAACACTCAACAAATTATGGCCAAGACTGGGAACATACAGAACATCTGAAATAAAGTTAGAAGATCCATCATTCAAAGTGATAGCAATTTTTCCTTTTCCTGCAACTGTTACATGTTCCTTATTTTTAAATTTTACAGTAGTCTGAACAGATGTATTCAAATATGTAAACATATTTTTATTTTCACACACATATAATTACTACAGCCAGAATTCAAAAATCAAAAATTACTTTCATTTTCACCGTTACCAGATGAAACAAATAATAAAGTCTCAGAACCATCAATATTTGTTTTAGCAAATTTTGCTTGTGACTGTCCAAACTGACATTTTTTAAGAAAACAGTTTTTTTCCATGTGTCCATATTTTTTGTAAAAATAACACTGAATTTTAGATTTATCCATCTTCTGATAAGAATTATTAGACTGCTGGTAATTCTGCTGATAAGTAAAATTACCTCTACCATGTCATCTGAAATTTCCTGCCTCTGTTGTTGCCTCTAATATTTCTTCGGCCTCTACCGCGAAATTTTTGAGCGCCTTGCTGACTTAATACAGTACGATGTGAAAATCTGATTCTCTCATTTTTTACATCTACCTGAGCTTGCAATGCTTTTTCCTCAGGTACACTTTGAACATTTGGTTGATCCAAAGACAACTCATAGGAAAGTAATTCTCATTCCAACTCATCAACAGTCAATTTTTTAAGTCCTTTGTAGCTTCCAAAACAGTCTTTTTGGTATGAAATTTGGAGCTAATGGACCGCAATATTTTCTCAACTTGTTTCTTGGTGGCTAAGACATGAAGAGTCTTAGTAGAAGTGAAACACCCAGCCACCATTTTTGAATCTTACCAAAAATATCAAAACCAAATCAAATTCTACCACTACAAATAATTAATACTAGTCAACAATAACCAACTACACATAATAAATATTACAACTAATACAACTTTAATAAACTTGGTTTAATCCTACATGAACAGTTTTATGATTTTTTTTTTATAAACATTTAAGAATAATTAATTTGGGAGTCATGTAAATGTGTTCATTCCCTTTTTTTAGCTAGTTTATTTTAGTTGGTAAAACAATTATTACCAGACGGAGGTTTAGGATTTGATGTTTTCAAGTAGATGGCCAAGTTTAAGCATATTTTATTTCATCACTTGTCTGATGGTATGCCAAGCAGTTTAGAGCTTTTCTTTGTATACAAGAGCATGCATGCCTATAAATAGCTGCTCTGTTTTTTATTTTTTACCTTTGGAGAAAGAAAAGTTATAAATTTCCTATGTAAATAATGCAATATCTGGAATATGTGGCTGAAGAGGCTTTAAGCTTTGCTTATTCTGTTTGTTGCTGGTAGTACTCATCCAGAAATGCAGTATTGCGGGGCAAGTTTAACTTTTCAATAATTTTTTGTGGGACGAACTATAATATTATATGTTACTCGGACTCGGGTACGGGTATGTACTTAGGTGTTGGGTACTTAAACATGTAAAACAAAGTGTATTATTGGTGTTGAACAGATCCGGTAAGTATATCATACCCAAGTCGTGTCGTGTCGTGTCGACACGGGTACGGCAGGCATAAACGAAGAGTCCGAGTAACATAGATAATATTTCAAAGGGGTTTTCTGGGAAAAATATTCTAAAGGTAAATTATGTGATTTTGAAAATCTTGGGAGGCAGCCGGCGACCGCCATCCCCTTGCCTCCTGGATCTGCTATTGGTAGTACCTGTTTATGAAGACAGCGGGAACTATTTCTCCTCCTCATATTAAATATGAACCTCTAGTCCAAATGTTATATTACCTTTGGATTTTGAAAAGGCGCCTAGAATCTAACTCATAATTTTATACAATGGAAAGAACCCTTATGTAGTTGGTGTAAGTTTTCCATCTTCCAAGCTTCAATCTTTCATGAAACAGGTTTTCCTTTTTGCTTTATTGGCTACACTTCGTAGAACTTGGGATTCATTTGCGTTGAAAATTAGCTCCCATGGTTAGACTAATCGTGATTCAACTATTGCAAGACGCGGATATCATTTCCATCTTCTTTGTTGTTATTAGCTGTTAATTGCTTTGTGTGTCTCGGGGGGAACCTTGGACCTTCCATGATTTGAGTTCTAATGATCTCAGAAAAGTGAAACTTGCGACAACTTTTGTGTTTCCATTGCTTGATTATTTTTTTCTCTTTTTTTTCGGGGTTGATTTCCTTCTAAGCGTTTACTTCCAAATATTTTGTACCATCATTTGCACAGTATAAATCATAATACTCATTGTAATTGGATGTATCGCTTGAGAAATTCTCTTTTGTTTTCTGTTTCTTACCTTCTTTTATTCTTTGAATGCATGTTTGGCAATGGTCTTGAGAAGAACGAAAGTTTATCGCGTTATCTGTATTTTCTCTTCCCTGGCCCTCTAACGCCTCTCCTTAGCCAATTCCTTTTTATGTTCTTCTGAAAATGCACAAGAAACTCATAATCTTAGTACTTTTTCTAATCAGTCGCCTACATCCAAACCATTTATCTTTTGCAGATCATGTCAAATGATGAATACAAGAGCGTTGAGCACAGAGTCCAGGCTAATCCCTACTCAGAGGCACGAGTTTCGGCTGCTGTTTTTCTGTATCCTGGCCTTAGAGATAACCTGTATGGACCTTTTCCAGAACTTGTATCAGCTGAAAAGCCAGCTCTTTATCGGCAGTTCACATTAGCCGACTACATGAGAAGATTTTTCGCCAAGGAATTGGATGGAAAGACCTTAACAAATTACTATAGAATATGATAAGAATTGTGCAATACATGTAAGGTTTGTGAAGCAAAATCAAAGTATAGCTAAAGACAATTATTGCGATACTTCTATCAAAGATATATAGATGTAAAATACGTATACCCTTAACAATTTTATTTTGTCTGATTGTAATTAAGTTCTTGAATTGATTTAATTGGTGTAATATCCCCTTAGCTTAATTTCATACCTATTAATTTGTGTAATATTTCTTTACCTATGAGGGTACAACGATATTAATTCTTTGCAGTCTTCGGTTTATTTAATTTTAGTACCAGAAAAAGATGCTCTAATGCAGCAGAGAAATACTTAATTTAGTGATAGTAAAAAATAGAGCAAATAGTTATTTTTATCACAAAAGTTTCGTGTATTATTTATGACACATAATTTTTTGATTTATTTGCTTGTACAAAAGTAGTTTTGTGTGATATTTTGCCATAAATAGTTTTTCGACATATTTTATTTCACAAAAGAAATTTCGCATGGTATTAATGTAATAATGTGATCTATCCAATTCAGACTAGACCTGATACAGCCATTAACTCGTCTCTTCTCCACTACATTTTAATTTAGGGCTAAAATTGGAAAACCATCTAATTATAACCAATTCCCTCCAACCAGACCCGACATACACATATCAGGTTAACGGTCGAGTCGGGTCTGTCCAATGTCGACATTTTCTGGTATTTGTATGTTGGGTTAATGGTCGGGTCGGGTTGAGGGGATTGTTTAGAATTGGATGGTTTGCCAAATTTACCCCTAAATTAGAATGCAGTGGAGAAAGGGCTGTAATGTTAATGGTTGTGTCGGGTAGGGATGTTCAAGAAAAACCGAAACCGACCAATCCAAACCAATCAAAATCGATTTTTCAGTTTGAGCGTCGGTTTGGACTAAATTAAAACCGAACTTTCGGTTTGGTTTAGAAAATGTTATAATCCAAAGCGAATATATATATATATATATATATATATATATATATATATATATATATATATATACATATATATAGACACACACACACACACTCCACACACTCCTCAATAAAACATACTCCCTCAATCTCAAAATAGTGTTAACATTTTGACTTTAAATCATTTTTCAAAATAATGTTAACATTTGCAATATCAATAGACTTTTATCGAATTAATTGCCATTCAGGTCATCAAGTAATTTACGCCTAGCCAGTTTTGTCACTTTTAGAGTTTTTTACTTTTTTGGGTCACAAATTATTTTACGATCCGCCAAACAAGTCATTTCGTCCAAAACTTGTGAAAATTCTGTCAAAGTGTACACGTGGCAATAACGGCTCAAATGAGACTCTCTCTCTTCGAAGGGCATTATTGGAAACACACAAAAGGGTCTCAAATTTGACCCACATAGACTCGTTTGGAGCAACCCATTTGAATAAACCTTTCCCATTTTTTATTATTTGACCCAATTACTTATATTTTAGTACAAATTCAATTTGTTTGTCTTCAACCTCCAAAAACCTCCACCCCCATCCCGCCACCACCACCACCCCCACCTCCGGCATTTTTGGTAATTCACTAAAACCAACCCCACCACCACCACCACCTCCGGCGCCACCGCCAACCTTCACCATCACAAATTCAAGAACACTAAGCCATCTTCAAACCAAAAAACCCACTTCTACATAGAACAAATCCGAAATCCGAGCACATATTCTTACTCACGGTGAAGAGACGAATCAGAGTATAAATTTTGAGCATCAAATTCTTCAAGAATCATCCAAAAAACGCCTAAAACTAATGAACATCAAATCTGCAAGAAAAAAAGTCCCAAAAACCGAATTTTTTCCAAAAAAAAGCCAACTACGGACCATTTCACAAAAATCCAATCATATACACTTGTTCACAGTTAAAAGACGAAGCTATTTGTAAAGTTTGAGCTTCAAACTCATCAGGAATCATCCAGAAATCGCAAAAGAGTAACGAACAAATTTTCGTTACTCTTTTGCGATTTCTGGATGATTCGTGATGAGTTTGAAGCTCAAACTTTACAAATAGCTTCGTATTTTAACTGTGAATAAGTGTATACAATTGGATTTTGGTGAAATTATCC
This sequence comes from Vinca minor, assembly GCA_026122235.1. Classification (NCBI taxonomy): domain Eukaryota; kingdom Viridiplantae; phylum Streptophyta; class Magnoliopsida; order Gentianales; family Apocynaceae; genus Vinca; species Vinca minor. The sequence continues at coordinate 1,536,983 of JAOCZM010000286.1, forward strand.
GTAGTGATTGGGTTTTTTTTTTGGAAAAATTTCGGTTTCTGGGACTATTTTTCTGGCAGATTTGATGTTCATTAGTTTTAGGCGTTTTTTGGATGATTCTTGAAGAATTTGATGCTCAAAATTTATCCTCTGATTCGTCTCTTCACCGTGAGTAAGAATATGTGCTCGGATTTCGGATTTGTTCTATGTAGAAGTGGGTTTTTTGGTTTGAAGATGGCTTAGTGTTCTTGAATTTGTGATGGTGAAGGTTGGCGGTGGCGCCGGAGGTGGTGGTGGTGGTGGGGTTGGTTTTAGTGAATTACCAAAAATGCCGGAGGTGGGGGTGGTGGTGGTGGCGGGATGGGGGTGGAGGTTTTTGGAGGTTGAAGACAAACAAATTGAATTTGTACTAAAATATAAGTAATTGAGTCAAATAATAAAAAATGGGCAAGGTTTATTCAAATGGGTTGCTCCAAACGGGTCTATGTGGGTCAAATTTGAGACCGTGTGTGTGTTTCCAATAATGCCCTTCGAAGAGAGAGAGTCTCATTTGAGCCGTTATTGCCACGTGTACACTTTGACAGAATTTTCACAAGTTTTGGACGGAATGACTTGTTTGGCGGATCGTAAAATGATTTGTGACCCAAAAAAGTAAAAAACTCTAAAAGTGACAAAACTGGCTAGGCGTAAATTACTAGATGACCTGAATGGCAATTAATTCGACTTTTATCATTTTTACCCATCTTCTTGTTCTTCTACTAACTACTATTCCACAATAGTCATGAATAATTAATTAGGATATATTAGTCTTTTGACTTTTACTCTTATAGTTTTTAGGAATGTCTTAATCTGTGTGAAAATCCAAATGGTCATTATTTTGAGATGAGTGAAGTATTTAACTTCTTATTTATATACACGACAAACAAGTTATGCATGTGTTAAAGTAAGAGATTAAATGATAGTTCTGATATGAATCCGGTCCATTCGTCATCAACTTTTATTTTATTTTGCAATAATGATTTTTTTTGTATTATTTTTTGCTCTTTTTTCTTGTAGGATGATTTTGAAGTTTAAGAATTAAGATCAATAATGTATGTTTTATTATTTTGTTTTTTTTATTATATTTAACTTGTGAAAACAATAGACATACATATTTCTTTATATTTTTAGCAACTAAGTAATTATATAAAGATTTTTTTTTTCATTTTATAATTAATATACTTTGTATCTCACAAAAACGAGCAACCAAACAAAACCGATACAAACTAAATGCATCCGTTTGAAATTTTGAATAATTTGGATTGATTTAAAAAATGTCAAGCCATTCGGTTTGGTTTGAAAAATGTGTAAAACCGAACTAAACCGAACCATGAACACCCCTGGTGTCGGGTTGAGTCTGAATTGGATATGTCAAATTATGACATTTATAGCACGCAAAATTTATTTTGTGACAGAAAAGATAGCGAAAATTTATTTATGATATAAATAACACAAAAAACTATTTTTGACAGAAATAACTATTTGCTCTAAAAATTAAAAAATGTTTTTGAAATTTTTTATTGGAGGAGAGTACCTATCTATTAAAAGAAATATGAGATTCAAGAAGTAGGGAGGATTCGAACTCATGACCTCTACGTCATGATGCCTCAGCCTGGGCTACTAGACCAATGCGTCATTCGCAAAATTAAAGATGTTAAACACATTCGAACCTAAAGAGATTGTGTAACATGCATTATACATTAGTTCTGTGCAAGTCTTGAAAAACGGTACTCCCTCCATTCCCTATTAATTGTCGTTTAGGAGATATCTAGGTATCCAAATTAATTGTCGTTTAAGGTTTTTTTATTAGTTGTCAACAATTTATTTCAATTATACCCTCAATATTTTTCTTTCTTTATGACATAGAAGTGAGAGAAAAAGGGAGGGTGGGGGGTAATATTGGAAGTTTAAGTGGAAATGACAACTTCCTTAATTTTCTCAAATTGTCTAAAGAGTCTTATATTTAGGAATGGAGGGAATATACACTACAATATAGATGAGGATTTAATCGGATTAAAGATTAAAGATATAGAGACGTAGAGTACAACAGCTTCACTGCGGAACGGAAAATATTCTGCACATGTGGAATAGATTCTCATCCATTAAATTAAAATTTTAACGTTTAAGATTGATTTTAAAAAAATACATGTTATGATTTCAGAACATCTGTTCGCGTGAATAGGTGTTAAGCTAAGAATACTTGTTCTCAAGGCAAAAAAAATATTTTGCACATACTGAAAAATACCTGTTCCGCATAGGAGCCGTACCGGAGACTACATACTCTTAGTAATTTATTTTTTTGTATTATTTTAAATAGGTTCTCGGATATTTTTCTTTATACTATATAATTATAGGGAAAAAAATCATGTCTCCGTTCTGTGTCCCCTTCCCTGTCCCCACGAATAGATATTTTCCACGTGTATATTTTTTCTCTGTGGGTTCCACTATATTTTTAGGTTATATTTTTTTAATTAAAAATTTAATACATGTCAATTTCTAATTGGTGAGACAGGGAAAGGATACTGAATAGGGACAGAGAAATCCTAGCCTAATTATAGTTAGTAAATATGCGATGTGGTTTGAATAAATTTTCAAACCACACCAAATTTGGGGTGTCAAAATATCTCAAACCGTAACCAAATTAATTATAAATAGAATCGTATAATTGGTGTGATTTGAGCAGTGTTGTGCAGATTGGTACAATTTGAATTTTGTTGGACACTTATTATTTTTAACAATGTGCAAATTAATTATCTGGTTACGAAGTCAGATTTTCTTGGTGGTTTTATCTCATAATGATTTTCTAATGTAATCATGCAAAGTTCATTCCCAAGTTTCTTTCATGGCTTGTTATATTGCTAGAGCACATCCCCATACCACCCGAGCATTTTTTTTTCTTTCAGTTGACCATTTTAGCCTTATAGTCCAATAGGTAAAATAAGCTGAGTCTCAATTTAAATCTAGTAGTTCCACCACCTCATTGATTTTGATATAAGGGCGATGCGTAGAGGGTGGCTAAGTTCTTCTTGTTAAGAAGGAAGGAGTTCGGGCTAATGCCAAATGGTCAGCCGAGCTATCTGTCATCTAGTGGAAGTAGTTATTGGCGGAGGTATGTTCCAAAATTTTCGTTAAAAATTAGTATAAGTGTGTATTTTCATATGTACTTTTATATAAATTTTTAATACATGAAAATTGATAATAGAGTACTCATTATTTTTGTATCTATACAAAAATGTTCAAATACTTACAGTTCTTTATGATAAAAAAATGTATATTTAATTAAGTAATCATTCCATCCCAAATTAAATGTCTATTTTTTAATTTAGTTTATTTTAAAATGATTGTTCATTTTCTTAGAATGAATGTAGTTTCTCTCAAAACTATCATAACTAACATTATATATTTAAGAGAGGCAAATTTTACTAACATATGAATTCTACCATTAATTTCATTAATTAATGGATACTAAGATAACTTCTTCATGGTCAAACTACTCTTCTTTTTCTGCGCTAGTCAGATGTGTTTATTTAATTTGGGACGGAAGAAGTATTTTATAAAAACGTATATTATTTATCTCTCATTCTATTCGGATTTAAATGTATAATTTTCATTTTTTAATTTTAAAAATTGAATGTCTCATTTCTAAAATAGAAAAAAAAATCATTTGAACTTCCAATAGTAGTATCATTTAATTATAAAATTTTCTCTAAAAATATACATACACTAGGTTAATTGCTCGCGCGTTGCGCAAATATTTTTCAAGTTTGACTGTTGTATTTTTTTAATGTTTTATTGTTATATCAATAATTTTGTAATAGTATGTCCTAAAATAAATTTAGATAAGATGTAATAATTATACTTTTTTATTCATAAACTTGCTAATTCATTCTTTTTGTCTAAAAACAAACCCATCATAAATATTTTTTTTCTTCTAGAAAACAAAATAGCCTTCATATTTTATAATTGTTCTACATATGATATAAAATATATATTCAAATGAAATAAATATAAAAAAATACAAAAAAAAAAACCTCAAAGAAGCTTAGCCTACATTTTCTCCCTTCTGCCACTAAAGAGCTACTTAGCGCTCCATTTTCCCGTCAATTTTCTTGCCTCATTCTCTAATTACTCCTCTTCAAAAAGTTTATTTTGGGAACCTTTAAGAGCCATTATACCTGCACACAAAAAATGTTCACCCTCTATAGCGTATTACATGTTCTACATCCTCATTCTCAAACAAATAAAAGTAAGAAAATAATTAAACAGCAATCAAAACAAAACAAAAGCAAGGAAATAATTAAATAGGAAAAAAAGAGGCAAGGAAAGAATTGAATCAAATCTCAAGATTTTCTATTACCCATGTTTTTCAGGTGGCAAGCTCTCTGTCTTCAATCAACAAAAACATTTTTTGAAAATTGAGACACATATTATCTTAACTTGGTACTTGAAAAATAATTTGTCTCTAAACAAAATTATTAGATGTTTATTCATAAACATATAAATTAATATATCAAGTGAAAATATGAATTGCATTATTTAAAAAAAATGAATTTCTTACGTATGGAAACCAAGAATACCATGACATATTTGCTCATATCATTTCTCTATTTATAAGAAGAAAAAACTCTTGAAATTTCCTAACCGACAAAACAATAACAATAATAATGAAGATAAATAAAATATATAAATTCTTAGACGTTTTGATTTCCCGAGAAAGTCAAAAGTCACTTTCTTAGAGAAATTAAAGAACCATTTTTTGAAATGATTATTTTTTATTTAAATAGTCATTATAGTTTTTTTTTGTTTAGAATATGAAAAGTCATTTCTTTGAAAAAAGAATGATTTTTTGAAACCTATTTTTTATATTATATTTTTAACTATTAGAGTTTTTGTTGTTATAGAATATCAAGAGTATTTCATTAGGGAAATAACAAAGTATTGAAAATTGATCTTTTCTTTTTCTTTTTTATTTGATCAAATCCAATTTTTCTTTTTTCATATTTAAGATACTGATTCTTAACGTTTTCATATATTTTTCCATCAAGAACTTATTTTGTTTCTTCCTCGTTTTTATTCAGTTGTCATTGTATTGTTTTAAATTCTTTTCATTTTCTTCTGCAGTCATGTTAACGTGTAATCATGATAAAAAATATTTCCAACTAATCTTTCACAAATAATTTATATAGAAATTTTATATAAAAATTATTTTTATTTTAAAAAAACTCATTCAACTTTTTTTATTTAAAAAGAATCAACAATAAATAAATATAATTACTATAATAAAAGTTACAAAACTCTTCTACTCAATTCATTAATATAACTAATGAACTAAATAAATATAATTACTATAATAAAAGTTACAAAACTCTTCTACTTCATTCATTAATATAACTAATGAACTTTATAAATTTGTAGTTATAGCCATTAGCTATAGAAATCTTCTCAAGTTTTTATCTCCATAACAACTTAAAATTAGAGTTGAAGATCATAACTCATGGAGAAGTAATTTTAAAGAGTAAATTAATGATAAAGTTGCCACATGAAATTTTCTAATTGGTCCACATACCACAATATTCCACATGTCACATCATGAAGCTTCTACCTCAACTTTGCATAACTTTATATATTATATGTTTAATGAAATAATATTTTTTTCATAACTTTCTCATGCTATTTTGAAATATGGTTCATGACACTAGCCTCTGTAAACTAGCTGGTTTTTCTTCATTTTTTAAAATGATTCTTTGTCAATTTTCTTTCTTAATTTTGTCTCATTTGTAAGATAAATATCATTTAAATTCATATTTCTAATAAAAATATATCCTCTTACCTCAAATATATCATTTTACATCGTGAGTGAAGTTTAGTTAGGCCCTCCTTAATTTTAATTCCTGGCTCCGCCACTGTAACTAGTCGAGCTTGTGGGAGATGGTAGAGACTCGGATTTGTGGATTGAATTTCCGTTCGAGCTCTGCACATGTTCCTGCGAGGGAAGTAATGTTAGAGAGGTGAGGAAGACCTCAACCCCTCTTCGATGTTTAAGTTAGTCGAGTACAAAGAGTATCAAGAACTCAACACGTAAATTGCGAGTTAGAAATGACTTAGGGTAAAATGAAGTGGGAAGGGCTTTATTTATAGATGACATTGCCTTATGAATTTGAGCCATACCTTATACGAGTTTAGAAGAGTACCGCTTAGGTTTAATTACGAAAGTGCCACCACATTTTTATGGGTCGTTGATGAAACTCGATGTGGCCGGGTGGTGGCACACACCTCATTCGTCCGTTTGTGTAGGTTTTGAAATGCCTGGGCCTTGCAAAGGGCTCGGCCCATGACGTGGCTTGAGTCCGAGCCCACAGTTTTCGTACCCACTTCATGGACTCAAGCCAGGGCTTTGATCTTGGGTTTCGTACTTGGGCCCAATGTGTTTCCCTTGGGTAAGGTCTTGCCTTGCTGGGTCAAGTCTAATTAACTGGTATAATCCCATCAAATGGATAACAAAAACAGGGAGAATGAGGTCGGTGACGGATTTTGATAGGGGTCAAGGTTATGTGGTAGTCATGACTATCAATGGATGCTATGGCGGTGGGAGGAGATTAGGGCAGAGAATGGGGAGAGAGGAGAGAGACGGGAAGAGAAAGAGTTTTTTTAGTTAGTTTTAAGTGAATTCCCAATTTATCCATTCACGTGCCCGGTAGAATTAGACGAGTGAAGGGGTAAAATTAGTCACACACAAAATATTAAGTGATATATTTAGTAAAAAATAAAGACGAGTGATACAAATCGCAATTCATGAATAGATGAGTGACACTTATAACTATTAACTCCTATGATAATAAGCAGAGAGTATCAACTAATAAAGATCTTGTCATTCAGAGAAAAGGGGGAGGGGGCTCTAAAGTGCGAGTCAAGAAAGTAACTTATTTGGTAAAGTATTCCTAAAAAAAAAGGTCTTGCGTTTGATGCTCATTAAGTGCATGACTATTTCTTTTTCCTTTTATCTCTCCTCGTTTTTTATTAAGGTACTAAAACACATTTCTATTAGCACAGTGCAGATAGATATCGATCATCGAATTGCTTGACCCCACAATTAAAATTATATTTATTTCGAAACGACTCCTCAACTGTTTTTCAAGAACAGTCATTTCAAAACAAATATCTTCGATGACTTGTATCTATTTGCATGACTCATTGACTCAGATATACACACACTACAAGTTTGGCATAGAAAATACCATAATATTTCATGATTATCACAAACAGGTTGCAGGTTTTAGCAATACCTTTAATATTATAAAGTTACAAAACAGTACAATAATAATCAATATTAAGAAATTTTTTTATCTTGGTAGGCTACTAAGTTTAAAACTTACATACAAGTCAATCAATACAGTACACTTAGAATAGAGAATTGAACTTATATCAATTCTCTTTCCTACGTGAACTGCACTCATTGATTTGGATGTAACTTATAAACTTAGTAACCTACCAACAGTGACGGATCCAGGACTTGAGATCAGTGGAGTCAGAGATAAGGATGGCCCAAAATTTTTAAAAATACTACTAGATATGATAAATTTTAGTAAATTTTATATGTAGTTTGAAGTATTTTATCAAGTTCGCACCCCTCACCATTTATTTATTTTTATTTTATCAAACAATATGCAGCATAAAAAATGACTGAGAATGAGAATGAGAATGAGATGTCTCGCGGGAAATAATTGAGACTTGAGAGCGGAGAGACAAGACTATTTTTTATTGAGAGTAACTTGTTAAATATCCCGCAAAGCGGGAAGGAATTGAAGGAATTGAGACTTGAGAGTTGAGAGACAAGACTATTTTTTATTTAGAGCAACTTGTTAAATATCTTTTAGAAGACTAGAAACAAAAAAGTATTTCTAAATCTTTACAATATTTAAAGCTGCTTGTTAAATATCTTCTAGAAACAACAAGAATGGTTAACACCACTGCTCCAGTGCGGAACGAATTTTTATCTGTTTAATCAAAATTTTGAGAATGTTTATTTTATTAGTGGGGACATTAAATTTTTGTGAGGTTATTTATACATTTATTATCTAAATGGAGTAAAATATATCATATATAATTTTTAAAAAAAAAAATTCACTGGGGTCAAATGACCCCAGTGAAGCCCACCTGCATCCGCCACTGCCTACCAAGATAAAACTACTCAACATTACAACCATTCTGAGGATATAAAAAGTCCACTATCAAATGTCACTTTTTTTTTTTTTGCTAAGTACTATCAAATGTCACTTGCATGCCAAGTAAATTCTGTCTTTTTTTTTTTTCCCTATTACAATGAGGATCACATGGAGTAGGCAAGCAACATGTTTGATCAAAGTATTCATAGTAAGTTCTCAGGTTCTTTAATAGGCGGTGGACCAGAAGCATTAGCCCTTCTAGGAGGAAGAGCCTTTCTTCCTTCTGATTTTCTCTTACCAATATTTATCGGTAGTTGATGGCTACTTGATGGTTTTTTTGCATTCAAATCACAAGATATAGACTTATCCTTTATTCTGATAGGCAAATGTTCAAGAGCCGAATTAACTTAGGCTCCTTGTATGCTTCTTCTGGAACTTCATCATTAGGTTTCTTGGAAATTTCTTCCGTTGGAAAAAATTTGATTTTGTTTCTTATACTTTACCAGTGATAGTCCGACCTACCGATTTGTCGGAATATATATGGTGATCATATTTTCTTAGCAAACCAAGTTATACAAAAATTTCATCTAAATTAATCTCATCTAGCAGGAAAGGTGTGGATTGTTATGATTAAGAAATAACTATTATATAACTGCAAAGTAGTAACAATAAAAGCACGTATGTACATCTAAAATCTTGCACTATAAAATGAGTCAATTTATTATTTCTTTCGTTCAAAACATATCTTGCACTATAAAATCGTCATCTTGTGCGTATGTGGGTGACTATAGCTATATAGTTTTATACATTCAACATATATAAGAAAAGTGTATGGGAAAACCTCAATTTTCCCCTATTTAAGACTCTAAAAGACATACAACTTTTTCAACCAATGTTCTTACTTAGGCTAAAATTCTAAGTATTGTTTAAAATCATCAAACTACTACTAATTGATTATTTTAACACATATAAGAAGAAACCAAGACCAGGCACAAGATGAATAGACATTAATACCTCAAGTTTTGCAACGGATGGATGCCTAAATCTACATTGCAAACAGGACACTTGCATAACCTTTCTTCGATTATCTTATTTTGTATGCACAACCTGCAAACTGTCGAACAAAAAGAAAACGAAAGATCATTATCACAGTCAAGTCATTAATCATGCAAAAATAGAAAAGTAATTTAAAACTTATAAAATCAATTCATAAATGTCATCTAGTTAACCTAACTCAATTTGTTACTTTTCTTATGAATCTTGCAATACATGTTTTGAGTTTGTAATGTTCATGCAAATCTTGTTAACTTAGAGAACAATAGAGTAAATGAGACTTAAACTTGTGTATCTTATTCATGAATAGAGCAACATTTATATAGGCTAAAAACAAAACAAATCCTAAACAAATCTTGTAGACTAATTTAACTCCAATTGTTTCTCCCCCTTTGGTAGTGTAACCAACTCCCAAGTATCATTTTTCTCTGTGGATGCAATCTCATCCTTCATTGCCTTCCTCCATTTTAACTGTTGAGCAGCTTCGTCAAAGGTCAAAGGATCACAATTTGAAAACAAAAAAAGATTTGTGATTGGATCTTCATAATCTTCATCACCTTGGTTAATTCCCGGTACTTCATAATCCGCCATCCATAAAGGTCGCTTTGTTATTCTGTGTGGACTTATTTCAGGCGTAGGTGATTTTATAGTTGTTTCTTCTTCAACTGGCTGAAGTGGCTGTTCATTTTCATCAAAGTCAACAGGTAGATTTTGCGGCTGAGAAGTATTTTCATTCCATTCCCAAAATTTTCCTTCATCAAATATCACCTCACGACTTATGATGATCTGCTTAGTGTAAGAATTATACAATTCACAAGCTTTAGAACAACCACTTACTCCAAGGAAAATATACTTCTCACCATTGTCGTTTCTGATATAGGACATGAGCATAAGCTATGCATCCAAAAATTCTAAAGTGATCAACTGCTGGTTGACGACCACTCCAAGCCTCTTCAGGAGTCATATTTCTAACTGTTAGAGTTGGGCTTCGATTCAGAAGGTGGAGACTCCAATTAACTGCTTCTGGCAAAATAATTTCTCTGGCACCTTGCTCATTGCCAAAAGTCTTCTCACCATATTCAAAATTGTTCAATTTTTTCTCTCACATACGCCATTTTGCTGTGGCGTATATGCTATTGTTAATTGTCGTTTGATGCCATGTGTGTCACAAAACTCTACAAATTCATGTGAGTTATATTCTCCACCACGGTCTGTGCGTAACACCTGAATTGGACAACCTGCTTCTTTCTCTACAATTGCTTTAAAACTCTTGAAAACATTAAAGGCCTCATATTTTTCTAGTAAAAAATAAGCCCAAGTTTTTCTACTGAAATCGTCAAGAAGGTGATAAAATACCGTTTACCTCATTTCGAAGCAAGATTTATTAGTCCACAAAGATCAGAGTGAACAATATCTAGCAACTTCCTTGCTATTTGAGTCTTTCCTTTCGGGAAGGGATCTCTGTGTTGTTTTTCAACAACACACTCTCTACATATTTTCGTTGGATCTGAAAATGTGGGAAGACTAGAGATCATTTTTTTTTCTTGAAGTGTCTTTAAACCTCCAAAACTCAGATGACTGTAACGGAAGTTCCATAACTAAGCATCATCTTTAATACTCATAGAAAGACAAGTCCGTGAGACATTATTTAAATAAAGTGGGAACATTCTATTTATTGTCATTTTAACTTGAGCAATCAAGTCTAGCATGTCATCATAATTGCGACACACACCACCTTTTATTTTGACCTCATATCCATTTTCTTGCAACTGACGAATACTCAACAAGTTGGTCTTCAAATCTGAAACAAAAAGAACATTAGAGATCATATGAAAATAGTTCTCTTTGGTTCTTATGGTTACCTGTCATTTTCTCATAACATATATTTTGGTATCATATCTAAAGTTCACATTATCTCTGTATGATTCATCTATCTCAGAAAAGATTGTTTTATCACCACACATGTGATTGCTGCAACCAGTGTCTAAGTACCATATATGCTTGTTGGTTTCTTCCTTGGTATGACAAACCATCAACAAAGATATCTCCTCATGCATTTCAGCAAAATTGGATGCTTCTGCATTGCCCTGAGAAAGATTTGTTCTACATTCATATTGATAGTGACCATACTTATGCCATTTATAACATTGCACATTTGGCTTATCAATATGTTTTGGATTTTGAACCATGGATTGACTTCCACACCCTCTTCCTCGGCCTATACCTCTGCCTCTTCATTTCCATTGGAATGTAGATGTGTTATAATCCAGATAATACTGATTCTGTGAACCTCTTCATCCATTATAGCGTCTGCCTCTTCCTCGACCTCCTCTCTTTGAAGCAAAATATGGAGTATTAGATGAGACTTGTAATGCTTGCTCTATCTCTTCATGTTGATTTAATTTTTGTTCATGAACTTGTAAAGAACCTTTAAGTTCATCAATGGAAAGTCCATCAAGATCATTTGATTCTTCGCTGGAACAAACCACATAATTGAATTTTGGAGTCATGGAACGGAGAATTTTCTCAACCACGGTCACATCATCCATCTTTTCACCATAGACTCGCATCTTGTTGACAAGTACCATTGTCCTTGAAAAATAATCAAGGACTGACTCTCCTGTTTTCATACACATCAATTCAAATTCTTGACGAAATGACTGAAGTTGCTGCCTCTTTTCTCTCGTTATACCCTGAGATTTCTTTTTCATAGATTCCCAAATGTGTTGGGAAGTGTCCTTCGAAGGAATAGTTTCCAAGGTGGCACGATCAATAGCTTGAAAAAGATAATTCTTCGCCTTGAGATCCGTTAGTTGTAGCGCCTCAAACTCAAATTTTTGCGCTTCTGAAATTGGGCCTGTTGTGAGCTCATGAATTCCTTTAGAGACAACTTGCCAATATTCTTTTGATCAAAGGAAATTTTGTACGAGCATGTTCCAATGATCATAGTGACCATCAAAGCGAGGAATTGCGGGTTGAAGAAAGTTTTCGGTTTTCATGTCTAGAAAAGAGAAGTTGTTTTGCTGCTACAAAAAAAACTAAAATACTCTACGTATTTTACTTCTCACTCTCACTCTTGTTTCTCTCTTTCTCTAAAGCTACTGTTGTAGCACTCTCACTCTTAACAATTGCTCTGATACCACTGTTAACTTAGAGAACAATAGAGTAAGTGAGACTTAATCTTGTGTATCTTATTCATGAATAGACCAGACTTTATATAGGCTAAAACCGTAACAAACCCTACACAAAATCAGCTAACAATTAGGAACAATAACTCCTAAATATCTTATAACAACTTCAACAAAAATCTCAACTAACCTTCCTAAAGACAAGATCAAAGTTAGACCAAATCAATAATTTATTTCAACAAATCTAATGCATGCCAAGATTTTTTTTTAACCCTTATATATTATATAACAAACCACGAAATCGATATTGTCAATAACAATGAAAACATTGTCCAACAGAATCCTTGATAAAAAAAAAAACTAAAAAAAATAAATAATAATAACATCAATGGTTAATTTGTTGCGAACAAAATACCTTTCTTCATATAGTTTAAAAGAAAAGAAAAACAAAGATCCTTATCCACCTCAAAAAAAAAAAAAAAAACAAAGATCCTTTATTTTAATTCAATGATCTCACTAGATACATAGAAAGAAATCAATCATAAAAAACAAATCATATTTAATTAATACGTAAAAGTTCCTTTTTACAGCAAAGTCAGTACATGTCCTTTGGGCACGTAACTGAAAATTTAAATTGAGTCAGTTGGTCGAAAGGTTAAAAATAAAGAAATGAGAAAAATATTTTGTAAAAATCATCAAGAAAAGGGGAAAAGAGAAATTCATGCAAGAACAAGATCACAAAATCAAAGTAAACGAGAATTCAAACTGACATGTTTTTAAAAAGAAAAAAATATTATCGATATAAAATGTGTAACCAAGTTTTTCAAGATCGGAATTTTGATTCGGAACGAAAGAGGTCAAAAACTCGCAAACACGAGGATCATAGCATGGATCGGAAGATCATACAAAACTATCTAAATAATATTTAATGACAAATTTATGCCAAACATATTTCATCTACTGACAAAATCGATAAAGATTTCCATCTTCCTATTACCACAAAAATCAATTAGGACTTATTTTCAGACCAAATCAATGTCGAAATAGTTGACAGAGGAGAAAATAGAGGATGACAGGGGATTGAGGATTTGGAAGTGAACTCAAAATTAGGTTTTCCATTCAATTGGATATTTTTCTTTTTAATTCGGTTCCTCGAACACCGAACCGTCCCGACTTGAACCGACTTGACCCGACCCGTCAATCCGACTAAAGAGAGACCAAATCAGTGCGCACCAGATCGTCAGACCCAATGATTCTACTCGTTAAATCGTCGATCCTACTCGATCTTCTTATTTAGCAATTTTTTGTCGAATTTTACTATATTTATGTCTTCCGGATTGTAGAATTGTCCGATTCCATGATATGACTCAAAATTTTGACAACCTTGAGTGTAAACACCCGATCTATTGTTTATAGGTCGGAGTAAAACACCGATCGACCAACATTCCTAGACCAAATTGGCATGAGTTGGAAGTTCATTGAATCAAAGTCAATGATGAATAAAATTGATCCTCGCATTATTACAAATTTAGAGAAAATTAAAAAAATTAAAAAAAAAAAAACTTACCCATATGAAGGCACTCATCAATCGTTGTAACTTCTTCCAAAAGATCGTTACAAATGGGACATGTCAAGAGTTCTTTGATTTGTCCATATCGTTCATCAAAGCTGCCAATTGTGGTCTCATCTTTTTGTTCCATTTCTTTTCAAACAAGAAGATTTCTATCTCTGAGAAAAAATGATGATGAAGAACGATTGAGAAATAATTAAGAAGCGCTCAGAGAGAGGGAGAGAAAGAGAGGAGATACAGACAGACAGATAGACGGAGAGATAAAAACTATTGTTTTGGGGGGAGGGAGATTGTGTGTGTGAGAAAGAAAGAAAGATATGCTTGTACTATATATGGAGAGAGTGTGTGTGTATGTGTGTTTGTGTCATTTATTGTACATATATGGTATCACAATCAATTGTGAAATATGCTTCTATTCCTTGGAAATTATAAGCATGCTTTTCTTTTCCGTTTGTAATGTTTACATATGTGTTTAAAGTGAAATTGTGTTTTACCAACTTTTAATCTTACTACATGGTGCTCTATGTGGGAAAGTACAAAGTTTGGGAATTGTCACATTGATTTTTACAAAAAAGAAGAAGAAAATAGATGAGTTGAAGAAGGTAATTTCTCGAGTGTATCTAGGCTTATTTCAAACTTATTAACTGGTGTCATATCTGCTTACCTTACTTTCAGATCTATTAATTGGTGTAATATATCTTTATATTATGAGGCTAAAGCAACATTAATTTTTTTCAGCCTTCGGTGCTTGTGGTAAGGCCAGACAGATGCTCTAACGTTGTAGAGAGTTTTTTTATTTATTGTTCGTCAAAATTAAAGGTCTTCTTAACTCATTCGAAATCTAAATAGATTGTGTAAATATTTTTCTTTATTGATTTGCTTCATGAGAGACGGAAAAGTTACTCATGTTACTGCTGAAGTGGTATACAATAACAATACATTATACATTTTAAATTATCATACGAATTAATGAGACGCATCAAATATTAAATTGATAAGAACATCTGCGCAAGTTCCTTGGCCAAAGGGCCGAGAAATGTATCCTCTTTTAACATTCTATTTGTAAGTAAAAAGTCTGTTCAAAATTGAAGAATTCTTGAAGAAATTAACAATCTATTGTAATGTAATTGAAGAATCAAGAACAAATAGAAACTCTAAGATGAACTCTGCGAAGAGGATAGAAGAGGAGAACAGAGAAAATATCTGGAATTGCTTTTTCTATTATCTTATTAAAGTTGTACTATACTTCTCATATATATACAATTCTGAGATAAAGTTAGACTACTTGACAAACTAACTAACTATCTAATAGAATCTAAACTAATGTATATACATCATTAGAACACCAACTTTGACCTTTGACTTCTTAACTACTTCTGTCTTGCGCAGAAGAATGTACTTCAGCTTCACTTCTTTCTTCATCCCATTTTCCAGCTTGAACTGTAATCTTCAACACCCTCTTGCAAGCTGGAATGTCATACAAGTTGTGCAGCCCTATAGCCCTTAATAATTCCTTGAACCTTGCTGTACCAAGGGCTTTAGTATACAAGTCTGCCAGCTGTTGTGCTGATGTTACTGGCAGTAGTTTAATAGTTCCATTATGTAATTTCTCCCTAACCAAATGACAGTCCAATTCAATATGCTTGGTCCTCTCATGATACACAGGGTTTTCTGCTATGTAAATAGTACTCTTGTTGTCACAGAACAAAGGTGTGGCTTGTGTTTGTAACACATTCAAATCTGCCAATAGATACCTTAACCATTGAATTTCACAAGTTGTGGCTGCTAAAGCTCTATACTCAGCTTCACTAGAAGACCTAGACACGGTGGCTTGCTTCTTTGCCTTCCATGATATCAAAGAAGTTCCCAAGAAAATGCAATAACCAGTAATGGATCTTCTACTATCTGGGCAGCCTGCCCAATCAGAGTCACTGTAGCCTTTAAGTGTTAAACTTGATGAACCTTCAAACAACAAACCTTGTCCAGGTACCCCCTTTAGATACTTCAATACCCTTAAGGCCCCATGCCACTGTAAGACTGTGGGACAATCCAAATACTGACTTAACTGTTGTACTACAAAAGAAATATCTGGTCTGGTGTGTGTCAAATATATCAACTTCCCAATCAGCTTTCTGTAAGGTGTGTTATCAGGTAAAAGTTCTGAATCTCCTTTGGCAAAATGTGAACCAGGTTCCATTGGTGTGGTTACAGGTTTGCAGCCAAGCATGCCAAAATAATCTATAAGTTCTTAACAATATTTTCTTTGACACATGTTTATCCCAACTTTACTTCTAGCTATTTCAAAACCAAGGAAATACTTCAAATCTCCTAACTCTTTTATCTTAAACAGTTTATGCAAGTGCTTCATAACCTCAATAATAGTAATCATATCATCCCCTGTAAGAAGCACATCATCCACATAGATAAGCAATGCAGTATAACCAGTAGAACATGATTTGGTGAAAAGAGTGTAGTCACTTGGAGACTGTTTGAATCCTAACTCAAGTATAGAACCAGTAAGCTTTTGATTCCACTTCCTGCTAGCTTGTTTAAACCATATAATGACTTATTAAGCTTACAAACTTGGTTAGAAGCAGCAGTAAAGCCTAAAGGCAGTTTCATATAAATGTCCTCTTCTAGATCACCATGCAAAAATGCATTATTGATGTCTAATTGCTGCAAGAACCAGTTATTTGAGACTGCTAGAACAATTAAAACTCTTATGGTAGTAAACTTTGCTACAGGAGAAAAAGTTTCCAAGAAATCAATACCTTCCACATGTGTAAAGCCTTTGATGACTATTCTGGCCTTAGGCCTTTCTATAGAACCATCTGCTTTAAGTTTAAGCTTAAAACCCCATTTGTTGTCAATTGCCTTCTTACCATGAGGTAGAGAAACCAAATCCCATGTATGATTCTCTTCAAGAGCTCTTATCTCATTAGCCATTGCTTCCCTCCACATGGCATGTGGTACAGCCTCAAGATAAGTCTTTGGTTCAAAGTGTGTATCTACTGCAAGTATAAAAGATTTGTATGCAGGTGCTAACTGATGT
The DNA here is from genome assembly GCA_026122235.1 of Vinca minor. Taxonomy (NCBI): domain Eukaryota; kingdom Viridiplantae; phylum Streptophyta; class Magnoliopsida; order Gentianales; family Apocynaceae; genus Vinca; species Vinca minor. The sequence continues at coordinate 1,553,966 of JAOCZM010000286.1, forward strand.
GTAGAATACACAGTGTTTAGTGTGTGAGGTGTGGAAGTAGGAAGAGTAGAACACTGATAATCCCTGAAATGAGCAGGAGGTTTAGTCACTCTATTTGATCTTCTCACAAGTGGAATATCTTCAGGAACTTGAGGAATTTGAGGAGGACTAGAATGGACTGAAGAAACAGGAGGGAAGTAAGGTATGGGGGCAGAATATAAAGCTGCAGGAGATGAAGACAAGACTGGCAAAGGTATAGACTGAGAATCAGAAAGTGGAATAAGCATATCCTTGAAAGGAAATGAATGCTCATAAAACACTACATCCCTGGAAACTAATATGTCATTTCTGTGAATGTCTACATGGATATAACCTTTAGTAGTAGCAGGTAAGCCTAGGAAAACACATTTTCTGCTTCTGGCATCAAACTTACTTCTAGAATAAACCATAGTAGATGCAAAAGCAAGGCATCCAAAAACTTTTAGAGCAGAATATTCAGGCACCTTTTTATACATAATCTCATAAAGTGACTTGTTTTTCAGTAGAGGAGTGGGACTTATGTTGATGATAAAGGTTGCATGAAGTACAACACATCCCCAGAAATCAGGGAAGACACCTGATTGGAATTTAAAAGCTCTAGCAACATTTAGTATGTGCTGATGTTTTCTCTCAGCAACACCATTTTGTTGAGGTGTGTTTACACAGGAAGTTTAATGTGTTATACCATTTTCAAGAAAGAATTCCCTCATAGCAAATTCTGGTCCATTGTCAGACCTAATGGTCTTTATGGTTTTCTGAAATTGTGTTTGGATATATTTGCAAAAGGATTGTAAGAGGGATCTAGCCTGACTTTTGTTAGTCATAAGGAATAACCAAGTGAACCTAGAGTGATCATCAATTACAGTAAGAAAATACTGTTGACCTGAAACAGTTGGATATTTATATGGTCCCAAATATCTACATGGAGAAGATCAAATAAAGCTGTAGAGAAAGTATGACTAGAAGGAAAGGGAAGTTTGTGTTGTTTAGCATAATGACAAACATCACAGCAGTTTTTATTCAAGAATTGAATATCAGGACAAAAAGTCTTTACAATTTTAAGCTTTGAGTCAGGCATGTGACCTAATCTGTTGTGCCAAAGGAAATCAACAGAACTAGAAGTTGCAACATTACATTTATCTTTGCTGGCCAAAGAAAAACTAGAAGTGTTACTGTAAAACACAAGGGGGGGGGGGTGAATTGGGTTTTAACTAATCTTGTAAACTTTTTCTAAGCTTTGCAATGCAAGTGTAAGTTTGAGCAAGATGATTAAAAGCAAAGCAAAACCCAATAACAAGACAAAGGATTTATAGTGGTTCGACTCACTCAGAATCTACATCCACTACCTTGAGCCGCACCCAAGGATTTGCAACAACTTCACTAAGAAGATTTTACACTTGTGGCTAACTCACTAAGAGTTTTACAAACACAACCACAATACAAAAACTCACTAAGAGCTTGCCCACACTAAGTAGGACTTTTACAACAATTACCCAATCACTAAGAAAGGGAATAAGAATGTTTAATACAAAGATTGTTCACTCTTCTAAGTGAAAGATATTACCTTTGAAGTACAACAATGATAAGCTCTTTGAACATAAGTAGTACACACTTTGTCTTGCTTTTGAAAGAACACTCTTTAATGATTTAGATCATAAGGATGAAGTGTATTTGCTTTGAGAGTGTTTAGACTTGATAAGAAATCAATGTAAATGTTATGTGCAAGTCCTTGAGACATTCTCTAGCTTTGGAGTATATATACATTTCAAATTTGGCTGAAAAACGACTCTTTACCGGTCAAATAACGGCTAGTTCCCGCAGAGTTCGGTTGACCGAACAATGACCTCGGTTGAGCCTTTAGCCAAGGTCGGTCGACCGAGATTCCCTATAGGTCGACCGAAGAAGCCTTTGCCAATCTCTCTGTTTGCCTTCGGTTGATCCGAGGCAAACTCGGATGATTCGAACTTCTGAGCTTTGAGAGATGTTATTTTGACCCTTGTATTGAAATCTTTTGAAGTCTAAAAAGTTTTCTCAATAGGTAACATGTAAGAACATTTGGAAAACCATTTTAAAGACTTATACTTTGTAAACAAAAGCTTTTTGGATAAGAACACATATTTGAAGCTTTTGCCTTTTGAAAACTTGTTTATGAAAACATGCAAGACTTGAGTGTAGAACTTATGTTCATGAGAGCTTTGGTTAGAGCTTTATAAGATAACGACTAATGACGACAAAGCTAAACTAACCAAACCTTAGTCTTCAATCTTCAATCTTGATAAATGAGCCTTGCATAACTTTGAATCTTGATACCAAAGGCTTGATTGAAGTACTTAGAGCTTCCATAATGAGTTCCGATATTCTATCACAAAGATTAAGATCATTAGACACAACATCAAAAGTTTGTCCAATATAAAAAACTGAGTTTGTTCGCCCTTAGGGCTTACAATCTCCCCCTTTTTTATTATGACAAACTTTTATGTAATAAGATAGAATATGGACAAAATAAGAACAAGGAAGCATGAGGAAGCATGGCAAAAAGATCTTAGAACAAATAAGAGCAAAGACTAGTGCTTTCAAGATAAAACCAATGAAGACTAAAGCACTAGCATGATAACTTCTTTTTGCCAAATGCATCTAGGGGCTCTTAGAAGAGCCCTATTTCCCAACCAACCTCCTTTCCTCCTTCCTTCCATTTAAAATGTTTTGAGACATAAGATCTATAATAAGCTCCCCCTCAAAACATGCCAGGAAAAGATAAGCAATGATAGCATAATGATAATCAAGGATAATACACCAATTTCAATACCAATTATCATACACCAATTTTCTCCCCCTTTGGCATAATCAAAAAGACTTCAATCTCCAAGATATAAGGGTGTACTTGCAAAAACATAATCAGTTCATAGCACAAGCAAAGTTAATACACCAATTTTCTGAAGAATGATCTTTTTGAATAAGCTTAGTTGATTTCCAAATACAAAGAGTCCATAATGACACACAAATTTAAAGATGGTCATTTATGGTCCAAAAAGAATACCAACCCAAGCTAAAAACAAAGGAGATAAGGAATAAAACCTTTAAGCACAATCTCCCCGTTTATCAAACATACGATGTTAGCTATTTGAGATAAAACCAAGTATGATACCAATTGACCAATTGTAAATATAGCCAATTGTAAAACATGTTTGAAAATATAGCTAACAAAGTACTAATGGAAGTGATACCATGAATTCATAAGTTAAGCACATGTATCACAACCAAAAGAAGTAGAGGAAGTGTAGGATAACACTTGGAGTACATTCCTCTAACAAGTTAATGGTTAGCTAAATGAGTGTAACAACTCTAGAAGAAATACTAACCAAAAACCATAATGAGATCACAATGGATGAGAAAATGAAGAATATGATCTCAAAGTTATTAAGGGAGAGTATATGTGATACCAATTGAAGACATAAACATTTATAACACATATAACTTCCAAAATAACTTACACAAGTTGGCTATAAGATAATAAAAGAAAAGCAAGCCAACAAGTGATGTGATGAAGTAAAAAACGAACAATTGAGCATACATCACATATAGAGTTTACATCCTAAGTCAAGCATCTAGACGATCAACCACATAAGATTAATGCTATAGACTTGAATATAAACACACCAACACCCCTATATGCAATAAAGATCAAGTAAAAACTAAACATAGCATATACAAACTCCCCCAAAGCATAAGACACTACATAAAAGAGGGGAGGGGGTTGTAAAAGGAGATTTCATCACAAAGATCAAATCATTAAGCTCACTAATAACATGCTCAAAAGAATAAAAAACATATGAAGAGCAAGCATATTATAAAATCTCCAAGGTGCCCATTTAAAAAAAAAAAACAATTGATACATGATATGGAAAGTAAGATCAATAATTGTTTAAGGAAATGAAAGAGATTGAGTTTAGTAATATCTCATTGAATTTGATGAATGCTTTTGCACTTTGAGTTCCTTCAATGAGTTCTTTGAGCTTCTCAATCTTCTTTATCATACTCATCTTTAGCTTTATCACCAAAGTGATATTTCCATTGCAAAGAGATTTGACAACTTTCATAAGCACTTCTTCTTCTCCGGTTATGTGATAAAATCATACACATTGAAACATCATAGAGCCGGAGCTTCCCTTTAACTAACAAGAACTTATAAGAGCAAGGGAAGAGTAACTTTTGGTACCCACTTTTGTTTGGGTCCATGGGGGTTAGTTAAAATACGCTTAACTCTCCAAATGGTTTTAACTCCCCTTTCAATCTTCTTCTTCACAAAGCATCTACCACTTGTGTGACCATATTTACCACAATAAGTGCAACAAGTAGATGGCTTAGCAAATTTGTGAATATGCTCATGATATCTAATTTGCTTATGTGAAGTACTAGCATGCACAAATTGATTTCTAGGTGCCTTAGAAGAGCTAGCAATATCAACATGATTAGAAATATAACCTAATCCATGTTTAACATTTGAAGCACGTTGCATACTAAGAATTTGATCAAGATTTTTCTTACCCTTATTAAAGTTATCAACAAGAAGGGTAAGATCATTAACTTTGTTTTTCAAATGATCAAATTCAACAAGCTTGTTTTCTAAAGAAGACAATTTAACACAAGCCTCTATGTATTGTAATGAAGATGTATTGCAAGTAGTAATAAGATCATCATTTTCACATTTCAAGCAATTAACATCATCACACAACTTTTTATTTTCATCAACCAACTTAGCTCTTTCATCAAGCAAAGATTCAATTTTAAGCTTCATTTCTATGTTTTGCTTTGCACATTTTTTCAATTGATCATACATATCAATTAAAAGCACATTAGGATCATCCTCCTCATCATCATAAGAATTTGAAGTAGAAGGAGAAGGATGTACCTCACTACCAAATGCCATGAAGCACAAGTTGGCGTATTCATCATCACCGTCATCACTTGAAGAGCTTAGTCCTTCATGAGTATCTTCAAGCGTTTTCCACATAGAGTGAGCGGATTTGCTTCCAAAGACACGGTTGTACTCCTCCGGACTTAAGGCACAACTAAGAATGTTCATAGCCTTATAATTTCGAGTCATTTTCATGGACTCATCTTCATTTAGCTCATTGTCCGTCTTTGGAGTTTGAACACCATCCACTACTTTCATCGGTACATATGGACCTTCTTCAAATATATGCCATAATGAATAATCTACGGAGCATACATATATCTTGAATCGGTCTTTCCAATCATCAAAATTATTTTCATCAAGAAGTGGTGGTCTATCGATGAAATACCCCTCTAAGAACGCTAAGGCGGAATTTTCGGCCATAATCTTTACTTCAAGCTATTAAGCTAAATGTGAAGACGAGGCTCTGATATCAATTGTAAAACACAAGAGAGGGGGGGGTGTGAATTGGGTTTTAACTAATCTTGTAAACTTTTTCGAATCTCTAAGCAATGCTATTGTAAGTTTTAGCAAGATGAACAAAAGCAAAATGAAACCCAATAACAAGACAAAGGATTTATAGTGGTTCGACTCACTCAGAATCTACATCCACTACCTTGAGCCGCACCCAAGGATTTGCAACAACTTCACTAAGAAGATTTTACACTTGTGGCTAACTCACTAAGAGTTTTACACTAAGTAGGACTTTTACAACAATTACCCAATCACTAAGAAAGGGAATAAGAATGTTTAATACAAAGATTGTTCACTCTTCTAAGTGAAAGATATTACCTTTGAAGTACAACAATGATAAGCTCTTTGAACATAAGTAGCACACACTTTGTCTTGCTTTTGAAAGAACACTCTTTAATGATTTAGATCATAAGGATGAAGTGTATTTTCTTTGAGAGTGTTTAGACTTGATAAGAAATCAATGAAAATGTTATGTGCAAGTCCTTGAGTCATTCTCTAGCTTTGGAGTATATATACATTTCAAATTTGGCTGAAAAACGACTCTTTATCACTTGGTAAGAAAGCAAGGTATCAAAATCACCTTCTCTTAACACTTTAATTCTTGTGTTTAAGTGTTTTTGATATATATACATGCTTGCTCTTATATATGTTGCATCTCTCATTCTTGAATGGTATATTCATATAGATAACCTTTAGCATGTTCATTATTGCCCATGTTGAGCTTAGCTAAGGTTTCTATGAGATGTAGCTTATGCAACTTGATTGATTCTTGTTTTGTCTTGTCATATTCATTTAAGAATCCATCTAGTTGTCTTGGTTTTTGATTTGCATGATCCATATGCAATATTTGTGTTGCTTGAGAAATTGAGCTAATCATGAAGGACCTTTAAAAAGGTACCATATTTGTTCTCAAGAATTCCTTGTAGGTAACAAAGAGTTCTAAACTTCAAGAAGAAGATTTGAACTACAAGGAATGGCACAAGTGAGCTAAGACTCCAAGAAAAGAGTCAAGTGCCAAGGATCATAAGATTGTAGAGGGTTCATCAAAAGAAAAGTCACCCATCAATGATGACTCTACAATTGTCATGAAAAGAAGAGGAGATTGCTTTCATTTCATCAATCATGGATGAACTACAAAGAAAATGGAGCAATCACATGTCAACCTCTCTATGAGCTTCAAATGAAAGTGATCACACAAAGGCCTCTATGGACTTGTTGATAAAGAAGATCAATCAAAATGGTAAGAAGTCCAAGCTCAAAGAGCATTGAGGTACAAGGCTTAACTCATCCCTTGTTAGTGATCATAGTTTTGGTTTTGATCCTTTTGTGCTCAACTAATACCCCCTCCCCTCTTTTATTTAATGTCTTATGCTTTGGGGGAGTTTGTATATGCTATGCTTAGTTTTCACTTGATCTTTATTGCATATAGGGGTTTATGTTTATATTCAAGTCTTTAGCATTAATCTTATGTGGTTGATCGTCTAGATGCTTGACTTAGGATGTAAACTGTGAATGTGGCATTGATTATGCCATGGGTTGTGTCTATTTGATTGTTTCGAAGTGGCACAACCTAAGAGGGAGTTCTTCAAATGTTTTTAACTCATACCTCCCTCAAAATATATGTGATGTATGTTCAATTGTCTTATTTTACATCATCACATCACTTGTTGGCTTGCTTTTCATCTTTTAACTCTTATAGCCAACTTGTGTAAGTTATTTTGGAAGTTATATGTGTTATAAATGTTTATGTCTTCAATTGGTATCACATATACTCTTCCTTAATAACTTTTAGATCATATTCTTCATTTTCTTATCCATTGTGATCTCATTATAGTTTTTGGTTAGTATCCTTTAAGAGTTGCTACACTCATTTAGATAACCATTAACTTGTTAGAGGAATGTACTCCAAGTGTTTTCTTACACTTCCTCTACTTCTTTTGGTTGTGATACTTGTGCTTATCTTATGAATTCATGGTATCACTTCCACTAGTACTTTGTTAGCTATATTTTCAAACGTGTTTTACAATTGGCTATATTTACAATTGGTATCATGTTTTACAATTGGTCAATTTGTGCCATACTTGGTTTTAAATATCAAATAGCTAACATCGTATGTTTGATAAACGGGGAGATTGTTCTTTAAGGTTTATTCCCTATCTCCTTTGTTTTTAGCTTAGGTTGATATTCTTTTTGAGCCATACATGACCATCTTTTTGGATTTATGTGTTTTTTATGGACTCTTTGTTTTTTTAGAAATCAACTAAGCTTATTCATAAGTAATCCTTCTTCATAATTATTTTTGGTCTTTAGGATTGATCATTTGGTTCTTATTTTATCAATCTACAAGACCATCAAGTTGTCTCCATGGTTTTTTAGTTTTTCTTTATATGGGGAGGATTATTAAAATTTCATCAAGCTTCTCCATAATTAATCTTTACTTTTTGTTAAAATGCTTTTCTTATTGGCGCTCTGATATCCCTTTTTGATTTTGACAAAAAGAGGGAGAAGTTTTAGTGTTGCAAATGTGACAAGAGAAGTTATTTACAAAAGGAGAAAGCTTAGAACTTGCATAATGGGAGAGATAAGGGATTCTTTAATATAGGGGGAGTAGAGTAGATTTTTTTTGAGAAAACATCTACTTGCTTGGATCCTTAATATCCTTATCTCATGCATACATTTGGTATCTTATTTTTGCATATTATTCCCATTTGCATCAATGTTTTGTCATCATCAAAAAGGGGGAGATTGTTAGCCCGAAGGGCAAAATATTCTATGTTGTTTTGATGATAACAAACCATTGTTAGTTCTAATGTTTGTGTGAGCATGTTCTTTGTAATAGGATCCTTAGCACTCACATCGACATTGATGAAAATGGTAAGTTAGCTTCTTGTGTAAACTAAGGTATGTATATTACACACAAGAATGCTATTTTATGGAAGGAAGGAGGCAAGGAGGTTGGTTGGGAAATAGGGCTCCTCAAAGAGTCCCTAATGCATATGGCAAAAAGAACTTAACTTGCTAGTGCTTATGTTTCTTGTTCTATCTTGGTTTATCTTATAAGCACTTAGCTTTACACTTAATTGTTCTTATATTCTTCTGCCATGCTTCCTTGTACTTAATATTGTCCATATCCTATCTAATTACATCAAAGTTTGACATAATCAAAAAGGGGGAGATTGTTAGCCCTAAGGGCGATCGAACTCGGTTTTTGATAATGGACAAACACTTGATGTTTGTGTCTAATGTTTATATCTTTGTGATAGAATATCGGAACATAGATTGGAAGCTCTAAGTACTTCAATCAAGCCATGATCAAGATTCAAAGTCGTATTATTCAAGGCTCATCTTTCAAGATTGAAGATTGAAGACTTAGGTTTGGTTAGATTAGCTTTGTCTCTATAAGTCTTTATCTTATATAGCTCTAACCAAAGCTCTTATGAACATAAGCTCTACACTCTAGTCTTGCATACACACAAACACGTTTTCAAAAGGCTTAAGTTTCAAAATGATCTTTACATGTGTTCTTATCCAAAAAGCCTTTGATTTCATAGATAAGTCTTTTAGAAAAGTTTTCCAAGTGTTCTTACTTGTTACCTTTTAGGAAAACCTTTTTAGACTTCAAGAGATTTCAAAACAAAGGTCAAAACATCATCTCTCATACTCTGAAAAGTCGGTCAACCGAGATTTTCTCGGATCAACCGAAGGATTTACTGAGAGTTGTTCTGTCAAAGTTCGGTCGACCTAAGCTTGGGTCGGTCGACCGAGATGATGGTTCGGTCGACCGAGTTTTTGGTCGGTCAACCGAGTTGCTCAAGTTCGGTCATCCGAGACTTGTTTCGGTCAACCGAACTCTGTTTCTACTAGCCGTTATTTGACCGTTAAAGAGTCGTTTTTCAGCCAAATTTGAAATGTATATATACTCCAAAGCTAGAGAAACATTCCAAGGCTTGCATATCAAATATTCATTGATCTCTCATCAAGCCAAAACACTTTCAAAGCAAAAACACTTGATCTCCATGATATAAATCATTCAAAGGTGTGATTTCAAAAAGCAAGACAAAGAGTGTGCTTCATATGTTCAAGAGCTAAATTGATTGTGCTTCAAAGGTATACATTCTCACTTATAAGAGTGATCTTCCTTGTTCTTTAAACATTCAATTCCCTTTCTAAGTGATTGGGTAATTCTTGTACAAGTCCTACTTTGTGTGGGCAATTTGTAAAGTCCTACTTAGTGTGGGCAAGCTCTTAGTGAGTTTCTTTGTAGTGTGGTTGTGCTGTAAAACTCTTAGTGAGTTAGCCACATTTGTAAACATTCTTCTTAGTGAAGTTGTTTGAAATCCTTGGGTGCGGCTCAAGGTAGTGGATGTAGATTCTAAGTGAATCGAACCACTCTAAATCCTTTGTCTTGTTATTGGGTTTTACTTTGCATTGCTTTTGTTCATCTTGTTCAAACTCCCACTTGCATTGCAAAGATTCGAAAAAGTTGCCAAGATTAGTTAAAACCCAATTCACCCCCCTCCCCCCCCCTCTTGTGTTTTACACTTCATCCCAAGGCCGATCGGCTCTTACTAAGCTAGTGTGGCTTACCCTATTATATTCTTATGTTTTGTAGATGATGCTGATGAGGAGACATGGGACGGGGAGCACGACAAGTAGAAATTAATGAAGTAATGATCATGTAATAGTATAGTTGATGAACCTTTATTAAGTTGAATAACTTTAGTTCTAAGTTTATGTAATCTACCTTTAAGTATCGATGACTTATAATAAAGTTAAAGATTAAGATTATTCTGTTAAGTTTGGCTTGTAAGAGTATACTTTGTTATGGGTTCTTTGTCTCATTGATAGATGAAGCATTGCCAGGTCACCTTTTGGTTACGGGGTGTGACAATTTGCATGTGATCACTTGCAGTCCTGGGTGCTCTAACTGCATAATGTTGGAGAAATTGGATTTTCTCAGAGAATTAAAGGGTAACTAAAGTGTCGTGAGGACATTTTTGAGCCAATATTATTATATGTTACACAACTCCGTTTTAAATGTTATTGAGATTATCACGAAGTTGGTTGTGCAAGCTTCGCGATGATATATAACTTGTCAGAAAATCAATTTTTGGTGTAAATGATAAATTAGTATAAAGTATGGTGATTGAAATATGGAAAATGGGTTTTTAAACTCACATCCCACATGGGAAATTCATGGAAGAGAAAATCACTTTATTTGAGTAATGCAATAGCGGGGCCTATAAAAGGCAGTGTTGCCTGCTAGAAAAAATCCATCAGAACATTTTCTCCCTCTGCATATTATAAAAAAAGTGCAGTAACAATATTTCATTTTTCAGTATTATTTTTTTAATGTTTTCAGATAAAAGTTATTAAATAGTGCAGAAATAATATATTCAGTGAACCAGTAAATATCTAACAAAAAATTCAAAGCTTTTGGCCTTTTGGCATCAAATTTCAAGCATACCATATTTCGTTTGAAAAAATATAAAATGTTAAGTGGAAGAGTAAACTCATGTATAAGTTTCTTTCATGGCTTGTAATATTGCTAGAGCACATCCCCATACCACCCAAGCATTTTTCTTTCAATTGAACATTTTAGCCTTATATGGTCCATATGGCAAAAGAAGTTAAGCCTCATTGTAAATCGCTATTAAAAAAAAACTTTTAGTGACGACTAGATTCCGTCAAGAAAAGTGAGCCGAGCCAAACTCTATTTACAATAAAGTCTCTCCCTTCTAAAAAAGATAGAAATTAAATTCAAGACCTCCCGCATGTATATCCTGCGATTGGCCACTGTGATACGTTGATCTTTTGTTACTTATTGTTCATATTATATTTTTTATAATGAAGTTTTGGATTTTGAACCTTTACTTATTTTAATTTCTCTTTGTATATGAATCAAATTAAAATTAATAAATTCTCAGCAATATATTTTTATATTAAATTGTTATAAAAAAATGAATAAAATTATTCTAGCTGGATACTATTTTTTCGTATTGCCTTTTTAATATAAGACTAAACAAATATAAAAACTAAATTTATAATCTAAATTATAGCATATTTATACATGCATAAAAAATTATTTTTTAGGACGAAATTTTTCGTGATAAATACATGTTTCTTCACAAAAGGTCGACATTTCGTGACGAAGAATTTTTTCTTCACCAAAAGTCATACTTATCATGACGGAAATTGGTGTTCATCACGATTGGTCGACCTTTCGTGACGAAATAATTACTTTTCGTGACGAAGTACAGTTTGTTACAAAATATCATATTTTTCTATCAAAATGTCGACCAAACAGACATTTTTTTTGTAGTGAAGCTAGTTGTCCCACCACTTCATTGATCCATGAATCAATTTATAACCAAAACATCGGCAACCATGAAAATGGATTCGGTGAAGGTATAAAGAGGGAAAAGAGTGGGGGTGTGAATGGAATGAGGGATGGGTCTTGATTTTGATAGAAGGCTGATGCGTTACTAATTAGAGAGTTACTAAGTTCTTCTCGTAAATGAGGAAGGAAGAGTTCGGGCCAAGGCCAAAGGTCAGTCGAGATACTTACCTTATAGTAGGACTAGCTGAGTTTGTGGGAGATGGTAGAGGCTCGGATCAATGGACTGAGTTTCCGTCCGAGATCTGCACCTGTTCCTGCTAGGGCAGAAATGTTAGAGAGGTGAGTGAAGACCTCAACCCCGCTCCAATGTTTAAGTTAGTCTAACTACAAAGAATATCAAGAACTCATCATGTAAATTGAGAATTAGAAATGATGTAGGGTAAAATAAAGTGGGAAGGACTCTATTTATAGAGACCACCGCCTTATGGATTTGAGCCATATCTTGTACGGGTGTAGGAGGAGTATAACTTAGGTTTAATCACAGAAGTGCCACCACGTTTTTGTGAGTCGTTGATGAAGCGATGTGGTCGGGTGGTGGCATACGCCTCATCCGTCCATTCATGTAGGCTTTGCAAATCCAAAGCCTTTCGAAGGGCTCGAACCATGGCGTGGTTGGGTCCGAGCCAGCAGTTTTCGTGCCCACTTCATGGAATCAAGTGGGCTTTGACATTGAATTTCGTCCTTGGGTCCATTGTGTTTCCATGATTAGATGAATGACACTTATAGCTATTAACTTCTATGATTATAAGCCTAGATTATCAACTGATAGGGATCTTGTCATTCAGAGAAAATGGGGAGGGGTCTCTAATGTATGAGTCAAGAAAGTAGCTTAGTAGGTAAAATATTTCTTAAAATATAAAAGGTCCCGCATTTGATGTTCATCAGATGCATGACTATCTCTTTCTCCTTTTCTCTCTCCTCGGTTTTTGTTAATGTGTTAAAAAATATTTCTTTTAACACCGTACATATAGATCTCGATCATCAAATTACTTGTCCTCACAATCAAGATTATATTTATTTTGAAACAATTTTTCCTCGACTGATTTTAAAGAATGGACGTTTCAAAAGAAATATCGTTGGCGTGGGGTCATTGGATGACTAGTATCTATTTGCGTGACTCATATATACACACACTACAAGTTTGGCATTGAAAATACCATAATATTTTATGATCATCACAATCAGGTTGGAGGTTTTTGCAATACCTTTAATATTGCAAAGTATACAAAACAGTTTAAGAATCATTAACATTACAAGCATTCTCAGGATATAAAAGTCTACTATAAAATGTCACTTGAGCAAACCCCATATCATCCCTAAGTAATTAAAGTATATATGACTCAAACAACTTCTCACGGATTGATCAAACAACACACATACAAATACAACAGTATATTTATATGTATTTTCAGAAAAAAAGATTTCTGCGACCGTATGTCACAACTGTCACGAAATCATGAGTGGAGCCTCCCACCCTTCCTTCTTTCTTTTCAGGTTCTTGTTCTGTTTGCCGCCAGAGATCTACCACTTTCTTTAATGACCAGTCTGGAGAGATATATTGATCATCATGGAGGCTCAACTCCACCTGAGGAAAATGTTCAAGAAAATAGCCAAAAATTTCACATCAAGATTTTTTTTTGATGAATTCAATACAAGATTTTTGAGCATCACGGTTAATCTCTATCTTCCAAAGGAAAAAATATCGAAAAAGAAGTTGATTACCTTATCTTCACTGAGAAGTTTTAGTTTATGCACCAAGTACTTCTGAATGTATGAAGCATGCATGTTTGGATCTCTATAACAGTAAAACAAATCAATAATACAACAACAACAACAACAACAACAACAACCAAGCCTTAATCCCAACAGATTGGGGTCGGCTACATGAACCAAAGTAAGAATCACGTAAGGTCATCCACATGGATGCAATCTCTCCATTTCTTTCGATCCCAAACACAACTCTCATCTAGTTCTAGCAGATTCATATCCCCTTTTATCACCTCCATCCAAGTCTTCCTCGGTCTCCCTCTACCTCTTACGCCATCTACATTACATAATCCTTCAATTCTCCTAACCGGAGCATCACTTGGCCTTCGTCTAATGTGCCCAAACCAACGCAAACGGTTCTCTCTCATCTTATCTTCAATAGGTGCTACACCAACCTTCTTCTGAATAGTCTCATTCCTCACTCTATCCATTCTCGTATGCCCACACATCCATCTTAACATACGCATCTCCGCTACATGCATTTTCTGAATATGACACCTCTTAATAATAAATTATTAAAATCACAAGATGTTGAATACGACAAAGAAAGTTAGCACAATTTGATGTCGTGTTTCTTACTTTGGACCATGTATATAGTTCCTGATTTTGATACTTAAATATATCCTCTCAGTCATTAAAATTATTTTTTTTAAAAAAATATAATAATAATAAATAATAATAATGTTGCATATTTTCAAACATTACTGTGATAAAATAGAGTTCACCTCAAGAGTGGGAAATCTTGATGAAGGAAAAAATAAATTATGGAACGGGTCCAAGATTCTTATATAAAGTATTTTTTAACCTCAATTTTTTTTTATTATTAAATCGGAGTTGCAAGATACTTTCTTTTTAATAGTAGCTTTTTCGGTACATTGAGTGTATCATTAATATCTTAAGTAAAGTATATGCTACAAACAATAATTATGACTGAAACAAAAACAAAAAGAATTAATCTTTCTATATTGTAATGTGGATCTATTCATTTTTTTTAAAAAATTAAAATAGGGTCAAAATCTATCATTTCAAACAAAACGAATCATGTAAAAGGAAAGGAATCTCAATGAAAAAACATAAGTTTGAGTAACTTACTTAACTGACAAGTAGTACGGACGAATTGGTGGTAAAGGTAAATACGATTTCCAGAAAGAAATTAAACAAAAAGAAAAAAAAATTAACAAGTAACTTGTGAAAAGATGCTACTAAATCAAGTGAGAAGAAGAAGTGAATTCTTACTGCTTTGTAGAGGCAACTAACGTGAACCAAATTGGGTTCGTCCTTGAACAATTATTGCTACCAAGGCAAACACGCGTTGGAACGTTCAAATCCCCAGTGACAGGCCTTTTCTCTTGGGCTTGACGAGCACTTCTAGACCTTGGCACAGAAACTGATCCCTCATCATCAGTGGCAGGCTATGAGGGTGTGCGAGGTGAGCGACTGCACAGGGCCTCCAAAAATTCGGGGCCCCAATTTTTTTTTGTTTATATATATATACTGAGCAAAAAATTCGGGGTCCCAAATTTTTTTTTGTATATATATACTTAGCAAAAAAATCATGGGCCCCAATTTTTTATTTATTAATATATATATATATATATATATATATATATATATATATATATATATATACTTAGCAAAAAATCCGAGGCCCCAATTTTTTTTTCGCACAGGGCCTCGGATATGTTTGAGCCGCCTCTGCTCATCATCTTTTTCCTCAGCAAAAATTCGTATTTGATCGTCATCTTTTCCATTATCTTCATTTTCCCTATTACAAGGAGGAGGTTGCACAAGGCAAGCAACATGTTTGATCAAGGTATTCATAGTAAGTTCTTCTGACTGTTCAACTCTTTTATTTTTCTTGTCACTTGACAATGCTTCCTTTGAGGGTTTGTTAGTCTGTAACAATTCAACACGTTAAATTGAAGAGAAATTAAATGATAGGAACATTTCCTAATTTTTTTACCAATAAGAAAAAAAACTCAACCTGTTTTCTACCCCGCCCTCTGCTTCTTAGGTTCATAGGTCTACTTGAGGATTGGTGGCGTTCTTCAGGTTCTTTAATAGGCGGTAGACCAGAAGCATTAGCCCTTCTCGGAGGAAGAGCCTATCTTCCTCCTGATTTTCTCTTACTAATATTTATCGGTAGTTGATGACTACTTGATGGTTTTTTTGCATTCAAATCACAAGATATAGACTTCTCCTTTATTCTGATAGGCAGATACTCCGGTGCCGAATTAACTTTAGGCTCCTGGTATGCTTCTTCTGGAACTTCATCGTTAGGTTTCTTGGAAATTTCTTCCGTTGGAAAAAATTTAATTTTGTCTCTTATACTTTGCCAGTGATAGTCCGACCTACCGATTTGTCAGAATATATATGGTGATCATATTTTCTTAGCAAACCAAGTTATACAAAAATTTCATCTAAATTAATCTCATCTAGCAGGAAAGGTGTGGATTGTTATGATTAAGAAATAACTATTATATAACTGCAAAGTAGTAACAATAAAAGCACATATGTACATCTAAAATCTTGCACTATAAAATGAGTCAATTTATTATTTCTTTCGTTCAAAACATATCTTGCACTATAAAATCGTTATCTTGTGCGTATGTGGGTGACTATAGCTATACAGTTTTATACATTCAAAATATATAAGAAAAGTGTATGGGAAAACCTCAATTTTCCCCCATTTAAGACTCTAAAAGACATACAACTTTTTCAACCAATGTTCTTACTTAGCAGATCTGGCTAAAATTCTAAGTATTGTTTAAAATCATCAAACTACTACTAATTGATTATTTTAACACATATAAGAAGAAACCAAGACCGGGCACAAGATGAATAGACATTAATACCTCAATTTTTGCAACGGATAGATGCCTAAATCTACATTGCAAACAGGACACTTGCATAACCTTTCTTCGATTATCTTATTTTGTATGCACAACCTGCAAACTATCGAACAAAAAGAAAACGAAAGATCATTATCACAGTCAAGTCATTAATCATGCAAAAATAGAAAAGTAATTTAAAACTTATAAAATAAATTCATAAATGTCATTAGTTAACTAAATATGTTACTTTTCTTATGAATCTAGCAATACATGTTTTGAGTTTGTAACGTTCATGCAAATCTTGTTAACTTAGAGAACAATAGAGTAAATGAGACTTAATTGTGTATCTTATTCATGAATAGAGCAACATTTATATAGGCTAAAAAAAAAAAAAAATTCCTGCACAAAAACAGCTCACAAATAGGAACAATAACTCCTAAATATCTTATAACAACAACAGAAATCTCAACTAAGCTTCCAAAAGACAAGGTCAAACTTAGGCCAAATCAATAATTTATTTTAACACCCTCCCTTAAACTTATGTTACAAACATAAAGTTAATGGGTCAAAACACCCTCCCTTGCACACATTCTTCTTTACTGCCAACACCAAGTAGCATTCGAAGTTTCTGAAACGCTGCTTACTTCTGCAATAAATTAGTTCTATAACTTTCTCCTTTGTGAGATCACACAAGAAGTAATACCTCACGTCAATATGCTTACTCTGGACATGCAAAACTGAATGTTTAGACAATTTAATAGTTGAACTATTATCATAGAAAATTGGAGTTGGATCTTCTTGGACAAGACTAAACTCCTTAAAAATATTCCTCAACCAAATTTCTTGACAAGCAGCCCCTGTTGCTGCAACAAATTCAGCTTCAGTAGTAGAGAGAGTTACAATAGATTGCTTCTTTGATGACCATGAAATCACTTCAGACCCCATCATGAAAACTTAACCAGATGTACTTTTTCTATCATCAAGATCTCCTACATAATCACTATCTGTAAATACAAACAAATCCGATTCTTCTGTTTTGTACAAAATCTCACAATCTCTTGTGCCTTGCAAGTACCACATAATTCGTTCTGCTGCCACAAGATGCATCTCATTTGGAGATTCCATAAATCTGCTGATTAAACTTAAATCAAACATGATTTCTGGTCTCGTTGCAGTTAAGTACGTCAAGCTGCCCACAATTTGCTTATAAATATTACTATAAACTCTTTTCCCTTAAAGATCTTTGATAAGCTTAATACTTGGATTTGCAGGTGTGCTAGCAGAGTTGCATTGATCCATTTTGAATCTCTTCAGAACCTCAGTTAGATATGTTGGCAAATAAAAATACCACATGTGGACTGAACAACTTCTATACCAAGGAAATAATGCATTATACCAAGATTAGACATAACAAACTCAGACATCATGGAATTCTTAAACTGCATTAACATCACCTCATCATTACCGGTATAAATTATGTCATCCACATATAAACAAACTATGAGAACTCTTCCATCACTCCCAAAACAAATAAAAAGTGTATGCTCATAAGGACTTTTAAAGAATCATTCTTTCAAAAAATATGCTTCGATACGACTATACCAAGCTCTTGGCGCTTGTTTTAGTCTACACAAAGCCTTTTTCAATTTATACATTTTTCCTTCTTCTCCAGCTTTAACAAAATCAGGGAGCCATAAACAAATGTTTGTTCCTCCAAAGTTCAATGTAAGAAAGTACAATTGACATCTAATTGAAAAACCGACCATTAATTTTGTGATGCAAGTGCAATCACTAACCTGATTATGTCAAGGCGTGCAACAGGAGGAAAAAAACTCCCTATAATCATTGCCAAACTCTTGCTTATAACATTTTACCACCAAACATGCCTTCAACTTATCAATGCCACCATTTTGCTTCAACTTGGTCTTGTAGACCCATTTAACTCCAATTGTTTCTCTCTCTTTGGGAGTGTAACCAACTCCCAAGTATCATTTTTCTCTATGGATGTAATCTCATCCTCCATTTTAAATGTTTAGCAGCTTTGTCAAAGGTCAAAGGATCACAATCTGAAAACAAAACAAGATTTGTGATTGGATCTTCATAATCTTCATCACCTTGATTAATTCCCGGTACTTCATAATCCGCCATCCATAAAGGTCGCTTTGTTATTCTGTGTGGACTCATTTCAAGCGTAGGTGATTTTATAGTTGTTTCTTCTTCAACTGGCTGAAGTGGCTGTTCACTTTCATCAAAGTCAATGGGTAGATTTTGCGGCTGAGAAGTATTTTCATTCCATTCCCAAAATTTTCCTTCATCAAATATCACATCACGACTTATGATGATATGCTTAGTGTAAGAATTATACAATTTACTAGCTTTAGAACAACCACTTACTCCAAGGAAAATGTACTTCTCACCATTGTCATCTAACTTCTTTCGTTTCTGATATAGGACATGAGCATAAGCTATGCATCCAAAAATTCTAAAGTGATCAACTGCTGGTTGACGACCACTCCAAGCCTCTTCAGGAGTAATAGTTCTAACTGCTAGAGTTGGGCTTGATTCAAAATGTGGAGACTCTAATTAACTGCTTCTGGAAAAAAAAATTCTTTGGCACCTTGCTCATTGCCAAAAGTCTTCTCACCATATTCAAAATTGTTCGATTTTTTCTCTCACATACGCCATTTTGCTGTGGCATATATGCTATTGTTAATTGTCGTTTGATGCCATGTGTGTCGCAAAACTCTACAAATTCATGTGAGTTATATTCTCCACCACGGTCTGTGCGTAACACCTGAATTGGACAACTTGCTTCTTTCTCTACAATTGCTTTAAAACTCTTGAAAACATTAAAGGCCTAATATTTTGCTAGTAAAAAATAAGCCCAATTTTTTCTACTGTAATCGTCAATGAAGGTGATAAAATACCGTTTACCTCCATTCGAAGCAAGATTTATTAGTCCACAAAGATCAGAGTGTACAATTTCTAGCAACTTCCTTGCTCTTTGAGTCTTTTCTTTCGGGAAGGGATCTCTGTGTTGTTTTTCAACAACACATTCTCTACATATTTTTGTTGGATCTGAAACGTGGGAAGACCAGAGACCATTTTCTTTTCTTGAAGTGTCTTCAAACCTCCAAAACTCAGTTGACCGTAACGGAAGTTCCATAACTAAGCATCATCTTTAATACTCAAAGAAAGACAAGTCTGTGAGACATTATTTAAATAAAGTGGGAACATTCTATTTATTGTCATTTTAACTTGAGCAATCAAGTCTAGCATGTCATCATAAATGCGACACACACCACCTTTTATTATGACCTCATATCCCTTTTCTTGCAACTGGCGAATACTCAACAAGTTGGTCTTCAAATCTAAAACAAAAAGAACATTAGAGATCATATGAAAATAGTTCTCTTTGGTTCTTATGGTTACCTGTCATTTTCTCATAACAGATATTTTGGTATCATATCCAAACTTCACATTATCTCTGTATGATTCATCTATCTCAGAAAAGATTATTTTATCACCACACATGTGATTGCTGCAACCAGTGTCTAAATACCATATATGCTTGTTGGTCCCTTCCTTGGTGTGGCAAACCATCAACAAAGATATGTCCTCCTGCATTTCAGCAAAATTGGATGCTTCTGCATTGTCCTGAGAAAGATTTGTTCTACATTCATATTGATAGTGACCATACTTATGCCATTTATAACATTGCACATTTGGCTTATCAATATGTTTTGGATTTTCAGCCATGGATTGACTTCCACACCCTCTTTCTCGGCCTCTACCTCTGCCTATTCATTTCCATTGGAATGTAGATGTGTTATAATCCAGATAATACTGATTATGTGAACCTCTTCCTCCATTATAGCTTCTGCCTCTTCCTCGACCCCCTCTCTTTGAAGCAAAATATGGAATATTAGATGAGACTTGTAATGCTTTCTCCATCTCTTCATGTTGATTTAATTTTCGCTCATGAACTTGTAAACAACCTTGAAGTTCATCAATGGAAAGTCCATCAAGATCATTTGATTCTTCGTTGGAACAAACCACATTATTGAATTTTGGAGTCATGGAACGGAGAATTTTCTCAACTACAGTCACATCATCCATCTTTTCACCATAGACTCGCCTCTTGTTGACAAGTACCATTGTCCTTGAAAAATAATCAAGGTCTGACTCTCCTGTTTTAATAAACATCAATTCAAATTCTTGACGAAATGACTGAAGTTGCTGCCTCTTTGCTCTCGTTATACCCTGAAATTTCTTTTTCATAGATTCCCAAATGTGTTGGGAAGTGTCCTTCGAAGGAATAGTTTCCAAGGTGGCATGATCAATAGCTTGAAAAAGATAATTCTTCGCCTTGAGATCTGTTAGTTGTAGCGCCTCAAACTCAGATTTTTGCGCTTCTGAAATTGGGCTTGTTGTGAGCTCATGAATTCCTTTAGAGATAACTTGCCAATATTCTTTTGACCAAAGGAAATTTTGTATGAGCATGTTCCAATGATCATAGTGACCATCAAAGCGAGGAATTGCGGGGTTGAAGAAAGTTTTCGGTTTTCATGTCTAGAAAAGAGAAGTTGTTTTGCTGCTGCAAAAGAATCTAAAATACTCTACGTATTTTACTTCTCACTCTCACTTTTGTTTCTCTATTTCTCTGAAGCTACTGTTGTAACACTCACACTCTTAACAATTGCTCTGATACCACTGTTAATTTAGAGAACAATAGAGTAAATGAGACTTAATCTTGTGTATCTAATTTATGAATAGACCAGCCAGCCTTTATATAGGCTAAAACCATAACAAACCCTACACAAAATCAGCTAACAAATAGGAACAATAACTCCTAAATATTTTATAACAACTTCAACAAAAATCTCAACAACAATGAAAACATATATTATATAACAAACCACGAAATCGATAATGTCAATAACAATGAAAACATTGTCCAACAGAATCCTTGATAATAAAAAAATAACTAAAAAAAATAAATAATAATAACATCAATGGTTAATTTGTTGCGAACAAAATACCTATCTTCATATAGTTTAAAAGAAAAGAAAAACAAAGATCCTTATTCACCTCAAAAACAAAAAAAAAAAAACAAAGATCCTTTATTTTTAATTCAATGATCTCACTAGATACATAGAAAGAAATCAACCCAATCATAAAAAACAAATCTTATTTAATTAACACGTAAAAGTTCCTTTTTACAGCAAAGTCAGTCCATATCCTTTGGGCACGTAACTGAAAATTTAAATTGAGTCAGTTGGTCGAAAAGTTAAAAATAAAGAAATGAGAAATATATTTTGTAAAAATCATCAAGAAAAGGGGGAAAAGAGAAATTCATGCAAGAACAAGATCAAAAAATCAAAGTAAACGAGAATTCAAACTGACATGTTTTAAAAAAGAAAAAAATATTATCGGTATAAAATGTGTAACCAAGCTTGTCAAGACCGGAATTTTGATTCGGAACGAAAGAGGTCAAAAACTCGCAAACACGAGAATCATAACACGGATTGGATCCTACAAAACTATCTAAATAATATTTAATGATAAATTTATGCCAAACATATTTCATCTACTGACAAAATCGATAAGGATTTCCATATTCCTATTACCACAAAAATCAATTAGGACTTATTTTCAGACCAAATCAATGTCGAAATAGTCGACAGCGGAGAAAATAGAGGATGACCGGGGATTGAGGATTTGGAAGTGAACTCAAAATTAGGTTTTCCATTCAATTGGATATTTTTCTTTTTAATTCGGTTCCTCGAACCCGAACCGTCCCGACCCGAACCGACTCAACCCAACCCGTCAACCCGACTAAAGAGAGACCAAATCAGTGCGCACCAGATCGTCAGACCCAATGATTCTACACGTTAAATCGTCGACCCTACTCGATCCTCTTATCTAGCGATTTTTTGTCGAATTTTACTATATTTATATCTTCCGGATTGTAGAATTGCCCGATTCCATGATATGACTCAGAATTTTGACAATCTTGAGTGTAAACACCCGATCTATTGTTTATAGGTCGGAGTAAAACACCGATCGACCAACATTCCTAGACCAAATTGGCATGAGTTGGAAGTTCATTGAATCAAAGTCAATGATAAATAAAATTGATCCTCGCATTATTAAAAATTCAGAGAAAATTAGAAAACTTACACATATGAAGGCACTCATCAATCGTTGTAACTTCTTTCAAAAGATCGTTACAAATGGGACATGTCAAGAGTTCTTTGATTTGTCCATATCGTTCATCAAAGCTGCCAATTGTGGTCTCATCTTTTTGTTCCATTTCTTTTCAAACAATAAGATTTCTATCTCTGAGAAAAAATGATGATGAAGAACAAATGAGAAATAATTAAGAAGCGCTCAGAGAGAGAGAGGAGATACAGACAGACATATAGACGGAGAGAGAGAGAGAGAGAGAGAGAGATTATTCTTTTGGGGGGGGGGGAGATAGATTGTGTGTGTGAGAAAGAAAGAAAGATATGCTTGTACTACTATATATGGAGAGAGAGTGTGTATGTGTGTTTGTGTCATTTATTGTACATATATGGTATCACAATAAATTGTGAAATATGCTTCTAGTCCTTGGATAAGCATGCTTTTCTTTTAAGTTTGTAATGTTTACATATGTGTTTAAAGTGAAATTGTGTTTTACCAACTTTTAATCTTACTACATGGTGCTCTATGTGGGAAAATACAAAGTTTGGGAATTGTCACATTGATTTTTACAAAAAAGAAGAAGAAAATAGATGAGTTGAAGAAGGTAATTTCTCGAGTGTATTGAGGCTTATTTCAAACTTATTAACTGGTGTCATACCTACTTACCTTACTTTCAGACCTATTAATTGGTGTAATATATCTTTATATTATGAGGCTAAAACAACATTAATTTTTTTTAGCCTTCGGTGCTTGTGGTAGGGCCAGACAGATTCTCTAACGTTGTAGAGAAATTTTTTATTTATTGTTCGTCAAAATTAAAGGTCTTCTTAACTCATTCGAATCTAAATATATTGTGTACATATTTCTCTTTATTGATTTGCTTCATGAGAAACGGAAAAGTTACTTGTGTTACTGCTGAAGTGGTATACAATAACAATACATTATACATTTTAACTTCTGTGAAAGTTTTCAAAAATGTTTTACTCTACAAGAAAAATGAGTATAACAATCTATTTCTGATTTGGAAGAAAAGTTGTCGCTAAATGTTTGACCGTAATTTGCGACCGATTTTCGGTGGCAAATGGATTCGATCACTAAATCGGTTTCAAAATAAGCACTCAAAAAACGTGGTGGAAACTTTGCTACCAAATCTAAAATTAGCTGCAAAATAGAAATCGAATTTGCTTTCGGTTGCAAAATAAGTGATTGACTTTAAAAACTTTCAGATTGACCAAAAATCTATTTTGCAACCCTTTAAAACATGAAACCGGACCTTTAGATCCAAAAACTTCAAAAACTTTCAAATTGACTAGACATCTAATTATTTAAACTTACAATTTGACTACAAAATTTTTATTTTCATCTCGGTGTTTTTTCTCGGGAAAATATCTAACTAACAAAGAAATTTAATCTTGAGAGAAATGAAATAACAAAACTAAGGAGGCTTGGGAGATCCCCCAGAGTATAAACTAGTACTAAGAAACTATTGCTCATATTGTTAGATTGAAGATGTGTGTTTTTTCTTCAATGTTCCTATGCCTTTATAGCCAGCAGTGATCTATTCTCTCTCTATCTTAGATTTGATTATGATTGACTACAAGAAAAAAGTGTTATAGATATGACTGGATCTCACAAATTCGGTGTTGATAGATATTTTTGTTAATATTGACCTAGTACCATGAGCAAATATTGTACTTAATTATTTTGAGCATGTTATTTGAATAGTGAATTTTACTTTTAAACATCAAATATGTGATTTGACAGTAAAACTCATTGGATTATATAATTCATATTCTAATTGTCCCTAATTTTATTATGAAATGTAATATACAAGCAATAAAACTAATATGATGTATGATTTATGGTCATCTTTTACTTATCATATGTAATGGATACAAATCATATCATACATACATATTGGAATATATAGTATCAGACGTAATCCGAAAAAAGAAGTAATATTGCATGGTTCTATAAGTCATTAGTATTTATTTTCTCAATACTATTTAGAATCCTTAGACCTTATGTCTTCATTGTTTCCAGCATGAATAGAGATATGTTTTGACTTAGCCGAACGCCACTTTTAATCTAATGATTAATATGACTGCTGATCGGATGTGGTATTCTATAATGGCTTGAATGTTAAAGACATTGTAAGAGATGTGTCCCTCTCTTATTAGAGAGATATATCCATAAGACTCCTCGATAGGGAATAATGTTTAAATATGTATGGCCGTACTCAAATATATTTAATAAAGTGGTTATTATATATTATTTGTTGGAACATTCTACTAGAGATCGAGTACATATATGATTAAGTTTTATAAGGATAACAACGTCCATGCCATATGCTTAAATATGATATCGTGTGCCAAAAAAGATTAAATAGTAGATTGAGAATAGTCGCAATACCCTGCTAGGGACCGTTTGTGACTTGTGGATACATATTATACAAAGTATGTTTTCATTACCAGTGTGAAATAAACCTACAGAGTCACACACATAGATGAGTTAACGAGTATTATGTCCAGATTCAATGAATCTAGAAAGTGTCTAAATTCATTATATATTCACACACATAGACGAGTTAACGAGTATTATGTCTTTTTCTAGGAATATTGAAATGTTATTATTTGAATTAGAATAATTGATGGGGATAAGGATTCCAGTTTCCGATTTTTGTTGGTATACGGGTGGGTTATTATGCGATAAAAACTGTCACTACCAAAAGGAGTTGGCATTACTTAGGAGTTTGTATTCGAGACAAACCCTCACTGCCTTTATATAGATCGTTTGGAAGAGAAACCTAACACAAGGTTTTTCAGTCGCAGCATAAATCTCCTACTACCAAAATATTCCGCCATTATTTCTCTTTGTTTTTGAATCTCAGAAAAATCCAAGAGTTAGCACTCGATGCTCGTGTCGACGCGTGGATACCGGTGGAAAAATGAATCCGCAAGGATTTGTTTTTGTGGTTCCTGTGGTCTTGCAGAGATACGTTGAGGTGATTACTGAATCAGCCCAGAGAAACATCTAATTGTAAGATCATTTTCATTCTTTATTCGGTTCTTATGCTATGAACGTATCCTTCCGGGATAATTCGTAAGTTTTATATTGTATGTTTCTACCTACGAATTCCAATAATTTTAAACATTACCATTTAGCCTGTAGTTCCTTTTACATACTATATATACTTACATATACTTAAATATCTTATTCACTACTCCCCTGACCACATTTCTATGGGAAATGCATTAGAGTAACATTGGTTTAATGTAATGGTCATGACATGTCATGCAAAAAAGTGGGAGCAATATTTGTTGTCAGAACGGAAGTCCTGGTTTAGTATAATGGTCATGACATGTCATGCAAAAAAGTGGGAACAACATTTTTTACCAGAACGGAAGTGGTGCCACGTCAATCCAGAACAAAAGTCCCACTTCCGTCCTCAACCTCCAGTAGAACTTGGTTGTGGCTTCAATAATCAATAATCAATACTACAACATTTGGCCACTTATCAATTATCATATTATTAAGATTGGTTGTGGCTTCATTAATTTTTTTTTTTTTATTATGAATGTTGTGGCTTCAAAACTTATTTAATATTATATTTAATTTTTAATATAAATCGTTTAATACATATAGCGAAAATTAAGGAAACAAATAAATAAAGTATCTTGTTAGATAAAATATCAATATTACTCTATTAAATAAGACACATATACCACTAATTATATTTAAGAGATTAATATTAATATTTTGATTAAAAAACACTTTATTTTTTATTTAAATAATTTTCGCAACATTGCAAAACGATTGATAGTAAGAATGAACGTAGTATGTTCTTTCCAAAAAGGAAAAATAAGAATCGCTTATCCATTGGACAAGAAATTATAAATATGATTTGAACACTATAAAAAACATCTAAATATTTCTAATATAGTTCCATTTATAATTTTTTTTAAAAAGATATGGGTGAAAATCGCCTGTACCGGTGTATGTACACATTTCTGTATTAAAAAGATTTAATTTATGCAATAGTAAAAAAAAATAATGAAGCCACAACCAATCTTACTAATATGATAATTGATAAGTGACCAAATGTTGTAGTATTGATTATTGAAGCCACAACCAAGTTCTACTGGAGGTTGATGACGGAAGTCACTTCCGTCCTCCCCCAGAACGGAAGTTCCGTTCTGGACTGACGTGGTAAGGCGCGTCTGGGAGAGTGCCACGTCAACCTCCGTTCTTGCCAAAATTGTTGCTCCCACTTTTTGCATGCCATGTCATGACCATTATACTAAACCAATGTTACTCTAATGCATTTCCCCATTTCTACTAATATTTCTTGATTTAGCACAAGAATTAATGATAGTGATGTTGACTGCATTAAATAAGTCATTTTCAAATTAAAAAAAATCCAAAATAACCCTATTAAATTTGTAAATTGTATTACATGTGATGTTTGGTGGATTAATGAGACAATGGCAAGTTTGGAACTCAATAAAAAAACATAGTTGTCATTAAGGAAATTGTCAAATCGTTTGGGACATTTCAAAATAGTTAGTAGGCAAATAGAATCGAGACAAAAAAAAAGTATAATTAATATATAGAAATCATACACATAATATATATATATATATATATATATATATATATATATATATATATATATATATATATGTGTGTGTGTGTGTGTGTGTGTGTGTGTGTGTGTGTGTGTGTGTGTGTTATCGTTACTCATATTTATTTACTTATTCTCTATAATTCGTCGATAAAAATCAACAAATATTCTATTTCAAGTGATGAAATTTGATAAAAGTTTCATGAAACCTATTTCCATTTTAATTATTTTGAAGGACCCATTTAAAAAATTGCAAAAGAATCAAATTCCATAGATAAACTTATGCTATACATATAGTTTTCTTTTTGTTGATACTGAACTTCTTACCAAGATATCGTCACCAAACGAAACCGTCACCACAGGAAACGCCTCTGGTGAGACTCCGACTATTTCTTAATATCTACCTATATTTTTAGGTTTTTCTTCGCCTTCACGGCGCGTGTCTTCTAGCCGGATAGTGAAATCTATCATCGACCGGATTTTTTATGGACAATTGTTAGAGAAAATGAACTTGAGTCTAACTCATTCCTTTAAAAGGTACCTTTAGAGGGGAAGGATTGCTCAATCATTATAAAGAACAAATTTGCTCACTAGCTAGTCGATTTGGGATTTCAACACACCCCCTCACGGCCAGGGCTGGATATCTGGACCGTGAACAATAATGTGCCCAACATCGAACTAGGTGACTCTGATACCATGTAAAAAATGGACTTGGGCCTAACCCATTCCATCAAAATGTACCTCTAGAGGGGGAGGATTGTCCAATCCTTATAAAGAACAAATTTACTCACTAGCTAGTCAATGTGGGATTTCAACACACCCCTCACGGCCAGGGCTGGACATATGGATCGAGAACAATAATAGGGCCCAACATTGAACTATGTGGCTTTGATACCATGTAGAAAATGGACTTGGACCTAACTCATTCCCTCAAAAGATACGTTAGAGGGGGAGGATTGTTCAATCCTTATAAAGAACAAATTTGCACACTAGCTAGTCGATGTGGGATTTCAACACACCCCTCACGGCCAGAGCTGGATATCTAGATCGTGAATAATAATGAGGCCCAACATCGAACTATGTGGCTCTGATACCATGTTAAAAATGGACGTGGGCCTAACTCATTCGCTCAAAACCTTTTGAGCGAATGAGTTAGACCCAAATCTATTTTTCTACAATTGTTGTCATTGTTCCGCAGAATATTGGGCTCCTACACCAACTATATAGTGTTGATTGTATGCTATGCCACTGCGATTCGCTCCAGTAATGGATGATGTATCGGGACTGGAGGCACGAGGGATTGTAGAAAATAAAAGGAGGTTGGGAATTGAATGGGGGGGGGGGATGAGTTGATGTTGTCGGCTGTGAAATCAGTCCGACGAATTGATCATGTACTGGTGTCGAGGGAGGGAGTGGTTGGAATATCGCCGGAGACGTTGAAGATAGCCGACGACTGTGGGTTCCTGAGATGGGGGCGAAAGACCGCAGCTACTTTGCCTGGGCTGCGTGGTTTAGAGGAAGGAAAGGGAGTAGAGTTTTGGGCTGGGCTAAGTGATTTACAGGAAGGAAAGGTCAAGTTGGTTTGGGCTGGGCTGTGTTGTTTAGAGGAAGGAAAGTGAATAGAGACTTGGGCTGGGCAAGGGTGGTTTGATGAGAGTGGGGCTGGGCTGAAATATATGATGGGCTTTTTCTCTATGCCAGAATGGCTAGCCCACTATAGGCTGTTTTTTTTTTAAATGGACTGAGCCATACAAAATCGGAAGGCCTGCCTCAAACTCTTATTGCAGCCTCTTCAAGCCAGTCTGGCCCAATCCAGGCATATGGCATCTCTGGGCTGGTCTACTCTGGGCCGCCCAAGACTGTTATGCAAATTGAAAATGAGGATTCTACATTGTCACCAAATTGGAAGCGCATATCTCCACCGATTGATACTGTCGTTACTGATTTTTTAGTTGTTGATTTGTTTAATTTTAATGATATGTATTCTACGAGGGGCTCTTGGCGTTAACCAGGGTAAGGTGGAGGCCGCAAGTCGGCCCCGCTAAAATACATGAGTCGCTTGATCGGGAGAATTGTTCAGGCCTTAGCAACTTTTGGACAATTCAATGTCTAGTGCGCTTAAAAATGGTGTACAACTCTAGTAGCATTTTTCTTTTCATAATAAAGCCGCTTGTCGGCCTCATGATTAATATCATGATAGTGTTATGTTTTTTTCCTTGTCTTAAGTTAGGATTTATTTCGAGTTTCTTTTGTAAACAATTAATGGGGCCGACCGTCCCAAACTTGAAAAAACATCCCTCATGATAGATCTTTGTTGCAACATGGTTTCGAATAGAGGATTGGGAATAGACGTTCTGTTCGTATCTGGCGTGGTCACTAGCCAACTATTCTACGCGATTTTCAGCTGATCTCCCCTCATATTTTTACGTGTTATAAAAGTTTGCAGTAAAAAACTCTAGCAATTGTGGAAGGCTTCTGGTTTGCACGTGATCTCAGTTTTGCTTTTTTTTTTCTTTTCCCATAAAGTGTTTATGCGGTCATAAAACATTTTACCTCTCAGAACCTATTTTCTAATTTTTCCTATGCATGCAAGTCATGTAATGTTCTGACTCCTTGGATAACTAGACTTTTCCTAAGGCTTGATGCCTCACTTCAATGGATAGAGGATTCATAAGAATTCAACCTCCCTCGTGTAACTCCTGATATCGATGATATTATTTCTTTTGCAAAAGAGATAAACTTATGCTTCAAAATCTTCAAATAGTTCGAACACAGTATGTATATTGAAAAACAAAGGAGTATGAAAGAGAACACGAAGCCAACTACTCTTTTCCTCGTAGCAATGATTTGTTTATTTGGAGATACTTGAAAATGGCTAATTACTCACGTCCTCTTCAATCAAAAGCTTGCGCTTGAACAAAATTAAAACCCTTTTCTATGATTTTTTCCCCAAATCTATATTATTTTTTCAGGAAAAAAATGCCATCTTTTAAGTACACGACAACTATGATGAGAGTATTATTTGTTCCATGTAATTGTTCATATGGTTGTTGCTTTCTTTTATGTTTTTCTTAATTGCACTCAATATCTTGTTTAATTAAACGGAGATAAATCCTCAATATTTAGCACTAACAATATACCCAACTAATATAAATAGCAAAAAAAAAAATTTTAGACTATTTTTAGCACCAACTATTTACGAACTGCTTTAAATGTCTAATTAACGAATCCAACTACTTTGCAGGCTAAAAAAGTGCACGTGAGCATTACATGCTGCCGGTGACAAGAGCAAAATTGTCCATCTCTTTATTATTGACAGCCTCCCTCCCTAATTTTCAAACCCTAAATAGCATCTTCTTCCCCCTTCCTCATTTTAACAGGAAAAATGCATCCACTCATTCTCAAAACTTAATCCATACACACCAATTTTCATCTTCTCTTCTCATCAAGGTGTAAAGAAAAAACCCAATTTGAACTACTCATCAATTTCGGATCAAGATGTCTTCTTCAAGCTCTTTTAGTTCAAGAACCATGAAAACATCCAATTTGGGCTACTCATCAATTTAGTTCAAGATGTCTTCTTCAAACTCTTTTAACTGCGGCGGTGATGTTTAATTGGGTAGGTAGTGGGTTTGCTGCGGTTATGAGTTCCGACAGTCCCCAAACATGGCATCATTCTCCTGCCACTGCAATTGGTGGCTGGACTAATCTCCTCTACAGCATCAAATCTTTGCGAAATAGGAATAGGATAACGATATATCTTCTTGATTTTTATCCTCTTTGTTATAGAAATTTTGTAAAAAATTAGGAAATTAGTGGGAAATACATAATGATGATCTAATAGGAAGTTGGGTAGTGTGGAGATGGTGACGGTTGTGTTGCTGCTTCGGTGGTGGTGGTGTTGCTGGGGGAAGAAGAGTATGTGAAGAAGCTAGTTGGTGAAGAAGATTATAATTGATGGGGTGTATCGGGTCCATGTTAGAGTCGTGGATCGAACTCACCAAAATACGACACGTGTACTAAGTAACTAGTTTGAAAATTTTAGGGGTTTGGTGCATAGTCCCACCTGTGGACCTGCTCCATTTTAGCACAGCTAAGTCTTCTTTACACTTTTTTACCACTATAGCTGGAAATACGTGCTCGACATGTGATATTTTTTGCCGGAATTTTGGTCGAATTTGTTAATTGGATATTTAGAGCAGTTCGTAAATAGTTGGTGGTATAAATAGCGTAATAAAAAGTTTTTACTATTTATACTAATTGGGTAAATTGTTGGTGCTAAATATTGGGGATTTCTAATTAAACAAACTATAATGATGGTTTATTCTAGATTCCATCTCGCACTGAGGAATATTTCCAATTTCTTTGTCCTACTATAATTTATTGGTTGTGTTTCATTACTACTTCCTTCATTAATTGTTTTTTTTATATATTCATTGCTTTTTTTTGTTTAATGATATATGAATGGTTGAGGCCCGAGCGATGCTGCTGAAGCGGGAAGAGATGGAGACACCCCTGAGCTAGGGAGATTGTAGCGACGCCCCTGAGTGGGAGGGAACTGGCTACCACAAAGAGGAGATTTATCGCTTTCATGAGTGAGATACGAGGAATGGTTACCCGATTCCTATATGATATATGAATGGTTATGAGTAGGCTTTTGCTTAAATTTTCTTAAGATTTTTAACCAAATTCAATAATCTGGATTAATTAATTTAATTGAAGACTTGCATCAATTGCATGGTTCATGAAATTCCATGGGTAAGATAAAATAAATAGGAAAAGTTGGAGAATTTGTATGGTGGTTGTTTCAAGAAGAAGGGTGGTGTTGGTTTTTTTTTTTGGGGGGGAAGAAGCTTGCGGCGGTGGTTTTTTTGTGTGAAGAAGAAGGGTACTGGTGGCTGTAATGGAGGCAAATTTTTTGGGACAAAAATGTCCCTCACGTGACCGACAAGTGAGGTTTTTTTTTTAAAAAAAATATTTCTAGAAATAACGTCGTAGTTCAAAACCCACCGCTCGTAAAATTTTATGGCCAAAAGATGCAAGAATAATTGTTTGGGTCTAACATATGAAATCTCAAAATTGTTTGTGGTCATGTAGTGCATATTACAATTACTATTTATAACTTTAAATAAAGTTTTATAATAAAATTTTCAATTTTTCTTTTTAAAAAAATGACTAACTATACAATTGTTTCCTCTTTTAAAAAATAAAAATATCATAATATTGTAATAAATTCACCCATCCTCAAAAATTACATCATGATATATTCTTTTAAGAAAACCCACATTCCTTTCCTACTAAAAGTAAAAACAAAATAAATACACCCAATGTATTTTTTATAGTAGTAACTTCAATGTCTTTTTAATTATATGATAAATGCTATCCAATTTCTCTATTTTTCGAGGACTTAATTTGCTTTTGTGAAGGAAAAAAATGTCCCATTTCATATTTACTTCTTCATCTCCCTTCTACTTTTCACTCATACCAAATAAAGAAACTCAAAAAAGAATTACTATATTTCTTTCAAACTAAACCAACCCGGGTGTAGCCAAAATGTTTGAGTCTACGGTTTTACACGGTCCCCAGATTATATACGATTCCAATCTCGTGTCATAACATAGAATAAATGAAAATCGATTTCGATAAATTGCAAAACGATTATCTTTTCATGAGATTTCAAATTAGAATAATATTCAGACTTGTAGTATGATTAGAAAATAATCGCTTTTTCAATATATCGAAATTGAGACATATCTAGAATGTGTAATTAAATACTAATTATTATTATTTTTTACAATTCTATAAAAAATTTCAAAGGAAAACAAAATAAAAATAAAAAAATGGCTTGTGCCAAAATATCTGCCTACGTATCCTCTAAGTATATAGAGGAATCAAACCCCACAAAGTTCTCTTAACTTTATAACCCCTTTACCTCGCTCACTGCTAAGCCGTTGTCGGTAAGATAAGAAGTTCTCGCGTCACCAGTCGAAGTAGTCCTAGTGTCGACGATTGAATTTGTTGCATAAGCTAAGTCAATCTCAAACTCGAGGTCTTCGTAGTATTACGGAATAGGCCATCTCTAGGTGCGACAGACTGCATCGCAGGTAGTCTGGCCTTCTGGCGGGTGTGCCTATCGATCTTCAAACTCCAGTCTTCCATTTTGGCCAAATAAGCTGGCAGGCCGGGGGCAGGAACGGACTAGAAAAGAAAGAAGATCATAAAGGCCATCATCAATTCGCGCAGCTCAATCCCTTCCTTCTTGCCTTAGTAAAGCAACCGGAAAGACCATATCAGAACATTCATTTCAGGGCATAAGCCGTTCGAGATAGATACCGATGCTTCAGACAGCCTTTCCTTTCAAAGCGATACCACCTAATTCAAAAAATACTAAGGATCTCAATATCTTAGTTTCTCATCATTGATCCAATTATCAATGATTAGTTGCGAATCTAAATTGGTTGGATGTATGGAAGATTGTTGCTCGTTAAGAATACAACCACTTCGGTCGAAAACTTGTTCAACTAACATTGTTGAGGCCGAACAAGGTAGAACCTCCCCGGGTTATTGCAACTAGAGTTGGAAATCGGACTTCTTTCATTTTTCACCATTTTAGGATATAGAGATTTTTATCGGGAAAACCTACATTATTAAACTCAAACGAATGAGTTAGATATGTATCAAGTTCCAAATTAGAACTTGAAGGCGTTGTTTGCGTTCGTTTGCTCCGCTGAATCATCCACAATCGGAACGATCCCCTAGCTTGTCTAGATGAACTTGATTAAGGGTTTGCAACAGCAGAAGAAAAAAGTCATGCATATTCTATACATAATTCAATAATATTTTTTTTTTACATTTTCAATCATGGCCGGAACACTATAAAGGTCCTCATTGGCATCTAAGCCCAAATAACGCATGTAAGTTGTCAAATATTCCTACAGACAATATATCCTTGATCGCGGGGTTCTAAACAATAGCGATTAGATATAATTCAGTATTTTCCACAATATTTTCAACTACTTATCCTTAATATATTTTCATAGCTTGACAAAGTATTGAACCATTTTTCCTCATCATGAATAACTTCGGCAATATTACAGCATTTAAGAAACATTTGGTATGTCTTATTAGTTTTTGGCACTAAAAAATGAAGAGCGTTTCTCTCTCGGACAGCGATATACCGGCGAGTAATGGCCAATCCGCCGAAGAGGCGGACCAATTGGACCGGAGTGTGAAAAAATACAAGCGGAGGTCGAATGGGGATCCGGTGCCGTATCCCAATTTTCGGTTCACGGCACGGGGAACTTAGTCCTTTGCGGTACCGGTGGGGAATCGAGAAGGGATGGCTGGGTCCTCGTGGGTGGGAATTGTACCGTGTCCGCTGGTTAAGCCGGCAATATACATTGGGGAATGGGATGGTCAGTGGGGTTCGAATTGGATTGAAACCCTAGGAGAAGGACGTACGGTGGCTGGTTGCCCACAGATGGTTATTCCATTAGGGGAGATGCAGAGGTTATGTCATCCATGGCGACGGGCTTTAATCATTAGGGTCCTCGTCATATCGAGTCTTAGTTCAGAGGCTAATGGATCTCTGGAAGCTAGAATGGAGCCCTGATATTATTGATTTGGAAAGATGTTGTTTTGCAGTTCGTTTTTATTCAGAACATGATTATTTGCGAGTTTTGAATGACGGCCCTTGGGTGGTGTTAGGGCATTACGTAACAGTGATGAAATGGTGTCCAGATTTTAGTCTGGGGGATCCAGAGGCTAGTGCCCTAGTATGGGTTAGGTTTCCGTTGTTACCGCTAAATTTCTTTGATGAGGTATTTCTGCTAGCTCTCGAGAATCATATTGATCGTGCGGTGAAGGTGTATCGTACCACCATGATGGCTATGAGGGGGAATTATACGCGTGTATGCGTGGAGGTAGATCTTAGTAAACCATTAATTCCACATGTAGCGATTGGTAATCGGATTCAGAGGGTTGAGTATGAGGGGTTGTATCTTATATGTTTTCACTGTGGTCAATATGGTCACCTAGAAGAAGCTTACCCACAGAAGGAGATGATTAGGGAGGTGGATGATGGGGTGCCGGTAGAGGCTGGGGTGGTGGATCGGGGGACGGAGATAGGAAAATATGTGGGACCTTCGAACCATGGATGGTTCCGAATGTGGGTGCTCGGCGTCGGCCGGCGGGGGTGGCGGTATCTCAACTGCAGGGTGGGAAGGACGATACAATAAGGGGTAACGGCGGAGGTATGGTGTTTGGAGGTCCTTTGGTGGTGAGCCAAGGGAAGGACAGGGCCAGATTGAATACAGCGGGGGCCCAAGTTCGAGTTGGTAGGGGAAGAGAGAACCAGGATCCTAATTGTCAGGCACTGGCTAAGGGGACAGAGCATTTTAAGGGGTCACGGTTTCAAGTACTCGAGGGATCTTGAGGAGAGGGGTGGATAATGGGCATGGGAGGTAGATGAGTTGAGGGAAAGGGTGCAGAGCCATCTTTGGGGTCGGCCCAGGGGAAAAGAGGAAGGGCCTGTTCATAAAAAAGAATGATGTGAGTGGGGGTACAGGTTGAGGGCGGCTTCTAGGCTAGTCGTGGATGGGGTTGGGAGAAGGAAATGGGCTGAAAGTATCTCGCGGATAAAGAGGATCGGGCAGTCCCGGAGTAAGCCCTGTGGGGACGGGGAGTTTAGGGGGCCCGATAGAAGGTCTCGCGTCACAGTGGGTCAGCATGAAGGGGCCACAGGGGGGTTGACGGGGCTTGGTCAGGGGTGGTAGAGGGCGAGATAGGGGCGGTCCATTGGGGAATAAAATGGCACTCGGAGTCTTAACGGATGGACGGGGGAATGCAAAAATGGGATTGGAGGGAAAGGAGTTCCGAGGGACGAGGCTCGGGGAAGCTTTATCGTTTGGATCGCGTGGGGGAGTCCCACTGTCCGAGGAGTCGGTCGCCTGATACATGTACTATGCTGGGGGCGTCTCCCATAGACGCTGATGTTTCTCAATAAATTTGTTTTAATGATGCTAGTATCATGGAATTGTAGGGGTGCAGGTTCTAAGCGATTTTTTCGAACAATGGTAGAAATTCAGTGTGCATATAATCCAAGTGCTGTGATTTTGTTAGAAACTAAAGTACAGAGTAATAGATCAGATTTGATTATGGGGCGGTGTAAATTTGATAGGTGTTTGGCATCGGAAGCAATTGGGGTTCGCAGGTGGCATATGGATTTTGTGGGATAGTCTGAGAATTGACATAGATTTGTTAGCCATGAATTAGCAGGTTATTACGGTGGCTATTAAGAATGGGACTCGGGTGCAGTGAGTGTTGTCTGCGGTGTATGCCTCCCCACGAGTATACTATCGCAACCAGTTGTGGTCATACTTGGAGAGGATTGTGGAGGTTATTGATGCGGCGTAGATGCTGGTGGGGGATTTTAATCAGGTTCTTCAGCCAACGGATAAACAAGGAGGGGTTAGTTTTCATATGGGGAATGCGGGACACCTCCAGAATATGGTAGATAGATGCGAGCTCCTAGATTTGGGGTATGTGGGGAATTGGTTTACATGGCAGGGGACGAGACGTGGGGGTGGTTTTGGAGCGGTTGGATCGGGCATGGGCTAGTGAGACATGGCGGCATCTGTTTCCTAGTGCAGTGATTTGTCACTTACCACGTGTCCACTCATATCATAACCCCCTTTTGATTGATTTGGCTGGGTGCAAGATTTGCCGGGTACAGGAGGAGGACACGCTCTATGCTGTACGAGATTGTCCTTGGGTGCGCGAAACTTAGGAAGATTGATAGGCAGGGGACTTCCAGATCAATTCTTCATGATGCAAACAACAGAGCAATGGGTGGATTTGAATATTAGACCTGTTCATAGTGGAATGGGAATTGATGAACACGGTTGGACGAATATATTTCGTACAACAGTGTATAGAATATGGTGGTGGCGTAATTCTTTAATTTTTGAAGAGGACTTTCAAGTCCCTCAGGTGTTTGAGCGGGTTAGAATCATACTTGGTATGGTTAGGGAACTGCACATGGCTCCTGAAATACTGAAAGGAGTACTTGTTCTTACTGTGTAAATATTTTTTTGATTATTAATATACTTCCGCTTTATACCAAAAAAAAAGAAGAAACATTTGGTTTAAAGTTGGATAAGACACCCAACATATTTACACGATATCATTGGCATTTTTTAGCATTTTAAAAATATTAATACAAATATCCCATTGTTGGTGATGTAATACAGTTCCAAACTGTGAATTTTGGGCAAAAAGGAATTCAAAAGATCCTTGCAATCGTAACCCACTTTCAACATGTTATAAGTAGAGTTTCAGTAGTAGGGATAGCATTTAGATATTTTCTAGGATACATTCGATTTCGCATGAAAAAAATATTTCCACTGTTTTTTGAAATAGTTTTGAATGCCAAGTAAATTTCAAAGCTTTTCTAAATAAAGTAATGTAATGAGTTAAAAGTTTCAAACCATTTTGAACACGATAATATGAGTTTCGCACCTAATACTTGAGAAATATCAGGAACGACAACGTTATTTGAAGTCGCATCATCAAAAGAAATTGAAAACACCCTTCCGTCTCTCATTTATACACTTCAGAAACAACCAATCAATTTGTAAGCTATATTTTGTGAAGAATGTTGTTCATTGATGCGTACTAGACAAACGAGCTCCAAATCTCCAATCTTCGCCTTCTAAGGAAGCAAACGGATCTTGATGAAGAAAAGAGTAACTTGTAAGACAAAGACAATAAAAGGGTGGTGGGGATGTTCTCAACCACTCTCTAATTATTAATTTCTCTTTATAGAGAGAAAGAGACGCAGAGAAAAGAGCTCAATGTCGAGAAGACAAGTAATAAGAATGAATCAAAATCAGTAACAGATACCTGATATGTATAGTTGATAAATCCCATAAGTATTGTAGTTACATATTAGAAGTACACTTATCATAAGTGTTATAGTCATATATGGTTAAAGGAAGAGCATTCCCTTAAGTAGTCGAACTTTATAGTTGAAATAAATCAGAAATATCTAAATAGCACATGTCAATTAACATTGGAGTGGGTCAACCTCGAGTTGGATTCAACCCGGGTACAATAGTAGATCTCGGTCCCGAACCCACCAAAATCGAAATCGAAAAAAATTTAGAGAGCGTTGAGACTTTTTACCCTTAAAAATATTGAGACAAAAAAAACACTTCAATTTAAAAAAATTAGACCAGCTTATGTGAAATTAGGGAGAGGCTCCTCTATAGTACTCAAATACTCCATTCGACCCAAAATATTTGTCCGTATTTCCTTTTTAATATGTCTCAAATTATTTGTTCACTTTCCAAATAAATAGTTAATTAATGATGATTTTTTTTCAATTTTATCTCTTACCTTAAATGTGGGAGAAAGAAGAATATATAGAGAGAAGAGAATTTAAAATTAAATTGTGTACCTTAAATGTGGGAGAAAGAAGAATATATAGAGAGAAGAGAATTTAAAATTAAATTGTGACTAAAATTAAATATGATCATATTTGATATTTTATCATATCCCACTGTAAATTTGAAAAATCCTAATCGCCGTGCAAAAAAAAAAAAAAAGAACAGATAATTTGGATCGAATGGGATCTCATATAAATGAGAAAATCTTCAGTGCAAGTGTTGCACCACGTATTTACGTTGATATGTTGCAGCAGGCCAATCTCATTCTCCCAAATAAGGACCTCTCGCCACATCACATTAGTATGAGCTAACAAATGTTTTGATGGTGTCGACTCGAATTAATAGCTAAATAGGTTATCAACGTATTTATGTTTGGCTATTTTTATCATTTTTAGCAAAGTTAATTTTTTTGTTATCAATATTTTTACGGGCAGCCATTTTTATCATTCCATTCAAAAATTTTGAAAAAAATCGTTAAAACTGATGACAAGATCAAACGTTTCTCTATCTTCGAAAGATATTTTTGGAAATCTATAATTTCCTCATCCTCTCTCTCCAGCTCCATCACTATCCACCGCCTCCAACTCCACCCCACCATCGCAATTGTCAACCACCGCCACTCCCAACTCCATCACCGACACCGCCCGATCAGTTCGAAAGATTATATACAGTAAATAATGGTGTTAAAGCTGAAGATCTCAAGTCTTCAATTTTGAACTTTTTGTTAAAAGCTTATTGATGATAAATTTAGATTTTTAATGTAACACCAATCTTTTTTTCTTTTTTAAATCACCACAGTTAATCAGTTGTCCTATATATGTGTAATGTAGGGAATTTTCAGTTAACATGAATAAACTAATAAATCTAATCTAATCTAACAAGAATTATCAGCAGGAGAAAAGTTCCAGAAAACTTAGCAGAGCCATCTCACCCAATTCAAGAAAAAAAAAAACAAAAAAAAAAAACAGCAACTTCAACAGGCTTACTTGAATGAATGTGATATTCTGAAACGGGATTATTTAATTTACGAGAATTTCAATTGGGTTCCAAAAATCTACACCAGAAAGTAAAACAAACCCATCAATTACAGGAACCCAATTATGCATTTTTCTTCCATTAACACAAAGAAATTGCAGAGAGAGATGATGGCTGAAAAAGATAGTCCAAAGAAGCCAAATAGTATGAGCAACAATAACAATGACAAGAACAAGAAAAAGAAGAAGAATAAGAGAGGAGGTAGTAAAAGAAATATGAGTTTTGAACAAACAGTTGCTTATAAATCTGTTAAAGAATGGGTTTTCTTGGACCCTTCTTCTTCTTCATCTGTTGATGATGATTGTGGGGTTCAATGGAATAATCAAATGCCAAAAGAGAAATTGGTATTTGAATTTCATTCTAATTCTTTTCATAGCGGTGGTTAGATGATTGAGATTAAGGGAATCATTGTTTTTTGTCATGTTTGCTAGGTGAAAGAGGGAGAATTCATAAATTGGGGGGAGGGGAAATCTGTTGGAAGGAAACAAATGCAATTAGGGCTTTTAATTGAGGACTTGGGTGACCAATACGACACCATTCCATTTAATTGTTTTACCTAAGGCCTGAACGACGCCGTTTAACTAGACTACATGAAGTTATTAGAAATAAGTAAAAAGAGGAAGGCATCGGGGTGAGCTATGGCTGAAATCTGCGAATGGTTATACCGATAGAATCAAGGATCACTGTTGATTCTTCCCCAATGTCAGACAATGCTGAGCTGGAGGGACAAGATCCATTTTGGGAAGACAAACCTAGCTATAAAAGGGAAGAGCAGCCAAAGTGGAAGGTATCCAGAAAATATATGATCAAATTGGTTGCTGTCATTATCTTCTTCCTCTGTGAGTTCTTGAACTCTTCTTCTCTCCCTTGAATTCATTCACTCTATTTCTCCCCCAGACTTTCCCTTTCTGTTACTGAAGTGAAGTCTTCCATTGCAGGAGTAGTGGCTAGCTCTGCAACTGAGGCTTTGGCTTGAAGTTTGCTTCCTTAAACTTATCTTAGAGTTTATTATTTATTTGTCTTGTTCTTAGCATTTTGTTCAACTGGGGACAGTGATCCTTTTAGTATTAATTATTGAATGCTGAATTGGTGGAGACCGGACTCTTTATCTATATAAATATCAGTATTGGTGTTGGTCTGATTTGTTGCCTGTTTTGAGATATATTTCTGCTATTGTTTGTGTAACTGTGGTGTTGAATTCTTGAGAACCTCACAAAAGGGGAGACTGTTGGGCATTAATTCATTGCATTAGCTTGGTTCTCTGTTTAGCTTTTGTGTGTGACTTGCTGGGTTCATGACAAATGGTATCAGAGCAGTTCTATCCTAGAGACTGTGTGGAAATGACCAATATTGGGAATCAATCGATGGAGAATGTGAGTTTCTTACTCACTGATTGTGTTGCCCAATTAATGCAGATAATATAAGGTAATTCCCCTTTTCATACATTCTCATCATTATTGGATTACATCAACAGATTTGAGAATTGGAGAAATTCAATATTGATAGCTGGGTCAAGTTTAGGATTGAAGAATTTTGTGGATAAATTTGTTGATGGATTTCATTTTGATTTTAGAAGTAGAGCCTATACTTGGTCTGCATATTTTCTTAGGGAGAATGATTGTTTAAGTTGGGAAGAGTATATTGATGCTTTATGTGGAAAATTTCATTATTATCTATGCAAGAAGAAAATGGTTAATGATTTAATTGTGGAAACAATAAATGAATCTGTTAGTGTGGTGAAGGAGTCTGCAATTTGTGATTTGAAGAGAAACGTTGATAAAGAGGATAATTCAAATGAAATTTTGAATTCTCTGATTGGGAATGAAATTCAATGGGAGGAAAGTAACAAAGGTTCTGAAGTTGTCAAGTCAGAGATGAACATTGAAAATGATACAGTTGAAGGATACCAATGTGATGTCCAAGATAAAGCTTTTGCTCAATTGGAAACAAAAGATCATGTTGAAGATTGTGAAGAAATTATTAGAAAGAGAATCAGAGAGTACGATTCAAAGAGATTGTTGAAAGAAAATTTCAAAAGGCTCTCTGGTTATGAACTTGGCATCAAATTTGCCCAAGTCATAGAGGAAACTGGTTTCAAGGAGCTGCTAGTAGAGGAAGATCATTACTTTGATCTTGCAATTGCGAAACAAGTGCAACTTAGTGAAAATTTTGAAAAACATGTGATAGAGAATAAACAAAGTCTAGCCATTTACCATAGGATAAGGGATAAGAAACTAAGTATGGTAAAGTGGGACGAACTCAAACCTAGTCACATATGTCCTAATATAATTTCAATGAAAGGTGCTTATGAGGAATCAGTGGCTGTTCATGTTGTAATGGAACTTTGCACGGGATGGGAGCTTGTCAATAGGAATGTCAAGTGGGGGCATTATTCCGAGAGGCATAATTGTGGGCTTGCTAGAGGTATAGTCGGTGCTGTGGAAACCAGCCATTCTTTAGGAGTGATGCATCATGATCTTAAGCCGGAGAATTTCTTGTTTGTCAATGAGAATGAGGACTCGCCAATTAAGACAATAGATTTTGGATCATCTACATTCCTCAAGCCAGAGAAGATATTCATTAATGTCGTGGGAAATACGTATTACGTTTCCCAGTAGTTTTAAATAAGTGGTACGGTTCAGAGGCGGACATATGGATGATAAGGGCAACAAAATATGTTTATTTGTTGCTTTGTACTTGTCTTGTTCAGTTAACTGCATTGGGTGAAACTTGTGGTCCTAAAGTTTTGAAAGGTTGGCCTTCTTGCTTTCACCATGATTCTGCTTTTATAGTTGTGGCTATAGATGTTAAATCTAACCATGACTATGTCCCAACTCGTGTTCTACCTCCCAAAAGGGTTTACAAGAATAATGATTATTTGATGGTTTCTTGCAATAGATGGCTTAACCAAATGCGGGCAACAATATATGACATAGTGGCAATTGCGAGACTTTTGAATGTGATTTTTATAGTTCCTGAGTTGGATAAAACTTCTTTTTGGGCTGATCCAAGTGAATTTCGTGACATATTTGATGCTGGTCATTTTATTACATCCTTGAAGGATGAAGTCCGTACTCTGAAAGAGCTTCCGTCTAAACTCAAGAAAATAGTGGAGCTAGGAATGTTATATATCAAGCCACCTATTAGTTGGCCCGACATTTCTGTCTATAAAAATCAAATTCCTCCTTAGGTACGCAAGTATAAAGTTGTGCACCTGAATAGTCGATTTGCCAATCATGGTCAGCCTATGGGAATTCAGAAGCCACAATGCAGAGCTAATTTGGGCGTTTTGCAATTCACACCTCAGATTGAAGAGTTGGGTAGAAAGGTCATTAAACTTCTTAGACAAAAGGGTCCTTACATGATACTTCATCTGAGATATGAAATGGACATGTTAGCATTTTCTGGATGTACTCAGGGATGTAATCAGGAGGAGGTGGAGTAGATAAGAATGATATATTCTTATCTATGGTGGAAAGAAAAAATAATAAATTTTGATTTGAAGAGGAAGAATGGTCTGTGCCCTTGGACACCTGAGGAAACTGCTCTCACCCTGAGAGCATTAGACATTGATCGCAGTATCCAAATCTACATTGTTGCTAGGGAAATACATGGTGCAGAGAGGAGAATGACCACTATTGCTGCTTCTTATCCAAATTTGGTCGGAAAGGAGACACTTTTGAACCCTTCAGATCTTAGGCTCTTCCAAAATCATTCTTCCCAGATGACAGTATTAGACTATCTTCTTTCTCTGGATAGTTATATAATTGTTCTTACCTATGACCGGAATATGGAAAAAGTAGTCGAAGAGCATTATGGCAAATTTGACTACATCTCACAGGTGCATAATATTACTGACAAAGATACCAATCAGTCCAAGGTATTTGCATATGTTCTTTATGCCCTTCTAGATTCTGCTTCAAGGGCATTAGAAGGGCTAGATAACTCGATCTTTCAAAAAATATTATTGCATGTCATGACAGCGAAACAGATGAATTCTTTCCAGGAGGAAGAGGCCAATTTTTCCAACACGAACTCGTCAAAAACCCTTAAGCAGAGAAGGTTGTAAGAAATGAAGAATAGCCCTCGTATGCAATGGCTTATACCTTGGTTAAATATTTCATGAGCAGCGATTGTTAATCATCAAGTCTTGAGGACAAGACTTGTTTCAACGGGGAAGTAGTGTCATGTTTGCTAGGTGAAAGAGGGAGAATTCATAAATTGGGGGGAGGGGAAATCTGTTGGAAGGAAACAAATGCAATTAGGGCTTTTAATTGAGGAGGACTTGGGTGACCAATACGACACCGTTCCATTTAATTGTTTTACCTAAGGCCTGAACGACACCGTTCAACTAGACTACATGAAGTTATTAGAAATAAGTAAAAAGATGAAGGCATCGGGGTGAGCTATGGCTGAAATCTGCGAATGGTTATACTGACAGAATCAAGGATCACTGTTGATTCTTCCCCAATGTCAGACAATGCTGAGCTGGAGGGACAAGATCCATTTTGGGAAGACAAACCTAGCTATAAAAGGGAAGAGCAGCCAAAGTGGAAGGTATCCAGAAAATATATGATCAAATTGGTTGCTGCCATTATCTTCTTCCTCTGTGAGTTCTTGAACTCTTCTTCTCTCCCTTGAATTCATTCACTCTATTTCTCCCCCAGACTTTCCCTTT
This sequence comes from Vinca minor, assembly GCA_026122235.1. Lineage (NCBI taxonomy): Eukaryota > Viridiplantae > Streptophyta > Magnoliopsida > Gentianales > Apocynaceae > Vinca > Vinca minor. The sequence continues at coordinate 1,598,386 of JAOCZM010000286.1, forward strand.
CTGTTACTGAAGTGAAGTCTTCCATTGCAGGAGTAGTGGCTAGCTCTGCAACTGAGACTTTGGCTTGAAGTTTGCTTCCTTAAACTTATCTTAGAGTTTATTATTTATTTGTCCTGTTCTTAGCATTTTGTTCAACTGGGGACAGTGATCCTTTTAGTATTAATTATTGAATGCTGAATTGGTGGAGACCGGACTCTTTATCTATATAAATATCAGTATTGGTGTTGGTCTGATTTGTTGCCTGTTTTGAGATGTATTTCTGCTATTGTTTGTGTAACTGTGGTGTTGAATTCTTGAGAACCTCACAAAAGGGGAGACTGTTGGGCATTAATTCATTGCATTAGCTTGGTTCTCTGTTTAGCTTTTGTGTGTGACTTGCTGGGTTCATGACAGTTTTAAAAAATACATTTCAAAGAAACAGAGGATGAGAGAATTGTTTGGCCAAGTCATCAATTTTAACTATTTTTTTTAAAGTTCGGACATAATTATTAAAATGTCTGCTCGTAAAAATATTAGTGACTAAAAGAGTTAAACTTTGCTAAAAATGATGAAAATGACTAACCGAAAATACGTTGATGACTTGTTTGACTATTAATTCGTGTCAACCCCAAATTTGTCCAGAACTGTGAACTAACATCCAATATATCTCTCCACATCAGTCCATAACAGCAGGGGCGGCTCAAACATATCTGAGGCCCTGTGCGAAAAAACAATTGGGGCCCCAAATTTTAGGCTAAGTATATATATATATATATAAACAAAAAAAAATTGGGACCTCGCATTTTTTGCTAAGTATATATATAAATAAATAAAAAATTGGGGCCCCGAATTTTTTGCTAAGTATATATACAACAACCAAGCCTTAATCCCAACAGATTGGGGTCGGCTACATGAACCAAAGTAAGAATCACGTAAGGTCATCCACATGGATGCATTCTCTCCACTGCTAAGTATATATATAAACAAAAAAAATTGGGGCCCCGGATTTTTTTCTAAGTATATATATATATATACAAAAAAAAAAATTTGAGGCCCCGGATTTTTTACTAAGTATATATATAAACAAAAAAAAAATTGGGGCCCCGCATTTTTTTCTAAGTATATACATAAAAAAAAATTTGGGGCCCCGGATTTTTAGAGGCCCTGTGCGGTCGCTCACCTCGCACACCCTCATAGCCGCCACTGCATAACATATTTGGTAAATCCATCCTGAATTCAGTAAGAATTTGACAAACCCGTGCTTGTCCTTTTGTTTGGCAAGAATTTGAATTTTTGTGGGTTTTCCTTCTAATACCAATGTTGTTGTACAGCAAATGCTTGCATCTTTTTTCTTACAACAACAGAATAGTACTCCTTCCATTTCGAAATGTAAGGCACCCTGGCCATTCTTTTTCTTTTTAATATCCTGGGCCTTATATAAATTTGTGACTGTTGAGACAGTGAGGGATATTCAATTAGAAATCATCTTTGCTGAAACTTCCTTTTCCTTGTGATGTTTCGAAGAATTTGAGTGTATTCTAATAGTATAACATAAGTGTGCTTTGATTGGGTCTGGTTTGGGTTTAGTCTGAGTTTGAGTCGGATTGGGTCTGGGTAGGGTTTGGTTTGGTTTGAGACTCAAACCCAGACGCAACCAGCTTTGGATTGGGTTTGGGAATGAAATCTGAAGTGTTAAATCATCCCCAGACCAAATCCCAGACTCAATCCAAAGCTGGTTTGAGTCTGAGTTTGACTCTCAAACCAAACCAAACCCAAACCAGACCCAATCCAAGCACACATGTGTATTTTCGAGTCGAAAGATTGATCTTATACGATATTGTTTTTCATAGAACGTTATATATATTTTTTTAATTTGCAAACTCAAGTCAAACCACCATTTCTGCGGTATTTTTGGGTCAGGATGCTCACGTGCACATGTATTGAGTGCTTTCTGAAGGGTAAAAAAGATATTTCAGGTAAACATTAACAAAAAAATGATTGATATATTATATTTGTTACGCATTATGTGAGTTCAAATGTGTTTTTAATTAATTTTTACCTGAAATATCTTTTTTACCATTAAGAAAACAATCACGACTTGTGCATCTGAGCGTCCTGCCCGAAACCACTGCAGAAGTGGTAGTTTGAAATAAGTTTGCAAGTCGAAAAAATATATTGAACATTATATGCAAAAACAAAAGGACAATTCTGATATGGACCAGGGCCAGGGGTAGGGCCCTGGTTCACTTGGTCCAGAAGCTGCCACGTCGTCCCTCTTTCAAAAAAAAAAAAAATTTTTTTCATCTCTCAGTCACAGTTAAAATACAAAAAAGATAGTCATGATATGGACACAGTTAAAAGTAAAAAAATATTTCACTCCTCATTTTATAGTCATGTGACAAGTTTGTACAATTTTTTTTTACTTTTAACTGTGTCCATATCAGGACTATCTTTTTTTTATTTTAACTGTGACTAAGAGATGCAAATTTTTATTTTTTTTTTGAAAGAGGGGCGACATGGCATCTTCTGGACCAAGTGGACCAAGGCCCTACCCCTCAGCCCCTAGTCCCATATCGAATTTTCCAAAACAATATCATATAGCAAAGCAGTTTTGCAAGTCAAAAATTCATATGAGACTAAAATCATAAATATATATATATATATATATATATATATATATATATATATATATATATATATATATATAAAAGACAAATCTTGCTACTAGAAAATATATATATAGGATCAAATTTGCATATTAACCCTTTTTTCTTTTATTCTTTCTCTTGACTTGAAATATTTGTCCTTTTCGATTTTGGGTTGAACTATTGGAAACAATGGAGGAAAACAAAAGAGCAGATGTGAACTTTATGCTAGAACAAATTCACTACAACAAAAAAAGGTTGCATTTGCCAATATTTATTATAAATGTCGCGTAAACGTTGCATTTGCCTGTGTCGTTATGATTTTTTTTATGACATTTGCTACAAGCGCATCTATTACGACGTTTGTTACGTCATTTTAAAGTGTATCAGCAGGTACTTTTGCCGACATTCGTAAATAATCACAAGTCGTTTATTCCGACATTTGTAAATATTGTGAATAAGTAGTTATTACGACGTTTTTAAATAGTCACAACAAAATACCTATTCCGACATTTGTAAATTTTGAAACCAGGCTGGCCGAGCTGAGCCGTAGAGTCTAGCCACATTCGAATAATCGGAGCCAGATAATATATAATAAATCTTCTCCATACTCAAAGAGATGGGAATTGAACACGCGACCTCCTGTATGTATGTCGTGCAATGAGCCGCTGAGCTAAATGATCATTTGTTATTTGTTTCTCCTCCTATTATATTTATTATAATGGAATTTTGGATTTTGTACCTTTACTTATTTTAATTTCTCTTTGTGTTTTGATTTTGTTATGAATCAAATTAAAATTAATATACTCTCATTAAAAAATTAATAATTAAATGTCTTTAATTTTTCTTTAAAAAAAATATTTCAGAAACATAATCTTTGTGTTTGTGTTTATCTGAAAATGTCACGAGATCTAACGACAAAATATATAAACGTCGTTATATGAGTTGCAAAAATTAATAATGTATAACAACATGTAATGTAAATGTCACTAACTAACATCAAATTGTCGGTAATAACAAAATTATTATAATTGTCATTATAAAACATCGTATAAAATCCAAGTATAGCGACGTTTGTATGAAATGTCACATGATTTAAGGATGTTGTATATAAATGTCGCTATATAAGTCTCAAAAGGTAACAATTTATAACAGCATTTAATGTACACGTCGCTAACTAACATCAAAATGTCGATTTTATCAATAATTATTATAACCGACGCTATGAAACGTCACATAAAATTCAAATTTAGCAATGTTTGTTTGAAAAGTCACAAGATCTAACGACATAGTATATAAATGTCGTTATATGAGTCACAAAAAATAACAATTTATAACAACATTTAGGCTCAACTTAGATTGGGTTTGGGTTTTGGGGTTTGGGTTTGGATTTGAGTTTGAGTTTTGGTGGGAGAAGCTAAAAAATTGGCGAGAGAAATTCAAATTCAAATTTTTTTCTTCAAATTATCGTTCAAGTTCAAATTTTGGCCTCTCAAATTGGTGAGAGAAATTCAAATTCCAAATATTTGAGACCAAAATTTGGAATTGAACGATTATTTGAAATTTTTTTTTTTGGAAGAATGAGAATCTCCAGTGCCGTTTTCTCTTACCTCGGTAACCCAACCGATGTGACGGTTGCGTGTTACTTTTTGCTGTTATTATTATTATTATTTATTTGTGAAATTACATATGTATCCTTTTAACCCTCTTTTAAATCTCAACCGTCGATCCTCTTGTAAAATGAAATCAACGGCCCTTGTTGTGTCCCGCACGTGCGGAACTTAGGACACTAGTTAACTCAGATTCGTACGTTATTTCGAGTTTTTGTTAATAGAATCTAATGTTAAGGTCATACTCTTTCCGTTTTAAATTATTTATCTACTTTGACAAATAAATTAGTATTAAAACTTTGATGATTTTAATAGTAAAATATAGATAAAAGTCTAAAATACTCATTATTAATTTTATTAATCTCATCTAAAATTATGTCTTTCTCTCTCCTTCCTCTCACACGACATTCAATTACCTCTTAAATATGTATTAGAAAGTGATCATTTTAATTAACTAAGAGTATTCAATGAGGAAGTTGGAAGAAGGGTAAAATTGGAAAAATTATCATTAATACATACTTCATTTAGAAAGTGGACAGTTAATTTAAGACAAAATAAAAAAAGAAATGTGGACAGTTAATTTCGGACGGGGGAGTAATAATTTGTATCTTAGATAACATGTTATCTAAAATTTTATATGTGCATATGTCATGTAATTAGACATTCATTAAGGTTTGACATCTCATTTCAATGGGTCGAATCCCTCAAAATTCCATTTCTTTCATATAAATTTTGCTACCGTCAAGTTTAATTTTGGAACTAAAAGATCCTTTGCAGTAGGGGTGTTCATGAAAAACCAAAACCGACCAAACCAAACCGATCCAATTTTTCGGTTTGAGCGGTGCATTGGACTGGTATCGGTTTGGACAAAATTAAAACCGAATTTTCGGTTTGGTTTAAATTTTTTTATAATCTAAACCGAACCAAACCGAATCTATATATATTACAGAAGCTCTTTTTACTTTTTGTATCTATGTTATGCCACGTGTCATTTTCTAGAATTTTATATTTTTTTAATTAGTTATAAAACTTTTGATTGGTGCAAAAAAACTCAACTAATTTATTTAATTTACAGGAGGCAGGAGCCGATCCCCCGACATGTGAGACAAATGCCAGATCACGTTGCCAGCTACTCTGACAACTATTTGACAACTATTTTCTTTAATTCTTTTAATGGAATGTTAATTTAAATAAATCTTTTGTTGTAACATCTTGATTGGTTCATAAAAGTATCCCACATTGAAAAGTTACATTGTTTGTTTAGTTTGACAATGCTATAAAAAAGAGTATTATCACATGTTTTGAGTGAGAAATTGGGTTGACATTTCAGCCCATCAGAGTGGGGAAGCAAATTTATTTGCTTCTTACATTTTATTTATTTATATTAATATAAATAGTTAAAGTTTTAACAAATAACGGGTTATTCAGATGACTGAGTCCTCTGAATTCCGATTGAGTTTAAAATCAAGTTCGATTTTGAGAATTTAGAAATTTTTAATTTTTTTAATATTTAATAGAATAAAAATAAGTAAAAAATATTAATTAAAAGTTATGGGTTTTAATATATTTATGGTTTTTCTTTTCTTCTATTCTAATTTTTAGATTTTTCTTTTTTTTCAATATTATTCAACATCCCACATTGAAAGTGTACGAAATTTTTGGAGTTTGACAACATTATAAATAAAGGGGTTTGAGCATGTTTTTCAGTTGAATGAATTGGTGGTTGATATTTAGCTCATTAAATTCAGTGACAAACTCAATTTGCTTTTCAACTTTTTAATTCCAATAGTCAAATTTTTTATTTTTTTAAAAAAATAGCTCATAGAGACATTTGATTTTTGGTACAGCCTTCGAGAAAAATCTACTTATTATTATTTTTTTTTCATTTAAAGAGTCAAAACTTCAAAAGAAATATAGCTTACTGAGTCATTTGTTTTCTTATACTCTTAATTATATGATAAATGGAATCCTGAGCATAGCACATGTTATTAGACAATCTAATCTAACTATCTATTTATCTATATTTATATTACAGAGTTTGTTTTCAGTTTCAGCCAATCACATTCTTCTAAATCTTACGTGTAATTTCCATAAATTTTTTTTATCAATTAATTGTTTTATAAAATTTTGATTGGTTGGTTAAATTTTACTTTTGTTGTAACCTCTTAGTTGGTTCATAAAAGTATCCCACATTGAAAAGTTGTATTGTTTGTTTAGTTTGACAATACTATAAAAAAGAGTACTATCACATGTTTTGAGTGAGAAATTGGGCTGGCAATTCAACTCATCAAAGTGGGGAAGCAAACTTATTTGCTTCTTACATTTTTTATTTATATAAATATAAATAGTTAAAGTTTTAACAAATAACGGATTATTCAGATGACTGAGTCATCTGAATTCCGATTGAACTTACAATCAAGTTCGATTTGGAGAGTTTAGAAATTTGTAAATTTTTGAATATTTAATAGAATAAAAATAAGTAAAAAATATTAATTAAAAGTTATGGGTTTTAATATATGGTCTATTCTAATTTTTAGATTTTTCTTTTTCCTTTTCAATATTATTCAAGATCCCACATTTAAAGTGTACGAGAAATTTTTGGAGTTTGACAACATTATAAATAAAGGGGTTTGAGCATGTTTTTCAATTGAATGAATTGGTGGGTTGATATTTAGCTAATTAAATTCAGTAACAAACTCAATTTGTTTTTTAACTTTTTAATTTCAATAGTCATTTTTAAAAATAAAAAAATATATATCTCACATAACCATTTGATTTTTGGTAGAACCTGCGAGAAAATTTACTTATTATTTTTTTTTTTCATTTAAAGAGTCAAAACTTTAAAAAAAAAAAAAAAAAGCTTACAAAGCTATTTGATTTTCTTATACTCTTAATTGTATATTAAAATGGAATCCACGGGTCATTAGGCTAGTATATATATATATTACAGAAACTTTTTTTACTTTTTGTATCTATATTATGCCACGTGTCATTTTTTTTAGGATTTTATGTTTTTTTTAATTGGTTATAAAACTTTTGATTGGTGCAAAAAAACTGAACTAATTTATTTAATTTGCAGGAGGCAGGATACGATCCCCCGACATACGAGTCGATTACTATACCACATTGCCAGCTACTCTGGCAGGTATTTGACAACTATCTACTTTAATTCTTTTAATGGAATGCTAATTTAAGTAAACTTTTTTCACGATCTCTAACAAATCTAAACAAACAGTTTTTTTTTTTGTATAATATAATAATCTACATTAATTATATTACGTTCTTTAATTTCAAAATTTAAAACTCATCACATTCTTCTGTATCTTAGGTGTAATTTCCATGAATTTTAATTCAATTAATTATTTTATAAAATTTCGATTGGTTAGTTAAATTCTACTTATATTTATATTTATATTACAGAGCCTGTTTTTTATTTTCAACCAATCACAACCTTTTACAATCCTACGTGTAATTTTATGAAATTGTTTGGTTTTTAATTAGTTCAAAAAATATGATTGGTTGAGATGATTTTTATTTATTAATTTAATGATATAACTTGATATCTTTGACTTATTCAAATGAAATAGTTAAGTTTAATATTTTTAATAGTTTTTTATTTTTCCTATTCAATTTTATTCTTTTTTCTCTTTTCAATACAATTCAAGATCCCACATCGGAAGTTTATGAAGTTTTTGAAATTTGACAACATTATAAATAAATGGGTTGAGATTGGTTTTTTATTGAATAAATTGATTAAGTTGGTTTTTAGTCGATTAAATTGAGTGACAAATCCAATTTTCTTTTCAATTTTTTCATTCAAATAGTTAAAAAAAAAAAATTTAAATAAAAAATTAGTTTAACGAATCATTTAGTTTATCAATTAACTCGCAGGTCAACCTGCTCACAAATCTTTTTCATTAAAAGAGTATAAACTTTTAAAAAATAATTTTTTTTATTCCGCCATTAGTTTTTAGAGTATCATTAACTAAGTTGGAATTTTCCAATGAATTTGAGAGGCAGACTTTATTAGCTTTTCAAATTGTTCAATTAAACAATCTATTTATATTTATATTACAGAGTCTGTTTTTAGTTTCAACTGATCGCAACCATTTACAATCCTACATGTAATTTTATGAAATTGTTTGGTTTTTAATTAGTTCAAAAAACATGATTGGTTGAGATGCTTTTTTATTTATTAAATTAATGATATAACTTGATATCTTTGAATTATTCAAATGAAATAGTTAATTTTAATATTTTTTTTTTATTTTTCCAGTTCAATTTCATTATTTTTTCTCTTTTCAATACAATTCAAGATCCCACATCGGAAGTTTATGAAGTTTTTGAATTTTGACAACAATATAAATGGGTTGAGAATGATTTTTTATTGAATAAATTGATTGAGTTGATTTTTAGTCCATTTAATTGTGACAAATCCAATTTTTTCATTCAAATAGTTCAAGTTTTTTTTTTAAAAAAAGAAAATTAGTTTAACAAATCATTTAGTTTATTAATTAACTCGCAGGTCAACCTGCTCACTAATCTTTTTCATTAAAAGAGTATAAAACTTTTAAAAAAAATTTATCCGGCCATTAGTTTTTAGAGTATGATTAACTAAGTTGGATTTTCCAATGAATTTGAAAGGCAGACTTTATTAGCTTTTCATATTTTTCAATTAAGCAATCTATCTATATTTATATTACAGAGATTTTTTTTCATTTTCAACCAATCACAACCCTTTACAATCCTACGTGTAATTTTACGGAATTGTTTGGTTTTTAATTGGTTAAAAAACATGATTGGTTGAGATGAGTTTTATTTATTAATTTAATGATATAGCTTGATATATTTGACTTATTCAAATGAAATAGTTAATTTTAATATTTTTAATTGTTTTTTATTTTTCCTATTCAATTTTATTCTTTTTTCTCTTTTCAATACAATTCAAAATCCCACATCGGAAGTTTATGAAGTTTTTGAAATTTGACAATATTATAAATAAATGGGTTGAGAATGATTTTTTATTGATTGAGTCAGTTTTTAGTCAATTAAATTGAGTGACAAATCCAATTTTCTTTTCAATTCTTCATTCAAATAGTTAAAGTTTTCTTTAAAGAAAATTAGTTCAACGAATCATTTAGTTTAATAATTAACCAGCATGTCAACCTGTTCACGAATCGTTTTCTTTAAAAGAGTAAAAAACTTTTTAAAAATATTTTTTTTATCTAGCCATTAGTTTTTAGAGTATCATTAAATAAGTTGGAATTTTCCCAATGAATTTGATAGGCAAACTTTATTAGTTTTTCAGATGGTTCAATTAAACAATCTATCTATATTTATATTATAGAGTCTATTTCCATTTTCAACCAATCACAACGTTTTACAATCTTATGTGTAATTTTATGGAATTGTTTGGTTTTTTTATTAGTTTAAAAAACATGACTGGTTGTTATTTTACATATAAATACAAAATTCTTATAATGTTTCTTTTTTCTATATAGGTATGTTGAAAAATAAACAACAATATCCGTGTACAATGTCATTTTTCACTTTTATGCTATTTAATATTTTTTTTAAACAATTAATTTTGTTTCCGTGCATAGCACGGGTGATTAGGCTATTATATATATATATATATATATATATATATATATATATATTAAAGAACTCTTTTGTAATAAAAATATTCAACTTTTTATTTATACCATGACAAGCAAACTCTTCAAGTGCTAAAGTAAGAGATTGAAGAGCCATATGTTGTATGTGATTTAGATTCATCTGAAGTTTTTGTTTTACTTTGAAACTAATAATGGTGTAACTTTTTTATTTTTTTGCTTTTTTCCTCGTAGGATAATATTTCAATAATTTGTTTGAATTTCAAGAATCAAGATCAAGAATTTATATTTCATTAATTTGTTTTTTTTTTGTTGTGTTTAACTAGTGAAAAACAATAGACATATTTCTTTATATTTATAGTAGGTAAGTAATTATATAAATTTTTTTTTTAGCAGCTAAGTAATTATATAAAAAAAATTGTTTTATTATTTTTTTATAATCAATATATTTTATATCTCCCGAAAATCGAAAAACCAAACCAAACCGAATGCATCGGTTTGAGATTTTGAATGGTTTGAATTGGTTTCAAAATTTTCAAACCGAATATTCGGTTTGGTTTAAAAAATGTATAAAACCGAACCAACCCGAACCATGAACAACCCTACTTTGCAGGACATGTTTAATGAAATATTAACACATGAATAATTCGTAGTTTATTCCCTCTCAACTACATTTAAAAAAAAAATAAGTATTTAATTTTCGATAATTTTTTTCCTCCCGACAAGTGGAAACAACTCTTTATGAAAGAAGTAATTTGCTCTTACAATTTGTTTTTAAATCGTTGAAAGAAAAGTTCTCAACGATTTTTTGCAATAATAGTATGGTTACCGTTGGATTAACCGCATTATATTTTTTTTTTTCCAATAATAGTCTTAGTTACCTTTGGAGTAACTGGATTTTATATATTTCAGATCTCTTTACTTACATTTAAGGAATATTTAAATATTCATTTTCAAAATTATAGTGACAAACAAAAAATCAATTTCTATTTAATATCTCTATGAGGTAAAGGAGTTTTAAAAAACGTTAACCAAAATGTTCGTTTATCAGCAATGAATAATAATGAAAAAAAATTCCCCAATATTATTATATGTTACACAGCTTCGTTTTGAATGTTATTGAGATTATCACGAAGTTGGTTGCGCAAGCTTCGCGATGATATATAACTTGTCAGAAGACCAATTTTTGGTGTGAATGATAAATCAGTATAAAGTATGGTGATTGAAATATGGGAAATGAGAACCCCGAGCTCTGGGGCAACTGGTTGGAGTTGTCATATGTCTCACCGTTGACGAGGGTTCGATTCCCACCGTGGACATCGACTCTCGTGGGATTTTTCCGCGGTGGTAGGGCTCCGTGTATAAGAACAGTATGGGCCAGGCCCTCCCCCGCTAGCGGTCACGCTACGGGCCAACCGCAGGTCGAGCCCGGATTAGTCACCACGTTGTAAGTGGACACCGGATACCTCTCGGGGTGAACCAAAAAAAAACAAAAGTTAACTTTAAACTCGCATCCCACATGGGAAATTCATGGAAGAGAAAATCACTTTATTTGAGTAATGCAATAGTGGGGCCTATAAAAGGCAGTGCTGCATGCCAGAAGAAATCCACCTGAACATTCTCTCCCTCTGCATTCTGTATTATTCAGTAGTATTAAACTGTATTTGTCTTTTCTGATCAAATTTTTATTTTTCTATTCTGAAGTTATAAAAACAGTTCATAAATAATATATTCAGTAAATAAGTAAATATTTAACACAGAATTCAAAGCTTTTGGCCTTTTGTGATCACATTTCAAGCATACCATATTTCGTTTGAAATTGATATAGTTGCACCTGCAACATATTCAAGTACAATTAGAGACACAAAGACACGATAAAGAACCACCTATAACGATAATTACACCTCAAATTTTTTAGAAATTATCACGAAAAAGAACTTGCGATTCACATTTCCACTCCCCAGGATTGAGTTGCCGCTGTGGTGGCTTCTCGTCACACTGCAAACATCTTGTATTTTTTTGCGAAGTTCAGGAAATTACATCTGGAGGAAGAAAAAAAAAATGGATAATCTCATAAGAAACAGAAAATTACTGGAAAAAAAATATAAAATGTTAAGTGGAAAATTCATGAGTTTCTTTCATGGCTTGTAATATTGCTAGCGCACATCTCCATACCACCCAAGCATTTTTCTTTCAATTGAACATTTTAGCCTTATATGGTCCATATGGCAAAAGAAGTTGAGCCTCATTGTAAATCGCTATTAAACTTTTAGTGACGACTAAATTCCGTCAAGAAAAGTGAGCCGAGGCAAACACCATTTGAATAATGTACAATAAAGTCTCTCCCTTCTAAAAAAGATGGAAATTAAACTCAAGACCTCCCGCATGTATATCCTGCGGTTGGCCGCTGTGATACGTTGATATTTTGTTACTTATTGTTCATATTATATTTTTATAATGAAGTTTTGGATTTTGAACCTTTACTTATTTTAATTTCTCTTTTGTATTTTATTTTTTTATGAATCAAATTAAAATTAATAAATTCTCATCAATATATTTTTATATTAAATTGTTATAAAAAAATGAATAAAATAATTCTACCTGGATACTATTTTTTCGTATTGCCTTTTTAATATAAGACTAAGCAAATATAAAAACTAAATTTATATTTTAAATTATAGCATATTTATACATGCATAAAAAATTATTTTTTAGGATAATTTTTCGTGATAAATACATGTTTCATCACGAAAGGTCGACATTTCGGGACGAAGAATTTTTTCTTCACCAAAAGTCATACTTATCATGATGGAAATTGGTGTTCGTCACGATTGGTCAACCTTTCGTGACGAAATAATTACTTTTCGTGACGAAGTATAATTTTGTTACAAAATATCATATTTTCCTGTCAAAATGTCGACCAAACAGACATTTTTTTTTGGTAGTGAAGCTCGTTGTCTCACCACCTCATTGATCCATGAATCAATTTATAACCAAAACCTCGGCAACCATGAAAATGGATTCGGTGGAGGTATAAAGAGGGAAAAGAGTGGGGGTGTGAATGGAATGAGGGATGGGTCTTGATTTTGATAGAAGGCTGATGCGTTACTAATTAGAGAGTTACTAAGTTCTTCTCGTTAATGAGGAAGGAAGAGTTCGGGCCAAGACCAAAGGTCAGTCGAGATACTTACCTTATAGTAGGACTAGCCGAGTTTGTTGGAGATGGTAGAGGCTCGGATCAATGGACTGAGTTTTCGTCCGAGATCTGCACTTGTTCCTGCGAGGGAAGAAATGTTAGAGAGGTGAGTGAAGACCTCAACCCCGTTCCAATGCTTAAGTTAGTCTAACTAAAAAGAGTATCAAGAACATATCATGTAAATTGAGAATTAGAAATGATTTAGGGTAAAATAAAGTGGGAAGGGCTCTATTTATAGAGACCACCGCCTTATAGATTTGAGCCATATCTTGTACGGGTGTAGGAGGAGTATAGTTTAGGTTTAATCACGGAAGTGCCACGTTTTTGTGATTAAAGTATATATGACTCAAACAACTTCTCACGGATTGATCAAACAACACACATACAAACACAACCGTATATTTATATGTATTTTCAGAAAAAAAGATTTCTGCGACCGTATGTCACAACTGTCACGAAATCATGAGTGGAGCCTCCCACCCTTCCTTCTTTCTTTTCAGGTTCTGGTTCTGTTTGCCGCCAGAGATCTACCACTTTCTTTAATGACCAGTCTGGAGAGATATACCGATCATCACGGAGGCTCAACTCCACCTGAAGAAAATGTTCAAGAAAATAGTCAAAAATTTCACATCAAGATTTTTTTTTTGATGAATTCCAAACAAGATTTTTGAGCACCAAGATTTTTGGTTAATCTCTATCTTCCAAAGGAAAAAATAACGAAAAAGAAGTTGATTACCTCATCTTCACTGAGAAGCTTTAGTTTATGCACCAAGTACTTCTGAATGTATGAAGCAGGCAAGTTTGGATCTCTATAACAGTAAAACAAACCAATAATAAATTATTAAAATCACAAGATGTTAAATACGATAAAGAAAGTTAGCACAATTTGATGTCAGATTTCTTACTTTTGACCATATATATAGTTCTTGATTTTGATACTTAAATATATCCTCTCAGTCATTAAAATCATTTTAAAAATAATAGTAATAATAATAATAATGTTGCATATTTTTCAAACATTACTGTGATAAAATAGAGTTCACTTCAAGAGTGAGAAATCTTGATCAAGGAAAAAATAAATTATGGAACAAATTATGGAACGGTTCCAAGATTCTTATAAAAGTATTTTTTAACCTCATTTTTTTATTAAATCGGAATTGCAAGATACTTTCTTTTTAATAGTAACTTTTTTCGTTACATTTGAGTGAATCAATAACATCTTAAGTAAAGTATATGTTACAAAATATAATTAAGACTGGGAGAAAAACAAAAAGAATTAATCTTTCTATATAGTAATGTAGATCTATTCATATTTTTTTAAGAATAAAAAATAAAAAACATGGTCAAAATCTATCATTTCAAACAAAACGAATCATGTAAAAGGAAAGGAATCTCAATGAAAAAACACAAGTTTGAGTAACTTACTTAACTGACAAGTAGTACGGACGAATTGGTGGTAAAGGTAAATACGATTTCATGGACGAATTGGGTTCGTCCATGAACAATTCTTGCTATCAAGGCAAACACGCGTTGGAACGTTCAAATCCTCAGCGACTGACATTTTCTCTTGGGCTTAACGAGCCCTTCTAGACCTTGATACTAGTGGCACTGAAACTGACCCATCATCATTTTTTTCCTCAGAAAAATTTCGTATTTGATCGTCGCCTTTTCTATTATCTTCCTTTTCTCTATTACAATGAGGATCACATGGAGTAGGTTGCACAAGGCAAGCAACATGTTTGATCAAAGTATTCATAGTAAGTTCTTCTGATTGTTCAACTCTTTTATTTTTCTTGTCACTCGACAATGCTTCCTTTGAGGGTTTGTTAGTCTGTAACAATTCAACACGTTAAATTGAAGAGAAATTAAATGATAGGAACATTTCCTAATTCAACACGTCCTCTGCTTCTTAGGTTCATAGGTCTACTTGAGGATTGGTGGCGTTCTTCAGGTTCTTTAATAGGCGGTAGACCAGAAGCATTAGCCCTTCTAGGAGGAAGAGCCTTTCTTCCTTCTGATTTTCTCGTACCAATATTTATCGGTAGTTGATGGCTACTTGATGGGTTTTTTTGCATTCAAATCACAAGATATAGACTTCTCCTTTATTCTGATAGGCAAATGTTCAAGAGCCGAATTAACTTTAGGCTCCTTGTATGCTTCTTCTGGAACTTCATAATTAGGTTTCTTGGAAATTTCTTCCGTTGGAAAAAATTTGATTTTGTTTCTTATACTTTGCCAGTGATAGTCCGAACTACCGATTTGTCGGAATATATATGGTGATCATATTTTCTTAGCAAACCAAGTTATACAAAAATTTCATCTAAATTAATCTCATCTAGCAGGAAAGGTGTGGATTGTTATGATTAAGAAATAACTATTATATAACTGCAAAGTAGTAACAATAAAAGCACGTATGTACATCTAAAATCTTGCACTATAAAATGAGTCAATTTATTATTTCTTTCGTTCAAAACATATCTTGCACTATAAAATCGTCATCTTGTGCGTATGTGGGTGACTATAGCTATATAGTTTTATACATTCAAAATATATAAGAAAAGTGTATGGGAAAACCTCAATTTTCCCCTATTTAAGACTCTAAAAGACATACAACTTTTTCAACCAATGTTCTTACTTAGCAGATCTGGCTAAAATTCTAAGTATTGTTTAAAATCATCAAACTACTACTAATTGATTATTTTAACACATATAAGAAGAAACCAAGACCAGGCACAAGATGAATAGACATTAATACCTCAATTTTTGCAACGGATAGATGCCTAAATCTACTTTGCAAACAGGACACTTGCATAACCTTTCTTCGATTATCTTATTTTGTATGCACAACCTGCAAACCGTCGAACAAAAAGAAAACGAAAGATCATTATCACAGTCAAGTCATTAATCATGCAAAAATAGAAAAGTAATTTAAAACTTATAAAATAAATTCATAAATATCATTTAGTTAACTAAATTTGTTACTTTTCTTATGAATCTAGCAATACATGTTTTGAGTTTGTAACGTTCATGCAAATCTTGTTAACTTAGAGAACAATAGAGTAAATGAGACTTAAACTTGTGTATCTTATTCATGAATAGAGCAACATTTATATAGGATAAAAACAAAACAAATCCTACACAAAAACAGCTCACAAATAGGAACAATAACTCCTAAATATCTTATAACAACAACAGAAATCTCAACTAAGCTTCCAAAAGACAAGGTCAAACTTAGGCCAAATCAATAATTTATTTTAACACCCTCCCTTAAACTTATGTTACAAACATAAAGTTAATGGGTCAAAACACCCTCCCTTGCACACATTCTTCTTTACTGCCAACACCAAGTAGCATTCGAAGTTTCTGAAACGCTGCTTACTTCTGCAATAAATTAGTTCTATAACTTTCTCCTTTGTGAGATCACACAATAAGTAATACCTCACGTCAATATGCTTACTCTGGCCATGCAAAACTGAATGTTTAGACAATTTAATAGTTGAACTATTATCATAGAAAATTGGAGTTGGATCTTCTTGGACAAGACTAAACTCCTTAAAAATATTCCTCAACCAAATTTCTTGACAAGCAACCCCTGTTGCTGCAACAAATTCAGCTTCAGTAGTAGAGAGAGTTACAATAGATTGCTTCTTTGATGACCATGAAATCACTTCAGACCCCATCATGAAAACATAACCAGATGTACTTTTTCTATCATCAAGATCTCCTACATAATCACTATCTGTAAATACAAACAAATCTGATTCTTCTGTTTTGTACAAAATCTCATAATCTTTTGTGCCTTGCAAGTACCACATAATTCGTTCTGCTGCCACAAGATGCATCTCATTTGGAGATTCCATAAATCTGCTGATTAAACTTAAATCAAACTTGATGTCTGGTCTCGTTGCAGTTAAGTACATCAAGCTGCCCACAATTTGTTTATAAATATTACTATAAACTCTTTTCCCTTCAAGATCTTTGATAAGCTTAATACTTGGATTTGCAGGTGTGCTAGCAGAATTGCATTGATCCATTTTGAATCTCTTCAGAACATCAGTTAGATATGTTGGCAAATAAAAATACCAAATGTGGACTGAACAACTTCTATACCAAGGAAATAATGCATTATACCAAGATTAGACATATCAAACTCAGACATCATGGAATTCTTAAACTGCATTAACATCACCTCATCATTACCGGTATAAATTATTTCATCCACATATAAACAAACTATGAGAACTCTTCCATCACTACCAAAATAAATAAAAAGTGTATGCTCATAAGGACATTTAAGGAATCATTCTTTCAAAAAATATGCTTCGATACGACTATACCAAGCTCTTGGCGCTTGTTTTAGTCTACACAAAGCCTTTTTCAATTTATACATTTTTCCTTCTTCTCCAGCTTTAACAAAATCAGGGAGCCATAAACAAATATTTGTTCCTCCAAAGTTCAATGTAAGAAAGTACAATTGACATCTAATTGAAAAACCGACCATGAATTTTGTGATGCAAGTGCAATCACTAACCTGATTATGTCAAGGCGTGCAACAGGAGAAAAAAACTCCCTATAATCATTGCCAAACTCTTGCTTATAACATTTTACCACCAAACATGCCTTCAACTTATCAATGCCACCATTTTGCTTCAACTTGGTCTTGTAGACCCATTTAACTCCAATTGTTTCTCTCCCTTTGGGAGTGTAACCAACTCCCAAGTATCATTTTTCTCTATGGATGCAATCTCATCCTCCATTGATTCCTCCATTTTAAATGTTTAGCAGCTTCGTCAAAGGTCAAAGGATCACAATCTGAAAACAAAACAAGATTTGTGATTGGATCTTCATAATCTTCATCACCTTGATTAATTCCCGGTACTTCATAATCCGCCATCCATAAAGGTCGATTTGTTATTCTGTGTGGACTCATTTCAAGCGTAGGTGATTTTATAGTTGTTTCTTCTTCAACTGGCTGAAGTGGTTGTTCAATTTCATCAAAGTCAATGGGTAGATTTTGCGACTGAGAAGTATTTTCATTCCATTCCCAAAATTTTCCTTCATCAAATATCACATCACGACTTATGATGATCTGCTTAGTGTAAGAATTATACAATTTACAAGCTTTAGAACAACCACTTACTCCAAGGAAAATATACTGCTCACCATTGTCATCTAACTTCTTTCATATCTGATATAGGACATGAGCATAAGCTATGCATCCAAAAATTCTAAAGTGATCAACTGCTGGTTGACGACCACTCCAAGCCTCTTCAGGAGTCATATTTCTAACTGCTAGAGTTGGGCTTGATTCAAAATGTGGAGACTCCAATTAATTGCTTCTGGCAAAAAAAATTCTTTGGCACCTTGCTCATTGCCAAAAGTTTTCTCATCATATTCAAAATTGTTCGATTTTTTCTCTCACACACGCCATTTTGCTGTGGCATATATGCTATTGTTAATTGTCGTTTGATGCCATGTGTGTCGCAAAACTCTACAAATTCATGTGAGTTATATTCTCCACCACGGTCTGTGCGTAACACCTGAATTGGACAACTTGCTTCTTTCTCTACAATTGCTTTAAAACTCTTGAAAACATTAAAGGCCTCATATTTTGCTAGTAAAAAATAAGCCCAATTTTTTCTACTGAAATCGTCAATGAAAGTGATAAAATACCGTTTACCTACATTCGAAGCAAGATTTATTAGTCCACAAAGATCAGAGTGTACAATTTCTAGCAACTTCCTTGCTCTTTGAGTCTTTTCTTTCGGGAAGGGATCTCTGTGTTGTTTTTCAACAACACATTCTCTACATATTTTTGTTGGATCTGAAACGTGGGAAGACCAGAGACCATTTTCTTTTCTTGAAGTGTCTTCAAACATCCAAAACTCAGATGACCGTAACGGAAGTTCCATAACTAAGCATCATCTTTAATACTCAAAGAAAGACAAGTCTGTGAGACATTATTTAAATAAAGTGGGAACATTCTATTTATTGTCATTTTAACTTGAGCAATCAAGTCTAGCATGTCATCATAAAAGCGACACACACCACCTTTTATTATGACCTCATATCCCTTTTCTTGCAACTGACGAATACTCAACAAGTTGGTCTTCAAATCTAAAACAAAAAGAACATTAGAGATCATATGAAAATAGTTCTCTTTGGTTCTTATGGTTACCTGTCATTTTCTTATAACAGATATTTTGGTATCATATCCAAACTTCACATTATCTCTGTATGATTCATCTATCTCAGAAAAGATTATTTTATCACCACACATGTGACTGCTGCAACCAGTGTCTAAGTACCATATATGCTTGTTGGTCTCTTCCTTGGTGTGGCAAACCATCAACAAAGATATGTTCTGCATTTCAGCAAAATTGGATGCTTCTGCATTGTCTTGAGAAAGATTTTTTCTACATTCATATTGATAGTGACCATACTTATGCCATTTATAACATTGCACATTTGGCTTATCAATATGTTTTGGATTTTCAGCCATGGATTGACTTCCACACCCTCTTCCTCGGCCTCTACCTCTGCCTATTCCTTTCCATTGGAATGTAGATGTGTTATAATCCGGGTAATACTGATTCTGTGAACCTCTTCCTCCATTATAGCTTCTGCCTCTTCCTCGACCCCCTCTCTTTGAAGCAAAATATGGAGTATTAGATGAGACTTGTAATGCTTTCTCCATCTCTTCATGTTGATTTAATTTTCGCTCATGAACTTGTAAAGAACCTTGAAGTTCATCAATGGAAAGTCCATCAAGATCATTTGATTCTTCGCTGGAACAAACCACATAATTGAATTTTGGAGTCATGGAACGGAGAATTTTCTCAACTACAGTCACATCATCCATCTTTTCACCATAGACTCGCCTCTTGTTGACAAGTACCATTGTCCTTGAAAAATAATCAAGGTCTGACTCTCCTGTTTTCATACACATCAATTCAAATTCTTGACGAAATGACTGAAGTTGCTGCCTCTTTGCTCTCGTTATACCCTGAGATTTCTTTTTCATAGATTCCCAAATGTGTTGGGAAGTGTCCTTCGAAGGAATAGTTTCCAAGGTGGCACGATCAATAGCTTGAAAAAGATAATTCTTCGCCTTGAGATCCGTTAGTTGTAGCGCCTCAAACTCAGATTTTTGCGCTTCTGAAATTGGGTTTGTTGTGAGCTCATGAATTCCTTTAGAGATAACTTGCCAATATTCTTTTGATCAAAGGAATTTTTGTATGAGCATGTTCCAATGATCATAGTGACCATCAAAGCGAGGAATTGCGGGGTTGAAGAAAGTTTTCGGTTTTCATGTCTAGAAAAGAGAAGTTGTTTTGCTGTTGCAAAAGAAACTAAAATACTCTACGTATTTTACTTCTCACTCTCACTTTTGTTTTTCTCTTTCTCTGAAGCTACTGTTGTAACTCACACTCTTAACAATTGCTCTGATACCACTGTTAACTTAGAGAACAATAGAGTAAATGAGACTTAATCTTGTGTATCTAATTTATGAATAGACCAGCCAGCCTTTATATAGGCTAAAACCATAACAAACCCTACACAAAATCAGCTAACAAATAGGAACAATAACTCCTAAATATTTTATAACAACTTCAACAAAAATCTCAACAACAATGAAAACATATATTATATAACAAACCACGAAATCGATAATGTCAATAACAATGAAAACATTGTCCAACAGAATCCTTGATAATAAAAAAAAAAACTAAAAATAAATAAATAATAATAACATCAATGGTTAATTTGTTGCGAACAAAATACCTTTCTTCATATAGTTTAAAAGAAAAGAAAAACAAAGATCCTTATTCACCTCAAAACAAAGATCCTTTATTTTTAATTCAATGATCTCACTAGATACATAGAAAGAAATCAACCCAATCATAAAAAAACAAATCTTATTTAATTAACACGTAAAAGTTCCTTTTTACAGCAAAGTCAGTACATATCCTTTGGGCACGTAACTGAAAATTTAAATTGAGTCAGTTGGTCGAAAAGTTAAAAATAAAGAAATGAGAAAAATATTTTGTAAAAATCATCAAGAAAAGGGGAAAAACAGAAATCCATGCAAGAACAAGATCACAAAATCAAAGTAAACGAGAATTCAAACTGACATGTTTTTAAAAAGAAAAAAATATTATCGGTATAAAATGTGTGACCAAGCTTGTCAAGACCGGAATTTTGATTCGGAACGAAAGAGGTCAAAAACTCGCAAACACGAAAATCATAACACGGATTGGATCCTACAAAACTATCTAAATAATATTTAATGATAAATTTATGCCAAACATATTTCATCTACTGACAAAATCGATAAGGATTTCCATCTTCCTATTACCACAAAAATCAATTAGGACTTATTTTCAGACCAAATCAATGTCGAAATAGTCGACAGCGGAGAAAATAGAGGTTGACCGGGGATTGAGGATTTGGAAGTGAACTCAAAATTAGGTTTTCCATTCAATTGGATATTTTTCTTTTTAATTCGGTTCCTCGAACCCGACCCGAACCGACTCAACCCAACCCGTCAACCCGACTAAAAAGAGACCAAATCAGTGCGCACCAGATCATCAGACCCAATGATTCTACGCGTTAAATCGCCGACCCTACTCGATCCTCTTATCTAGCGATTTTTTGTCGAATTTTACTATATTTATATCTTTCGGATTGTAGAATTGCCCGATTCCATGATATGACTCAGAATTTTGAGTGTAAACACCCGATCTATTGTTTATAGGTCGGAGTAAAACACCGATCGACCAACATTCCTAGACCAAATTGGCATGAGTTGGAAGTTCATTGAATCAAAGTCAATGATAAATAAAATTGATCCTCGCATTATTAAAAATTCAGAGAAAATTAGAAGAAAAAAAAAAGAAAAACTTACACATATGAAGGCACTCATCAATCGTTGTAACTTCTTTCAAAAGATCGTTACAAATGGGACATGTCAAGAGTTCTTTGATTTGTCCATATCGTTCATCAAAGCTGCCAATTGTGGTCTCATCTTTTTGTTCCATTTCTTTTCAAACAATAAGATTTCTATCTCTGAGAAAAAATGATGATGAAGAACGATTGAGAAATAATTAAGAAGCGCTCAGAGAGAGAGAGAGAGAGAGAAAGAGAGGAGATACAGACAGACAGATAGACGGAGAGATAGAGATTATTGTTTTTGGGAGGGGGGGGGAGAGAGATTGTGTGTGTGAGAAAGAAAGAAAGATATGCTTGTACTATATATGGAGAGAGAGTGTGTATGTGTGTTTGTGTCATTTATTGTACATATATGGTATCACAATAAATTGTGAAATATGCTTCTAGTCCTTGGAAATTATAAGCATGCTTTTCTTTTAAGTTTGTAATGTTTACATATGTGTTTAAAGTGAAATTGTGTTTTACCAACTTTTAATCTTACTACATGGTGCTCTATGTGGGAAAATACAAAGTTTGGGAATTGTCACATTGATTTTTACAAAAAAGAAGAAGAAAATAGATGAGTTGAAGAAGGTAATTTCTCGAGTGTATTGAGGCTTATTTCAAACTTATTAACTGGTGTCATACCTACTTACCTTACTTTCAGACCTATTAATTGGTGTAATATATCTTTATATTATGAGGCTAAAACAACATTAATTTTTTTTAGCCTTCGGTGCTTGTGGTAGGGCCAGACAGATGCTCTAACGTTGTAGAGAATTTTTTTTATTTATTGTTCGTCAAAATTAAAGGTCTTCTTTAACTCATTCGAATCTAAATATATTGTGTAAATATTTCTCTTTATTGATTTGCTTCATGAGAGACGGAAAAGTTACTCGTGTTACTGCTGAAGTGGTATACAATAACAATACATTATACATTTTAACTTCTGTGAAAGTTTTCAAAAATGTTTTACTCTACAAGAAAAATGAGTATAACAATCTATTTCTGATTTGGAAGAAAAGTTGTCTCTAAATGTTTGACCGTAATTTGCGACCGATTTTCGTTGGCAAATGGATTCGATCACTAAATCGGTTTCAAAATAAGCACTCAAAAAACGTGGTGAAAACTTTGCTACCAAATCTAAAATTAGCTGCAAAATAGAAATCGAATTTGCTTTCGGTTGCAAAATAAGTGATCGACTTTAAAAACTTTCAGATTGACCAGAAATCTATTTTGCAACCCTTTAAAACATGAAACCGGACCTTTAGATTCAAAAACTTCAAAAACTTTCAAATTGACTAGACATCTAATTATTTAAACTTACAATTTGACTACAAAATTTTTATTTTCATCTCGGTGTTTTTTCTCGGGAAAATATCTAACTAACAAAGAAATTTAATCTATAGAGAAATGAAATAACAAAACTGAGGAGGCTTGGGAGATCCCCCTGAGTATAAACTAGTACTAAGAAACTATTGCTCATATTGTTAGATTGAAGATGTGTGTTTTTTCTTCAATGTTCCTATGCCTTTATAGCCAGCAGTGATCTATTCTCTCTCTATCTTAGATTTGATTATGATTTACTACAAGAAAAAAGTGTTATAGAGATGACTGGATCTCACAAATTCGGCGTTGATAGATATTTTTGTTAATATTGACCTAGTACCATGAGCAAATTAATTATTTTGAGCATGTTATTTGAATAGTGAATTTTACTTTTAAACATCAAATATGTGATTTGACAGTAAAACTCATTGGATTATATAATTCATATTCTAATTGTCCCTAATTTTATTATGAAATGTAATATACAAGCAATAAAACTAATATGATGTATGATTTATGGTCATCTTTTACTTATCATATGTAATGGATACAAATCATATCATACATACATATTGGAATATATAGTATCAGACGTAATCCGAAAAAAGAAGTAATATTGCATGGTTCTATAAGTCATTAGTATTTATTTTCTCAATACTATTTAGAATCCTTAGACCTTATGTCTTCATTGTTTCCAGCATGAATAGAGATATGTTTTGACTTAGTCGAACACCACTTTTAATCTAATGATTAATATGGCTGCGGATCGGATGTGGTATTCTATAATGACTTGAATGTTAAAGACATTGTAAGAGATGTGTCCCTCTCTTATTAGAGAGATATATCCATAAGACTCCTCGATAGGGAATAATGTTTAAATATGTATGGCCGTACTCAAATATATTTAATAAAGTGGTTATTATATATTATTTGTTGGAACAGTCTACTAGAGATCGAGTACATATATGATTAAGTTTTATAAGGGTAACAACGTCCATGCCATATGCTTAAATATGATATCGTGTGCCAAAAAAGATTAAATAGTAGATTGAGAATAGTCACAATACCCTGCTAGGGACCGTTTGTGACTTGTGGATACATATTATACAAAGTATGTTTTCATTACCAGTGTGAAATAAACCTACAGAGTCACACACAGACGAGTTAACGAGTATTATGTCCAGATTCAATGAATCTAGAAAGTGTCTAAATTCATTATATATTCACACACATAGACGAGTTAACGAGTATTATGTCTTTTTCTAGGAATATTGAAATGTTATTATTCGAATTAGAATAATTGATGGGGATAAGGATTCCAGTTTCCGATTTTTGTTGGTATACGGGTGGGTTATTATGCGATAAAAACTGTCACTACCAAAAGGAGTTGGCATTACTTAGGAGTTTGTATTCGAGACAAACTCTCACTGCCTTTATATAGATCGTTTGGAAGAGAAACCTAACACAAGGTTTTTCAGTCGCACCATAAGTCTCCTACTACCAAAATATTCCGCCATTATTTCTCTTTGTTTTCAAATCTCAGAAAAATCCAAGAGTTAGCACTCGATGCTCGTGTCGACGCATGGATACCGGTGGAAAAATGAATCCGTAAGGGTTTGTTTTTGTGGTTTCTGTGGTCTTGCAGAGATACGTTGAGGTGATTACTGAATCAAACCAAAGAATTACATCTAACTGTAAGATCATTTTCATTCTTTATTCGGTTCTTATACTATGAACGTATCCTTCCGGGATAATTCTTAAGTTTTATATTGTATGTTTCTACTTACGAATTCCAATAATTTTAAACATTACCATTTAGCCTGTAGTTCCTTTTACATATTATATATACTTACATATACTTAAATATCTTATTCACTACTCCCCTGACCACATTTCTATGGGAAATGCATTAGAGTAACATTGGTTTAGTATAATGGTAATGACATGTCATGTAAAAAAGTGGGAGCAATATTTTTTGTCAGAACGGAAGTCCCGGTTTAGTATAATGGTCATGACATGTCATACAAAAAAGTGGGAACAACATTTTTGACCAGAACGGAAGTGGTGCCACGTCAATCCAGAACGGAAGTCCCACTTCCGTCCTCAACCTCCAGTAGAACTTGGTTGTGGCTTCAATAATCAATAATCAATACTACAACATTTGGCCACTTGTCAATTATCATATTATTAAGATTGGTTGTGGCTTCATTAATTTTTTTTTTTATTATGAATGTTGTGGCTTCAAAACTAATTTAATATTATATTTAATTTTTAATATAAATCGTTTAATACATATAGCGAAAATTAAGGAAACAAATAAATAAAGTATCTTGTTAAAATAAATATCAATATTACTTTATTAAATAAGACTCATATACCACTAATTATATTTAAGAGATTAATATTAATATTTTGATTAAAAAATACTTTATTTTTTATTTAATTAATTTTCGCAACATTGCAAAACGATTGATAGTAAGAATGAACGTAGTATGTTCTTTCCAAAAAGGAAAAATAAGAATCGCTTATCCATTGGACAAGAAATTATAAATATGATTTGAACACTATAAAAAACATCTAAATATTTCTAATATAGTTCCATTTATAATTTTTTTAAAAAAGATATGGGTGAAAATCGTCTATACCGGTGTATGTACACATTTCTGTATTAAAAAGATTTAATTTATGCAATAGTTAAAAAATAATAATGAAGCCACAACCAATCTTACTATAATATGATAATTGATAAGTGACCAAATGTTGTAGTATTGATTATTGATTATTGAAGCCACAACCAAGTTCTACTGGAGGTTGATGACGGAAGTCACTTCCGTCCTCCTTCCGTTCTGGACTGACGTGGCAAGGCGCGTCTGGGAGAGTGCCACGTCAACCTCTGTTTTTGCCAAAATTGTTGCCCTCGCTTTTTTGCATGCCATGTCATGACCATTATACTAAACCAATGTTACTCTAATGCATTTCCCCATTTCTACTAATATTTCTTGATTTAGCACAAGAATTAATTGTAGTGATGTTGACTGCATTAAATAAGTCATTTTCAAATTAAAAAAAATCCAAAATAACCCTATTAAATTTGTAAATTGTATTACATGTGATGTTTGGTGGATTAATGAGACAATGGCAAGTTTGGAACTCAATAAAAAAACATAGTTGTCATTAAGGAAATTGTCAAATCGTTTGGGACATTTCAAAATAGTTAGTAGGCAAATAGAATCAAGACAAAGAAATCATACACATAATATATATATATATATATATATATATATATATATATATATATATATATATATATATATGTGTGTGTGTGTGTGTGTGTGTGCATGTGCGTGTGTGTTTGTTATCGTTAATCATATTTATTTACTTATTCTCTATAATTCGTAGATAAAAATCAACAAATATTCTATTTCAAGTGATGAAATTTGATAAAAGTTTCATGAAACCTATTTCCATTTTAATTATTTTGAAGGACCCATTTAAAAAATTGCAAAAGAATCAAATTCCATTGATAAACTTATGCTATACATATAGTTTTCTTTTTGTTGATATTGAACTTCTTATTAAGATATCGTCACCAAACGAAACCGTCACCACAGGAAACGCCTCTGGTGAGACTCCAACTATTTCTTAATATCTACCTATATTTTTAGGTTTTTCTTCGCCTTCACGGCGCGTGTCTTCTAGCCGGATAGTGAAATCTATCATCGACCGGATTTTTTATGGACAATTGTTATAGAAAATGAACTTGAGTCTAACTCATTCCCTTAAAAGGTACCTTTAGAGGGGGAGGATTGCTCAATCATTATAAAGAACAAATTTGCTCACTAGCTAGTCGATATGGGATTTCAACACACCCCCTCACGGCCAGGGCTGGATATCTGGACTGTGAATAATAATGTGCCCAACATCGAACTAGGTGGCTCTGATAGCATGTAAAAAAATGGACTTGGGCCTAACTCATTCCATCAAAATGTACCTCTAGAATCCAATCCTTATAAAGAACAAATTTGCTCACTAGCTAGTCAATGTGGGATTTCAACACACCCCTCACGGTCAGGGCTGGACATCTGGATCGAGAACAATAATAGGGCCCAACATTGAACTACGTGGCTCTGATACCATGTCGAAAATGGACTTGGATCTAACTCATTCCCTCAAAAGATACGTTAGAGGAGGAGGATTGCTCAATCCTTATAAAGAACAAATTTGCTCACTAGCTAGTCGATGTGGGATTTCAACACACCCCCTCACGGCCAGAGCTGGATAACTAGACCGTGAATAATAATGAGGCCCAACATCGAACTAGGTGGCTCTGATACCATGTTAAAAATGGACTTAGACCTAACTCATTCGCTCAAAATCTTTTGAGCGAATGAGTTAGACCCAAGTCCATTTTTTTACAATTGTTGTCATTGTCCCGCAGAATATTGGGCTCCTACACCAACTATATAGTGTTGATTGTATGCGATGCCACTGCGATTCGCTCCAGTAATGGATGATGTATCGGGACTGAAGGCACGAGGGATTGTAGAAAATAAAAGGAGGTTGGGAATTGAATGGGGGGGGGGATGAGTTGATGTTGTCGGCTGTGAAATCAGTCCGACGAATTGATCATGTACTGGTGTCGAGGGAGGAAGTGGTTGGAATATTGCCGGAGACGTTGAAGATAGCCGACGACTGTGGGTTCCTGAGATGGGGGCGAAAGACCGCATCTACTTTGCCTGGGCTGCGTGGTTTAGAGGAAGGAAAGGGATTAGAGTTTTGGGCTGGGCTAAGTGATTTACAGGAAGGAAAGGGAAAGTTGGTTTGGGCTGGGCTGTGTGGTTTAGAGGAAGGAAAGGGAATAGAGACTTGGGCTGGGCAAGGGTGGTTTGATGCGAGTGCGGCTGGGCTGAAATATATTAGGTGGGCTTTTTCTCTATGCCAAAAATGGCTAGCCCACTATAGGCTGTTTTTTTAAATGGACTGAACCATACAAAATCGGAAGGCCTGCCTCAAACTCTTATTGCGACCTCTTCAAGCCACTCTGGCCCAATCCAGGCATTTGGCATCTCTGGGCTGGTCTACTCTGGGCCGCCCAAGACTGTTATGCAAATTGAAAATGAGGATTCTACATTGTCACCAAATTGGAAGCGCATATCTCCACCGATTGATACTGTCGTTACTGATTTTTTAGTTGTTGATTTGTTTAATTTTAATGATATGTATTCTACGAGGGGCTCTTGGCGTTAACCAGGGTAAGGTGGAGGCCGCTAGTCGGCCCCGCTAAAATACATGAGTCGCTTGATCGGGACTTGTTCAGGCCTTAGCAACTTTTGGACAATTCAATGTCTAGTGCACTTAAAAATGGTGCACAACTCTAGTAGCATTTTTCTTTTCATAATAAAGCCGCTTGTCGGCCTCATGATTAATATCATGATAGTGTTATGTTTTTTTCCTTGTCTTAAGTTAGGATTTATTTCGAGTTTCTTTTGTAAACAATTAATGGGGCCGACCGTCTCAAACTTGAAAAAACATCCCTCAAGATAGATCTTTGTTGCAACATGGTTTCGAATAGAGGATTGGGAACAGACGTTTTGTTCGTATCTGGCGTGGTCGCTAGCCAACTATTCTACGCGGTTTTCAGCTGATCTCCCCTCACATTTTTACGTGTTATGAAAGTTTGCAGTAAAAAAACTCTAGCAATTGTGGAAGGCTTCTGGTTTGCACGTGACCTCGGTTTTGCTTTTTTTTTTTTTTCCCATAGAGTGTTTACGCGGTTATAGAACATTTTACCTCTCAGAACCTATTTTCTAATTTTTCCTATGTGTGCAAGTATGTAATGTTCTGACTCCTTGGCTAACTAGACTTTTCCTTTGGCTTGATGCCTCACTTCAATGGATAGAAGATTCATAAGAATTCAACCTCCCTCGTGTAACTCCTGATATCGATTAATGATATTATTTCTTTTGCAAAAAAGATAAACTTATGCTTCAAAATCTTCAAATAGTTCGAACACAGTATGTATATTGAAAAACAAAGGAGTATGAAAGAGAACACGAAGCCAACTACTCTTTTCCTCGTAGCAATGATTTGTTTATTTGGAGATACTTGAAAATGGCTAATTACTCACGTCCTCTTCAATCAAAAGCTTGCGCTTGAACAAAATTAAAACCCTTTTCTATGATTTTTTCCCCAAATCTATATTATTTTTTCAGGACAAAAATGCCATCTTTTAAGTACACGACAACTATGATGAGAGTATTATTTGTTCCATGTAATTGTTCATATGGTTGTTGCTTTCTTTTATGTTTTTCTTAATTGCACTCGAATATCTTGTTTAATTAAACGGAGATAAATCCTCTATATTTAGCACTAACAATATACCCAACTAGTAAAAATAGCAAATTTTTTTTAGACTATTTTTAGCACCAACTATTTACGAACTGCTCTAAATGTCTAATTAACGAATTCGACTACTTTGCAGGCTAAAAAAGTGCACGTGAGCATCACATGCTGCCGGTGACAAAAGCAAAATTGTCCATCTCTTTATTATTGACAGCCTCCCTCCCTAATTTTCAAACCCTAAATAGCATCTTCTTCCCCCTTCCTCATTTTAACAGGAAAAATGCATCCACTCATTCTCAAAACTTAATCCATACACACCAATTTTCATCTTCTCTTCTCATCAAGGTATAAAGAAAAAACCCAATTTGAACTACTCATCAATTTCGGATCAAGATGTCTTCTTCAAGCTCTTTTAGTTCAAGAACCTTGAAAACATCCAATTTGGGCTACTCATCAATTTAGTTCAAGATGTCTTCTTCATACTCTTTTAACTGCGGCGGTGATGTTTAATTGGGTAGGTAGTGGGTTTGCTGCGGTTATGAGTTCCGACAGTCCCCAAACATGGCATCATTCTCCTGCCACTGCAATTGGTGGCTGGACTAATCTCCTCTACAGCAGCAAATCTTTGCGAAATAGGAATAGGATAACGATATATCTTCTTGATTTTTATCCTCTTTGTTATAGAATTTTTTTGTAAAAATCTAGGAAATTAGTGGGAAATACATAATGATGATCTAATAGGAAGTTGAGTAGTGTGGAGATGGTGACAGTTGTGTTGCTGCTTCGGTGGTGGTGGTGTTGCTGGGGGGAAGAAGAGTATGTGAAGAAGCTAGTTGGTGAAGAAGATTATAATTGTTGGGGTGTATCGGGTCCATGTTAGAGTCGTGGATCGAACTCACCAAAATACGACACGTGTACTAAGTAACTAGTTTGAAAATTTTAGGGGTTTGGTGCATAGTCTCACCTGTGGACCTGCTCCATTTTAGCACAGCTAAGTCTTCTTTACACTTTTTTACCACTGTAGCTGGAAATACGTGCTCGACATGTGATATTTTTTGTCGGAATTTTGGTCGGATTCGTTAATTAGATATTTAGAGCAGTTCGTAAATAGTTGGTGGTATAAATAGCGTAATAAAAAGTTTTTGTTATTTATACTAATTGGGTAAATTGTTGGTGTTAAATATTGGGGATTTCTAATTAAACAAACTATAATGATGGTTTATTCTAGATTCCATCTCGCACTGAGGAATATTTCCAATTTCTTTGTCCTACTATAATTTATTGGTTGTGTTTCATTACTACTTCCTTCATTAATTGTTTTTTTTTATATATTGATTGCTTTTTTTGTTTAATGATATATGAACGGTTATGAGTAGGCTTTTGCTTAAATTTTCTTAAGATTTTTAACCAAATTCAATAATCTGCATTAATTAATTTAATTGAAGACTTGCATCAATTGCATGATTCATAAAATTCCATGGTAAGATAAAATAAATAGGAAAAGTTGGAGAATTTGTATGGTGGTTGTTTCAAGAAGAAGGGTGGTGTTGGTTTTTTTTTTTGGGGGAAGAAGGCTGCGGCGGTTGTTTTTGTGAAGAAGAAGGGTACTGGTGGCTGTAATGGAGGCAAATTTTTTGGGACAAAAATGTCCCTCACGTGACCGACAAGTGAGGTTTTTTTTAAAAAAAAAAATATTTCTAGAAATAACCTCGTAGTTCAAAACTCACCACTCGTAAAATTTTATGGCCAAAAGATGCAAGAATAATTGTTTGGGTCTAACATATAAAATCTCAAAATTATTTGTGGTCATGTAGTGCATATTACAATTACTATTTATAACTTTAAATAAAGTTTTATAATAAAATTTTCAATTTTTTCTTTTTAAAAAAAAATGACTAACTATACAATTGTTTCCTCTTTTAAAAAATAAAAATATCATAATATTGTAATAAATTCACCCATCCTCAAAAATTACATCATGATATATTCTTTTAAGAAAACCCACATTCCTTTCCTACTAAAAGTAAAACAAAATAAATACACCCAATGTATTTTTATAGTAGTAACTTCAATGTCTTTTAATTATATGATAAATGCTATCCAATTTCTCTATTTTTCGAGGACTTAATTTGCTTTTGTGAAGGAAAAAATGTCCCACTTCATATTTACTTCTTCATCTCCCCTTCTACTTTTCACTCATACCAAATAAAGAAACTTAAAAAAGAATTACTATATTTCTTTCAAACTAAACCAACCCGGGTGTAGCCAAAATGTTTGAGTCTACGGTTTTACACGGTCCCAGTTATATACGGTTCCAATTCTGTGTCATAACAGTAAATAAATAAAATCGATTTCGATAAATTGCAAAACGATTATCTTTTCATGAGATTTCAAATTAGAATAATATTCAGACTTGTAGTATGATTAGAAAATAATCGCTTTTTCAATATATCGAAATTGAGACATATCTAGAATGTGTAATTAAATACTAATTATTATTATTTTTTACAATTCTATAAAAATTTCAAAGGAAACAAATAAAAATAAAAAATGGCTTGTGCCAAAATATCTGCCTACGTATCCTCTAAGTATATAGAGGAATCAAACCCCACAAAGTTCTCTTAACTTTATAACCCCTTTACCTCGCTCACTGCTAAGCCGTTGTCGGTAAGATAAGAAGTTCTCGAGTCACCAGTCGAAGTAGTCCTAGTGTCGACGATTGAATTTGTTGCATAAGCTAAGTCAATCTCAAACTCGAGGTCTTCGTAGTATTACGGAAGAGGCCATCTCTAGGTGCGACAGTCTGTCTGTAGGTAGTCTGGCCTTCTGGCGGGTGTGCCTATCGATCTTCAAACTCCATTCTTCCACTTTGGCCAAATAAGCTGGCAAGCCGGGGGCAGGAACGGACTAGAAAAGAAAGAAGATCAGAAAGGCCATCATCAATTCGCGCAGCTCAATCCCTTCCTTCTTGCCTTAGTAAAGCAACCGGAAAGACCAGATCAGAACATTCATTTCAGGGCATAAGCCGCTCGAGATAGATACCGATGCTTCAGACAGCCTTTCCTTTCAAAGCGATACCACCTAATTAAAAAAATACTAAGGATCTCAATATCTTAGTTTCTCATCATTGATCCAATTATCAATGATTAGTTGCGAATCTAAATTGGTTGGATGTATGGAAGATTGTTGCTCGTTAAGAATACAACCACTTCGGTCGAAAACTTGTTCAACTAACATTGTTGAGGCCGGACAAGGTAGAACCTCCCCGGGTTATTGCAACTAGAGTTGGAAATCGGACTTCTTTCATTTTTCACCATTTTAGGATATAGAGATTTTTATCGGGAAAACCTACATTATTAAACTCAAACGAATGATTTAGATATGTATCAAGTTCCAAATTAGAACTTGAAGGCGTTGTTTGCGTTCGTTTGCTCCGCTGAATCATCCACAATCGGAACGATCCCCTGGCTTGTCTAAATGAACTTGATTAAGGGTTTGCAACAGCAGAAGAAAAAAGTCATGCATATTCTATACATAATTCAATAATATATTTTTTTTTTTTTACATTTTCAATCATGGCCGGAACACTATAAAGGTCCTCATTGGCATCTAAGCCTAAATAACGCATGTAAGTTGTCAAATATTCCTACAGACAATATATCCTTGATCGTGGGGTTCTAAACAATAGCGATTAGATATAATTCAGTATTTTCCATAATATTTTCAACTACTTATCCTTAATATATTTTCATAGCTTGACAAAGTGTTGAACCATTTTTCCTCATCATGAATAACTTCGGCAATATTACAGCATTTAAGAAACATTTGGTATGTCTTATTAGTTTTTGGCACTAAAAAATGAAGAGCGTTTCTCTCTCGGGCAGCGATATACCGGCGAGTGATGGCCAATCCGCCGAAGAGGCGGACCAATTGGACCGGAGTGTGAAAAAATACAAGTGGCGTCGAATGGGGATCCGGTGTCGTATCCCAATTTTCGGTTCACGGCACGGGGAACTTAGTCCTTTGCGGTACCGGTGGGGAATCGAGAAGGGATGGCTGGGTCCTCGTGGGCGGGAATTGTACAGTGTCCGCTGGTTAAGCCGGCAATATACATTGGGGAATGGGATGGTCAGTGGGGTTCGAATTGGATTGAAACCCTAGGAGAAGGACGTACGGTGGCTGGTTGCCCACAGATGGTTCTTCCATTAGCGGAGATGCAGAGGTTATGTCATCCATGGAGGCGGGCTTTAATCATTAGGGTCCTCGTCATATCGAGTCTTAGTTCAGAGGCTGAAGGATCTCTGGAAGCTAGAATGGAGCCCTGATATTATTGATTTGGAAAGATGTTGTTTTGCAGTTCGTTTTTATTCAAAACATGATTATTTGCGAGTTTTGAATGACGGCCCTTGGGTGGTGTTAGGGCATTACGTAACAGTGATGAAATGGTGTCCAGATTTTAGTCTGGGGGATCCAGAGGCTAGTACCCTAGTATGGGTTAGGTTTCCGTTGTTACCGCTAAATTTCTTTGATGAGGTATTTCTGCTAGCTCTCGAGAATCATATTGGTCGTGCGGTGAAGGTGTATCGTACCACCATGATGGCTATGAGGGGGAATTATACGCGTGTATGCGTGGAGGTAGATCTTAGTAAACCATTAATTCCACATGTAGCGATTGGTAATCGGATTCAGAGGGTTGAGTATGAGGGGTTGTATCTTATATGTTTTCACTGTGGTCAATATGGTCACCTAGAATAAGCTTACCCACAGAAGGAGATGATTAGGGAGGTGGATGATGGGGTGCCGGTAGAGGCTGGGGTGGTGGATCGGGGGACGGAGGTAGGAAAATATGTGGGACATGGTTCCGAAGGTGGTTGCTCGGCGTCGGCCGGCGGGGGTGGCGGTATCTCAACTGCAGGGTGGGAAGGACGATACAATAAGGGGTAACGGCGGAGATAGGGTGTTTGGAGGTCCTTTGGTGGTGAGCCAAGGGAAGGACAGGTCCAGATTGAATACAGCGGGGGCCCAAGTTCGAGTTGGTAGGGGAAGAGAGAACCAGGATCCTAATTGTCAGGCACTGCCTAAGGGGACAGAGCATTTTAAGGGGTCACAGTTTCAAGTACTCAGGGATCTTGAGGGAGAGGGGTGGATAATGGGCAGGAAGTAGATGAGTTGAGGGAAAGGGTGCAGGCCATCTTTGGGTCGGCCCAGGAAAAGAGGAAGGGGCCTGTTCATAAAAAGAATGATGTGGGTGGGGTACAGGTTGGGGCGGCTTCTAGGCTAGCTGTGGATGGGTTGGAGAGAAGGAAATGGGCTGAAATATCTGCGGATAAGAGGATCGGGCAGTCCAGAGTAAGCCCAGGGGACGGGGAGTTTAGGGGGCCTGATAGAAGGTCTGCGTCTGGTGGGTCAGTACAGAAGGGCCACATGGGGGTTGACAGGGCTTGGGCTGGGGGTGGTAGGGGCGAGATAGGGGCGGTCCATTGGGGAATAAAATGGCACTGGAGTCTTAACAGATGGACGGGGGGAATGCAAAATGGGATTGGAGGGAAAGAGTTCCAAGGGACAGGCTCAGGAAGCTTTATTGCTGGATCGCGTGGGGGGAGTCCGCTGTCCGAGGGGAGTCGGTCGCCTGATACATGTACTATGCTGGGGGCGTCTCCCATAGACGCTGATGTTTCTCAATAAATTTGTTTTAATGATGCTAGTATCATGGAATTGTAGGGGTGCAGGTTCTAAGCGATTTTTTCGAACAATGGTAGAAATTCAGTGTGCATATAATCCAAGTGCTGTGATTTTGTTAGAAACTAAAGTACAGAGTAATAGAGCAGATTTGATTATGGGGCGGTGTAAATTTGATAGGTGTTTGGCATCGGAAACAATTGGGGTTCGCAGGTGGCATATGGATTTTGTGGGATAGTCTGAGAATTGACATAGATTTGTTAGCCATGAATTAGCAGGTTATACGGTGGCTATTAAGAATGGGACTCAGGTGCAGTGAGTGTTGTCTGCGGTGTATGCCTCCCCACGAGTATACTATCGCAACCAGTTGTGGTCATACTTGGAGAGGATTGTGGAGGTTATTGATGCGGTGTAGATGCTGGTGGGGGATTTTAATTAGGTTCTTCAGCCAGCGGATAAACAAGGAGGGGTTAGTTTTCATATGGGGAATGCGGGACACCTCCAGAATATGGTAGATAGATGCGAGCTCCTAGATTTGGGGTATGTGGGGAATTGGTTTACATGGCAAGGGACGAGACGTGGGGGTGGTTTTGGAGCGGTTGGATCGGGCATAGGCTAGTGAGACGTGGTGGCATCTGTTTCCTAGTGCAGTGATTTGTCACTTACCACGTGTCCACTCATATCATAGCCCTTTTTGATTGATTTGGCTGGGTGCAAGATTTGCCGGGTACAGGAGGAGGACACGCTCTATACTGTACGAGACTGTCCTTGGGTGCGCGAAACTTGGGAAGATTGATAGGCAGAGGACTTCCAGATCAATTCTTCATGATGCAAACAACAGAGCAATGGGTGGATTTGAATATTAGACATGTTCATAGTGGAATGGGAATTGATGAACACGGTTGGACAAATATATTTCGTACAACAGTGTATAGAATATGGTGGTGGCGTAATTCTTTAATTTTTGAAGAGGGCTTTCAAGTCCCTCAGGTGTTTGAGCGGGTTAGAATCATACTTGGTATGGTTAGGGAACTGCACATGGCTATTGAAATACTGAAAGGAGTACTTGTTCTTACTGTGTAAATATTTTTTTGATTATTAATATACTTCCGCTTTATACCAAAAAAAAAAGAAACATTTGGTTTAAAGTTGGATAAGACACCCCAACATATTTACACGATATCATTGGCATTTTTTAACATTTTAAAAATATTAATACAAATATCCCATTGTTGGTGATGTAATACAGTTCCAAACTGTGAATTTTGGGCAAAAAGGAATTCAAAAGATCCTTGCAATCGTAACCCACTTTCAACATGTTATAAGTAGAGTTTCAGTAGTAGGGATAGCATTTAGATATTTTCTAGGATACATTCGATTTCGCATGAAAAAAATATTTCCACTGTTTTTGAAATAGTTTTGAATGCCAAGTAAATTTCAAAGCTTTTCTAATTAAAGTAATGTAATGAGTTAAAAGTTTCAAACCATTTTGAACACGTAGATTTATAATATGAGTTTCGCACCTAATACTTGAGAAATATCAGGAACGACAACGTTATTTGAAGTCGCATCATCAAAAGAAATTGAAAACACCCTTCCGTCTCTCATTTATACACTTCAGAAACAACCAATCAATTTTTAAGCTATATTTTGTGAAGAATGTTGTTCATTGATGCGTACTAGACAAACGAGCTCCAAATCTCCAATCTTCGCCTTCTAAGGAAGCAAACGGATCTTGATGAAGAAAAGAGTAACTTGTAAGACAAAGACAATAAAAGGGTGGTGGGGATGTTCTCAACCACTCTCTAATTCTTAATTTCTCTTTTTAGAGAGAAAGAGACGCAGAGAAAAGAGCTCAATGTCGAGAAGACAAGTAATAAGAATGAATCAAAATCAGTAACAGATACCTGATATGTATAGTTGATAAATCCCATAAGTATTGTAGTTACATATTAGAAGTACACTTATCATAAGTGTTATAGTCATATATGGTTAAAGGAAGAGCATTCCCTTAAGTAGTCGAACTTTATAGTTGAAATAAATCAGAAATATCTAAATAGCACATGTCAATTAACATTGGAGTGGGTCAACCTGAGTTGGATTCAACCCGGGGTCCAATAGTAGATCTCGGGTCGGAACCCACCAAAATCGAAATCGAAAAAAATTTAGAGAGCGTTGAGACTTTTTACCCTTAAAAATATTGAGACAAAAAAAACACTTCAATTTAAAAAAATTAGACCAGCTTATGTGAAATTAGGGAGAGGCTCCTCTGTAGTACTCAAATACTCCATTCGACCCAAAATATTTGTCCGTATTTCCTTTTTAATATGTCTCAAATTATTTGTTCACTTTCCAAATAAATAGTTAATTAATGATGATTTTTTCAATTTTATCTCTTACCTTAAATGTGGGAGAAAGAAGAATATATAGAGAAAAGAGAATTTAAAATTAAATTGTGACTAAAATTAAATATGATCATATTTGATATTTTATCATATCCCACTGTAAATTTGAAAAATCTTAATCGCCGTGCAAAAAAAAAAAAAGAACAGATAATTTGGAACGAATGGGATCTCATATAAATGAGAAAATCTTCAGTGCAAGTGTTGCACCACGTATTTACGTTGATATGTTGCAGCAGGCCAATCACATTCTCCCAAATAAGGACCTCTCGCCACATCACATTAGTATGAGCTAACAAATGTTTTGATGGTGTCGACTCGAATTAATAGCTAAATAGGTTATCAACGTATTTGTGTTTGGTTATTTTTATCATTTTTAGCAAATTTAATTTTTTTGTTATCAATATTTTTACGAGCAGCCATTTTTATCATTCCGTTCAAAATTTTTGTAAAAAATCGTTAAAACTGATGACAAGATCAAACGTTTCTCTATCTTCGAAAGATATTTTTGGAAATCTATAATTTCCTCATCCTTTCTCTCCAGCTCCATCACTATCCACCGCCTCCAACTCCACCCCACCATCGCAATTGTCAACCACCGCCACTCCCAACTCCATCACCGACACCGCCCGCTCAGCTCGAAAGATTATATACAGTAAATAATGGTGTTAAAGCTGAAGATCTCAAGTCTTCAATTTTGAACTTTTTGTTAAAAGCTTATTGATGATAAATTTAGATTTTTAATGTAACACCAATCTTTTTTTCTTTTTTAAATCACCACAGTTAATCAGTTGTCCTATAAATGTGTAATGTAGGGAATTTTCCGTTAACATGAATAAACTAATAAATCTAATCTAATCTAACAAGAATTATCAGCAGGAGAAAAGTTCCAGAAAACTTAGCAGAGCCATCTCACCCAATTCAAGAAAAAAAAAACAAAAAAAAAACAGCAACTTCAACAGGCTTACTTGAATGAATGTGATATTCTGAAACGGGATTATTTAATTTACGAGAATTTCAATTGGGTTCCAAAAATCTACACCAGAAAGTAAAACAAACCCATCAATTACAGGAACCCAATTATGCATTTTTCT
The DNA here is from genome assembly GCA_026122235.1 of Vinca minor. Classification (NCBI taxonomy): domain Eukaryota; kingdom Viridiplantae; phylum Streptophyta; class Magnoliopsida; order Gentianales; family Apocynaceae; genus Vinca; species Vinca minor. Next base: position 1,637,208 of record JAOCZM010000286.1, read on the forward strand.
TCCATTAACACAAAGAAATTGCAGAGAGATATGATGGCTGAAAAAGATAGTACAAAGAAGCCAAATAGTATGAGCAACAATAACAATGACAAGAAGAAGAAGAAGAAGAAGAATAAGAGAGGAGGTAGTAAAAGAAAGATGAGTTTTGAACAAACAGTTGCTTATAAATCTGTTAAAGAATGGGTTTTCTTGGACCCTTCTTCTTCTTCTTCATCTGTTGATGATGATTGTGGGGTTCAATGGAATAATCAAATGCCAAAAGAGAAATTGGTATTTGAATTTCATTCTAATTCTTTTCATAGCGGTGGTTAGATGATTGAGATTACGGGAATCATTGGTTTTTGTCATGTTTGTTAGGTGAAAGAGGGAGAATTCATAAATTGGGGGGGAGGGGAAATCTGTTGGAAGGAAACAAATGCAATTAGGGCTTTTAATTGAGGAGGACTTGGGTGACCAATACGACACCGTTCCATTTAATTGTTTTACCTAAGACCTGAACGACACCGTTCAACTAGACTACATGAAGTTATTAGAAATAAGTTAAAAGAGGAAGGCATCGGGGTGAGCTATGGCTGAAATCTGCGAATGGTTATACTGACAGAATCAAGGATCACTGTTGATTCTTCCCCAATGTCAGACAATGCTGAGCTGGAGGGACAAGATCCATTTTGGGAAGACAAACCTAGCTATAAAAGGGAAGAGCAGCCAAAGTGGAAGGTATCCAGAAAATATATGATCAAATTGGTTGCTGCCATTATCTTCTTCCTCTGTGAGTTCTTGAACTCTTCTTCTCCCCCTTGAATTCATTCACTCTATTTCTCCCCCAGACTTTCCATTTCTGTTACTGAAGTGAAGTCTTCCATTGCAGGAGTAGTGGCTAGCTCTGCAACTGAGACTTTGGCTTGAAGTTTGCTTCCTTAAATTTATCTTAGAGTTTATTGTTTATTTGTCATGTTCTTAGCATTTTGTTCAACTGGGGACAGTGATCCTTTTAGTATTAATTATTGAATGCCGAATTGGTGGAGACCGGACTCTTTATCTATATAAACATCAGTATTGGCGTTGGTCTGATTTGTTGCCTGTTTTTGAGATATATTTCTGCTATTGTTTGTGTAACTGTGGTGTTGAATTCTTGAGAACCTCACAAAAAGGGAGACTGTTGGGCATTAATTCATTGCATTAGCTTGGTTCTCTGTTTAGCTTTTGTGTGTGACTTGCTGGGTTCATGACAGTTTTAAAAAATACCTTTCAAAGAAACAGAGGATGAGAGAATTGTTTGGCCAAGTCATCAATTTTAACTATTTTTTTAAAGTTCGGACATAATTATTAAAATGTCTACCCGTAAAAATATTAGTGACTAAAAGAGTTAAACTTTGCTAAAAATGATGAAAGTGACTAACCGAAAATACGTTGATGACTCGTTTGACTATTAATTCGTGTCAACCCCAAATTTGTCCTGAACTGTGAACTAACATCCAATATATCTGTCCACATCAGTCCATAACGGATTTGGTAAATCCATCCTGAATTCAGTAAGAATTTGACAAACCCGTGCTTGTCCTTTTGTTTGGCAAGAATTTGAATTTTTGTTGTACAGCAAATGCTTGCATCTTTTTTCTTACAACAACAAAATAATACTCCTTCCATTTCGAAATGTAAGGCACCCTGGCCATTCTTTTTCTTTTTAAGATCCTGGGCCTTATATGAATTTGTGACTGTTGAGACAGTGAGGGATATTCAATTAGAAATCATCTTTGCTGAAACTTCCTTTTCCTTGTGATGTTTCGAAGAATTTGAGTGTATGATAATAGTATAACATAAGTGTGCTTGGATTGGGCCTGGTTTGGGTTTAGTCTGAGTTTGAGTCGGATTGGGTCTGGTTTGGGTTTGGTCTGGTTTGAGACTTAAACCCAGACGCAAACCAGCTTTGGATTGAGTTTGGGATTGAAATCTGAAGTGTTAAATCATCCCCAGACCAAATCCCAGACTCAATCCAAAGCTGGTTTGAGTCTGAGTTTGAGTCTCAAACCAAACCAAACCAAACCCAAACCAGACCCAATCCAAGCACACATGTGTATTTTCGAGTCGAAAGATTGCTCTTATATGATATTGTTTTTCATAGAACGTTATATTTTTTTTTTTAATTTGCAAACTCTAGCCAAACCACCACTTCTGCGGTATTTTTGGGTCAGGATGCTCACATGCACATGTATTGAGTGCTTTCTGAAAGGTAAAAAAGATATTTCAGGTAAACATTAACAAAAAAATGATTGATATATTATATTTGTTACGCATTATGTGAGTTCAAATGTGTTTTTAATTAATTTTTACCTGAAATATCTTTTTTACCATTAAGAAAACAATCACGACTTGTGCATCTGAGCGTCCTGCCCGAAACCACTGCAGAAGTGGTAGTTTGACATAAGTTTGCAAGTCGAAAAAATATATTGAACATTATATGAAAAAACAATAGGACAATTCTGATATGGACCAGGGCCAGGGGTAGGGCCTGGTTCACTTGGTCCAGAAGCTGCCACGTCACTCCTCTTTCAAAAAAAAAAATTTCCATCTCTCAGTCACAGTTAAAATACAAAAAAGATAGTCCTGATATGGGCACAGTTAAAAGTAAAAAAATATTTCCCTCCTCATTTTATAGTCATGTGACAAGTTTGTACAATTTTTTTACTTTTAACTGTGTCCATATCAGGACTATTTTTTTTTGTATTTTAACTGTGACTGAGAGATTCAAATTTTTTTTTTTGAAAGAGGGGCGACGTGGCAGCTTCTGGGACCAAGTGGACCAGGGCCCTACCCCTAGCCTTGGTCCATATCAGAATTTTCCAAAACAATATCATATAGCAACAATTTTGCAAGTCAAAAATTCATATGAGACTAAAATCGCAATATATATATATATATATATATATATATATATATATAAGACAAATCTTGCTACTAGAAAATATATATAGGATCAAATTTGCATATTAACCCTTTTTTCTTTTATTCTTTCTCTTGACTTGAGATATTTGTCCTTATCGATTTTGGGTTGAACTATTGGAAACAATGGAGGAAAACAAAAGAGCAGATGTGAACTTTATGCTAGAACAAATTCACTACAACAAAAAAAGTCTATTGTGACGTTTGTCATATGTCGCAATAAGTCAAAAGAACGTCGATATAGATCTATACCAATATTTATAACAAATGTCGCGTAAACGTTGCATTTGCCTGTGTCGTTATGATTTTTTTATGACATTTGCTACAAGCGCATGTACCTATCTATTACGACGTTTGTTACGTCATTTTAAAGTGTATCAGAAGGTACTTTTGCCGACATTCGTAAATAATCACAAGTCGTTTATTCCGACATTTGTAAATATTGTGAATAAGTAGTTATTACGACGCTTTTAAATAGTCACAACAAAATACCTATTCCGACATTTGTAAATTTTGAAACCAGGCTGGCCGAGCTGAGCCGTAGAGTCTAGCCACATTCGAATAATCGGAGCCAGATAATATATAATAAATCTTCTCCATACTCAAAGAGATGGGAATTGAACACGCGACCTCTTGCATGTATGTCGTGCAATGGGCCGCTGAGCTAAATGATCATTTGTTATTTGTTTCTCCTCCTATTATATTTATTATAATTGAATTTTGGATTTTGTACCTTTACTTATTTTAATTTCTCTTTGTGTTTTGATTTTGTTATGAATCAAATTAAAATTAATACACTCTCATTAAAAATTTAATAATTAAATGTCTTTAATTTTTCTTTAAAAAAAATATTTCAGAAACATAATCTTTGTGTTTGTGTTTATCTGAAAATGTCACGAGATCTAACGACAAATTATATAAATGTCGTTATATGAGTCGCAAAAATTAATAATGTATAACAACATGTAATGTAAATGTCACTAACTAACATCAAATTGTCGGTAAGAACAAAATTATTATAATTGCCATTATAAAACGTCGTATAAAATCCAAGTATAGCGACGTTTGTATGAAATGTCACATGATTTAAGGATGTTGTATATAAATGTCGCTATATAAGTCGCAAAAGGTAACAATTTATAACAACATTTAATGTACACGTCGCTAACTAACATCAAAATGTCGATTTTATCAACAATTATTATAACCGACGCTATGAAACGTCACATAAAATTCAAATTTAGCAATGTTTGTTTGAAAAGTCACAAGATCTAACGACATAGTATATAAATGTTGTTATATGAGTAAAAAAAAAAAAACAATTTATAACAACATTTAGGCTCAACTTAGATTGGGTTTGGGTTTTGGGGTTTGGGTTTGGATTTGAGTTTGAGTTTTGGCGGGAGAAGCTAAAAAATTGGCGAGAAAAATTCAAATTCAAATTTTTTTCTTCAAATTATCGTTCAAGTTCAAATTTTGGCCTCTCAAATTGGTGAGAGAAATTCAAATTCCAAATATTTGAGACCAAAATTTGGAATTGAACGATTATTTAAATTTTTTTTTTGGAAGAATGAGAATCTCCAGTGCCGTTTTCTCTCACCTCGGTAACCCAACCGATGTGACGGTTGCGTGTTACTTTTTGCTGTTATTATTATTATTTATTTATTTGTGAAATTACATATGTATCCTTTTAACCCTCTTTTAAATCTCAACCGTCGATCCTCTTTTAAAATGAAATCAACGGCCCTTGTTGTGTCCCACACGTGCGAAACTTAGGACACTAGTTAACTCAGATTCGTACGTTATTTCGAGTTTTTCTTAATAGAATCTAATGTTACGGTCATACTCTTTCCGTTTTAAATTATTTATCTACTTTGACAAATAAATTAGTATTAAAACTTTGATGATTTTAATAGTAAAATATAGATAAAAGTCTAAAATATTCATTATTAATTTTATTAATCTCATCTAAAATTATGTCTTTCTCTCTCCTTTCTCTCACACGACATTCAATTACCTCTTAAATATGTATTAGAAAGTGATCATTTTAATTAACTAAGAGTATTCAATGAGGAAGTTGGAAGAAGGGTAAAATTGGAAAAATTATCATTAATACATACTTCATTTAGAAAGTGGACAGTTAATTTAAGACAAAATAAAAAAAGAAATGTGGACAGTTAATTTCGGACGGGGAGGAATAATTTGTATCTTAGATAACATGTTATCTAAAATTTTATATGTGCATATGTCATGTAATTAGACATTCATTAAGGGTTGACATCTCATTTCAAAGGGTCGAATCCCTCAAAATTCCATTTCTTTCATATAAATTTTGCTACCGTCAAGTTTAATTTTGGAACTAAAAGATCCTTTGCAGTAGGGGTGTTCATGAAAAACCAAAACCACCAAACCAAACCGATCCGATTTTTCGGTTTGAGCGGTGCATTGGACTGGTATTGGTTTGGACAAAATTAAAACTAAATTTTCGGTTTGTTTTAAATTTTTTTATAATCCAAACCGAACCAAACCGAACCTATATATATTACAGAAGCTCTTTTTACTTTTTGTAACTATGTTATGCCACGTGTCATTTTCTAGAATTTTATATTTTTTTAATTAGTTATAAAACTTTTGATTGGTGCAAAAAAACTCAACTAATTTATTTAATTTACAGGAGGCAGGAGCCGATCCCCCGACATGCGAGACAAATGCCAGATCACGTTGCCAGCTACTCTGACAAGTATTTGACAACTATTTTCTTTAATTCTTTTAAGTGAATGTTAATTTAAATAAATCTTTTGTTGTAACATCTTGATTGGTTCATAAAAGTATCCCACATTGAAAAGTTACATTGTTTGTTTAGTTTGACAATGCTATAAAAAAGAGTATTATCACATGTTTTGAGTGAGAAATTGGGTTGGCATTTCAGCCCATCAGAGTGGGGAAGCAAATTTATTTGCTTCTTACATTTTTTTTTATTTATATGAATATAAATAGTTAAAGTTTTAATAAATAACGGGTTATTCAGATGACTGAGTCCTCTGAATTCCGATTGAGTTTAAAATCAAGTTCGATTTTGAGAATTTAGAAATTTTTAATTTTTTTAATATTTAATAGAATAAAAATAAGTAAAAAATATTAATTAAAAGTTATGGGTTTTAATATATTTATGGTTTTTCTTTTCTTCTATTCTAATTTTTAGATTTTTCTTTTTTTTTCAATATTATTCAACATCCCACATTGAAAGTGTACGAAATTTTTGGAGTTTGACAACATTATAAATAAAGGGGTTTGAGCATGTTTTTTAATTGAATGAATTGGTGGTTGATATTTAGCTCATTAAATTCAGTGACAAACTCAATTTTCTTTTCAACTTTTTAATTCCAATAGTCAATTTTTTAAAAATAGCTCACAGAGACATTTGATTTTTGGTACAACCTGCGAGAAAAATCTACTTATTATTTTTTTTTTCATTTAAAGAGTCAAAACTTCAAAAGAAATATAGCTTACTGAGTCATTTGTTTTCTTATACTCTTAATTATATGATAAATGGAATCCTGAACATAGCACATGTTATTAGACAATCTAATCTAACTATCTATCTATCTATATTTATATTACAGAGTTTGTTTTCAGTTTCAGCCAATCACATTCTTCTAAATCTTACGCGTAATTTCCATAAATTTTTTATCAATTAATTGTTTTATAAAATTTTGATTGGTTGGTTAAATTTTACTTTCATTGTAACCTCTTAGTTGGTTCATAAAAGTATCCCACATTGAAAAGTTGTATTGTTTGTTTAGTTTGACAATACTATAAAAAGAGTACTATCACATGTTTTGAGTGAGAAATTGGGCTGGCAATTCAACTCATCAAAGTGGGGAAGCAAACTTATTTGCTTCTTACATTTTTTATTTATATAAATATAAATAGTTAAAGTTTTAACAAATAACGGATTATTCAGATGACTGAGTCATCTGAATTCCGATTGAACTTACAATCAAGTTCGATTTGGAGAGTTTAGAAATTTGTAAATTTTTTAATATTTAATAGAATAAAAATAAGTAAAAAATATTAATTAAAAGTTATGGGTTTTAATATATGGTCTATTCTAATTTTTAGATTTTTCTTTTTCCTTTTCAATATTATTCAAGATCCCACATTTAAAGTGTACGAGAAATTTTTGGAGTTTGACAACATTATAAATAAAGGGGTTTGAGCATGTTTTTCAATTGAATGAATTGGTGGGTTGATATTTAGCTAATTAAATTCAGTAACAAACTCAATTTGTTTTTTTAACTTTTTAATTTCAATAGTCATTTTTTAAAATAAAAAAATATATATCTCACATAACCATTTGATTTTTGGTAGAACCTGCGAGAAAATTTACTTATTAATTTTTTTTTTTTCATTTAAAGAGTCAAAACTTAAAAAAAAAAAAAAAAAACTTACAAAGCTATTTGATTTTCTTATACTCTTAATTGTATATTAAAATGGAATCCACGGGTCATTAGGCTAGTGTATATATATATATATATATATATATATATTACAGAAGCTCTTTTTACTTTTTGTATCTATATTATGCCACGTGTCATTTTTTTTAGGATTTTATGTTTTTTTTAATTAGTTATAAAACTTTTGATTGGTGCAAAAAAATTGAACTAATTTATTTAATTTGCAGGAGGCAGGATACGATCCCCCGACATACGAGTCGATTACTATACCACATTGCCAGCTACTCTGGCAGGTATTTGACAACTATCTACTTTAATTCTTTTAATGGAATGCTAATTTAAGTAAACTTTTTTCACGATCTCTAACAAATCTAAACAAACAGTATTTTTTGTATAATATAATAATCTACATTAATTATATTACGCTCTTTAATTTCAAAATTTAAACTCTTCACATTCTTCTGTATCTTACGTGTAATTTCCATGAATTTTAATTCAATTAATTATTTTATAAAATTTCGATTGCTTAGTTAAATTCCACTTATATTTATATTACAGAGCCTATTTTTTATTTTCAACCAATCACAACCTTTTACAATCCTACGTGTAATTTTATGAAATTGTTTGGTTTTTAATTAGTTCAAAAAATATGATTGGTTGAGATGATTTTTATTTATTAATTTAATGATATAACTTGATATCTTTGACTTATTCAAATGAAATAGTTAAGTTTAATATTTTTAATAGTTTTTTACTTTTCCTATTCAATTTTATTCTTTTTTCTCTTTTCAATACAATTCAAGATCCCACATCGGAAGTTTATGAAGTTTTTGAAATTTGACAACATTATAAATAAATGGATTGATATTGGTTTTTTATTGAATAAATTGATTAAGTTGGTTTTTAGTCAATTAAATTGAGTGACAAATCCAATTTTCTTTTCAATTTTTTCATTCAAATAGTTAAAAAAAATTTTAAAGAAAAAATTAGTTTAATGAATCATTTAGTTTATCAATTAACTCGCAGGTCAACCTGCTCACAAATCTTTTTCATTAAAAGAGTATAAACTTTTAAAAAATAATTTTTTTTATTCCGCCATTAGTTTTTAGAGTATCATTAACTAAGTTGGAATTTTCCAATGAATTTGAGAGGCAAACTTTATTAGCTTTTCAAATTGTTCAATTAAACAATCTATTTATATTTATATTACAGAGTCTGTTTTTAGTTTCAACTAATCGCAACCATTTACAATCCTACATGTAATTTTATGAAATTGTTTGGTTTTTAATTAGTTCAAAAAACATGATTGGTTGAGATGATTTTTTATTTATTAAATTAATGATATAGCTTGATATCTTTGAATTATTCAAATGAAATAGTTAATTTTAATATATTTTTTTTATTTTTCCAGTTCAATTTCATTATTTTTTCTCTTTTCAATACAATTCAAAATCCCACATCGGAAGTGTATGAAGTTTTTGAATTTTGACAACAATATAAATGGGTTGAGAATGATTTTTTATTGAATAAATTGATTGAGTTGATTTTTAGTCCATTTAATTGTGACAAATCCAATTTTCTTTTCAATTTTTTCATTCAAATAGTTAAAGTTTTTTTTTAAAAGAAAATTAGTTTAACAAATCATTTAGTTTATTAATTAACTCGCAGGTCAACCTGCTCACTAATCTTTTTCATTAAAAGAGTATAAAACTTTTTAAAAAAAAATTTATCCGGCCATTAGTTTTTAGAGTATGATTAACTAAGTTGGATTTTCCAATGAATTTGAGAGGCAGACTTTATTAGCTTTTCATATTGTTCAATTAAACAATCTATCTATATTTATATTACAGAGATTGTTTTTCATTTTCAACCAATCACAACCCTTTACAATCATACGTGTAATTTTATGGAATTGTTTGGTTTTTAATTGGTTAAAAAAACATGATTGGTTGAGATGAGTTTTATTTATTAATTTAATGATATAACTTGATATCTTTGACTTATTCAAATGAAATAGTTAATTTTAATATTTTCAATTGTTTTTTATATTTCCTATTCAATTTTATTCTTTTTTCTCTTTTCAATACAATTCAAAATCCCACATCGGAAGTTTATGAAGTTTTTGAAATTTGACAATATTATAAATAAATAGGTTGAGAATGATTTTTTATTGATTGAGTTAGTTTTTAGTCAATTAAATTGATTGACAAATCCAATTTTCTTTTCAATTCTTCATTCAAATAGTTAAAGTTTTCTTTAAAGAAAATTAGTTCAACGAATCATTTAGTTAATAATTAACCAGCATGTCAACCTGTTCACGAATCGTTTTCTTTAAAAGAGTAAAAAACTTTTTAAAAATATTTTTTTTTATCTAGCCATTAGTTTTTAGAGTATCATCAAATAAGTTGGAATTTTCCCAATGAATTTGATAGGAAACTTTATTAGTTTTTCAGATGGTTCAATTAAACAATCTATCTATATTTATATTATAGAGTCTGTTTCCATTTTCAACCAATCACAACGTTTAACAATCTTATGTGTAATTTTATGGAATTGTTTGGTTTTTAATTATTTTAAAAAACATGACTGGTTGTTATTTTGCATATAAATACAAAATTCTTATATTGTTTCTTTTTTCTATATAGGTATGTTGAAAAATAAACAACAATATCCGTCTACAATGTCATTTTTCACTTTTATGCTATTTAATATTTTTTTAAACAATTAATTTTGTTTTCAGTGCATAGCACGGTGATTAGACTATTATATATATATATATATATATATATATATATATATATATATATATATATTAAAGAACTCTTTTGTAATAAAAATATTCAACTTTTTATTTATACCATGACAGCAAACTCTTCAAGTGCTAAAGTAAGAGATTGAAGAGCCATATGTTGTATGTGATTTAGATTCATCTGAAGTTTTTGTTTTACTTTGAAATTAATAATGGTGTAACTTTTTTATTTTTTTTGCTTTTTTCCTCGTAGGATAATATTTCAGTAATTTGTTTGAATTTCAAGAATCAAGATCAAGAATTTATATTTCATTAATTTTTTTTTTATTGTGTTTAACTAGTGAAAAACAATAGACACATTTCTTTATATTTATAGTAGGTAAGTAATTATATAATTTTTTTTTTTTTTTTTACTTTATGTATTGAAGTTCAAGAATCAATAATTTATGTTTCATCATTTTATTTTTTATTGCGTTTAACGTGAAAACAATAGTATTATTTCTTTTATATTTTTAGCAGCTAAGTAATTATATAAAAAAAAAATTTATTATTTTTTTATAGAGAAATCCCCTATTACTAGAGTTTATCTATTTACGTATTTCTATTATTAGCCTTATCTTTTTTTTAGGCTATTTATAGCCGCATCTTTTTACGGGCCGCTATAAATGTCCAATTAGAAAATTCGGCCAGTTTTCAGGCCAACAATGACATGTGACTTGCACATGTTCCCCGGAGTGAAGGGCAAAAATGTCATTTACCCATCTTGCCTTCTTCCTCCACCCTCTTCCTCCACCACCACCGCCCTCCACCACCCTCCACAAACCCACTCCCAAACTCAAAATTTGCACCACCCTCATCCTCCTCTACCACCCTCCACCATTAAAGTAAAACAAATCCTAAAACAAATCAACCCCCTTCTCCTCCACCACCCTCCACAAAACCACTCCCAAACTCAAAATCCTCCTTCTCCTCCTCCACCACCTTCCACCATTAAAAGTCAAAAAAAATCCCAAAACAAATCAACCCTCTTCTCCTCCACCACCCTCCACAAACCCACTCCCAAACTCAAAATTTGCACCACCCTCCACAACCTCCACCATTAAAAGTAAAAAAAATCCCAAAACACAATGAAAACTTTCACAAAGGGAAAAAATAATCATACACAAAAAATAGGAAACTTTCTTGTAATTTCTTCTTCTATTGTAACTCTAAGAAACAATTGATGAATTCTCCAATATATCCCTAAAAAAATGTCAATGTTGTTGAGGGTGGCGGGTGTTGGTGGAGAATGAGGATGATGGTGGTGCAAATTTTGAGTTTGGGAGTGGGTTTGTGGAGGGTGGTGGAGGAGAAGGGAGTTGATTTGTTTTAGGATTTTTTTGACTTTAATGGTGGAGGGTGGTAGAGGAGGATGAGGGTGGTGCAAATTTTGAGTTTGGGAGTGGGTTTGTGGAGGGTGGAGGAAGAAGGCAAGATGGGTAAATGACATTTTTGCCCTTCACTCCGGGGAACATGTGCAAGTCACATGTCATTTTTGGCCTGAAAAGATGCGGCTATAAATAGCTTAAAAAAAAGATAAGGCTAATAATAGAAATACGTAAATAGATAAACGCTACTAATAGAGGATTTCTCTTTTTTTATAATCAATATATTTTATATCTCCCGAAAATCGAAAACCAAACCAAACCAATACAAACCGAATGCATCGGTTTGAGATTTTGAATGGTTTGAATTGGTTTCAAAATTTTCAAACCGAATATTTCGGTTTGGTTTAAAAAATGTATAAAACCGAACCAACCCGAACCATGAACAACCCTACTTTGCAGGACATGTTTAATGAAATATTAACACATGAATAATTCGTAGTTTATTCCCTCTCAACTACATTTAAAAAAAATATGTATTTAATTTTCGATAATTTTTTTCCTCCTGACAAGTGGAAACAACTCTTTATGAAAGAAGTAATTTGCTCTTACAATTTGTTTTTTAAATCGTTGAAAGAAAAGTTCTCAAGGATTTTTTTGCAATAATATAGTATGGTTACCGTTGGATTAACCGCATTATATATATATATATATATATATTTTTTTTTGCAATAATAGTCTTAGTTACCTTTGGAGTAACTGGATTTTATATATTTCAGATCTCTTTACTTACATTTAAGGAATATTTAAATGTTCATTTTCAAAATTATAGTGACAAACAAAAAATCAATTTCTATTTAATATCTCTATGAGGTAAAGGAGTTTTAAAAAACGTTAACCAAAATGTTCGTTTATCAGCAATGAATAATAATGAGAAAAAATTCCCCATTATTATTATATGTTACACAGCTTCATTTTGAATGTTATTGAGATTATCACGAAGTTGGTTGCGCAAGTTTAGCGATGATATATAACTTGTCAGAAAACCAAATTTTGGTGTGAATGATAAATCAGTATAAAGTATGGTGATTGAAATATGGGAAATGAGAACCCCGAGCTCTGGGGCAACTGGTTGGAGTTGTCATATGCCTCACCGTTGACGAGGGTTCGATTCCCACCATGGACATCGACTCTCGTGGAATTTTTCCGCGGTGGTAGGGCTCCGTGTATAAGAACAGTATGGGTCAGGCCCTCCCCCGCTAACGGTCACGCTACGGGCCAACCGCAGGTCGAGCCCGGATCAGTCACCACGTTGTAAGTGGACACCGGGTACCTCTCGGGGTGAACTAAAAAAAAAAAAAGTTAACTTTAAACTCGCATCCCACATGGGAAATTCATGGAAGAGAAAATCACTTTATTTGAGTAATGCAATAGTGGGGCCTATAAAAGGCAGTTCTGCATGCCAGAAGAAATCCACCTGAACATTCTCTCCCTCTGCATTCTGTATTACTCCCTCCATTCCTGAATATAAGACTCTTTAGACAATTTGAGAAAATTAAGGAAGTTGTCATTTTCACCTAAACTTCCAATATTATCCCCCACCCTCCCTCTCTCTCTCTCTCTCTCTCTCACTTCTTTATCATAAAGAAAGGAAAATGTTGAGGGTATAATTGGAATAAATTGTTGACAACTAATAAAACAACCTTAAACGACAATTAATTTGGATACCTAGATATCTCCTAAACGACAATTAATAGGGAATGGAGGGAGTATTCAGTAGTATTAAACTGTATTTGTCTTTTCTGATCAAATTTTTATTTTTCTATTCTGAAGTTATAAAAACAGTTCATAAATAATATATTCAGTAAATAAGTAAATATTTAACACAGAATTCAAAGCTTTTGGCCTTTTGTGATCACATTTCAAGCATACCATATTTCGTTTGAAATTGATATAGTTGCACCTGCAACATATTCAAGTACAATTAGAGACACAAAGACACGATAAAGAACCACCTATAACGATAATTACACCTCAATTTTTTTTAGAAATTATCACGAAAAAGAACTTGCGATTCACATTTCCACTCCCCAGGATTGAGTTGCCGCTGTGGTGGCTTCTCGTCACACTGCAAACATCTTGTATTTTTTTTGCGAAGTTCAGGAAATTACATCTGGAGGAAGAAAAAAAAAGTGGATAATCTCAAAAGAAACAGAAAATTACTGGAAAAAAAATATAAAATGTTAAGTGGAAGAGTAAACTCATTCATGAGTTTCTTTCATGGCTTGTAATATTGCTAGCGCACATCCCCATACCACCCAAGCATTTTTCTTTCAATTGAACATTTTAGCCTTATATGGTCCATATGGCAAAAGAAGTTGAGCCTCATTGTAAATCACTATTAAAAAAAATAAAAAAAAACATTTTAGTGACGACTAGATTCCGTCAAGAAAAGTGAGCCGAGGCAAACCCCATTTGAATAATGTACAATAAAGTCTCTCCCTTCTAAAAAAGATGGAAATTAAACTCAAGACCTCCCGCATGTATATCCTGCTGTTGGCCGCTGTGATATGTTGATATTTTGTTACTTATTGTTCATATTATATTTTTATAATGAAGTTTTGGATTTTGAACCTTTACTTATTTTAATTTCTCTTTTGTATTTTATTTTTTTTATGAATCAAATTAAAATTAATAAATTCTCATCAATATATTTTTATATTAAATTGTTATAAAAAAATGAATAAAATAATTCTACCTGGATACTATTTTTTCGTATTGCCTTTTTAATATAAGACTAAACAAATATAAAAACTAAATTTATATTCTAAATTATAGCATATTTATACATGCATAAAAAATTATTTTTTAGGACGAAATTTTTCGTGATAAATACATGTTTCATCACGAAAGGTCGACATTTCGGGACGAAGAATTTTTTCTTCACCAAAAGTCATACTTATCATGACGGAAATTGGTGTTCGTCACGATTGATCAACCTTTCGTGACGAAATAATTACTTTTCGTGACGAAGTACAATTTTGTTACAAAATATCATATTTTCCTGTCAAAATGTCGACCAAACAGACATTTTTTTTGTAGTGAAGCTCGTTGTCTCACCACCTCATTGATCCATGAATCAATTTATAACCAAAACATCGGCAACCATGAAAATGGATTCGGTGGAGGTATAAAGAGGGAAAAGAGTGGGGGGTGTGAATGGAATGAGGGATGGGTCTTGATTTTGATAGAAGGCTGATGCGTTACTAATTAGAGAGTTACTAAGTTCTTCTCGTTAATGAGGAAGGAAGAGTTCGGGCCAAGACCAAAGGTCAGTCGAGATACTTACCTTATAGTAGGACTAGCCGAGTTTGTGGGAGATGGTAGAGGCTCGGATCAATGGACTGAGTTTTCGTCCGAGATCTGCACTTGTTCCTGCGAGGGAAGAAATGTGAGAGAGGTGAGTGAAGACCTCAACCCCGCTCCAATGTTTAAGTTAGTCTAACTACAAAGAGTATCAAGAACTTATCATGTAAATTGAGAATTAGAAATGATTTAGGGTAAAATAAAGTGGGAAGGGCTCTATTTATAGAGACCACCGCCTTATGGATTTGAGCCATATCTTGTACGGGTGTAGGAGGAGTATAGCTTAGGTTTAATCACGGAAGCGCCACCACGTTTTTGTGAGTCGTTGATGAAGCGATGTGGTCGGGTGGTGGCATACGCCTCATTTGTCCATTCGTGTAGGCTTTGCAAATCCAAAGCCTTTCGAAGGGCTTGAACCATGGTGTGGTTGGGTCCGAGCCAGCAGTTTTTGTGCCCACTTCATGGAATCAAGTCAGGGCTTTGACCTTGAATTTCGTCCTTGGGTCCATTGTGTTTCTATGAATAGATGAATGACACGTGTAGTTATTAACTCCAATGATTATAAGCCTAGATTATCAACTAATAGGGATATTGTCATTCAGAGAAAATGGGGAGGGGCCTCTAATGTATGAGTCAAGAAAGTAGTTTAGTTGGTAAAATATTCCTTAAAATAAAAGGTCCCGTGTTTGATGCTCATCAGATGCATGACTATCTCTTTCTCCTTTTCTCTCTCCTCGGTTTTTGTTAATGTGTTAAAAAATATTTCGAATAGCACCGTAAATATAGATTTCGGTCGAAACAATTTTTCCTCGACTGATTTTAAAGAACAGACATTTCAAAAGAAATATCGTTGGCGTGGGGTTATTGGATGACTCGTATCTATTTGCGTGACTCATATATACACATACTACAAGTTTGGCATTGAAAATAACATAATATTTCATGATCATCACAATCAGGTTGGAGGTTTTTGCAATACCTTTAATATTGCAAAGTATACAAAACAGTTTAAGAATCTTTAACATTACAAGCATTCTCAGGATATAAAAAAGTCTACTATAAAATGTCACTTGAGCAAACTCCATATCATCCCTAAGTAATTAAAGTATATATGACTCAAACAACTTCTCACGGATTGATCAAACAACACACATACAAACACAACCGTATATTTATATGTATTTTTCGAAAAAAAAAGATTTCTGCGACCGTATGTCACAACCGTCACGAAATCATGAGTGGAGCCTCCCACCCTTCCTTCTTTCTTTTCAGGGTTCTGGGTTCTGTTTGCCGCAGAGATCTACCACTTTCTTTAATGACCAGTCTGGAGAGATATACCGATCATCACGGAGGCTCAACTCCACCTGAAGAAAATGTTCAAGAAAATAGCCAAAAATTTCACATCAAGATTTTTTTTTTGATGAATTCCAAACAAGATTTTTGAGCATCATGGTTAATCTCTATCTTCCAAAGGAAAAAATAACGAAAAAGAAGTTGATTACCTCATCTTCACTGAGAAGCTTTAGTTTATGCACCAAGTACTTCTGAATGTATGAAGCAGGCAAGTTTGGATCTCTATAACAGTAAAACAAACCAATAATAAATTATTAAAATCACAAGATGTTAAATACGATAAAGAAAGTTAGCACAATTTGATGTCAGATTTCTTACTTTTGACCATATATATAGTTCTTGATTTTGATACTTAAATATATCCTCTCAGTCATTAAAATCATTTTAAAAATAATAGTAATAATAATAATAATAATAATAATAATAATAATAATAATAATAATAATAATAATAATGTTGCATATTTTTCAAACATTACTGTGATAAAATAGAGTTCACTTCAAGAGTGAGAAATCTTGATCAAGGAAAAAATAAATTATGGAACAAATTATGGAACGGTTCCAAGATTCTTATAAAAGTATTTTTTAACCTCATTTTTTTATTAAATCGGAATTGCAAGATACTTTCTTTTTAATAGTAACTTTTTTCGTTACATTTGAGTGAATCAATAACATCTTAAGTAAAGTATATGTTACAAAATATAATTAAGACTGGGAGAAAAACAAAAAGAATTAATCTTTCTATATAGTAATGTAGATCTATTCATATTTTTTTTAAGAATAAAAAATAAAAAACATGGTCAAAATCTATCATTTCAAACAAAACGAATCATGTAAAAGGAAAGGAATCTCAATGAAAAAACACAAGTTTGAGTAACTTACTTAACTGACAAATAGTACGGACGAATTGGTGGTAAAGGTAAATACGATTTCCTGAAAGAAATTAAACAAAAAGAGAAAAAAAATTAACAAGTAACTTGTGAAAAAATTCTACTAAATCAAGTGAGAAGATGAAGTGAATTCTTACTGCTTTGTAGAAGCAACTAACGTGAACCAAATTGGGTTCGTCCTTGAACAATTATTGCTACCAAGGCAAACACGCGTTGGAACGTTCAAATCCTCAGTGACAGGCCTTTTCTCTTGGTCTTGACGAGCACTTCTAGACCTTGGCACAGAAAATGATCCCTCATCATCTTTTTCCTCAGCAAAAATTCGTATTTGATCGTCATCTTTTCCATTATCTTCATTTTCCCTATTACAAGGAGGAGGTTGCACAAGGCAAGCAACATGTTTCAAGGTATTCATAGTAAGTTCTTCTGACTGTTCAACTCTTTTATTTTTCTTGTCACTTGACAATGCTTCCTTTGAGGGTTTGTTAGTCTGTAACAATTCAACACGTTAAATTGAAGAGAAATTAAATGATAGGAACATTTCCTAATTTTTTTACCAATAAGAAAAAAAACTCAACCTGTTTTCTACCCCGCCCTCTGCTTCTTAGGTTCATAGGTCTACTTGAGGATTGGTGGCGTTCTTCAGGTTCTTTAATAGGCGGTAGACCAGAAGCATTAGCCCTTCTAGGAGGAAGAGCCTTTCTTCCTCCTGGTTTTTTTGCATTCAAATCACACGATATAGACTTCTCCTTTATTCGGATAGGCAGATGTTCGGGTGCCGAATTAACTTTAGGCTCCTGGTATGCTTCTTCTGGAACTTCATCGTTAGGTTTCTTGGAAATTTCTTCCGTTGGAAAAAATTTGATTTTGTCTCTTATACTTTGCCAGTGATAGTCCGACCTACCGTTTTGTCAGAATATATAATTTCTTAGCAAACCAAGTTATACAAAAATTAAATAAAATTCAGTTTGTCAACAAATTAAAGATGAAACCTTTCTACACAAAATTACAGATTGATTCCTATTATTGGCAAAATTAAATATCAAGATGGATTCCTAAAGACATGTAAATTAATCTCATCTAGCAGGAAAAATGTGGATTGTTATGATTAAGAAATAACTATTATATGACTGCAAAGTAGTAACAATAAAAGCACTTATGTACATCTAAATTGGCTAATTATATAGAAATTGATTTTTTTTTTTATATGTCATTTAAACTTAAAGTCAAAATTCCTAAAATACTTTTAGGATAAGAGAGATCTATTGTCAACTATAGTGAAGGCCAAACGCGAGATTAAATATTTGAGGAGGTTCCAAATGCTTTTTCTCATGCCACTTGTATTATATACATAATCTTTCAAATTTATTATTTCTTTCGTTCGAAACCTATCATGTACTATAAAATCGCCATCTTGTGTGTTTGTTTGTGACTATAGCTATATAGTTTTGTACATTCAAAATATATAAGAAAATTGTATGGGAAAACCTCAATTCTCTCCTATTTAAGACTCTAAAGGACATATAATTTTTTCAATCAATGTTCTGACTTAGCAGATCCTGTTAAAATTCTAAGTATTGTTTAAAATCACCAAACTACTACTAATTGATTATTTTAACACATATAAGAAGAAACCAAAGCTGGGTAAAAAGATGAATAGACCTAATTACCTCAGGTTTTTCAACGGATAGATGCCTAAATCTACATTGCAAACAGGACACTTGCATAGCCCTTCTTCTATTATCTTATTTTTTATGCACAACCTGCAAACTGTCGAACAAAAAGAAAACCAAAGATCATTATCACAGTCAATTCATTAATCATGCAAAAATAGAAAATTAATTTAAAACTCATAAAATAAAACCATAAATGCCTTATAATTAACTTAACTCAATTTATTAATTTTCCTGAGAATCTAGCAATACATGTTTTGAGTTTGTAACGGTCATGCAAATCTAATGCATGCCAAGATTTTTTTTAACCCATATATTATAACAAACCACGAAATCGATAATGTCAATAACAATGAAAACATTGTCTAACGGAATCAAAAATAAATAAAATAAATAATAACATCAATGGTTAATTTGTTGAGAACAAAATATCTTTCTTCAGATAGTTTAAAAGAAAAGAAAAACAAAGATCCTCATTCAGCAAAATCCTTTATTTTAATTCAATGATCTCACTAGATAAGTAGAAAGAAATAAACTCAATCATAAAAAACAAATCTGATTTAATTAACACATAAAAGTTCCTTTTTACAGCAAAGTCAGTACATATCTTTGGGCACGTAACTTAAAATTTAAATTGAGTCAGTTAGTCGAAAAGTTTTTAAAAAAAAAAAAAAAAATTTGTTGTAAAAATCATCAAGAAAAGGGAAAAAAGAGAAATTAATTCAAGAACAAGATCACAAAATCAAAGTAAACGAGTATTCAAATTGACATGTTTTTAAAAAGAAAAAAATATTATCGGTAGAAAATGTGTAACCAACATTGTCAAGATCGGAATTTTGACTCGGAACAAAAGAGGTCAAAAACTCTCAAACACAAGTATCATAGTACGGATCGGAAGATTCTACAAAACTATTTAAATAATATTTAATGATAAATTTATGCCAATAATATTTCATCTACTGACAAAATCAATAAGGAATTCCATCTTCCTATTACCATCAAAATCGATTAGAACTTATTTTCAAACCAAATCAATCTCGAAATAGTTGTCAGCGGAGAAAATAGAGGATGACTGGGGACTGATGAGTTCGAACTTAACTCAAAATTAAGTTTTCCATTCAACTGTACATTTTTCCTTTTAATTCGGTTCCCCTAACCCGAACCGACTCGACCCGACCCATCAACCTGACTGAAAGAGACAAAATCACTGAGCATCGGATCGTCCGACCTAATGATTCTACACGTTAAATCATTGATCCTACTCGATCCTCTTATCTAGCGATTTTTTTTGTCTAATTTAACTCTATTTATGTCTCCGGATCGTAGAATCGTCTGATTCTACGACACGACTCGGAATTTTGACAACCTTGGGTGTAAACACCCAATCTATTGTTTATAGATCGGAGTAAAACACCGATCGACCTACATTCCTTAACCAAATTGGCATGAGTTGGAAGTTCATTGAATCAAAGTCAAGGATGGATAAAATTGATCCTCGCATTATTAAAAATTCAGAGAAAATTAAAAAAATTGAAAAAAGAACGAAACTTACACATATGAAGGCACTCATCAATCGTTGTAACTTCTTTCAAAAGATCTTTACAAATGGGACATGTCAAGAGTTCTTTGATTTGTCCATATCGTTCATCAAAACTGCCAATTGTGATCTCAACTTTTTGTTCCATTTCTTTTCAAACAAGAAGATTTTTATCTCTGAGAAAAAAATAATGATGAAGAAGAATTGAGAAATACTTGAGAAGCGCTCAAAGAAAAAGAGATAGAGAGAGGACATACACACATACAGACAGACAGATAGATGGAGAGATATAGACTATTGTTTTGGGGGGAGAGATTGTGTGTGTGAGAAAGAAAGAAAGATACTCTTGTACTATATATGGAGAGAGAGAGAGAGAGTGTGTGTGTGTGTGTCATTTATTGTACATATATGGTATCACAATGAATTGTGAAATATGCTTCTAGTCCTTGAATATTATAGGCATGCTTTTCTTTTACGTTTGTAATGTTTACATATGTATTTAAAGTGAAATTGTGTTTTACCAACTTTTTATCTTACCACATAGTGGTCTATGTGGGAAAATACAAAGTTTGGGAATTGTCACGTTGATTTTTAAAATAAAATAAAAAAACAAGATAGATGAGTTGAAGAAGGTAAATTCTCGAGTGTATCGAGACTTATTTCTAACTTATCAATTAGTGTCATATCTATTTACCTTACTTTCAGATATATTAATTGGTGTAATATATATTTATCTTATGAGGCTAAAACAACATTAATTTTATGCCGCCTTCAGTGTTTGTGGTAGGGCCAGACAGATGCTCCAACGCTGTAAATAAATATTTGATTTATTGGCAGTTAAAAATTAAAGGCCTTCTTAACTCATTCGAATCTAAGTAGATTGTGTAAATATTTCTCTTTATTTGATTTGCTTCATGAGAGTCAGAAAAGTTACTCGTGTTACGGAAATGATATACAATGACAATACATTATACATTTTAACTTCTGTGAAAGTTTTCAAAAATGTTTTACTCTACAAAATAATTGCATTATAACAACCCATTTCTGATTTTGTAGAAAAGCCGTCGCTAAATGTTTGACCGTAATTTGCGACCGATTTTCGGTGGAAAATGGATTCGATCACTAAATCGGTTTCAAAGTAAGCGCTCCGAATATGTGGTGGAAACTTTGCGACCAAATCTAAAATGAGCCGCAAATTAGAAATCGAATTTGCTTTCGTTTGCAAAATAAGAGACCGACTTAAAAACCTTTCAGATTGACCAAAAATCTATTTTGCAACCCTTTAAAACATAAAACCGGACCTTTAGATCCAAAAGCTTCAAAAACTTTCAAATTCACCGGAAATCTAAGTATTTAAAGTTACACACTACAAGAAAACTGTGTTACAGAGACGGTCATTTCCGTCGCTAATCCTTCGCTAAACTCAATTTAGCGACCGAATGACGTGGTCGTGTATTTTTCGTCGTAAAGCAAATTACCGACCAAATACCGATGGCAAAAATAGCGACAGCCAGTTAGGTCGCAGAATACCGACGGAACAATCAACATTGTTGACTTTTGACTTTGACTAATTAACGACCGAATACCAACGGATAGCCTAACGACATAATATTCCTCCGTCCGTAACAGATCGAATGGTACGACCGCATACCGACCGAATACCAACGGTACGTTAGCCACCGAATTTTTGGTCGGAATATAGCGACGGAATACCGACTGTATAGTCAACAGTGTAGACCTTGACTCTGAATTTTGGAACGACCGACTACCGACGGTTTATTAGCTACCGATCTTCGGCTCGCTATATATAGATCGATTAGCGAGGGAAGTCCGTTGCTAAATTGATATTTATTTTAAAAAATAAATCTGAAATTTAATTAAATCCTATTATAAAAAATAGCAGTACGCACAGAAATACGAACCAGGAACAGTATTAATAAGATCCCAAATAGCAACAATAATCAATAAAACCCAAAAATAACATTACATAACCAATTATCTTACTAAAAAACACAATTTTACACTTCTCATTTACATTACAACACTCGCAATTAAAGTGTTCACTTCTCATTACATTACAACACTCACAATCAAAGTGCACACTTTGAATTATAACGCTCACAATCAAAGTGTATACTTTGAATTACAACACTCACAAATCAAATCAAAGTGTGCACTTCTGATCATTACACTACAATACTCACAAATCAAAGTGTGCACTTCTCATTACACTACAATACTCACAAATCAAAGTGTGCACTTCTCATAAACTCCTTGATGTCATTTATATATATATCCTTGGAAATGGATGAGTTGCAATCTGAAAATTCAAGAATCAAATTATTTTATGGAAATAAAATTACCACTTTGAATTATGTTAAAAAGTTATACAATACGACAATTAATTTTTGGTAATAAAGTACTAAATAATAAACCAACACATATTACTCACCTTCAATATGTGGAATTCCAAGAAGCGAGAAAGAGATTAATCATTCTGAATCATCCTCCGACATAAATTCATCTTCTTCTTCTGAATTGTCATCATCCGACATAATTTCATCATCATCATCTTCATCAATACGGCTCATACCGACCACAAGTACAACTTAGATTTCCCCTGACCAGTGTGCAAGTTGACCAACTTCAGTAACAGTTGGATCAATGTGACTGGTCTCCTCCTTGCGTACTTCCTCCTGATACGGTACCGAAACACCAGGAACGTCAAATAGACGTGGTTTGGAACGACAAACAGCCAACCAATCAACCCGAGATGTTGTCTTACTACCCGGATAAGGTGTGTAGTAGATTTGTTGACATTGGGAAGCAAATACAAATGGATCGTAACCCTGGTACGTTCTTTTCCTATGGATTTCTACAAGTTTATATTGAGGATGCACCCTCAAACCTCGATTTGGAGTAGAATCAAACCAGACGCATTTGAAAATAATTATTTTTTGGTCAGGTGTTCCAGCAAAATCAACCTCAATGACTTCCTTTAACTCTCCGTAATAATCTCCTTTAACCCATACCCCACTGTTTGTCGTTCCTTTTCCATCGCTGTGGGCTTTTGTGTGAAATCTATAACCGTTAACAAAGTAACTGGTGTAAGACATCACATTCCTTGATGGGCCCCATGAAAGATTTTTCAACAACCTTTCGGAATGTTCCGGAAGGCTATGTATCTATTGAGAACAACAAAAGTTAAATTAGTTTAGGCATTCTTAAGACAAGTACATAATACCAACTTACATGAGTTCTAAACCATTTGGAAAAATCATTATAAACCCGGTTTTGAAGTTCTTCCTCCGTTATCTGCGGAGTTTGGGCATTTACTTCACTGAAAATTTTCTGAGTTACAAATTAAATGGCAATATTATTATTTGGCTACTTTTAATTATATAACAAAAATGAAGCAATAGATGAGTTTACTTACTGAAGATATGGTTCGACCTCTTCACAATTTATCAGGATATAATTAATGGTTGTTTTATAATCTTTATCAGATAATAAAATCTTTTCTTTTTTTCCAAATGATCTTCCCGGTAAGTTGCAAATTGATAATACATCTGGTCCACTTGTCTCGTCTTCACCATCATTTCGCCCCATGGTTGTAACTTTCGTTTTCACGCGGGGTTCGAAATAATAGATGGTGCAGGTATCTAATTAAAGCTTCTTCGACCAAGTATACATTGCAAATTAACCCCTCAACTCTGGCCTTGTTTTTTATCTTCTTTTTTAGATGGTGCAGGTATCTAATTAAAGCATAAGTAGTTAATCACATTGTAAATACGTACATAAAAAATAAAAATGAAGTTGAGATCATAAAGACATCGGTTGTTACCTCTCGAACGGGTACATCCACCTAAACTGTACCGGGCCACCAACCTTGGCTTCGTACGGAAGGTGAACCGGCAAGTGTTGCATCATATCAAAAAATCCCGGAGGAAATATTCTCTCTAACTTGCACAATAAAATAGCGATAGTGTCCTCCAATTCTTCCATATGCGCCACACTCAACTTTGGGGGAACACAAATCTCTATAGAACAGACTAAGTTCAGCCAAGGGCCCCAAACACTTGCAAGTAGTACTTCTCTAAGTCCCTATTTTCTGACTCATTAAAACTTGATCCGTCAGCATCAAGAACCATCTCTCGAGAATTGTTGTGCGTTGTCTGTCTTATAGAATTATCCATATCTTGAGAGGTTTCATGAATAAACGGAAATTGAGGCATTGGAAAGAATGCCTCACCGTGACATGTCCAATTAAAATACTTAGACACAAATCCGTTCATAACAAGATGATACTTGACCATTTCAGGTATATGAAAATCCTTATTTTTACAACCAGCACAATGACACCTAATCCCATCATTTTGTATATTAGCAGACATACTAATAGCGAAATCCACAAATTGTTTCATTCCCGCTATAAATTCTGGACTATGGCGGGGTCCACCATTATTAGATGGATACATCCAACTACGGTCCTCCATTATAAACACAATATCTGCATATATCAAGTCTTCATAAGTAAATGCATAATAACTTTGAACCTTATGTTTGTAATGTTCGAAAACCGGGGAGATAATACAAAAAAAAACAAAAATCGGGGAAAAACAAAGAAGATCCTTCAAAGGATTCCGAACATTCTAGCACCATGTAATTTATTCTAAGCATAAAGAATAATGTCAAGGTCAAAGTGTAAGAAACGCCAACAAAGCACAAATTCACACAAAAAAAAAAGATCCACATCTCACCATTTCATTTCCAAGCAAAGAAACCTTGGTTCATCATAAATCAAGTTTATTCTAAGCATATTTTCAGAATCATTTATGGACATAAACAAATTGAATCCTTCATTTCGAAAAAAAGAAGAAGAAGAAGAAATGGATAAGAAAATAAACCTAGCTGGTATACTTCACAGTGGTGGTGGAGCACCTAATGCAGAGCGGCGATAGAGTGACGGCGGAGGTGGAGGAGGAGATGTAGATGCGGGAAGGGTTTTACAGGGGAGGGGAGAGGGTTTCGTAGGGGAGAAATGGGTTTTGTGGAGGGACTGTTCTGTTTTTACAGCAATTTAAAAACAGAACTACGTTGTTTCATATTCAAAATTGGTGATCGATTACCGATCGCGTGAAATAATCGGTCGGTCTTCGGTCGCCCATTAAAAAGTACGCGTTGTCGTTTGTGCCTTTACAATTTGTCGCAAGCAAATTCGGTCGCCCTATACAATGCTTAACACTTATACTGAAATAAGTAATAATATATATATATATATTAGTAATAATAACTAAAATAAGTAAAATATTTCTATATATCCTTAAAAACCTTGCAATTTTGCAAAAATCGGAATCCGAAAAAATATACTGACTGAATGGCGAGCGATTAACCAATATCAGTGGCTAGTCGGTCGCCCCTTAGCAATATAGCGACCGATGAGCGACGGAACACATTAAAAAATTATAAATCCGAAAACTGACATCGTTCAAAATGCGAGTACGACCTAATATGTACATTTTAGTAATTATTTGTATATTTATAATCAAATTATTACAATTTTAACTCTATCACTTAATGATTCACGTAAATGTACATACAAATGTATTACTTGATTTGATCTGCTTCTAGTCTATATAAGTATTTGTGAATATGTATAAGTTTTACTTGTATGAATATTCAAGTTAATGTTTATATATATATATATAAACAAACTAAAATAGGCAAAATATTTCCATATATCCTTAAAAACCCCGGTATTTTGTAAAAATCGGAATCCGAGAAAATATACCTACCGAGTGGCGACTGATTATCCAGCATCTGTCGCTATTCGGTCTCCCATTAGCAATATAGCGACCGATTAGCAACAGATATCTTCATGTCCGTCGCTATTCGGTCGCCCTACAGAATGCTTAACTTGTACAACTTTCAAAATATGTTCGATCTCTATTCGGTCACCAAACCCTAACCCTATACCCTAAGACGGTCGCTAGTCCGTCGGTAGTAGTCTTTACTATTCCAGCATTCCAAAAACTTAATGCTTAAAACACAGTATAACCCTGCCACAATGCAACAGAAAACAGGCTCAAATAAATTCAATACCAGCAGAAAAGCTTAACTAGTTCACCATTATACAAATAACATAAATAGTACACAACATACAATATTGATAACGCGAAAACAAGTATACAATAGTGATAACGCAAAAACAAACATACAAAAGTTGAATAATATACAAAATAAACTACAAAATCTATTGACGGCCCAATACATCATTTACGGCTAAGGGATCATCGTCATAATCTGAATCTAAATCATCGTATTCTAAATTGGTCAATCTAGCTTCTAGCTCAGCGGGACTTAATATTGCGCCCTTATTTGAAAGAATATCAAATAAGGTACTAGCTAATGCTCTAGCTCTCTTCTTTTCCCTCCGCGCATTTTCTCTTTCTTTATCTTCAAATTTTTTCTTCCAATTTTCGTTCATTTCTGTCATATTTTGTTTCATTTTTGTCATTTTTTGTTCCATTTCTGAATGAGAGACCGACTGGCTACATCCCCTCATTTCCTTAACCACATTAGAGAAAGAACCGAGTCCTTGAACTCGTCCATTTTTTAGCCCGCCCGCTGCCTCAGCAGAGAGAGCAATCTAAGTCGGCTAATCAGGAGGAGCCTGGCCTGCTTGAGTAGCTTGGGTTGCGACGTTGTCATAAACAGAATGGAACATTCCCTGTCAAATAAAATGTAACGTTACAGATAAATGCAAGTAAATAACTAATCCAAAAAAAGCGAACAAGTATTTAAATACTTACAGATAGGTATCTAGAATCGTCATCAACAAATTCCCTTGTCTTCGAGCCGGCATGGTGTTGATGACACCAATCGTAGCTAGCCAGGAATGGGAGTGGATTCCCAGCCTCCTTTTCCTGTTTACAAAAATCATTAAAACATTAAATACGTAAATAAAATACAAAATTTTAATGAATTTGACAATAATACGATTACCAATCTCTGGTGATGCTCAATGTGGCTAAGTGAACCACCTGTATGCTTCATTGGGCCTTTGCCGCCCCTCCCCTCCTTCCGGTTTATTGATGTCTGTTTAGACTTGGCTTTAAATTCCGGAGTTGTCCAATATTGTTGAAATGTGTCCCAATCAGTGTCAGAAACTCATTTGGGCTTCTTTTTCTTATTCCGATGGTGGCTCATGACACCGCTGAGTCTCCTTTGAAGTATAATGCGCCAACCTCTCTTGACGCTGTCCTCATACTCAGGAGCCCACCGATAACGTTTCTGTTTTTTGAAATAATGTGTTAGATAATTAAAATTGATAGACTTGTAAATTCATTATGTTTCAAATATACTTACCGTGAACTCTTCCCACCACATATTTTCTTCTTCCATAAGAACATCTTTTAGGGTGCTATATGCTTATTTGAAACGGCCTTGGAATATATCGGTAATGGCGGAGGCGCAACTAGAGCTCAATGTAAAACTATAATAGCCGCGACAAAATTTAATTAGAGTTTATAATGATTATAGGAATTATAATTAACTTGATTTATAAAGGAGATAAGTTTGAAATTAACTTACGTGCCATAAGTAGGCTGCAGGAGAATCCGAGTATCTAGTGCAATCGGTGCTCCACCAGTACTGGTACCAGTTGGTGTCTCTGGTGTCACAGACTGGTGATTCGCCGAGCCTCCTACAGGCGGAGACTCGGTGGGCGGTGATGTCGCAGACGTATCCCGGGATACGTGTACATTGAAAGACTGTGACGGAGGTGTCATACCGGTCACAGGGGCAGATGGCGGTGTCGACTGCAAACCAGATGATGAACATGGCTGGGAGTTAGGGGCGTAGCAGACGCTGGAGTCTAACTAAATGGTAAGCACCGATCGGATAGTTTTCTTTGGAGGCATCTATGTAATATAGATTAAGCGGATTAAGAAGTAGCAAATTACTGATCGACAAATAGACAACAGCAACAACAGGATGCTCAGACAAACAGAACAGAAAACCTAAACCTAACACAACTAGCTAGTCATAGTGGCTAAGCCAGTAATCCTAGTTTGTAATCTTGATTCTTGTAATCTACACTTTGCTAAGTGGCAAAACCATTCTTTAAAATGTTGACACGATTATATTATTAACTAAACACTGCATATTGAAACAAATTTGCATTTTGTGTGGAATCTTAGAAGGCAAATGCACTCACTAACATGGGAAGAATGCATAAATTATATAAAATTAATTTGAAAGGTGAAATTAACAAAGTATAGTTAAACAACTTTTTAATGCATTATTTTTGTTGGAAGTAAAACTCTTTTCTTTGGAAGAAATTGAATATCTATATTTGACTGAACAATAATTAAAAAGAGTACTTTGGTCACTATCCTTATTAATTAAACATACTAATGATAGAATGCATACATGTTAGTAGAATTTGCCTCTTTAAATGTACGAGGTTAGGTACGAAAGTTTAAGGAAAAAATATATTCATTTAAAGAAAGTGAGACATTCATCTTGGAATCATCTTTACATTCCACTGTCTGAAAGGAAAAGTAAGAATGTAAAATCATTTTCAGTGTTTGAAAAAATATTATTCAATATTCAAGTGAAATTAGATTTAGTTTACCTTAGGATCAAAATTCCCTTCTAATACATGTTGACAATGAGGTTCAATTAATTACAAAATCTACAAACTTTTACGTGAAAAAAAATTATACTAATACTCAAAAAACGAATATTAAAATATCCAATAGTAATTTAACAAATACAGAGAAATCATAATAATAACAATAATAATAATAATTATAGTAATAACAATAATACTAATAATTATAGTAATAGTAATAACAATAATAATAATAAATTAGTAAATAAATAGAGGAAAAATAGATTACCTCAGTGGTGGTCAGCGGCGTCTCGGCGGTGGACCAGCGGTGGTGGCAGCAGGGAAAATCTGAGAAGGAAACAAAAAATGAGAATAATAATAATAGAGATACAAAACATAAAAATAAATAAAACAGAAAATAAAAAGGAAAAAGGAAAGTTAAAATGCTTACCTTGTCGCCGGAGAAGACTAAGGGCAGCGGCGGCAAGGACACGGTGGTTGTCGGAGAAAGAGAAAAAAAAAGTAAGAATAAATTACAGTAAAAATTTAGGGTAATGAGAATCGGGGGGAAAATTAAAGAAGAGAAAAAGAGAGAGATGTACCTTCGTCGGAGTTGAGGGAGATTGGAGATGGTGACGGCCGGAGAAGAGGACGAGCAGCGGTGGTGAATTGAGGTCGAGAGGCGCCGCAACAAAGGGAAAAAAGGAAGAAGAAGAGAGGGGGAAGGAATGAGATGGTGGAGCAGCCGCGAGGTTCGTCGGAAGGGAGAAGGAGAGAGCGACGAGGGTTTCAGACGATTTTTACTTATATATTTTTTTTGAGAAATCCAACACTGAAACGACGTCGTTTTGTTACGTTTTCGGTCGTTATTCCGTCGTTAAACATCTGTCTGTATTCGGTCGTTATATTCCGTCGATATTCGGTTGTTACTTTCCGTCGGTAATAGGTCGTTATGGGTGACCAAAACGATGACTATTCAATTTAGTCAACAAGACCGATACTGCCGACGGAATGGCGACGGAATAAGGACCGTTATGTTTTCGGTGGCTATTCGGTCGTTAAGTGTATGACCGAAAAATTCGGTCGCTAATTTCGATCGCTATTTAACTGTTTTCTTGTAATGACAACAATTTTATTTTCATATCGGTGATTTTCTCGGGAAAATATCTAGCTAACTAAGGAATTTAATCTTGAGAGCAATGAAATAACAAAATTAAGGAGGCTTGGGAGATCCACAGAGTATAAACTAGTACTAAGAAACTATTGCTCATATTGTTAGATTGAAGATGTTTGTTTTTTCTTCAATGTTCCCGTGCCTTTATAGCCACCAGTGATCTATTCTCTCTCTCTCTATCTTAGATTTGATTATGATTGACTACAAGAAAAAAGTGTTATAGATATGACTGGATCTCACAAATTCGGTGTTGATAGATATTTTTGTTAATAATGCCTTAGGACCATGAGCAAATGTTGTACTTTATTCTTTTGAGCATTTTATTTGAATAGTGAATTTTACTTTTAAACATCAAATATGTGATTTGATAGTAAAACTCATTGGATTATATAATTAATATTCTAATTGTCCTTTATTTCATTTACTCTGGGTAGTCATAATGCCCTGCTAGGGACCGCTTGTGACTTGTGGATACCTATCAAGTTATATCGCACCGCAAATCGCATTATATATATATATATATATAGTAGGCCTTCCTACTATAATCTTTGAGTTCTTGTATTTATTTAGGTGAAATAATTATTTGATATTCTCCTTTTTCAGTGACAAGTTGTTCAAGAATTACTTCATGTTTGTCATTCAAGATGCTATTGGTTGGA
The DNA here is from genome assembly GCA_026122235.1 of Vinca minor. NCBI lineage: Eukaryota > Viridiplantae > Streptophyta > Magnoliopsida > Gentianales > Apocynaceae > Vinca > Vinca minor. The sequence goes on from JAOCZM010000286.1 coordinate 1,667,986, forward strand.
AAATATATTATGATGAGAAATTTTGATTTATTTGTTTAGAACTTTCTAAGAAAACATATGTATTTTAACGTTTTCAACTTAGACATGTATTTATTTATTTCAATTCGCATTAAAACTGAGGATTTTGTTACGTGGTTAATCTCTTAGAAATATTATATTGGAGCTCATGAGTCATAAGATATTTGAATAGGTTTATAAGTTTTTTAGATCGGTTTTCACCGCACCTAATTTCACCAAACCAAAATAATTACGGTTTGGTGAAATTCTGTTTGGAAGTCAAAATGGTTTTAGAAAATATATTAAAAAGTCGTATAAAACCGCATTAATAAATAGGTTTTCACTATACCGCACCAATGAACACCCCTAGTCGCACGCATAGACGAGTTAACGAGCATTATGTCCATATTCCGTGAATCTAGAAAGTGTCTAAATTCATTGTATCTGACATGTTTTTTTCTAGAAATAATAAAATGTTATTATTCGAATTAGAATAATTGATGGGGATAAGGATTCCAATTTATGATTTTTGTTGGTATTACGGGTGAGTTATTATGCGATAAAAATTGCCACTACCAAAAGAAGTTGGCATTACTTAGGAGTTTGTATTCGAGACAAACTCTCACTGCCTTTATAAAGATCGTTTGGAAGAAAAACCTAACACACGGTTTTTCAATGGCGCCAAAAGTCTTCTACTACCAAAATATTCCGTCATCCCTTCTTTCTGTTTTTGAAACTCAGAAAAATCCAAGAGTTAGCACTCAATGCTCGTGTCGACGCGTGGATATCGTTAGAAAAACGAATCCGCAAGGATTTGATTTTGTGGTTCCTGCGGTCTTGCAGAGATACGTTAAGGTGATTGCTGAATCAGACTAGAGAAGCATCTAATTGTTAGATCATTTTCATTCTTTACTCGGTTCTTATGCTATGAACATATCCTTCTGGCGTAATGTGTAGGCTTTATATTGTATGTTTCTGCCTACGAATTCCAACAATTTTAAACATTACCATTTAGTCTGCAGTTCTTTTTACATACTATATATACTTGCATATACTTAAATATCTTATCCACTACCCCCCTGGCCCCATTTCTACTTATATTTCTTGATTTAGCACAAGAATTAATGGTAGGTGTAAGCCCTAAGGGCGAACAAACTCAGTTTTTGATATTGGACAAACTTTTGATGTTGTGTCTAATGATCTTAATCTTTGTGATAGAATATCGGAACTCATTATGGAAGTTCTAAGTACTTCAATCAAGCCATTGGTATCAAGATTCAAAGTTATGCAAGGCTTATTTATCAAGATTGAAGATTGAAGACTTAGGTTTGGTTAGTTTAGCTTTGTCGTCATAAGTCGTTATCTTATAAAGCTCTAACCAAAGTTCTCATGAAAATAAGCTCTACACTCTAGTCTTGCATGCATCATAAACACGTTTTCAAAAGGCTAAGTTTCAAAACGTTCCTTACATGAGTTCATATCTCAAAAGCCTTTGTTTTCAAAGTCTAAGTACTTTAAAATGGTTTTCCAAATGTTCTTATTTGTTACCGTTTGGGAAAACCTTTTAGACTTCAAAATATTTTAAAACGTGTGAAAAATCAACATCTCTCATACTCTGGAAGTTCGGTCAACCGAGCTCAAGCTCGGATCAACCGAAGAGAAACTGAGAGTTGTAGCTCTTGAAATATGTTGGTTCGGTCGACCGAGGTGGGCTTCGGCTCAACCGAGGTTGACTTCGGTCATCCGAGGTGTGATTTCGGTCAACCGAACTATGCGAAAAACTAGCCGTTTTTTGACCGTTAAAGAGTCATTTTTCAGCCTATTTTGAAATGTATAAATACTCCAAAGCTAGAAAATGACTCTAAAGCTTGCACATCAAAGTTTCATTGATTTCTTATCAAGTCTAAACACTCACAAAGCAAATGCTCTTCATTTCCATGATCTAAATCATTCAAGAGTGAGTTTTCAAAAGCAAGACAAAGAGTGAACTTCATATGTTCAAAGAGCTTATCATTGTTGTACTTCAAAGGTATTAATCTTTCACTTAGAAGAGTGAACAACCTTGTTCCTTAACTTTCTTAATTCCCTTTCTAAGTGATTGGGTTATTGTTGTAAAAGTCCTACTTTGTGTGGGCAAATTGTAAAGTCCTACTTAGTGTGGGCAAGCTCTTAGTGAGTTTTTGTAGTGTGGTTGTGTTGTAAAACTCTTAGTGAGTTAGCCACAAATGTAAACATTCTTCTTAGTGAAGTTGTTGAAAATCCTTGGGTGCGGCTCAAGGTAGTGGGTGTAGATTCTGAGTGAGTCGAACCACTATAAATCCTTTGTCTTGTTGTTGGGTTTTGCATTGCTTTTATTCATCTTGCTCAAACTTACACTAGCATTGCAAAGAATAGAAAAAGTTTCCAAGATTGATTAAAACCCAATTCACCCCCCTCCCCCCCTCTCTTGTGTTTACAGTAGGGATGTTGACTGCATTAAATAAGTCATTTTCAAGTTTAAAAAAAATCCAAAATAACCCCATTAAATTTGTAAATTGTATTACATGCGATGTTTGGTGGATTAATGAGACAATGACAAGTTTGGAAATCAATAAAAAAACATAGTTGTCAATAAGAAAATTGTCAAATCGTTTGGGACATTTCAAAATAATTAGTAGGCAAATAGAAACTAGACAAAGAAAGTATCTATCTATATTTGTATTACCGTCTTTTTTCAGTTTCAACCAATCACATTCTTCTAAATCTTACGTGTAATTTCCATGAATTTTGGTTCAATTAATTATTTTATAAAAAATTGATTGGTTGGTTAAATTTTATTTTGGTTGTAAACTCTTAATTGGCTTATAAGAGTATCCCACACTGAAAAGTTACATTATTTTTTGAGTTTGACAATACTATAAAAGAGAGTACTTTGACATATTTTGAGTGAGAAATTGGGCAGACATTTCAACCCATCAAATTAGGGAAGCCCACTTATTTTCTCCTTATATTTTTTATTTATATAAATATAGATAGTTAAAGTTTTAACAAATAACGGGTAATTCAGATGACCGGGTCCTTCGAATTCCGATTGAGCTTATAATCAAGTTCGATTTAACTTAGACTTATGCAATGTTCATTTTTTGTTTTTTTTCTTATACATCATTTTTATTTTCATAATATATTTTTAAAAATAAATAAATATGGATATTTAAAAATGAAAAAAAAAATCAATTCGCTTCGTTTATACTGCAAAAATCAAGTGATAAAACTGCTTCAAAATTTTAAGAGTATATGAAAAGAAGAAGTCTTCATAACCTAATTTGAAGTAGATTAAAACTGCTTCAAAATTTTAAACTCAGGTGCTAACCATAAATTTTGGCAAACAAGTCTATGTTAATTAGCACTCTCTTTCATTGTAGAGGTGTTGGAGGGGATAATAAAAGATTCATATTTTATATCTGTTGAATGAACTAAGCAATGTGTAGACTAAATAAATAATGTGTTGTTTTATTGAATGCGCCATATTCAATCATTAAATGCAAAATAAAATATTTTTTTTGATAGATTTCTGATTTTTTCATTATATTAATAGATTAAATGAAAACTGAGTAGTATTAACTAAGAAAGTGCATTTAGAGTTCTACATATTGATAATTAAAAAGTTAAAAGGTAATAATCAAACTTATAGTCAAAAAATTTCTTTTTGCTATCATTACAAAAACTCTTTTTCCTTGCATATGCATTTTTTAATAAATAATGTATGTCCCGTGCATAGCACGGATTTTTTGCTAGTCTATCTATATCTACCTATATATATATTACAGAAGCCTTATACATACAAATAATTGTATCTATATATTTTTACAATCCTATTTTCTTAGATTTTCACATTTTTTAATTAATGTACTAATTTTTATTGGTTGAGAATATTTAGGTTAATTAAATTAATTGAAAATTAACTTATCTTAATAAAAATTAAATATCAACTTTTATTGGTGCAAAAAAATGTTAACTATTTTATTTAAATCGGGAGAGGGGGGATTCGATCCCCCGACCTGCAGGTCGGATGCAGCGCTGCATTGCCAACTACTCTGGCAGGTGTTTGACAACTATTTTCTTTAATTCTTTTAATAGAATGCTAATTTAAATTTTATTTTGGTTGTAAACTCTTAATTGGCTTATAAGAGTATCCCACATCGAAAAGTTACATTGTTTTTTGAGTTTGACAATACTATAAAAGATGGTACATTGACGAGTTACAAAATTGGGTGACATTTTAGCCCATCAAATTAAGGAAGCCCGCTTATTTGCTTCTTATATTTTTTGTTTATATAAATATAAATAGTTAAAATTTTAACAAATAACGGGTAATTCAGATGACCGGGTCTTTTGAATTCCGATTGAGCTTATAGTGAACTTTGATTTAGCTCAGACTTATGAAATATTCATTTTTTTTATTCTAATGGAGAGTTTGTTATTTTCATAATATATGTTCATTGAAGATATCGAATCCAAACTTTAGAGAGGGGATTCCGAATCTCATATTCCGTGCAACCAATTTACGAAAAAGAACATATAAACATCAAATAGAAAAAGACATAAAAATTAAAAACAGTATGAATAATAAATAACATAAAATTTACTAATTTTTATTGGTTGAGAATATTTATGTTAATTAAAGTAATTGAAAATTAACTTATCTTAATAAAAATTAAATATCAACTTTTATTGGTGCAAAAAAAAAGGTTAAACTACTTAATTTAAATCGGGAGAGGGGGGATTCGACCCCCCGCGACCTGCAGGTCGGATGCAGCGCTGCATTGCCAACTACTCTGGCAGGTGTTTGACAACTATTTTCTTTAATTCTTTTAATAGAATGCTAATTTAAATTTTATTTTGGTTGTAAACTCTTAATTGGCTTATAAGAGTATCCCACATCGAAAAGTTATATTGTTTTTGAGTTTGACAATACTATAAAAGATGGTACATTGACGAGTTACAAAATTGGGCTGACATTTTAGCTCATCAAATTAAGGAAGCCCGCTTATTTGCTTCTTATATTTTTTGTTTATATAAATATAAATAGTTAAAGTTTTAACAAATAACGAGTAATTCAGATGACCGGGTCTTCTGAATTCCGATTGTGCTTATAGTCAACTTTGATTTAGCTCAGACTTATGCAATGTTCATTTTTTTTATTCTAATGGAGAGTTTTTTATTTTCATAATATATGTTCATTGAAGATATCGAATCCAAACTTTAGAGAGGGGATTTCGAATCTCATATTTCCGTGCAACCAATTTACGAAAAAGAACATATAAACATCAAATCGAAAAAGACATAAAAATTAAAAGCAGTATGAATAATAAATAACATAAAATTTACTAATTTTTATTGGTTGAGAATATTTATGTTAATTAAATTAATTGAAAATTAACTTATTTTAATAAAAATTAAATATCAACTTTTATTGGTGCAAAAAAAAGGTTAAACTATTTTATTTAAAACGGGGGAGGGGGATTTGATCCCCCGACCTGCAAGTCGGATACTGCGCAGCATTGCCAACTACTCTGGCAGGTATTTGACAACTAATTTCTTTAATTCTTTTAATGGAATGCTTATTTAAATTTTATTTTGGTTGTAAACTTTTAATTGGATTATAAAAGTATCCCACATCGAAAAGTTACATTGTTTTTTGAGTTTGACAATACTATAAAAGATGGTACTTTGACATGTTTTGAGTTACAAAATTGGGCTGACATTTTAGCCCATCAAATTAAGGAAGCCCTCTTATATGCTTCTTGTATTTTTTGTTTATATAAATATAAATAGTTAAAGTTTTAACAAATAACGGGTAATTCAGATGACCGGATTCTCTAGGAATTCCGATTGAGCTTATAGTCAACTTTGATTTAGCTCAGACTTATGCAATGTTCATTTTTTTTATTCTAATGGAGAATTTTTTATTTTCATAATATATGTTCATTGAAGATATCGAATCCAAACTTAGAGAGGGGATTTCGAATCTCATATTTCGTGCAACCAATTTACGAAAAAGAACATATAAACATCAAATAGAAAAATACATAAAAATTAAAAGCAGTATTAATAATAAAGGACATAAAATTTACTAATTTTTATTGGTTGAAATTTTTTATGTTAATTAAATTAATTGAAAATTAAATTATCTTAATAAAAAATTAAATATCAACTTTTATTGGTGCAAAAAAATGTTAAACTATTTTATTTAATTCGGGTGAAGTGGGATTCGATCCCCCGACCTGCAAGCCGGATGCTACGCCACATTGCCAACTATTCTAGCAGGTATTTGACAACAAATTTCTTTAATTCTTTTAATAGAATGCTAATTTAAATTTTATTTTGGTTGTAAACTCTTAATTGTCTTATAAGAGTATCCCACATTGAAAAGTTACATTGTTTTTTGAGTTTGACAATACTATAAAAGATGTTACTTTGACATGTTTTGAGTTACAAAATTGGGCTGACATTTTAGCCCATCAAATTAAGGAAGCCCGCTTATATGCTTCTTATATTTTTTTGTTTATATAAATATAAATAGTTAAAGTTTTAACAAATAACGGGTAATTCAGATTACCTGGTCCTCTGAATTCCGAGTGAGCTTATAGTCAAGTTTGATTTAGCTGAAACTTATGCAATGTTCATTTTTTTTTATTCTAATACAGAATTTTTTATTTTCATAATATATTTTCATTACATGTTTTGAGTTACAAAATTACTTTGACATTTTTTCTTCCATTCAACATTACGTTTCCGTGCATAGCACGGGTATTTTTGCTAGTATATATATATTATAGAGCACCTTTTCAGATTTGTATATATATATATATAGTGCCACGTGCCATTTTCTAGGATTTGGTGAAATTTTTTTTGGATTGGTGCCACGTGTTAGTTATAAAACTTTTGATTGGTGCAAAAAAATTGAACTATTTTTTTTAAATTGGGGGATGAGGGATTCGATCCAAAGCCAGCAATTCAAATGCTACACCACATTGCCAGCTACTCTAGCAGGTATTTGACAACTATTTCATTTAATTCTTTCAATGGAATGGTAATATAAGTAAAACTTTTCCACGATCTTTAATAAATCTAAACTAATAGTATTTTTTGTATGATATAATAATATACATTATTTATATTATGTTCTTTGATTTCAAAATTAAAAACTCATCACTTTCTTCTAAATCTTACGTGTAATTTCCATTAATTTTGGTTCAATTAATTATTTTATAAAATTTTGATTGGTTGGTTAAATTTTACTTTTATTGTAAACTCTTGATTGGCTCATAAGATTTTTGTTTGAGTTTGCGAATGCTATAAAAGAGAGTACTTTCACATGTTTTCAGTGAGAAATTGGACTAATATTTAGCCCATTAAATTCAATGGCAAGCTCAATTTGTTTTTCAATTTTTTCATTCCAATAGTCAAATTTATTTATTTTTAAAAAATAAAAAATTAGCTAACAGAGCCATTTGATTTTTGGTTTAATCTGCGAGAAAACCTGCTTATTATTGTTTTTCATTTAAAGAGTCAAAATTTAAAAAAAAATCTTGCAGAGCCATTGTTTTCATATACTCTTAATTATATGATAAAATGGAATCCCGAGAATAGCTCATGTTATTAGACTATCTAATCTAAACCTCCTTACTAAACCCTTTTCATTAAAAGAGTTAAAATTTTAAAAAATAAAATTTAGCTGATCGAATATTTAATCGTATTATTAACTGAATTGGAATTTGCCCAATGAATTGGAAAGACGGGTTTTAATTATTTGCTTTTTAGAAGGCTCATATTAGACTTATTCAAATTAGATTATATATTTTAGTATTTGTAATGGTTTTTTTTATTTTTCTATTATAATTTTATTTTTTCAATATTATTCAAAATCGAACATTGAAAGTGTATGACGTTTTTTAAATTTGACAACATTATAAATAAAGGATTTGACCATGGTTTTTAATTGAATTAATTGGTTGAGTTGTTTTTTAGTTCATAAAGTTTGGTGACAAACCTAACTTGCTTTTATATTTTTTCATTCCAACCGTAAAAGTTTTTGTTTTCAAAAAATATTTGTTCACCTAACCATTTAGTTTTCTGTTGAACCCGCAAGCTAGTCTGCTCACTAAACATTTTCATTAAAAGGGTAAAAAATTTAAAAAATAAACTTTAGTTAATCAAGCCATTTAATTCTTTTCGCATTATTAAATGAATTGGAATTTTCCTAATGAATTTGAGAGGCATACTGTATTTGCTTTTCGGATAGTTCATATTCGACTAATTCAAGCTAAATTATATATTTCAATATATTTTAATATTTTTCATATTCAAGTCTTTTCTTTTACTTTGTTTCAATAGTATTCAAGACTAGGAATGGCAATGGGGCAGATCGGGGCGGGTATCGCAAATACCATACCTGCCCTGCGACTATAAAACCCTGCCCCGCCCCGTGATCCCTCCCGGATCAGATTTTTTTTATCCGCGCCTGCCCCGCCCCATTCATATGCTTTTGTTCTCTTCTGCCTTTGTTCTTTCTGGGTTTTAATGGAATTCTCATTACAAATTCATGGTAAATTAACTGTAACATTCCATTTTTTCTTCTTCGTTTTTCAAAGATTCAAACAAAAATCACTAATATTACCACTTTCTTCCATTTTTCTTCTTCTTTTTCAAAGATTCAAACAAAAATCAAACATTTTTCTTCTTCTTTTTTTAAAGATTCAAAAAAAAAATCACTAATATTACCACTTTCTTCCATTTTTCTTCTTCTTTTTCAAAAATTCAAACAAAAATTAAATCTTTTTCTTCCATTTTTTCTTCTTCTTTTTTCAAAGATTCAAACAAAAATCAAACATTTTTCCTCCATTTGGTCTTTTCGATTGGAGATTGGGGTGTTCCTACTGTTCAAAAAATCAAATATTTGAAGAATCTTGAAGAAGAGAGGAGAAGAAGAAGAAGAGAGGAGAAGAAAAATCTGGAAGAAAAGAGGAGAAGATTAGGTTTTCATTTCTATAAATATTGAGGGAGTAAATTAGGAAACCATGGGCTCAAAACATGGGCTCAAAATTGAGGGAGTAAATCTGGAAGAATCTTGATTGGCGTTTGGAAGTGTCCTAAATAATATTCCATGGATGGCTGGGTTGGGCGGGACGGGGCGGGGCAGAGCGGGGCAGGCATAAATACCAGATCTGCCCCAAAAGACGTGGGGCAGGGCGGGTCGACGGGTCAAATTGCCATCCATATTCAAGACCCCACATTGAAATTGTATAAAGTTTTTAAATTTGACGACATTATAAATAAAGGCAGCGGGTAGGATTTTTAATCAATTACTTTGTTGATTTACTTTTTAGTCTATTAAATTGAGTAAAAATCTAATTTTCTTTTTAATTTTTTTATTCCAACAGTCAAAGTTTTTTTCAAAGAAAATTAGTTTACCAAACCATATATTTTTCTGTTAAACCCGCATGCGAACTTCTCACCAAACTTTTTTCATTAAAAGGGTAAAAAAAAAAATCAAAAATTAAACTTTAGTTGATCGAGTCATTTAATTCTTATCGTGCCATTAAATGAGTTGGAGAGAAGTAATTTATTTGTTTTTTGATGGTTCATTTAAACCTTTAATTTTTTCAAGAAAACTTACAACGCCGACCTTGAGAAATCATTGAAAGAATATTCTTCTCTCTCTAGATCTTTTTTTATATGTTGCATATAAATAAAAAATTCTTATATTTGTTTTTTTTTCTTCTATATAGGTAAATTTGAAAAACCAAACAAAAATATCAGTTTACAATATCATTTTTCACTTTTATGCTATTTAATATTTTCTTAAAAATTAAATTTATTCCCCTGCATAACACGGGTCATTACCCTAGTAATTAATATATAGAAATCATACACATACAATATATATAGACACAATATTTAAATAGCAATGAGTTTTGAACTGCAACGCAAATTCCGGCCAATTTTTCAAATTTTTTGGCCTGAAAATGTAAAACGACATAATTATTCCTTATAATATGTCTGACCCGTTGTACTTAAATAAACCGACCCGACCCGTTATTGCAAGCTCCATCTTCTGCGGCGACAAAAACCATTTTTCGGTCAATAAAAATGTCATTTTCCCACAAAAATCTCAACAACAATAACTCATTTTTATTTCCAATTGATAAAATTTGATAAAAATTTCATGAAACCCATTTTCATTTTAGTTATTTAGAGAGACTCATTTAAAAAATTGCAAAAAAATCAATCTTCATAGACAAACTTATGTTTCAAAATACCTCAAATAATTCGAACACCGTATGTATATTGAAAAACAAAGGAGTATGAAAGAGAACTCGAAGCCAACCACTATTTTCCTCGTAGCAATGATTTGTTTATTTGGAGATACTTGAAAATGGCTAATCACTCGCGTCCTCTTCAATCAAAAGCTTGCGCTTGACCAAAATTAAAACCCTTTTCTATGATATATGAGTCAAACACTGATAGAATCTTTAAGATATCTAGAAAATTATTCTTCGGTTTGGATGACTCGAACCTTTAATCTTACAATGAGCATTGCTATTTAGGGTCAAAGGCAAAGTCTGCTTATCGTCGACCATTTATTATTGTTTGATTTTGAGACTGACAATACTTGATCTCATATTTTCAGAACTATTAGTCAAATACTTAACTGCTAGGTCATTAGCTAAAAGTCACCAGTTTAGTGAGATAGGATTTTGTTAGTGAGGATTATTTCTGAGGGGAAAGGGCCGGGTTTTTGTTTAAAGAAGGTGAATTTTTTTTTAATAATAAATGGATTTCTTTAATTTACTTTTACTATTGGAGCAGAAGATGTAAAACTCATGTACAATAATGCCTTATCTAGCTCGTTCTATATACCAACTTCTTTCCATCCTTTCTTTGTTTACGGCTTCAGTGCATAATATGATTTTTTTTCACACATAGTAAATAAAATTGAATAGGTGTTACATTTCTTTGCAATATGTGTTCTCGCTTGAGGAACACATATTCTAAATAATGTAACACTTGTTTCAGTGTAAAAAGTGTTTTAAAAATTTGCAACATGTGTTCTCTCAAAAAAACTTTAACCGTTAACTTTTTAATGTGACAAATCGAAATTTATTTTACAAATTCGGAATTTAAGGTGTTCTACACCATAGCCGAACGACTCCTCCTCAGGTGTATTTGAAAGGTTTTTCTTCATCTTCTTATTGTTAATATTTTGAGGTTCGTAGTAGTTGTGATGTTGGAAAATGTATGGTTTAAAATTGATTTATTTTAATTGAAGGTTCAAGAAAATTGTGACAAGGAAATTAATTTTCTGTATTTACAATACTTAATTAATTGAAATTTCAAAACGCTACTACTTAATTATACCAGGACTTTTATTTTCAAGAAAGCAAGTTCTAGCTAGAAGTTACTTGGAAATACACTATACCTTTGAAATTTTCTTTGCATCAAAATCTTCGAGTTGAATAACTCGAACCTATAACCTTACAATGAGCATTGCACTTTATGGCTAGAGGCAAAATCTGCTTATCGTCGACCATTTATTATTATTTGATCTTGAGATTGACAATACTTGATCTCCTATTATTTTTTTAATATAAGCCAAATACTTGGCTGCTAGGTTATTAACTAAAAGCCACCATGATATTAGTTTAGTGAGATAGGTTTTTATTAGTGAGGATTATTTCTGAAGGGAAAGAACGTGGTGTTTTCTTTAAACGAGGTGGATTTTAAAATAAATAAATAAATAAATAGAATTTTTAATAATAAATAAAAATTTAAAATTTACTATTACTATTGGAGCAAAAGATGTAAAATTCAGGACCTATCGTCCAAGTCAGAAATACTAGCCTTCTTTGGAAAAACTGGTGGGATTTAGTTCTAATTTTACTATTTTATAAATTTTGAATGATGAAACTGATGAAAGAAACTACTTAACGGACACCGAAGATCAAAGGTTCCTTACCCTAATGGGGGAAGGGTCTGCCCACGACCTCATGGTTGTGGGTTCGATACCCTCCCCATTGGGGTCGTGGGTTCGATACCCTCCCCTTGCAATGGGGCAAACTTTAATTGTCTCTCTTGCTAAGGCTATCTTCTCCTCTTGTGAGACGTTTTTCTCTCCCCTTATGGGCAACCGCCCATCCGGACTTCAAAAAAAAGAAAACGGACACCGAAGAAAAATATTCACAAAGCACATATGTTTTGGGTTGTGGAAGGCCCATTCTATATCCCCGAAAGTTTATTCCATTTATCCTATTGGGCCAGCCTGCAGGGGCGCAATATATTACCACAAGATTTTCCTTTTATTGTTCGATTTGGGCCATTTATCGGGTTTATTTTAATTTTCAACTTTAGATGCCATTTTTCTCCTAAAAAGTCAACTGTAAATTCCTGTTAAAATTTTAAAAATAAAATGGGTTATTTTTGGAGAATGGGTTATTTTTCCCTTTGATTGTTAGAGAGAAAAATGAATTCAGAGTATTTTTTGTATTGAAAATAAACATCAACCAAATACATTAATGTTTCTAAGCTTGTTTTTCTATTCTCAACTTTAATATGTTGAGTTCTGAAATTTTATATGTAGTTTGAAATATTTTATCAGTTTCGCCCCCAAGATTTTTTTTTGTCGTTTTTATTTGTAGTTCGACATACTGTTGCAGTTTCGCCCACAACGCCAAATTACTTGTGAATGAGAGTTATTATATATATTATTATTATTATTCACCACAAATTACAAGTTGTATATATATCCAACTATCACACCATTATCACACTACTAATCTATTTTGTGTAAATAAAATATTATGCAATTTAGAAGCAGGCAAAAGAAAGAAAAAAAACACAAAAAGGAGAACAAAGAATTTGGCTTACTTATAAGTGAAAAACCAACAAGCAAAAATGATCAATAGGAATACCTAAAAGTTATCTTTTTCTGGTAGGCTGACAATGATAGGAAACAAGACATCATTAAATTAAATTACTTGAGGAAATTATTAATTTTTTTTTTTGAACGCTCGAGGGCGGAACCCCAAAGGGGAGAGAACCAATCGCAAAGCGGAGAAGAACACCTCATAAGAGAAGAAGAGTACCCTAGAAGGGAGACAATTAAAACTTACTCCATGCTTGGGAGGGTATCGAACTCGGGACCTCTCGGTCACGAGCCGACCAATGTCCCACTGGGCTATTGGACCTTTGATTCATTAAATTAAATTACTTGAGGAATTTGAGGAATTTAAAAGCTTTAAAATTAACAAAGAAGACCAAGAAGACTTGGGTCTTAAAGATAAATATTGTAGTCTTTAGTACTAAAGTACCACACTTTCTTAGTCTGTCTCTGGTGCGCTTTGTGTTTTTTGGTACCTTGCAGAACACTGATTGTTGATTGATGAATTGATTTTCATTATGATTGATTAATTTTATCTTGTATTAATTTTCTTATTTATTCTATAGCTTAATTATTAAGATTTAGTAATCAGTGACTTTCTCATAATTATAAGATCATTGTAAATATGGTAATTGGTATACTATAAATATACAAGAGATGAGAGCATTTTCTCTTACTCAAACATTCTCAATTCCGCCTCTATTCTCATTTCTCTCTCTAGTTTTCTATTCTACACTGATTAGTCGTCGAATAAAAAATATGATGTTTGAGAACGCTTGTTGTTCAATATAGGTTGAAAAGTTTCTCAACAGGTGTTCTCAACCGTTAATTTTTTTAATTGGACGGCTAACAAGTATTCTGCGCAGATCAACACATGTTCTGCACTGCAGCGGCGGATGTGTTATGTTCTAAAGAACACCGAGTGAAGAGAATCGTATCACTTTTTTTGGATTCTTGAGCAGTAGAATCTGATGCAAAATGTTGACTAAAAGACTCCCCTTTATTTGTTTCTTTGAGTTCAGCATCAATGCTCTCAGTCATTACTTGTTTATTCACCATCAGATTTTTTAATTTGACGATTAATATGTTCCGACCGTATAGACCAACACCTTGTTGTGCACTGGAGTTATGTAGTCTTTTCAAAAGAACACCGAGTGAAGAGAAGCATCTCACTTTTTTTCTTTTTTCTTTTGGATTCTTGAGCAGTAGAATCTTATGCGAAATGTTGACTAAAAGACTCATTTTAATTGTGATAAATGGTCCACATACTTCACTCCGTACATATATGTTATTGAAATTTTCAAGTCCGTCAAGGAAGATGCTTTCAGGTATATCCCGTTTATTTATACTCTAGAGTACTACAAGAACACCTACCAGTACATTCTACTGCCAGTACTTGATGAGAGCTATTGGAGGTCAGCTCCTTTCAATATGATCCACTACCCTCCAAATTTTTTAATGTCATTGTTGACTCATTATGCAAATGCAAAGCTAGTCTAAGGCTAATTCCTAGATAATCTCAAGCCGTCGAAATGGACATGTCATTTTTTTCCGAGTCTTATAATCTTTATTTTATGGTCCTATCCTCCTCCATTGTTTATAAGCACATATGCATTATTTTACTGGAAATTGACATGTTTGTTCCTTAAACTATTTTTCAAATACTCAAGTGGTTCTCATTCTTTTTTTACTTCTCATTTGGTCTTGCATGTTATTTTATGTTTCCTAACCGGTCACAGCACTACCATCCACGGTGGTTTCCTATCAAATCCATCTCTATGTAGTATTTATACTTCCTAGATGATCCCTGAAGTATTTTTGAGCTTTCAAGATGGTCATATCATCTTCATCCTCCAAGATCCATCGCCGACCACAAACAATTTCTCTCCCAAATCCGACCACCAACGCCGTCCACCCAGCATATCTCTCCCAAATTCGCCACCAAGCAGCCACCCACCGCTTTTGGCCAACCCAAAATTGGAATCACATGAATCTTCATACCAATAACAATGATAAGATCTCAAATTCTAGCTGGAAAACAGTTCGGTCCACATGGGCAGCATTGGTGGTTGGATTTGGGCGGTGATAGATCTTGAAAGATGAAGATGATGTTGATAGGACCATCTTAGAAGCTCGAAAATACTTCAGGGGATTTGGGTGGAAAACACTGTGGGTGGTGGTGAAGGGACCGGTTAGGAAGTGCGAAATAACATTCATGATCAAATGAGAAGTGAAAAAAAGAATGAGAACCACTCGATTATTTGAGAAGTAGTTTGAGGACCAAACAGATAAATTTCCCTTATTTTACCTTAAAATGTGTTATTACCGGCATATAAATCAAGAAATGCTAATTTGAAAAAAGTAATATATGGGATGTAGTTAGCACTGTCAAACGGGCTGGCCCGGTCCGGTCCGGCGCAGATTACCCTAAAACGGACCGGACCGGATTTGGACCAATTTTTGCGGACCAAGAAACTCCTAGTCCATACCCGTCCATAAGAAGTCCGCGGGTTAAACGGGCCGGTCCGCGGACCAAATTAATTTTAAAAATAAATTTTAAAAAAAGAAAATAAAGCTTAAAAATGACTTTTTTTTTGTTTTTATTTTTAAAAATTGAAAAGAAAAATTGAAAAAAAAGAATATAAAGCTTAAAAATTGAGTTTTGTTGTTTATTTTTGAAAATATTTATAAAACAAATTGAAAAAATGAGAAGTAAAACTTTAAAAAATATTTTTTATATATATTAATTTAAATGCGGGTTGGTCCGGGTCCAGTCCGGTCCGGTCCGCCTTGGTCCAAACGGAGCGGGCTAAAATGGCCCGCATTTAAACGGAGCATAAATAGCTTTGTCCAAATCCGTCCAAAAAACGCGGACCACGGACCGGTCCGCGGACTAGTGGTCCGTTTGACAGTGCTAGATGTAGTTTTAGAATAATTTATGCAAGAATTTTTTATATTTTTTTTGTCTAAGAAGTTATAGTTTAAAATAGTTTAAATGCAAATAACCATATGAATATGTTTTATTTTGTTTTCTCCTCAGGTTGCATTTTGAAGGTAGATTTATCAAACTTTTCAGCGTTTTTCCCAACAATAACAACCCAATTTATATAGAAAAAAATCGCTTTTACAAAAACACATTTTTTCAATAATTTAAAAAAAAAAAAACTTTAGCGGTAGAGAAAATGACCTGTGTGAACTACAGATAATCGTTGTCAATTTATTCTGTAAATAGCTAATCAGATTCCCAAAACATGTTCGTGATATAAACTAATATGCACGATCCAAATAAAATGCAAGAAGTTTCGCAGAAAGCTTCAACTTATTGAACTTGGGAAGCCTTTTTATTATTATTATTATTATTATTATTATTATTATTAATTTTTTTTATTGTAAAGTTCAAAAGCCATGTACAAGAATGCCTTATCTAGCTCGTTCCATATACCAACTTCTTTCTAACTCCTCTTTTGTTCACGGCTTCAGTGCATACTAGGATTTTTTTTTCACACGTAGGAAATAAAATTAAATATGTTTTACATTCCTTTGCAATATGTGTATCTCCTAATGAACACCTATTTTAAAGAATGTAATACTTGTTTCAGTGTAATAAGTGTTTTAAAAATTTGCAACATGTGTTCGCTCAAAAAAATCTTGACCGTTAACTTTTTAATGTGATAATCAAAATTTATTTTGCAAGTCCAAAATTTAAGGTGTTCTACACCAGGGCCGGACTCCTCTACTTGGGTGTATTTGATAAGGTTTTTCTTCATCTTCTTATTGTTAATTTTTTGTAATTCTTTAGAGGTTCGTATAGAAGTTGTATAGAAGTTGTGAACTTGTGCTGTTTATTGAAGGCACGGTAGCCCAGTGGGTATCATCCACTGCCTAAGACCGAGAGGTCCAGGTTCGATACCCACCTCACACAAGGGAAATGATTTAATTGTCATTTCTTTGGGTTCCCTTGTGTGAGGTCTTATACTCCCCTCACGGGGCACCCGCTCAACGGGACTTATACGACACCCGCTCAACGGGACTTCTACTACTCCCCTCACGGGGCACCCGCTCAACGGGCTTCTACGACACCCGCTCAACAGGACTTCTACGAGCGGGACTTCTACGACCCTCACGGGGCACCCGCTCAACGGGCTTCTACGACACCCGCTCAATGGGACTTCTACGAGCGGGACTTCTACGACCCTCACGGGCACCCGCTCAACGGGACTTCTACGACCCTCACGGGCACCCGCTCAGCCGGGCTTCTACTACTCCTCCTCTGGTGAGGTCGACCTCCTCTGGAGAGGTCTAATAATATATATAATTGTAATAAACTGGACCATACTTATAAATGGTCTAGTTTTCATAAAAACTTGTGCTGTTGGAAAACCTAATTATGTCGGGTTCATCAAAAGGTCCAATAGCCTAGTGGGGCATTGGTCGGCCCGTGACCGACAGGTCCCGGGTTCGATACCCTCTCCAAGCATGGGATAAGATTTAATTGTCTCCTTTCTAGGTACTCTTCTTCTTTTATGAGGTGTTCTTCTGCGCTTTGCGGTTGGTTCCGCCCTCGGGCGTTCAAAAAAAAATTGTGTCGGGTTCAGAATTATCGAAGCAGGGAGGAGGAGCTAAAGTTGATGCCACATTGTATAAGCAGCTAATTGGGAGCTTGATGTATACTACAGTCATGCGACCTGATTTAATGTATGCGGCTTGTCTCTTAAGCAGGTATATGGCGGATCCCTCAGAGCAGCACATGCAAGCTGGAACTGCAGGTTTTGGAGTGATGTATAAGAAAAGAGTTTCTAATGAGTTAGCTGAATTATAGATAGTGATTATGCAGGGGATGTACATGACAGGAGAAGCGCAAGCGGATATGTTTTTCATATTGAGTGGAGGGGTTGTATCTTGGGCATCCAAGAAACAACCAGTGGTGACTTTATCAACTACAGAAGCTGAATTTATTGCAGCAGCTGCTTGTGCATGTCAATGTGTATGGATGTAGAGAATTTTGGAGCAGCTCGGTATGATTTAAGCTCAAGGTACTACGATTATGTGTGACAATAGTTCGACTATAAAACTATCAAAGAATCTGGTACTTATGGGAGAAGCAAGCATATAGATATCAGACAATGAAGCGCAACTCATGCGGTAAGACGCTTCACTTCCAACCAGTAGGTGGGGAGTTCGAGTCATGCTGGAGAGAAAGTGGGGAACCACTATTGATCCTTCTTTAAAAAAAAAAGAAAAAAAGCATATAGATATCAGGTTTGATTTTTTAAGAGATCTTGTGAGGGAAGAGGTCATCGAGCTGGTTCATAGTGGAACAGAAGAACAACTCACGGACATCATGACAAAACCGCTTAAGCTGAATGCATTCACGAAGTTAAGAGAAAATCTAGGAGTGTGATGGGATAAACTGATTATGATAACAACCAGTTTAGGAGAGGCATTGTTGGGTTAGACTTGGTCTTCTTTAGTCGGTAAGTTGCAGAAATAAACTCCAATATTTTAGAAGAAATTTAGCATAGACTAGTTCAAATTAGTTTTGATTGTGTGCGTAACAAACTCCACGTTTGAAGTGGTGGAGAGCTTGCTTTCAGCAGTCTCATCTTTGTAAGGCTATTTAATGGCCAAAGGTTGCATAATAAAATCAGTGAAGTGATTCATACTTTTGTGAGTGTGTGTTATAGATTGAGTGCAACAAAATTTATATTCTAATTCTTGAAAAATATAGATTAGGCATTCTTCTTTTTTAGCCTTTGTAATATTCTAATTATGCACCAAATGTCAACGATATTGAGCTTCATTAGCTGCAAATTCAATATGAAATTGTATTTTTCATTTTTATAGTAATGTTTAGAATTCACCAGAATGAGTAAGGTCACATGCATCAAAGTGTTCATAGCCCAATGGAACTTGGCATTATCCACGACCGTGAGGTTGAGGGTTTGATATCCGCATTTCACGTGGGACTTAATAAATTTCAACCTTCTTGGGCTCCTCCTCCTGTGAAACCACTTTCCTCTGTGAGGATATTAAAAAAAAGTCGCATGCATGTTACTCCTCTCTGGCAAAAAATCATCTGTCCCCATCCCTTTCCCTAGACAATCACAATTCACCCTGTGTATATATAATTGGAAAAAATATTTATATAGAAAATTCTGATTGGATATGATAGAGATTTTCACCCCTCCTCTCTCATGAGTGATGACCACGACTAGCCAATAGAATGCCTTTTCTGATATTCTGCCATTGGCACGAGTGAAAATCTTCTGTCCCCATTTCTATCCTCATCCTTGTCCTTAACCAATTATAATTTACTATATAAACATTTTTTTCAATTATATATACACAGGGTGAATTGTGATTGACTAGAGATAGGAATGGAAATAAGAACGGAGACAGAGAATTTTTTGCCCATTGGCACAGGAGAAGAAGCACTCTCCCGTGCTTGTAGCACGAGTCTTCTTTTTTTTCGTTCTTTTTTCACCATATGTTCTTTATGAGGCAAACTCGTTTATTTGGTCAATTATATATTTTGAGTTTGAGCTTAAAGTTCCTTTAAAAAAAAAATTATTTTTAATGTCTATTATTTTTACGATCTTCCAATAAAGGAAATCCGACAATTTTTCTATCAAAACCCCGTTAACACAGGCACACAGTCAAAGCAGACCATTTTTCCTAAGAGTATTTTTGTCTCTCCAACTCCATTCAATCAGTATAAAAACCCAATATATATATCTCACAAACCCTTTCCCTCCATTTGACCTCTCTATTTCCCCCCAACTTAGAGAATAATTAGGGTTCTTTAAAGTTTTATTAAATGTCTTCTTCTACCCAATCCTTTAATTGCCCAAATAAATGTGGATGTGGTGTTAATCATGTTTTAAGATTATCAAAGACTTCATCGAACCCATGTAGATTGTTTTGGACTGCAAAAATTGTGAGGTTAGTGTTAATTGAAGATGGATATCCTTTGTCTAAAAAAAAACTAGTGCTTGGATGCAAGTACAAATAATTTTTCCAAAGTTGCACTTACGTTATTAGTCTATAATAAATCAATATACATATTATACAGGAATATTTATAATTAAGAAGATAAAAATTTCAATTTTATGTCCATAGTCTATAGTAAATCATATATTGCCACTTTACGTCCATTAATGGGTAATTTATTGATAAACATTGCCTTTCTTCTGATGTTTAAAAAAGAAAAGAAAACTCTTTTATTTCAATTAAATGGTCTTGTTAGATACATAGAAAGTAATTAAACCAACCAAAAAAGAGTCTTATTTAATTTAATTAATGTAGGAAATTTTTCATTCTAACAACGGAGTCACATATTAGCAGGGCCGGCCCTGAGGGGTGGCCGGGGGGCGACCGCCCTGGGCCCCGGAATTTTGGGGGCCCCCAAATGTTGAAATTATATATATATATATATATATATATATATATATATATATATATATATATATATATATATATATATATATATATATATATATATATATACACACACACACACACAAGAAATACCTTTAGCACAATGGTAGAGTGCACAATAAGCATTAAAGAGGTCCTGAGATCAAATCCTTAAGTTTCTGTTTTTTTTTAGTGAATTTACTCAATGTCCCATTTTATTGTTTATATTAGGGGGCCCCATTTTCAATTTTCGCCCCGGGCCCTGAAAATGTCAGGACCGGCCCTGCATATTAGTTGCGCACATAACTGAAAATTAAACTGTTTGTGGTTGCTCGAAAAGTTAAAAATGAAGTAATGTGGGAAAATATTTTGCAAAACTCATCAAGAAAAGGGGAAAAAGAGATATCCATGCAAGAACAAGATCAGAAAATCAAAGTAAATAAATAATTCAAATTTACATGTTCTTCAAAAGAGAAAAAAAAAAAAAGTATTATCAGGAGAGAGGGTGTGTAACAACCCGACTATTGTGTATGGTCGGAGTAAAGAGCCGACCGGCCAGCATTCCTTGACCAAATTGGCATGATTAAGTTTGATTCTTACATTATTAAAAAATCAGAAAAAATAACATAACTTACATATATGAACACACTCATCAACCGTTGTAACTTCTTTGAACATATATTTTAAGGTACTATTTACGAATAATTTAGGTAACTTAAGCCATATTTACTAATTTTGTAATGTGAAACTAAAGATGACACGTGCAAAAAGTGTATAAAAAAAAAAACTATTATGATTTTTCTTTGTTTTCAATTTCATCATGAACATGGGGAAATGACAAGACCATGCAAGTATTAGTCTTCTCCTTTATATATTCATATAGCCAAAAGCTCTGTTGGCGAATTAACTTTAGGCTTCTTATATGGTTCTTCTGGAACTCGATCGCTAGATTTCTTGGAATTTTTCTTCTATTGCCCCATTCTTAATCTACTTTTTTTTCCCTCTAAAATTGATGTTTTCTATTATACTTTGGAAGGAATAGTTTGGCCTATCGATTTGTACGAAATACGTGGATGATCATCTGTTTAGCAAAGAAAATTGTACAAAAATGTAAATAAAATTCAGTTTAGGAACAAATTAAAGGTGAAACCTTACTACACAAAATTAACGATCATTCGTTCTATTGAATAAATTAAAGATCATATGTACTCTTAAAGATATATAAATTAATATCATCTACAATTAGCAGTAAACTTGTGGATTATTTATATTAATAAATAATTGATACATAAAGAATTCTATACATCTAAACAAGCTAATTACTATAGAAATCAACCTTTATATATGTAATTTGAACTCAAAGTAAAAATTCCTAAAATAAGTTTGCAACAAGAGAGGTCGATGGTCCACTAAAGTGAAGGCCAATAGCGAGGTTAAACTTTTGTAGAGGGTTAAAATGCTCTTTCACTTGCCACTTCTATTACATACAGAATCTTTCAAATGGATTGGAGTGGTCAATTTATTATTTCTTTGGTTCAAAATTTATCTTCTATTATAGAATCTATACTATTTTTCATAGTGTATGTCTGCCAATTACTATAGCTATATAATTTTATTTTCAATGCACAACTTGCAATGTTAAGGGAAAAGAAAATAAAAAATTATTGTAACATGTCACGTTGTCAATCCACAAAAATAATGGGACTCATAAACTAAAACAATAAATGTTATACAACTAATCAGAGATTTAAGATGATAGCCAATTAATAAGTAACTTAACACACTTTATTACTCCTTTTGCAATCTAGAAACCCCAGTTTTTAGTTTGTAATGGCAATGCAAATCTATTTGCAAGCAAATATTTTTTTGAACACATATGTTCTCTCAAATAACAAACAAACTAAATTGACAAATATCAACAACAATGAAAACACTACCTAACAGAATCATTGAAAATACTAATAAATAATAATTATATTAAAACGGTAAGCATATTAATGGATAATTTATTGAGAAACATTACCTTCATTCATATGTTTAAAAATGGAAAAAAAAAATAAAAAAAAAAAAAAAAACCCTTACATTCAATTCAATGGTCTCGTTAGATACATAGAAATTAATCAAACCAACAAAACAATGAGTGTTATTTAATTAACTTGGAAAAACATTTCCTTCTGATAACAGAGTCCGTTGTGCATGTAACTAAAAAGTTAAGTTGTGTGTGGTTGCTCGAAAAGTTAAAAATGAAGAAATATGGGAAAATATTTTGTAAAATTATGAGTGTTTTAATATTTTGGAAAACGAAAGATGCACACAAGAACAAGATCAAAAAATCAAAGTAAATACAAAATTAAAATTTACATGTTGTTCGTAAAAAGAAACCCAATCTATTGTGTATAGTCGCAGTATAACGCAGATCGGCCAATGTTCCTTTACCAAATCGGCATGATTGAGTTGAAAGTTCATTAAATCAAAATCAGGGATGGAGAAAATTGATGATTACATTATTGAAAAATCAGAGAAAATAAGGAAAAATGAAAGAAAAAACAAAACTTTATATATATATATATATCAAGGGACTCATACATCGTTGTAACTTCTTTCAAGAGATCTTTACAAATGAGACATGTAAATAGTTCTTTGATTTGTCCATGTCGTTCATCAAGGTTATCTATTATGATATTCACTTTATGTAAAATTTCTGCTCAATAAAAAAGATTTATATCTCTGCCAAAACTAAAAGATGATGGACAATTGAAATAAATTTTAGAAGGGCTCGCATGAGAGAGAGAGAGAGAGAGAGAGAGAGAGAGAGAGATAACATGTGTGTATATCGTAAGTTGACATGGTTAAGACAATTTTACGAATAATTCAAGTAACTTAACTAGATTTTCTAATATGAAACAAAGGCTACATGTGCAAAAAATGTGTAAAAAATATCTATTATGATTTTTTCTTTGTTCTCCATTTCATCATGAAAGGGGGAAATGAGAGGACAATGCAAGAGATAAACTTCTCTTTTATTCAGATAGCCAGAGGCTCTAGGGGCAAATTAATTTCAGGCTTCTCTATGTTTCATCTGCAACTTGATCGTTATATTTTCAGGAATTTTCTCGTATTGGTCAACTCTCAATCAACTTTTTTGTTCTAAATTTTATTTGTCTATTATACTTTACAAGGAATAGTCCGACCTACCCTTTTGTAGGGAATACATAGGTAATCATTTGTTTTTAGTAAATAAAATTATGCAAAATTCTGTTTAACAACAAATTATATTTGAAACGGTTGGAGAATTGAGTTTTTAATTGTAAGTAAGGTGTCGAGAGGACATATTTTAGCCAATATTACACTTATCGGTTTTGAATGTAATTGAGATTATCGCGAAGTGGATTGCACAAGTTTCGCGATGATATATAACATGTGAGAAAACCAATTCTGGTATGAATGATAAATTGATATAAAGTGGTCCAGATTTTTTTTGGAATGGCTGGAAGAAATTCAATTCAAAATTTTGTAACAGACGGTACCATTAATCTCAACCGTTACAGACGGTACGGTCAAAATATTAATGGATGTCATTAACCTTGGCAGTTACAAACTCGGATTTCTGCCGATAAAAGGCAACCATTCCTCTCCAGAAACTCTAGCCCATTTCTCCCTCTCCTCTTCTGCATACTGCATTCTTTTACTAAATATCTTGCATTTTGCCAAAAGAGTTAATGCTATTCTAAAGATTCGAAGGGTTTGTTTTTGTTCAGCTTCACAGAAACAGAGTGAATGGACGTTGTACATTGGGAGTTCAATGTTCTAGAGGCCTGAAGTTAATAGGCGAGCATATTGAAGTTAAGGAGAAGCGGTATACTTCTGTCTTGTCCAGGATTAAATCCAAACCGACTGAGGTTCTGAATTATTTTTATTATTGCTTTGTTTATGTTATGGAATAATAGAACATTAATAGTTGATTCGTTTCTGTTTCTATTCTTTACTATTTTTTTACTTATTTCTATTCTATCAAAAGTATAAAACAGTGGTAGAACAATTTTAAGTAAACCAGAAAAAGCTCTAACAAAAACTTTAGTGCACAAAATTAAATATTGATGTCTTTTATTGTAAAACCTAAAGACCGTGATGAATTCTTAAAGATATGTAAATTAATCTCATGTACAATTAGCGAAAAACTTGTGGGATTATTAAGATTAAGAAATTACTGATATATAACGATAAATTTGTCACAACAAAAGAACCCATATGAAACGTCGATCGGCTAATATTCCTCTACCAAATTGGCATGGTTAAGTTGAAAGTTCATAGAATCAAAATCAGGGATGGAGAAAATTTATGATTACATTATTCAAAAATTAGAGAAAATCAGGAAAAATGAAAAAGAACAGAACTCTCTCTCTCTCTCTCTCTCTCTCTCTCTCTCTCTCTCTCTCTATATATATATATATATATATATATATATAAAGGGACTCATACTTCATTGTAACTTCTTTCAAGAGATCTTTACAAATGAGACATGTAAACAGTTATTTGATTGTCCATGTCGTTCATCAAAGTTATCTATTATGATATTCTCTTTTTGTACTATTTCTGCTCAATAAAAATGATTTATATCTCTGCCAAAACTAAAAGATGATGGGCAACTGAGATAAATTTAAGAAGTACTCGCATGAGAGAGAGAGAGAGAGAGAGAGAGAGAGAGAGAGAGAGAGAACATATGTGTATATTGTAAGTTGACATGGTTAAGCTAATTTTATGAATAATTCAGGTAACGTAGCTAGATTTTCTAATATGAAATAAAGGTGGCACGTGCAAAAAAATGTGTAAAAAAATATCTATTATGACTTTTCTTTATTTTCCATTTCATCATGAAAGGGGGAAATGAGAAGACCATGTAAGAGATAGACTTCTCTTCTATTCAGATAGCCAGAAGATCTTACGGCGAATTAATTTTCGGGCTTCTATATAGTTCATCTGCAACTTGATCGTTCTATAAATAAGAAAATTGTTTGCGGAAACTTATTTTCTCTCATATTTTAACACTTTAGGTGGCACGAAAGTTTTTAAATCAATGTAGTGACTTAGTATATTCAGTTAAAATTCTAAATATTAGTGCAAATTAACAAACTACGACTATATTATTTTTACACATCTATGAAGAAACCAAGTCTTAGGAAGAATATTAATAGACACTTATATATAAATTTTTGCAACAGGTAAATGCCCAAATTTACATTGCAACTTGGCAGTTGCATAATCTTTCTTCGGTTATCTTATTTTCTATGCACAACCTGTTAACTGTTGAAGAAAAAGAAAATCAAAGATAATTCTAACATCTCAACAAAAATATAAGAGTAACATAAGACTCATAAAATAGAATCATGAATGTAATATATCCCATAAGAGATGAAGATGATAGACAAATAATAATTAAATTAATGCATTTTATTAGTAATCATATAAATCCAGCCACACCTGTTTTGAGTTTCTAATGATCATACAAATCTATTGCATACAAATATGTTTTGAGCACATAAATTCTGAAAAATAACAAACCACTAAATCGATAAATATCAACAACAATAAAAACATTGCCCAGAATAATCCTTGAAAACAATAAATGTAATAATAATAATCACATTAATGGGTAATTTATTGAAAAACATTAACTTTTTCAGATGTTTAAAAAGAAAAACAAAACCCTTTTATTTTAATTTAATGGTCTCAATAGATACAAAAAAAATGAATCAACCCAACCAAAAAAGAAATCTCATTTAACTAACTAGGGAAAAATTTCCTTCTTACAACAAATCCACATATCAGTTGCACACGTAACTGAAAAACTAAAATGTGCGTGGTTGCTAAAAACTAAAAAATGAAAAAGGGGGAAAAGGGAAAAGAGAGATCCATACAAGAACAAGATCAAAAAATCAAAGTAAAAAATTAATTAAAATTTACATTTTGTTCTGGAAAAATATATATTATCGAGAGATAAAGTGTAACAACCCGATATATTGTGTATAGTTGGAGTAAAGCACCGACCGGACCAGCATTCCATGACCAAATCAACATGAATGAGTTGGAATTTCATTGAATTAAAATCAAGGATTGAGAAAATTGATCCTGACATTATTAAAAATATGAGAGAAAACGAAAAAAGACATAATTTATATATATGAAGGCACTCATACATTGTTGTAACTTCTTTCAATAGATCTTTACAAATGAGACATGTCAAGCGTTCTTTGATTTGTCCATATCGTTCATCCAAGCTATCTATTATGATATACTCTTTTTGTTCCATCACTGCTCAATCAAAAAGATTTCTATCTCCGAAAAAACTAAAAAATGATGAACAGTTGATAAAATTAATTTTAAGAAGTTCATGCATGAGAGAGAGTGCGCATGTTTATATCATAGGTTGACATGTTTAAGACAATATTTACGAATAATTCAGGTAACTTAGCTAGATTTTATACTTTGTAATTTGAAATCAAGGCGATGCGTGCAAAAAATGTGTAAACAATATCTATTACGATTATTTCTTTGTTTTTCATTTCATCATGAAATGGGGAAAACGAGAAGAATATGCAAGAGATATACTTCTCCTTTATTCAGATAGTCAGAAGATCTGGGGGCGAATTAACTTCTGGATTCTTATATGGTTCTTCCGGAACTTGGTCGTTATATTTCCTGAAATTTTCTTGTATTGGTCCATTCTCAATCAGCTTTGTTGTTCTAAATTTGATGTTGTATGCTATACATGCAATGAATAGTCCAACCTACCGATTTGTATGGAATACATGGGTGATTATCTGTTTTTAGCAAAGCAAATTATACAAAAAAAAGTAAAATAAAAAAATCAATTTAGCAACAAATTAAAGATGAACTCTTATTGCACAAAATTAAAGACTGGTGATTTCTATTGTCACAATTAAAGATCATAATGGATTCTCATCTACAATTCACAGGAAATTAGTGGATTATGAAGATTAAGATAAATAACTAATATATAACTATCAAGTAGTAACAACAAAACACTTATATGCGTCTAAACTAGCTAAGTAATATTGAAATCAACCTTCGCATATGCCAATTGAGCTCAAAGTCAAAATTCTTAAAATACGTTTACAACAAGAGATGCCCATGTCCTACTGTAATGAAAATCAATAGAGAGATTAAATGCTCTTTCACTTTCTACTTTCCACTTGTATTCTATACATAATCTTTCAAATGGAATGAAGAGGTTAATTTCTCATTTCTTCAGTTCAAAACATATCCTTTACTATAAAATTGATACTAATTTTTTCCCATTGCGTGCTAGCCAATGAGTATGGTTATATAATGTTATACATTCAAAATAAATAAGAAAATTGTATGGTGAAACTTTTTTTCTCCACTATATGACACTTTAGTAGGTACACAACGTTTTCAATCAATGTTGTGACTTAATAGATTCAGATAAAATTCTAAATATTAATGCAAATAAACAACCTACTATTATATTATTTTAACATGTTTAAGAAGAAACCAAGTATTAGGAAGAAGATGAATAAATGATTATATCTCACTTTTGCAGCAGGTAGATTCCCAAATCTACATTGCAAGTGTGTAGTTGCATAACCATTCTTCGATTATCTTATTTTCTATGCATAACCTGAAAATGTTGAAGAAAAAAGAAAAGAGTTCAATGTAACGTCTCAAATCATCAATCCCGCAAAAATATAAAAGTAATCTTAGACTTATAAATAGAACTAGAAATTCCATACAACTCATCTTAGATTGAAGATGATAGCCAAACAATAATTAAATTACCACACTTTGTTACTCTTTTTATTTATTTATTTTTGGATAGAATTTGTTACCCTTTTTAAATATAGCAACGCGTGTTTTGAGTTTTTAATGGTCGTGCATTATCTCATAACAAACTACTAAAAATGACAAATATCAACAACAACGAAAACATTGTGTAAAATAGTCCATGAAAATAATAATAAATAATAATATAATCACATTGATAGGGATGTTCATGAAAAACCGAAATCGATCAAACCGATTTTTTTTATTTGAGCGATGTATTGAACTGGTTTCGGTTTGGACTAAATTAAAACCGAACTTTTGGTTTGGTTTAATTTTTTTTTTTAATCCAAATCGAACCAAACCGAATATATTTTTATGTATATATATATTAAATAAAACTCTTTGTAATAAAACATATTGAACTTCATATTTATAATATGACAAGCAAACTCTTCAATTGCTAAAGTAAGATATTGAAGAGCCATCTATTGTATGTGATTTTAGATTCACCTAAATTTTTTATTTTACATTGAAATTAATAATGATGTAATTTTTGTATTTTTTACTTTTTTCCTCGTAGAAAAATTCTTCAGTAATTTGTTTGGAGTTCAATAATCAAGAATTTATATTTCATTAATTTGTTTTTTTTTGATGTGTTTACCTTGTCAAAAATAATAGACATGTTTATTTATATTTTAAATAGCTAGGTAATTATATAAAAAGTTTTTTTATTTTTACTTTATATTGAAGTTCAAGAATCAAGAATCTATGTTTCATATTTTGTTTTTTTATTGTGTTTAACTTGTGAAAACAATAGTCTTATTTATTTTATATTTTTAGCAACTAAGTAATCGTATAAAAAAATTTTGTTTTAATTTTTACTTTATAATTAATATATTTTGTATCTTCCAAAAACCGAACAACCAAACCAAACCGACACAAAACGAATGCATCGGTTTGAGATTTTGAATGGTTTCAAAATTTTCAAATCGAATATTTCAATTTGGTTTAAAAAATGTGTAAAATCGAATCAATCCGAACCATGAACACCCCTACACATTGATGGGTAATTTGTTGAGAAACATTACATTTCTTCATATGTTTAACCCCGAGCTCTGGGGCAGCTGGTTGGAGCTATTACATTCCTCACCGTTGACGAGTGTTCGATTCCCTTGGGAAGCGACTCATGTGGGATTTTCCCACGGTGGTATGTGTAACAACCCCTCTCCCAAGCACCTCATGTGTACAAAAATCTCAAAATATGGATTAGAACTGCTCAGCAGCTTTTGACTGCATCTTTTGATTTGCAGCTACTTAAACTGCTCGGGGAAGCTTTTTGATTTGCTGCTCATGGGAAGCATGCTCAGCTACCTTTGCTATCGCTTAATTAAAGTAGCTGCTCAGCAGCTTCCATTCTTCTATAAATAGTTCATATTTCCTGATTTCATTTTCATTCAAAAATCTCTCATCTTCTTCATTTCCTTCTTTATACCATATGATTTTGTAATCTCTACATTTGTGCCAAATTCTAGTGTTGTTTATTGGAAGGTATGATCTATTAATAAATTATGGCGAAGTTCTGTTCTAGGATATATTTGGATTTTGAAGAAAGTCAACTAGTCTGGTGAGTGGTCTTAGCCCTTTTGTAAAATTATATATACGTATCGTGTGCTCATTAATTGTTCATTGCACTCATGGTCTGGATCCACTCATGACATGCACTGATTTCATTTATTTGTCATCATGAAATAGTTTTCTAAAATTGGGGCCTTATTGTTATTGTTTTTGGAAATGAAATGTTTTTACTAAACCTTGAACGAGATCTGTCGTGAGATTATTGACATGGAATTACGAGACTGCGAATATATTGAGTCGGGCCTAAATGAATATAATCGAAGGAACTGCGTGCTACACCAGAGGGTGGGAGCCATCTCCAGAATCCTGTCGATAAATGTCTAGATTGAGGCCCGTATGAAATGTGATTTAATGTTATTGAAATGCCATTGTCAATCTGATCTCGACAGTCTTGAACAATTGTTCCAGAAATCAGGCCCCTTATTATAAGAGTATATATATGGTTTTCTCATTGTGCGAGCTATTTTTTATATAAAAGTATTTTCCAAAGAAAATGATTTTAAAGACACTGGCACCACTTGCACGGCCCTCGCTCAACTTCGGCTCACGTTTTCCAAAATGTTTTCCCCCTCTACAGGTATCTGAAGTGGTGCAATATTTTGGTATCAGAGTGCGCAGCGAAAGTTTGGGATTAGAAATCTGTATATAGGGATTCTTCTTTTGTATTGTATTGAATTTCATTGTACTTCCTTTTGTATTGTAAAAGATAGAACTTAGTGCCGAGAGGCACGCGGCAGTCCCGGCCCGAGAGGGTAGGGGTGTCACAGTATGGATCCGTGTAAAAGAGCAGTATGGGCCAGGCCCTCCCCCCTAGCGGTAACGCTACGGGCCAACCGCAGGTCGAGCCCGCATTAATCACCACGCAGGCGATGGACATCGGGTGCCCCTCGGGGTAAACCAAAACAAAAGTAAAACAAACCCCGTTTATTTCAATTCAATTGTCTGATTAGATAGATAAATAGAAATGAACCAAACAAACAAAAAAGGGAGTCTTATTTAATTAACTTGGAAAAAAATTACTTCTTACAATAGAGTCAAATATTAGTTGCACACATAACTGAAAAATCAAGTTGTGTGTGGTTGCTCAAAAAGTTTAAAAATATGAAGAAATATGGGGAAATACTTTGTAAAAATCATTATGATGAGGGAAAAGAAGAGATCCATGCAAGAACTAGACCAGAAAATCAAAGTAAATAAGAATTCAAATTTATATGTTGTTCTTCAAAAATAAAATCAATTATCACTACAACAAAAACAGTCTTTTTCGACGTTTTTCTTGTACCGACGTTTTTTTTCAAACGTCGCTTAAAACCAAAAATAGTACGTTATTGCAACACTTTTTGCAAACGTCGCTACATTTGGATTTTATACGACGTTTCTTAGTGACGGTTATAGCAATTGTTGTTCATACCGACGTTTTGATGTTGATTAGCGACATTTACATTAAGCGTTGTTATAAATTGTTACTTTTTGTGACTCATATAGCGACATTTATATAGTATGTCGTTAGATCTTCTGATTTTTCAGACAAACGACGCTATATTTGAATTTTATACGACGACTAATAGCGTCGGTTAATAAAATCGACATTTCCAGACAAACACAAATATAGAGATTATGTTTATGAAATATATTTTTTAAAGAAACATTAAAGACATAAATTATAAATTTTTTAATGAGAGTGTATTAATTTTAATTTGATTCACAAAAAGAAATTAAAATAAGTAAGTGTACAATTCCAAAATTTCATTATAATAAATATAATAAGAGGAGAAATAAATAACAAATGATCAATTAGCTCAGCGGCACATTGCATGACATACATGCAGGAGGTCGCGGGTTCGATTCCCATCCCTTTGTTGAGTAAGGGGAAATTTATTCTACATTATTCAGAGGTAGCTAGACTCGACGGCTCGGTTTGGTTTGTCTAGGCTCCGGATCCGACTCCGATTATTCAAAGGTGGCTAGACTCGACGGCTCGGCTTGTCTAGGCTCCGACTCCGGCTCGGGTCTGCCAGCCTAGTTTCAAAATATACGAATGTCGGAATAACTATTTATTCACGGTACTTATAAATGTCGCAATATGTGACCTGTTGCGATTATTTACAAATGTCGGCAAAAATACCTTTTGAAACACTTTAAAATGACGCAACAAACGTCGTAATAGATAGGTACCGGCGCTTGTAACAAATGTCGTAAAAAATCATAACGACACAAGCAAATGCGACGTTTAAGCGACATTTGCAATAAATGTTGATATAGATCTATAACGACGTTTATTTGCCTTATTGCGACATATGACAAACGTCGCAATAGACATTAGTGTATTAACGAAAGAGAGGGTGTAACAACACGATCTATTGTGTAAGGTCAGAGTAAAGCGGTGACCATCCAACATTCCTTGACCTAATTTGCATGATTGAGTTGGAATTTCATATAAGAATAAGGGACCGAGAAAATTAATGCTTATTGAGTTGAACTCACAGAATGGCACTGAGCTTTACTTTGTTTTGAAAAGAGTCTTGGAATGCATTCAGCGAAAATCACTTTCAAACTTTTGATCTTTGTGATCAAATGTGTTTTCAAACGGTATGAAAAAGGTTATGATTTCAAAATGCAATTCAGGTTTTAAATGGTTTTGGCCTGAAACAGGTTTTGGGAAAAATCTGTTCACATGATTTCCCAAGCTTAAAGATGAACCACTATACATCACGTGTTATTTTTGATTGAGTTGTTTGCTAGGCATTTATCTATCCATTCATAAACTTGATTGATCCCATGTTTCATTTCTTGGTTAACCGAGATTCAAATTTTCTCTGTTCTGAAGGCAATTGCGCTACTTTGCACTGGCGCATCCGATAGATCGCATTCATGTTCGATTAACCGCATCTTTCCATTACTAAAGAAACCTTTCCATGGTCCCAGTTAAGTTAACCTCTATACATCATGTCTTATTTGTGATTCAGTTGTTTGCTTGATATTTATCTATCCATTCACAATCACAATTTTGATTGATCCCGTGTTTCATTTCGTGGGTTGAAAGGTTATATCAATTTATGCAATGGATAGATGCCCAAATCTACATTGCAACGTGCAGTTGCATAGCCTTTCTTTGACTATATTATTTTTTATGCACAACCTGCAAAATGTTGAAGAAAAAGAAAACCAAAGATCATTGTAACATCTCAAGTCATCAACCCCACAAAAATATAAAGTAATCTAAGAATCATAAAATATTATTATGAGATGCGAGGGTGTAATAACTCGGTCTATTGTTTGAATCGGTGTGGCGCCCAAATGCGCTAGCTTTTCTAAACAAAATCGACATGAGTTAAAAGTTAATTTAATCAGAATCAGGGGTAGAGAAAAGTGATGCTCAGATTACTTAAAATTCATAGAGAAATAGAAAGAAAAAAAATGAAAAAAATAACGGAACTTACATTTATAAAGAAACTTGATAATGGATGTTTACTTCTTTCAACAACTTTTCAGAAGGGGGACATTTGCTGTGAATAGCTTTTTGATAAGAGAGAGAGAGAGAGAAATAATTGTGTATATCGTAGGTTGACATGGTGAAAGCATATTTATGAAATAATTTAGGTAACTTCAGCTAGATTTATTTATTTGGCAATCGAAGACAGAGGCACACATGCAAGAAGAGCGGTGTGGTACCCAGGATTTTTTACCCAATTTAATTTATGCGAATTATGTGATTTAATTGCATAATTTTTGAGTTTATATGTCATGTTAAATGTTATGTGATTATGTGTTCTTTTATTTTTATAACATGTTATGTGTTACATTCTTTTGTGTGAGCTTTAGTAAAGATTATATATATATTATAAATAAAATGAAATAAATTAATCAGTAAAATAAAAATATATATATAATAAAGTGGGTAGTAAATCAAAGGGCTGCACTTGGGGGTTGTAGTATTAAAACGAAATTAAAAGGAAAAGTAATGAATCAGGCGTTTTGTAGTATTAAAAAGAAATTAAAAGGGGAAAAAAAACAATGAAGGATCATGCGTTTTTTTTTGGAAACAGTATATATATATACATAGGTTACTTCATGTGCGAGGGAGGATAAAAGGAATGGATATTATATAATTAAAAAAAAAAAAAGAAGAAGAAACAGAAGACCAAGATATATATTTGGTACTCTGTGGGAGTATAAGTGAAAAGAAAAAAAAAAGAAATATCACTCATCGTGAAACGTGAAGGAAGGAAGCAAAAACAAGAGTTGTCTCTCGGCGATCTGCAGTAAGGAGACAAAGGAATCATTATCTTCATTATTGTCTCGAGAATTGTGCGATCAAAATATAAGAATTTTTTTATCAGTTTGCTGATCAGATTTTTTCGTCAACCGCAGCTATTTTTTTTGTCAGAATTCTTTCCCTCATATTAACACCGTAACGGTAGGGACCTCGCTTTCCATTTTAATTTATGTCCTGTAATATTGATCACTGTTAAAATTCTGTTCTGAATTGTTTATTACCGCTGAATTTCTGTTCTGGCATTTTTACTGTATTTGGGGATATTTTATTGCATAAACTGCTGAAATTCTGTTCTGAAATATTTATTACCGTTAAATTTCTGTTCTGGCATTATTACTGTATTTGGGAATATTTTATTGCATAAACTGTTAGGAATTAATTATTTAATGTTACCCTTTATTAAATTGATTATGTCTTGAATTTGGTAATTTGAGCATGTTTAATAAACTGATTTCAATTGCTTTAATTAATTGTTATATATATCTATAAACTGTTTATGTACCGTTCTGAACTGTATGGTATTCGTTTCTTTGATTAATTACCTTTAGGTCTTATTTAGAGTCGTTTAATTGTTGTTATTGTTTTTGTCTTAAATGGTTTGGTCGTAGAGTCGTCATCTCTATTGAGCTCGTATCTAGGATCGCTACTTAGCGAGTTCGGTCGCCTTATGTTCGATTTACGTTACGTGACCCGAGTGGTCTTCGATCGCATTACGTCCCG
Organism: Vinca minor; assembly: GCA_026122235.1. Taxonomy (NCBI): domain Eukaryota; kingdom Viridiplantae; phylum Streptophyta; class Magnoliopsida; order Gentianales; family Apocynaceae; genus Vinca; species Vinca minor. The sequence continues at coordinate 1,702,752 of JAOCZM010000286.1, forward strand.
TGGCCCATACTTAATGGGGCTAATCATTAGATACGGTGGTGGTTTTGTGGAGTCCCCACGATTGGGGATGATGAGACAATGTAAGGATTGAACCTTAAAATCGTAGTCCTGTAGTTTGGGGGAGAATCAAGACCCACGAGTTTCTTGAAACGCAGTCCTAGTTTGGTTGATAAGCTGGGACCATTGCCAGATTATTCTTTGAATAGTAGAGATTAGATATGTGAGCTCATGTGGTGGGAGTGGTGTCATAGTAGGTAGCTACGTTACTAAGTATCTAAGGCAGTATGTGGTAGAGTGTACCAGATGGGCAATGCGTGGTGCTTGTCGTATACTCGGTTATGGAATCGTTTAGGTGCGAAGAAGGTGGTTATTTACTTAATTGATGCATTATGTGTGTTTGTTTTTGTCTGCATTTTACATTACTGTCTTTATTATCTATATTCTTTGTTTTAGGTCCTGCTGAGCACCTGGAGCTCGGTCAGATATCCAGTTTTCTTATTTTGCGAGATGACTTAGGTAAGGACCTATACTTTGATGACGGCACATGGGATGGGGATTACACCGAGTGATTCTAAGCTGCTAGTTCAAGAACACTGTTTTGTTCCTTTTAGTCATTTAATTTGGAACTGGTAGTCCTTTTATCAGTTGTAATAAACCTAAGTGGATTTTCTTTTGACAGATGATAATTTCACTATACTGTTATTTTTTTTTATATGAACTTTGAATAATGAACTCCTTAAAATAGTAATTCTCCCGACAATGGCTTTGGTGTTTCATTTACTAATGAGGGCAATTTGCCATGTCATCATTCAAAAGCGAGGGTGTGACATAAGTGGTATCGGGAGCGAGTCGAACTTTAGGGATAAAAACTGTATTGAACTTAGGATAACAAGAGCACTTAAAGTGAGGTGTGTGATGGGTAGAGACCATGGACTAGGATGTTTCTATTTACCTAACGTTATATCTTGATGTTATATGATTTTATATTCATGTTATGTTTTTTTTTTTTTAAACTGTTATATATATGTCTATGATATATTGTTTTTGTGCTACATGATTGCATGATTTATACCATGATTTACCTATTCATGTTATCTACGATTATTATTACTATATTTTCGTGATATCGCATATCTTAATTATATTCTTTGTATAATTGTTGGGGGTTTTAGAATGGATCCTAATCAAAGTAACACTGCTGCTGGGTTTGAAACACCCCTACCATCACCGCCACCGCCACCACCATATAACCCACTGCAAAACACATCAACATCCCAAAATGTTCCACAACAGAACTTGCCACCACCACCACCACCACATCCGTATAATGCATCACCACTTCAGTATAACGCTCCTCCCCAATACAACCAACCACCTCCACAGTACTATGCTCCACCTCCACAGTATCCTCCTCAGTATAATGTACCACCACCTCCTCCACCCGCTAATGCAGGAGAAACTCCTGACTTGGCCACTGCGTTTGTGATGCTAACCCAAATGTTTCAGACTCAGCATCAGCAGCAACTACAATTTCAGCAGCAGCAACAACTGCAACAACAGCAACAGAATCAGGCTGCTGCGATTCCTAGAGGTCCAAGAGTTGAAGCTGATCCGGGGTTGTACTGTGAACGCATGAAGAAGATGCGGGTAGCTTCTTTTGATGGGGGTGTAGGTCCAGATCAAGCTGAGGTTTGGTTGGAGACTGTTGAGCAGCATTTCCGGATCATCAGGGTACCGGATGAGATGAAAGTTGATGTGGTTGTTCCATTTCTCACGTCCGAGGCGTCAGAGTGGTGGAAAGGAGTAGAACCGGTGTATGCTTTGGGAGGACCGGTTACTTGGGTTAGGTTCAGGGAGGCTTTCCTTGATCAGTACTTCCCTGAGACCTTCAAGGATGCAAGGCAGAACGAGTTCTTTGACCTGAGGCAAACAGAGAGTATGACTGTCTCTGCATATAATAGCAAGTTTAACCGTTTGGGTAAGTATGTTGTTGCTATTATTCAGGATGATAAAATGAGGACTAAGAGGTTCGTACGAGGGTTGTTGCCTCGTATTAGGGGTAGATTATCTGGTTACCGTTCCACTTCATTTATGGATGCGTACCAGAGGAGTTTGGATGTGGAGGCTGAGTTCAAGACCACCGAGACTGATAAGAAGAGGCCTTATCCTTTTGGGGCACAAGGTCAGAGTTCTCGTCCCAACCCAACTGCACCTGTGGCTGGGAGGAGGTTTGCTTCCACCTCGGGGCCTACCAACACCTATAGGCCAGTGGCAGGGACTGGAGCGAACTTGACCAAGATTGGAGGACCCTCTGGGGCATCAACTGCTACGGATGTGATTAGGCCATGTAACCGTTGTGGAAGGATGCATACTGGGGGTTGCAGATGGTTATCTGGGGGATGTTTCAGGTGTGGCAAGGTGGGCCACAGAGTTCGAGGCGTCCCGAGCCACTAGCGGTTGCGAGTCGGAATCTGGGGACCGCTGCCAGCAAGGGGGACACCATGCAGAAGCCTAATTCTAGGGTCTTTGCTTTGACTCAGCAGGAGGCCGGTGATGCTTCAGATGTTGTTACAGGTACACTACTCATCAACTCTGTACCTGCATATGTGTTGTTTGATTGCGGGGCAACCCACTCATTTATGTCTCGTAGGTTTGCTAAGATACTTAAAACCTTACCTGTTAGTATTTTGGAAACCTATAGAGTTATGGTACCTAGTGGAAAGGTGTTGTAGTCGAACTTGGTTCATAAGGGGTGCCAGATAGAGATATATTCGAGAGTGCTTGAGGCGGATCTCATTCAACTTCAGATGGTAGATTTCGATGTGATCTTGGGTATGGATTGGTTGTATAAACACCATGCCTTGGTTGACTGTCGGGAGAGAAGGATTCAGTTCACGATCGGGGATCAAGATGTTTTTGAGTTTCAAGGATCCGTTAAGAAAAGAAATGATCGGAGTATGCCTGTTATATCGGCGTTGAAGGCGAGAAAGTACATCAAGAAGGGCTGCGAGGTTTTTCTAGCTTACGCAGTGGCGAAAGATGATGAAGAAGTCCATCTTGAGGAGGTTCCTGTGGTGAACGAGTTCGGGGATGTTTTTCCCGACGATTTACCGGGTATTCCACCAGCCCGGGAGATCGACTTTGAGATTTTATTGAAACCCGGTGCAGAGCCCATCTCTAAGGCCCCGTATCGAATGGCACCAACTGAGTTGAAGGAGTTGCAGGTTCAACTTCAGGATCTTCTTGATAAGAAGTTTATAAGACCGAGCGTTTCGCCTTGGGGCGCTCCAGTTTTGTTTGTGAAGAAGAAGGACGGTAGTATGCGGATGTGTATCGACTACCGGGAGTTGAACAAGATAACAATAAAGAATCGATACCCTCTGCCACGTATCGATGATCTATTTGATCAGTTGAAAGGAGCAACGGTGTTCTCCAAGATTGATTTGAGGTCGGGGTATCATCAATTGAGGATTAAACCCGAGGATATCTCGAAGAGTGCCTTTAGAACCCGCTATGGGCATTATGAGTTCCTTGTGATGCCGTTTGGAATGACTAACGCATCTGCGGCATTCATGGACATGATGAATCGTGTCTTCCGAGATTATCTAGATAAGTTTGTGGTGGTCTTCATCGACGACATCCTGATTTACTCACCGTCGGATGAAACTCATAAGGAGCATCTGAGATTGGCTTTAGAGATTTTGAGGAAGGAGAAGTTATACGCCAAATTCAGCAAGTGCGAGTTTTGGCTGAGGAGTATCTCGTTTTTGGGGCATGTAGTTTCAGCCGAAGGGGTAGCTGTTGACCCTAGCAAGATAGAAGCGATCGTGGATTGGCCTACACCTAAAACTGCAAGTGAGATAAGGAGTTTCCTGGGGCTAGCGGGATATTACAGGAAGTTCGTTCAAGATTTCTCACGCATTGCCGCTCCATTGACTCGACTCACTCAGAAACGAGTTAAGTTTGAATGGGGGCCGGAATGTGAGAAGAGTTTCCAATTGTTGAAGGAGAAGTTGACTACGGCACCAGTGTTGACCTTACCATCGGGGTCCGGAGGTTTCACCATATATAGTGATGCCTCGGGAATTGGTTTGGGTTGTGTTCTGATGCAGAACGGAAATGTTATAGCATATGCTTCGATGCAGCTAAAACCTTATGAGAAGAACTACCCTACGCATGACTTGGAGTTGGCAGCAGTCGTGTTTGCCTTAAAGTTGTGGAGGCATTACCTGTATGGAGAACCGTGTGAGGTTTTCACCGATCATCAAAGCCTTAAGTATCTTTTCACACAAAAGGAGCTCAATATGAGGCAGAGGCGATGGTTGGATTTATTGAAGGACTATGACCTTACGATTAGTTACCACCCTGGTAAGGCTAATCGGGTAGTGGATGCTTTGAGTAGGAAGAGCTCGGGGCAGCTAGCAGCATTAATAACCGATCAGCGGGAGTTAATTGCTGAGTTCGAGAAGTTGGGGCTAGAGATTGTTGAATCTACTGAGAATGTCTTGGCAGCTTTGGTAGCTCAACCATCAATCCTGGAAAGAATTAAAGAGGCACAGTTGTTGGATCCGGATTTGGGTAAGGAACGGGATTTAGTACAATCTGGGGTGGAATCAGATTATCAGATACACGAAGATGGGAGTCTCCGATTTCTGGGCAGATTGTGTGTACCTTCAGACTCGATGTTGAAGTCTGAGATTCTTCAAGAGGCTCACAATTCTAGGCTATCGGTGCATCTGGGGGCATCGAAGATGTACCAAGGTTTGAAAGAGAACTTTTGGTGGAGAGGCCTGAAGCGAGACATAGCTGAGTTTGTGGCTAGGTGTCTTGTGTGCCAGCAGGTTAAGGCGGAACATCAAAGACCCGCCGGTTTGCTTAAACCTCTTGATATTCCTGTGTGGAAGTGGGAACATATCACCATGGACTTCGTTGTCGGGTTACCTAAGGATAAGACCGGGAAGGATACTATCTAGGTGATTGTGGACCGACTTACAAAATCTGCTCATTTCTTACCGATGAAGATTACTGCGACGATGGATACCTTGGTTCAGCTTTACATGGATGAGATTGTTCGTCTACACGGAGTACCGGTGAGTATTGTTTCAGATCGAGATACACGATTCGTGTCTCGGTTTTGGAGAAGTTTCAACGAAGCTATGGGGACGAAGTTGTCTTTAAGTACTGCCTATCATCCTCAAACCGACGGGCAGTCTGAAAGGACAATTCAGACTCTAGAAGATATGTTACGGGCATGTGTCTTGGATTTTAAGGGTAGCTGGGTAGACCACTTGACCTTGGTGGAGTTTGCCTATAACAACAGTTACCAAGCTAGCATCGGGATGGCACCGTATGAGGCTTTGTATGGGCGGAAGTGTAGATCTCCGGTATGTTGGGATGACATCGGGGAGAAAGTGATAACGGGTCCTGAATTGGTTCAAGTAACGTTGGAGAAGGTACCGTTGATTCGGGAACAAATCAAGGCAGCTCAAGACCGGCAGAAAAGTTGGGCTGACAGTAAGCGTAGGCCGTTGGAGTTTCAAGTTGGTGAGAATGTGTATCTTCGGGTTTCACCTACGAGAGGAGTTATGAGGTTCGGAAAGAGTGGGAAGCTAAGCCCAAGGTACATTGGTCCGTATGAGATTCTTGAGAAGGTAGAGGATTTGGCTTATCGTTTGGCTTTGCCGCCAACACTGTCACGAGTACATAACGTATTCCATGTGTCACAGTTGAGGCGGTATGTGCCTGATCCGGGCCATGTCCTGGAATCTGGGTCGTTGGAAGTTAGAGAGGATCTATCCTACGAGGAAGTGCCGGTCCGGATTGTGGATAGGAAAGATCAAGTCCTGAGACGTAGGACTATACCTTATGTGAAGATTCAGTGGTCCAACCATTCTGAGCGGGAAGCTATTTGGGAGCTGGAAGAGGAAGCTCGGGTGAAGTACCCTCACTTGTTCGATAACTCAGGTTAGTCAGTTTCGGGGACGAAACTCTTGTAAGGAGGGAAGGATGTGGTACCCAGGATTTTTTACCCAATTTAATTTATGCGAATTATGTGATTTAATTGCATAATTTTTGAGTTTATATGTCATGTTAAATGTTATGTGATTATGTGTTCTTTTATTTTTATAACATGTTATGTGTTACATTCTTTTGTGTGAGCTTTAGTAAGGATTATATATATATATTATAAATAAAATGAAATAAATTAATCAGTAAAATAAAAATATATATATAATAAAGTGGGTAGTAAATCAAAGGGCTGCACTTGGGGGTTGTAGTATTAAAACGAAATTAAAAGGAAAAGTAATGAATCAGGCGTTTTGTAGTATTAAAAAGAAATTAAAAGGGAAAAAAAACAATGAAGGATCATGCGTTTTTTTTTGGAAACAGTATATATATATATACATAGGTTACTTCATGTGCGAGGGAGGATAAAAGGAATGGATATTATATAATTAAAAAAAAAAGAAGAAGAAGAAACAGAAGACCAAGATATATATTTGGTACTCTGTGGGAGTATAAGTGAAAAGAAAAAAAAAAGAAATATCACTCATCGTGAAACGTGAAGGAAGGAAGCAAAAACAAGAGTTGTCTCTCGGCGATCTGCAGTAAGGAGACAAAGGAATCATTATCTTCATTATTGTCTCGAGAATTGTGCGATCAAAATATAAGAATTTTTTTACATAGCCACTAGAGCCCCACCCCTCTATTTTGTTTTTAACACCCCCTATTCCCCATTAATTTTTTTTTCTCTCTCTCTTCTCTCTCTTATTAAATTCTCCCAAACTTCTCTCCCTCTTTAAAGATCCGCCGCCGTCCGCCGCCACCTGCCGGAATTTTATTTTTTACTTCAACAGATTGTAAACGTCGTCCTCGTCAACTTTGTCTCTACACTCAACGTCAAAATAGCATCACAACTAACACAATGTGAGTTTTAATTTTGAAAATTTTGAATTTTAACTTTAACTATGTAGATCTAGTAAAATAGAAGTTAATTTGTGATAAATAGTACCAAATTTGCTTGAAAATACACAAAATTGTGGGCATTTTTGCCCAAAAACTGGACTGAAAATTTGATTTTGGGGTTTGGGGCGTTGGCGCGTGTCGCGCGTGAAGGTGATTTGTGCCGGCGCGTGTGGCGCGTGAGGAACGGGTGCCGGAGACGCGGGAATGCCGCTGTTGGCGTCGGCGAGGGCGGTCGACCCGATCAACCGCCCTGATGACGTGTCCGCGGGTGATTGGTCGACCGTCTCGACGTCGCGAGAGGGTATTTAATTTTTTTTAATTAAGTATGCCGCGTGTAGGGAAGCAGGCGGATAGTGTTATCCATCGCGTGTAATTTTACACGCGGTGAAGAATTTTTATATTTTTTTTCAATTTTTTTTTTTCAGTATTGCAATTTTTTTTTTAAATTTAATATTTTGATTTAATAGAGGCTTATTTAAATTAATTAATGTGTTTTAATAAATATTATTTTGTCTTTTGGTTTTAAAATATTTTGTCAGAATTATAATTATTACTTGCTTTGTTGAATTTGTAGATGGCGAGATCGGAGAAGAGATATCGATCGATTGGGCCCGATTAGGGGACAGTGATGGTAGAAGTAGGCGACGGGGCTCGTGACTCGGTCCGCGCAGATTGAGTCGAGAGCATCGCGAGACAACGAACTCCCCGCGAGTAACATTCCCTCTACCAGTCATGATCCTATACCCTACCCCGCATATAACGACCCCTCAGCAATGGATGGCAGGTAGTAGTTTACACCCACCTCATTCAATTTCCGATATTCCTATGCAATCACAGGGGAGGGTTTATGGTTTTGAAGAGGATTATGTTGAAAATTCTTCTAGCGAGAGGAGGAGGATTTCGTTGATGCTACCCACCGTCCCTAACCCATAGTAGGTGAAGGTGAATCACACAGGAGTCCAGGAATATTGAAGAGAGTATTTGGGAGATTTCGGCCATCGTCTAGCAGATCGTCGTCTAGCAGATCGTCGTCTAGTAGACCTACCCCAATGGATGACCCAGCTGAACCGTCGGTTTCAAGAGGTAGACCGTCGGTCACCGGAGCTAGACCGTCAGTTTCCGGTGCTAGACCGCCAGTTTCAGGTGCTCGACCGTCAGTTTCGGTGCTCGACCGTCAGTTTCTGGAGCTAGACATTCCTATCATGCCCCTACAGACGATGCAAGTGATGACCCACCATATGTATCACAGAGTACTACCCAGAGTACCCAAGCTCCGAGCCTTCCCATTCTTACTCAGGTGAAACCAGTGACGATAGATTGGGAGCAAAGAACTCACGACAAGTGGTGGGACAGGAGATTCCAGATGTGATTCCATCTTATTACGGTCATGTAAGCTGTTGATATCCGGAGCGGGGGTAGAGCGGGAATTTGTACAAATCACCACCCTGGGAAAGAAGGCGTAGCAGGGAGTTGATGAGGACTAGACCAAGATGCGGGAGCGTCCTCTATTATTTTGAGCCCTTTGGTTTAGCACACCTCCCAGTACAACCATGTTTGCGCATCACGATGATGCACTTATTTGTTCATTCGTAGAGCGGTGGCAACCCGATACTAACTCATTTCACATGCCTTGGGGTGAAATGACGATCACACTTCATGATGTATTTTATATACTTCATATTCCTATTTCCGTAATGCGATCTTTGACCCTCACCATATCGGAAAAGAATATTATACTTGAGATTGCACGGTGTGTTCAAGTTGATGTTCGAGCCACGACTAAGGCTATTCTTTGAAAAAGGGTATTCGAATAAATATTTGGTTAACGCAATTAATGGTCTGCCTTTGACTTCTATTGTCCGTGCAAAGGTGTGCTTACTGCATATGTTGGGGTCGACCCTGTTTGTCGATCGTTCTTGGGACAAGGTGAACTTCCGGATATGGGGAGCCTTAATGGCACAGGGCGAGTGAATTCGTATTCTGGGGGTAGTGCGGCATTGGCGGCTCTGTATCGCCAATTGGGTCAAGCGTCTAGGGTCAGTTTGCAAGTCAATTGGCGGATGTCTTACCTTACTAGAGGTACTTAATTAATTTTTAAAAATGTTAAATGTAGTTGTTTTTCATTTGTCACATGATTATTTATCTAATATTTCTAATGAATAATTCTTTGCAGGCATGGATATATTCATATTTCCCGGTATTTAGAGTCGGAGTTCGGTTGAACATTAGTGGAATGTTACACAACCATTTGCCTCGAGATTTTTGCTCGAGAAAGTTGATTTGAAGAGTATGAAGAGACTCGGAAGTTACTGGGATGATGTTGGATGATATGAGTGTCGAAGAGGTATTAAATGTATTTTTATTTTTTAAATTGACAATCAAAATTATTCTCTAGAAATACTTATACTGACTTAATTGTGTAGGTTAATTTTACACCGTTCGGTAGATTCCCGGGGCAAAATCCTCTTTCTTTGGATTTCTACATTTCATGGCACCATTAGGTTTGGCCATATTGTAGAAAGCCCGTACATGCCGGATCGTTGTTTAAGACAGTTTGGCTATGTACAGGAGAAGCCTATAAATCGAATTTTGCCACAGGAACATTATCGTCCTAAGGAGACTCGAAGGTATAAGGCTGTGTATAGTTTTGTCGATGCATTTTGGCAAAGGGCGGAAGCACACTGTTTTTCCTTAGAATTATTGGGACGTGCGGCGAGATCCTCGCTTGGGCGGTGGCTTTGGGTTATCTTGAATGGTACAGGCCACGCACTCACTTGAGAATTCATCCATTTCGTCGGGTTCCTAAGGCAATAAGGAACCAACAGGTATTAATTATTACATTTGTAACAAAATTATTACAAACATATTTTTTGCCCGTTTAACAATTTGTTTGTTTTTTTTTTTTTTTTCAGTTCGTTGATTCCATTAAAGCATTGTATGAATCTTTACCAGATTCACAACATGCGACATTTCCTAGGGATTATGATCATGTGTTTGCAGCGCTAAAAGAAAATCTTCGTCAGGTGCAATCGAATGATGATGAAGACGTTTAGTTGTGTAATATTCAGAAGATAAATTTTCTTTTATTTGTGCTAATGTGTTGCAATTAATTGTATAATGACTTAGAGTATATTGAAATTTATGTATACTTCTTTTTTTTAAAATAAAATTATGAAACATTTGTTCCGGGCACCCCTAAACCCTTACAACATTTATTTAAAACCCTAAGAAATTACATTTTTTGTGAAATTTAACTAAAACCCAAAAAAAAATTAATTAAAAACCCTAAAAAACGCATTGAATATGTCTGAAAAAAAAATTAATTTCCTAGGGCCGCGTGCAAAATTACACGCGGGCTAGGGTTTCACCCGCCTGCGTGTGAACACGCGCCTTTTTAAAAAAAATTTAAATTCCAGCGTCGTGGCGTCGGCGAGAGCGGTGAGTGGCGTCACCGTGCGTGACGGTCGGCGACGCTGATACCCAGTTAGCGTCTGGCGGTATGCACGGGACGGTGGCGTCACTCACCGTCTGGCGGCGTCGACACGCGGAATTTAAATTTTTTTTAAAAATGCGCGTGTTCACGCGGGCAGGGTGAAAACTCTAGCCCGCGTGTACTTTACGCAGCTCTAGAAGTAATTTTTTTTCGGACATATTCAATGCGTTTTTTAGGGGTTTTTAATTAATTTTTTTGGGTTTTAGTTAAATTTCACAAAAAATGTAATTTCTTAGGGGTTTTAAATAAATGTTGTGAGAGTGCCGGAACAAATGTATTAAATAGAGATTTTTAAATCCTTAGTAATTACAAAATTAATTGCAACACACAATTGGCACCAACAAACATTTCATAATTTACTAAATAATATAAAATATAAAATACAAATTAACGACCATAAATTGCTTCCAAATTTTGCCACGCGGTAAATCTTACTTCCAGCGGAAAAAACCAACTTTGTGCCATTGAACTTGAATAGTGTATCCAAGATGGATGCAATGGGGGCAATGGACAATTACGTTCCATCTGAACCTATAAATTAAAAAAAAATATTAGTGAATAAAAACATACATAATTTAGTAAATGAAATGACTAATGTTTGAACAACTTACCGACACGAAGTGCCGTTTTGTTGGGATATAAGCGATCGTTATTTCGATCTTGGAGATGGCACGTTAGTATCTAGTGGTAAAAAGGTGTGCGAATTTCCACGACAAAAACATACAAAAATAGCTTTAAAATTCGACGCAATAATCGACCCATATCCGGAAGGTCCATCCGATGTCAGGGTGTGCGGGGTGTGGGATTCCACCATGTAAGTTTATTAAGAATTCGTGCATAAACATCTCGCCACCCAGCTGCAAGTTCATATACGTATCTCAAATCGAGCATCACATTCTACAAGATTGTTATGCATTAGCAATCAGCGGATATGTATTGACTTTCATCATGCCATACTTGATGAGCTACGAGACCCAGATAACCACGGTGGCCAGTCGTCTTTTACGTTCACACATCCGCTCATGAAAGGAAGGGCTAAAGGGGGAAACTTCGGATGGCCAAAGGAGCCGAAAACCATATTTGCTATCATCAGATTTACATTCCCGAGTCTGACGAGCTACTCGGGTGTGCCACGACTGACCCCCGTCCTTGGGAGCCACTAGAACTTCTGCCGCCTCGGCTTGGAGATGTTTTCTTAAATGCTTTCTTCCCTGTCTTAGATCTGTACTCCCACCACGATGGATCCCGCCTAGTAGCTGATCCTTTCGATCCTTTCGGTCTACCTTTGGCAACAACTACCGTGGCTCGGCTAAGTACGTATCGATGCGGGTAGATTATTTTAGACAAATTTACTTTTGTATTGTCTTATTTGTTCTGGATCCCTTGTCGAAATTTCATTGTACATCTCCATAAGCCCCTTTAAATGATCCTCTGGAGGCTCTACATCACCAAACATATGATGTTTTGGAGGAGTTTCAACTGAGAGAGAACTCCAAAAAGGGTGAAGATCCTTAACTCGTATTTTCCCACCCGGCTTCCTCAAAATGGCTTGTAGTTGACATGAACATGGAATTCCATAAATTGATCTAGCAGTACAATCACATATTTTACCAATGTTATTGTACTCCTTCATCAAGATATCTAAACCCCAAGAACTAACCCTACCTTTCAACTTCCTCGAAATGTGTTGTCCATTAATTTCTTGTCCCAAATACGAGAGGATTCCATCTTCCCCTTAATCTCATCAATTTGATTTACAATCATCTTTGTGGATCCTCTCCCAAACAAATACAAAACCCCCGATGGAGGTTCTCAAATACCTCTTAAATGCGGAGTGTGAACTCTCGGCCCGATTTGTGGTATTTGTGCAGAAGTGAAGATACTTGTTTGTCCACGCTGGAACAAACATTTCTTTGTAGTTATCCACCCGAGGTTTTTCGAAGATATGTTAGCAAATTAGATCCCTTTTGGGATCTACAACCCTTCAAAATTTCGAGACCACTTCTCATAATATTCGAGCTTGATCCCGAGCATACGCGATGCGCCCCCAAGTGGGATTTGTGAGAATTCTTCACCTTTTTTCGTGTCCAAGTATTGATACGGCATTCTTGTTCACACATTTCCCAATGTGTCTCCTACACAACATGTGTTTGGCTTCGTGAAATACCTCAATACTTGCCTTAACAATTTGCATATCTTTATCAGTTACAACAACACGGGGGACTCGTTTGGGATCAAATAATCCCCTAATCATAGCAAGTGCCCACGCAAAAATTTTCTTGTTTTTCTTGGCGCAAGAATGCATATGCAATAGTGAAGTTTTGATTGGTGCGGGTAAATCCAATTACAGCTAGTAGAGGCATTTTGTATCTGCAATTATTTAAATCGGTAAACTATATAAAGAATTCCAACACATCATAAAATCATAAACTATATAAACAATTCCAACACATCATAAATAAATTAAATAAAATAATACTGTTTGTTTTGTAGGTCTTTGTCCATAAGGATAACGTAGGGAAAAAACTTCGGCAAGTCGATGGAGTCGGGATGAGCAAATAATAAGTCGCCAACATATTGTTGAGATTCGTCTACATCCCGTTCCAGTCACTACCGCTATTTACATAACGACGACACTCTACAACATAGCCGACTTCGGTGAGACGATACATCAAATCTTGTAATTCGGTCAGGCCATTTTTGTCAAGTTTCTGATTCTTGCCCTCGCATTATATCTTGTAGATGCGCCACCATAAAAGTTAGGATTTTCCATTTTCAATGTGTTATAAATTTCGTTCGCCCTCGACATTGCACTTCGTCAGCTGCTCAACCAACTTATTACGCTCGTCATCCAACTTCAGTCTTTGCGACATGACCAAAGCTGATAGTTTCCCGAGAAATGGTTATGTTTGCCACAGCTAACCTTAAATCTCCATGAATCGAGTTTTAGTCCTTTTTCCCTACAATCTTGAATGGGCAATCTATCTTCTTAGTTCTCCTTGTTCGGTTAGCTTTCCTCCCTTCACCGCCCTTGCCAGCTGGTGCCCAGACGTATATACCCGGAACGCTCACATCTTAAATACACCTTGGGCACACTATAATCTTGTCCCTCTCTTGGCCAGACAAATCATAATATACACTTTATGTTCTATCCCCTTTTTGTTTAACTTGATGAACTAACTCATCCTTGGTTTGGAAATCATATTCTTCATAGGGACTAAAGAATTCGCCCGTATCAGGGCCAATTTTCCTCATTATCGGGAAATTCCTCTAGATCACTACTTGGTCAAAGTCCCGAACTTTCAACCTACAATAAATGCAAAATATAAAATTGTCACTAATACCCAAAAAACGTATTTTGGTCACTGCAAAACAAATGAAAATATATTAATTTTTTTTTGTCATTTGAAAAAAAAATTAATAAAAAAAATCAAATTTTACAGCGTGTAAAATTACACGCGATGGATCAGGGCCACCCGCTGCGTTGTGCCACGCGCCTTACCGAATTTTTAAAAAAAAACTTTTATTCGCTGCTGGCGTCGAGCAAGCGGTCGACCGATCAACACGTTTCTGCGGCGTGTCCCGCGATTAGTTTGGTGACCACTTTCTTGACATCGAGCAGCGACCCGTTTTCAGATTCCATTTCAGGTCTTTGTTTTTCCGATTCAGGACAATTTTTATCGCATTTTATCGGTTTAAACATGTATTTTTGCATCAAATTTTTTTTCAACGAGAACAACAACAATATAATATTTATTATTTACCTCAAAATCAATGTCTTCTAAATAACACGCAATCTTCGAGTCCATTATGCCGGAATCTTGTTGGAATTTTTTTTGCTCCAAAATTTTTAAAATTGATATTTTTGTGGTGGATCTACTCAATAAGTTCAAAAATGTGAAAAAATTTTTGCCGAGCGTGACCGGACCTCCGGTTGGTGTTTCGACGGTGGCTCGGTGAAGCAGTGGATGTTTTTCAGGTATGTAAGTGGGAGAGAAAATTTTTTGGGGAGAGAATTTTTTGGAAGGAGAGATAATTATGAGTGAGGGGGGGTGTTGTACAAAATATAGGGGTGTTTTTTTTCTTTGACCCTTTTTTTATCGGTTCTTTGATCAGATTTTTTCGTCAACCTGCAGCTATTTTTTTTGTCGGAATTCTTTCCCTCATATTAACACATGTAACGGTAGGGGACCTCGCTTCCCATTTTAATTTATGTCTGTAATATTGATCATCTGTTAAAATTCAGTTCAATTATTTATTACCACTGAATTTACATTCCGGCATTTTCTATGTATTTGGGGATATTTTATTGCATAAAGCTACTGAAATTTCATTCGAAATATTTATTACCAGTTAAATTTACATTACGGCATTATTATCGTATTTGGGAATATTTTATTGCATAAAGCTGTTAGGAATTAATTATTTAATGTTACCCTTTATTAAATTGATTATGTCTTGAATTTGGTAATTTGAGCATGTTTAATAAACTGATTTCAATTGCTTTAATTAATTGTTATATATATCTATAAACTTTGTTTATGTACTTAGTTCTGAAAGCTAGTATGGTATTCGTTTCTTTGATTAATTACCTTTAGGTCTTATTTAGAGTCGTTTAATTGTTGTTATTGTTTTTGTCTTAAATGGTTTGGTCGTAAGAGTACGTCGCTCCCTATTGAGCTCGTATCTAGGATCGCTACTTAGCGAGTTCGATCGCACTTATGTTCGATTTACGTTGCAGTGACCCAAGTGGTCTTCGATCTGATACATCTGTGGCCCATACTTAATGGGGCTAATCATTAGAGTACGGTGGTGGTTTTGTGGAGTCCACGATTGGGGATGATGAGACAATGTAAGGATTGAACCTTAAAATCTGTGTCCCGTAGTTTGGGGGAGAATCCGAACCCTACGAGTTTCATTTGAAACCGTCCTAGTTTGGTTGATAAGCTGGGACCACTGCTAGTTATTCTTGAATAGTAGAGATTAGATATGTGAGCTCATGTGGTGGGAGTGGTGTCATAAGTAGGTAGCTACGTTCTAAGTATCTAAGGCAGTATGTGATCGAGTGTACCCGGATGGGCAATGCGTGGTGCTTGTCGTATACTCGGTTATGGAATCGTTTAGGTGCGAAGAAGGTGGTTATTTACTTAATTGATGCATTATGTGTGTTTGTTTTTGTCTCTGTTTCTGTTCTGTCTTTATTATCTATATTACTGTTTTAGGTCCCTGCTGAGCACCGGAGCTCAGTCCGATATCCGATTTTCTTATTTTGCAGATGACTTAGGTAAGGACCTATACTTTGATGACGGCACATGGGATGGGGATTACACCGAGTGATTCTAAGCTGCTAGTTCAAGAACACTATTTTGTTCCTTTTAGTCATTTAATTTGGAACTGGTAGTCCTTTTATCAGTTGTAATAAACCTAAGTGGATTTTCTTTTGACAGATGATAATTTCACTATACTGTTATTTTTTTTTATATGAACTTTGAATAATGAACTCCTTAAAATAGTAATTCTCTGACAATGGCTTTGGTGTTTCATTTACTAATGGGGCACTGCCATGTCATCATTCCGGAAACGGGGTGTGACATAAGTGGTATCAGAGCAGGTCGAACTTTAGGGATAAAAACTGTATTGAACTTAGGATAACAAGAGCACTTAAAGTGAGGTGTGTGATGGGTAGAGACCATGGACTAGGATGTTTCTATTTACCTAACGTTATATCTTGATGTTATATGATTTTATATTCATGTTATGTTAAACTGTTATATACATGTCTATGATATATTGTTTTTGTGCTACATGATTGCATGCTTTATACCATGATTTACCTATTCATGTTATCTACGATTATTATTGCTATATTTTCGTGATATCGCATATCTTAATTATATTCTTGTATAAATGTTGGGGTTTTAGAATGGATCCTAATCAAAGTAGCACTGCCGCTGGGTTTGAAACACCCCTACCATCACCGCCACCACCACCACCATATAACCCACTGCAAAACACATCAACATCCCAAAATGTTCCACAACAGAACTTGCCACCACCACCACCACCACATCCGTATAATGCATCACCACTTCAGTATAACGCTCCTCCCCAATACAACCAACCACCTCCACAGTACTATGCTCCACCTCCACAGTATCCTCCTCAGTATAATGTACCACCACCTCCTCCACCCGCTAATGCAGGAGCAACTCCTGACTTGGCCACTGCGTTTGTGATGCTAACCCAAATGTTTCAGACTCAAACGATCAGCAGACAACTACAATTTCAAAGCAGACAGCAAATAACCGCAACAACATGCAATGTAATCAGTCGCTGCGATTCCTAGAGGTCCAAGAGTTGAAGCTGATCCGGGGTTGTACTGTGAACGCATGAAGAAGATGCGGGTAGCTTCTTTTGATGGGGGTGTAGGTCCAGATCAAGCTGAGGTTTGGTTGGAGACTGTTGAGCAGCATTTCCGGATCATCAGGGTACCGGATGAGATGAAAGTTGATGTGGTTGTTCCATTTCTCACGTCCGAGGCGTCAGAGTGGTGGAAAGGAGTAGAACCGGTGTATGCTTTGGGAGGACCGGTTACTTGGGTTAGGTTCAGGGAGGCTTTCCTTGATCAATACTTCCCTGAGACCTTCAAGGATGCAAGGCAGAACGAGTTCTTTGACCGAGTGAGGACCTATACTTTGATGACGGCACATGGGATGGGGATTACTTTGCAGATGACTTAGGTGAGGACCTATACTTTGATGACGGCACATGGGATGGGGATTACACCGAGTGATTCTAAGCTGCTAGTTCAAGAACACTGTTTTGTTCCTTTTAGTCATTTAATTTGGAACTGGTAGTCCTTTTATCAGTTGTAATAAACCTAAGTGGATTTTCTTTTGACAGATGATAATTTCACTATACTGTTATTTTTTTTTTATATGAACTTTGAATAATGAACTCCTTAAAATAGTAATTCTCTGACAATGGCTTTGGTGTTTCATTTACTAATGGGGCACTGCCATGTCATCATTCCGGAAACGGGGTGTGACAAGCGGGGAAAAAGTTATCTTTTCTGATCTAAATTTGTTTTCCTTTTCTCAATCAAGAAATTTCTAGAATTAGTTAATGTTGGAAATGGAGCTTAAATTTGAATGTGAAAATTATGGACTGTATCTTTATATCTTTATAGACTATGTACAAAATAGGCAAGCATTATCCCCTCAAAACTTCAAAACCTTCCGGTTGTTTTATGTAGATGTTATCCTCAAGCTCTCCATGAAGAAAGGTTATTTTCACATCAAGTTGCTCAAGTTCGGGATCATACTTAGCAACTAATGCTAATAAAACGAGAATCGAGTTATGCCTAACAAATAAAAACAATTGAGTGGAATTAACTCTTTGAATTTGAGTGTACTTATATATAAAGAAATATCATAAAAAATTCATCATTTCGAAAATGTTGGGGGTGGAAGCCCTTCCCGCCCCCGCCTTAGCTCCGCCACTGCTTACACCCTATAAAACTCTAAACCAAGCTCCTTATATAAAAAATGATACGAGAGTAAAAATGATACGAGAGTAAATTTAATATTTAAGCAATATAGAATTTAAACATGACTTCCTCATAATCATTGTCAAAGTAAAAATACTAGTCATCCTCTAACATGTAAATTCATCATGTTTCCATCACGATACGCGGATCATTCCCATCGTTAGTGTTCTAAAGCATGGAATTTTATTTGCAGGAAAATTATTTTCCGAGAGTCCCTTTATCCAAAATGAACACGTAATAAAGTTTCTATTCATGCCACTTATGCCTAAGATAATGTCATGATGTGCCTCACTTATTATGCCAATTTTTTGGAAATTAGTAAAGCCAAATTTGATCCGAAAATGACATCAAAACAAGAGTTCAAGAGACAATAATATCCGTTGACAATCTCCTATCTTGCTCATATTCTGATTGAGTTCGGCTTCAATGTTGAACATGTTTTATTTAGCACCAAGTTAAATATTTATTAGTTGTCGATGTCAACGACTGATTAACACCTGTTAAAAAAAAAATTTAATAGGTGTCATGAACAAATAAAAAGAAACATGTTCAACACCAGAGTTGAAATCGATTAGAAGGCATAGAAACCAGTTCTAACGACGGAAAGCATAAAAAATGTTCTGGTAAAGTTGTAATAATATTAACTCTATGCAGTGTTTGAATTAAATTAATTTGGTTCAGAAGTATATGTATTACCTTTTTTCCATGAACGTTCACTTTCTTATTCTAAATTTCTAAATTAAAAATAAAGTTATCACTCATCAGAAGAGTGAGTATTTATCCAAACATCGAATTTTTATTAGTCCAATACAAAATGAGCACGAAATAATTAGTTTTGAAATCATTCAACGACGTGAATTAGGTGCTCTATTTACAAAATTGGGACCATAATAATGAAACCAAAAGATGGGAAAAATTAGAAAATCAATGAAATCATAGGGATTGATTAGGAAACTAGGTTTGAAAGGTCTTGTTCCTCTTCCACCTCTCCAGACATTAGCCTATGAACCAATCTGTCTAATGCTTCCTTCATCCACCAATGCTTGCATACTTCTCTAGCTTCAGCTACACTCATCTGTAGAGATTGGTAAATACTTTATAGTAATTATTCATAGAAGTGTGATAATTGTATTGAAAAGTTTATTAAATTATCAGGATATCATTATTTCGATATATAAAAACTTAACCCAAAAGATTTTTTCACTTATTACAATTTAAATATGGATTATCACTCTATCGGACCTATTCAAAGGGACAAAGCTAAAAATGTTCATGAAAATATTATTTTAAAAGGAGTGAGACTAATCTGCTTCCTCTATTTAGAATTGAGCGTTTACTTTCTAAATTACGTACATAAATACTCAATTAATGATGGAGAGACTAAAAGCTAAATAGTCCCTCTGAATAGGTCCAATAGAGTGATCATCCATATTTAAATTGTAATTCTAAGTGAAAAATCTTTTGGGTTGAAAAGTCTCTCCATCAAGAATTGAGTATTTATGTATGTAATTAAGAAAGTAAAGGCTCAATTCTGAATAAAAGAGGCAGTTTAGTCTCGCTCTTTTTAAAATAATCGTTTCATGAACACTTTTAGCTTCGTCATGACCATCTTTATCATATGTAAATTAAAAAGTGAAAGGTGCAACCTACCCATGTTCTTTTTCGGACATTATGTTCGGGCCACGAATCAAGTTGTTCCGTGACAAATAAAGGAAACATGTAGCCTTCATGATAGCTTCCATGACTTTTGCTCTTGAACCTCCATTTCCCTAATTCATTCTGCAACCAATATCAACCATCACCTTTTCAGATTAAATCAAATTCAAGTTTCACCATATTCCAAATCCTGTCTGAGTTTCAAATTGAAAATTTTGTCTTGATTTTGTAAAACTCAAGTGATTGAGACAAATAAATGTGTCATTCAAAGTAAAAATATTAATATTAATAAAATATTTAGAGGAGAATCCAATTAATACACCCTGAGTAAGTATCAAACTGTAAATGTAGCCGAGACAAATATCATATCAGTCTCATTGAAGATAAGAATACCGAATGTTCTAAGAAAAAAAGTCTTTCAAAGAAATTCTCTTTTTTTTTTTCTTTTAAAATGTATATTCGCGGCGGGCAGCCTCTTAAAATGTATACCTCAATATTTCCAACAACTCCAGCTTCTTCGAGTGATTCGCGGCGGGCAGCCTCTTTAAGAGATTCATCAAGCTCCCAACCACCCTGGAATAATTAGCTTAGGTTTAAATATTATATCATTCAAATATTAGCTTAAGTTTGACTATTAATTAAAAACCTAATAAAGAATTCGCAACATTTCCTCATGTTGAAAATGTCTTTATCAATACTCTTTCTTAATTTCATAATATAAATTGTTTAGAATATATATCGAAAATTAAAAGAATAAAAAAAAGTGTTTTTAAGTCGAAATATTAATATTACTCTATTTCAAAGAGTAATATTGATATTTTGAATAAAAAGTAAATTATTTTTTTTATTTCTTCCCTTTTCGTATATTTTCTAAATGATTTATATTATTTAATTTAATTGAGGTACTAGAATATTAGGCTAAAATTGGGAGAATAATGTTTACCTTAGGGAACATCATATCAGGACCTTTTTGCGAACTGATAACAAGAACTTCTAAATCATCATTCGTCTTCCCTTCCACTCCATCCTTGTATCTATACGGAATGCACCTGGAAAAAAAAAAGGTGAAAATCGTTTTTGTCCGTCTGTGTACCCAGTGGCGGACCTATGAAGGGGCAGGGGGGTCCTGGGGCCCCCAAAAATTTTCAATTTTTTTTATATACATATATATATATATATATATATATATATATATATATATATATATATATATATATATCCAACGGTT
The DNA here is from genome assembly GCA_026122235.1 of Vinca minor. Taxonomy (NCBI): domain Eukaryota; kingdom Viridiplantae; phylum Streptophyta; class Magnoliopsida; order Gentianales; family Apocynaceae; genus Vinca; species Vinca minor. The sequence continues at coordinate 1,723,644 of JAOCZM010000286.1, forward strand.
TAGAATAAAATAGATTTTTTTCTACTACGCCCCCCTTCCCTTCCCTCCCCTCCCCAAGAATTTTCAATTTTTTCTACTACGGCCCCCCTAAATTTCAATCCTGACTCCGCCACTGTGTGTACTTATTTCTGTGACCAACCAATAAGAATTCGTCATGTAATTATTTTTTTAATTATATATACTCATGGTAATTGTGATTGGTTGAGCATAAAAATGGGTACACATACGGGTACAGACTATTATTTGCCAAAAAAAAGGTAAAAAATCAATACCAAAAACTTCTCCATGTTTTTCGGAATTTTCTTAAGTTTAACCTTGATCTCCTAAAGTACGAATTAAACTTTTGGCTATTACCTAAACACCAGATAATACCAAAGACTTTGACCATTTCATAAACACCAAAAAACAAGATCTAAAGATCTGTTTCTCTTTTCCTTCCTCCTATCCTATTACCCTAATCTTTTCGAGGGAAATTTCCTCCTACAATTTTTTATACATAAAAAAATGAGGATGTGAATCAAACGAATTAAATAACTTATAACCTGATAAAAAGTATTTATAACTAAGTGAATTATGTCTTTGATTGAGTTAAAAATATTATAATACACATAAAACCGATCATCTTTATTATACATAAAAAAAAAATGTGGATGTGAGTAAAAAAACTTAACATATTTCTAATTAATTGAGCTACGTTCTACGAAGAGTAAAAAAAAAAATAACGTACCCTACAACGAGGCGACGACCCTTGTTATACCTCTGCAATTGCCTTCCCGTTCTCGAAACCAAACTAACCATTTTATTCTCAATCACAAACAAAGCAAACAATTGCCAAAGAACTCGAAATGTCCAATAAATATTCAACAAATATTGATGAATATTATTTATTAAAATTACAATCTTGATAACCAAGAACGTAAAAATGATCAAAACACCACAAGAAGCCAGCAGCAAAAATTGTATATGTATATATTATATAATAAAAGAAATCCAAAAAGGTGGATAAGAAAGAAGAACCGAGTGAGATCTAATTATAATCTCTTTTTTCCATAGAAGAACAATAAGGAAGAAAGGAGATGAAGAAGAAATGATGAATGAATGAAAATGGTGGGCTTGCCGTTGTTTTTTGTGGGAAAATAGAATGCGTAGACACAACGGAAGTAATCAACCAATAGAATCGAATTTATAGATAGAGAAAAACACAGACCGCGTCATGAGTCGCGTCGCCATCCAAGTTTTACTATCGCATGTTTCTATGTTGTTTCCAACAACTCAATTTTTTAACGGTAAATATGTTTGTTAACAAGAAAACCTTCTATTAAGAAAGGCATAAAATCGTTTGTCCCGAAATCTTGTCCCTTTCCTATTCCAGCACTAAAAATGTATCACATGTCTAGTCATCCATAACACAATCACCTTCTGCATTGTAACATACTTCTAATTTCTTTCTCCTCTTACCTGTTATTCTTTAAGTGGGACCACATTTCTAGTGGTGAGACAGTGAAGGAGACATGGTTATGGGACAGACGATTTTCTCCCATTAAGAAACGGAACGGGAGTAATATTTACCTATGTTTTTGGGAACGGTATGCTAGCAGTCCGTTCCGATGCGGAACAGTTTTTTTTCAAAATATACGGAATACTTCAGAACATGTGTTTTTAGCTTAAAACTGGTGTTTTAGTTTAAAAACAGGTGTTTTAGCTTTAAAACATGTGTTCTGAAAATCAGAATATATGTTTTTTTTTTAAATCAATCTTAACCATCAAAAGTTTAATCTAATGGATAAGATGTGCGGAACTTTTCCTATTCTGCACTAGAACCGTGGTGATATGCTAGAGTAGTTGATCTTTTAATACACTGTATAGTAAGCTAGTAGAATCATTAGACATGCAGCAAATTGATTAATCTAATATCGTTACATGTAGAGATAAAAAATTTATGCGTCTTACAATATACTAAAAATCTACCATTGTATTCTACATATAATCTATTAGACCTAGATAGAGATGCCCAATGATACGGTTTATGATTATGTATGCTTACGGGTCAGTACAATTATACATAAACAATTTTATACGGCTACGAATATATACAGTTCATAGCTCGATTCCAATACGGTTTCAGGTTGGATTTGTAAATAAGAAAATCGATTTCGATATACTTGCAAAAAAGGATAATTTTCCCTTTGGATCCAAATCGATTTCCTTTTGATTAAAAATTTATTTATATTGAATTGCTAAAAAATTGACGAATTTGCAATTAAACGAATTTGAATTTTGCATTATTCAAATTCGGAAGCACATTTTAAATGATCTTATTTTGCAATTTATCAAAATTAATTTTGCTTATTTACGGTTGTGAACCCGGAATCGGATTGGAACTGAAACCATATAAAACCCATATGTATAAATGTAAATGTTTGTATAACCATATATATGTACATGTATTTATAACATGAACCGTATAAAATTATATGTGTGTATAATTGTAAATATTCGTAGATCTGTAACCGGAACAGTGAAACCGTAATTGAAAACTGAATAGTCATATAACTGTCCAAAAACATAAATTTGAAAGAAAAAATTAGAAAAGATTTTTAAATTTTACTATATAAATGAAATTTTAACTAGAAAACAGAAAAAACAAGACGTAACGATTACATATTGCCTTCAAAGATCAGCGTGTTGTCTACATGTCTGGTTTGCAAGAACTGCGTATCTATTTCCTTTGTTGAAAATGTAAATTTATCACAATGATTACAAATTTTTTTAAAAAAAAATCTAATAAAGACCAGGTTTATATCTTTATGATATAGAATTAGCCACGTTATCACATAATTGCTTTTCTCATTATTCTGTTGTGATGTGGCCAATTCTGCATCAAATGATCCAATGACCTAGGTTAATATCAGAATTATAATTTTTTTTAAGGATCCATCTTAGTGCGGAATCTAAGTGAAGTGATACTTGAATAATGTAGAGCTAGTTTTACAATGGTAGCTACTATAACAACCGTAATTCATTTATTTTTATTTTCTCGCTATTTTATTTCTTTGGAAAGATAATATATATAAAAAATCATTTTCAATTTGATACTTGAAACTCCACTTTAAAACGGTCACACAATTATCAAAACGGTCGGAAACCTTTGAAAATCAAAACCAATTACCAGATGATCTAGCCGTTGATCATCAACTGTCACACAATTTCATCCATTCATTTCAAACTTTAATTTTATTTTTTTTTCGAAACAATGATTGTAATAATGGCGCATCGTCGGATCTGAACCCCCGGTTCACGAATCTAAGTGGTTGGCCGCGGACCGATTCATGGATCGATTAATGTTCACAAGCGGACCAGATGAATTTTGGGCCCTTAGACATACGCTCATCTTACAATTGTCTTTCTAGCGAATGAATTCGCTCATATGAATAAATTTCATTGTGATTAGAAGTTGTTTTTTTACTTAGTGACTTGGAGTCTTGCATAAATAACGCGGCTAGAAATATATGATGAAGAAGTAGTATCAGACTCAATAAAATAGGTTTACCATACAATTTTTATATCTTTGGGCTTGTTTCTCCAATTTAGTGTATTTGTTTAACCGTAACTAGTTTTTAGTACCTCCATTCTACAATATACACGTTGTTTATGAGATTTAGTAAAAATTAAGAAAACAAATATCAAGGTATTTTGTTAGTTAAAATATCAATATTACTTTCATAAATAGCACATGTATATCACTAATTCTATTTAAGAGAGTAATACTTATATTTTAATTAAAAAACACATTATTATTTGTTTTCGTAATTTTTACAAATGTCATGAACGATCGACTTATATTATGGAATGTAATGAGTCCGTGTTATTGTAGTTCTATCTGGGTCCTACTCCATGCTGTCAATTTGGATATTCTGGTCTGTAATTTCCCATTAAGTAAACAATTAGAGAGAGAATTTTTCTGATTAGTTTTCTTATTCCGAAAAAATGTTATTCTTGAAATGAATCAAATGAAAAGTATGTGGTAAATAGGAATATTTCTGAAAATAGTGTATTCCTGAGTTGTTTGAAAGAAAAGCATTTTTTATTAAAGAATGATTAATCATGTCATTTAAAAAAACTGTTTATAAAATAATATGAATTTCGAATCATTTGCATTCTCTTCATTGGTAACTGCCTTGACTATTTATAGCTGTCTCTTTTCCTGTTTTCTATTTTGTAGGATTTAACGGGGGTCGAGTCTGAAATAAAGAGTCAATTAGGACTAAACATAGACTAAGATTGGAAGAATTTTGAGTCCAATCGTAGTCCAGAATTAACTTACAAGTAATAGAATATATTATTATTTTTATATTTTACATCTACAAGTGCTTACGTTTAAAAATATGTACAAAAATAGAACACGGTTTCGAGAGGCACGCGACATTCTCGGACCGAGATGGCAGGAGTGTCACATGTTGGGGCAGGTTTGTGTATGGGCCCGGGTGAGGCGGGTTCACTCGCGTGTTTTAACCAGGGGCGGGATGGGTTGGAAGATGAGAAATGTTTATCTGGCCCGGCCCAACTCACATCTTCGACCCACTTATATGCAAGGGTAGTCTGAGTTTGATCGAATTTGACTCTGAGCCTAGTTTGACCGGGGTGGATCGCCGTGCTGCGCACAGTAAGAGAGAGTGCAAGATCGTATAGTAAGGGGACACAAAAAGAGAAAGATGAAAATGAGATATTGTGATAGACTAGTGTAGAGAAGAGAGAGGAAAAACAATCTATGGGTTTGCTTGGATTGGGTTTCAGTTTGGGTTTGGTCTGATCTGATCTCAAACTAAATCCCAAATCACTTTTGGATTGGGTTTCAATATAAAAATGGGTAAAAAAAACCCACCACATTAGATTGGCCCGTCATACCGGATCTACAAAAATAACCCGTGAACAAAACCCGTAATTTTACCCGGTTATTCATATCACATCCCGTGAACGCCTTCATCAATTCCTCCAACTTCATCAATTCCTCCTCCTACTCCAACAATTCCTCCTTAAATTACTCATAAATTACAAGAGTCTTCAAGGGAAATACTCCAAATTGAGCCAATTAAGAATCATGGAGAAAACCCAGAAAGCAATTCAGAGTAACTAACTGGGTTGAATGAGAAAATCCAACATACAGTTCAAGCTTTCTTGGTAAACGTGCAAATGAAAGAAAGAGAAAAAGCAAATCCTAAGAAAGAAGCAACAAGAATCAAAATTCCTGGGTGGGAAAACACAAGAAAAATAGAAGTTTTTCTATTCACCGGAAAAACAAGAAAATTGGAGCGGGGAAGGAGCCGCCCACCCGTCCGGCAGTGATTCTTGAAATTCAGAAAAATAAAATCTTGATTCTGAAAAATAAAGAACAAAAAGGAGAATTCTTGAACCAACCCTCCTAAAGTATATGCAAGAAATTACAAAAAAAAATGGTGAATTCTTGGTTTTATGCCGATGAGATGACGTGTTTGGTGATGGCTTTCATTGCTGGTACCGTTGCCCACAAAATTGAATTTCATTTGGGTGGGTTACTTGGTTAATGGGCTATTGAGTTGAGTTATTTGAATTGACCCATATGTTCATGGGTTGTAAGTTTTGACCCAGTTTGGGTTTGAGATTAGTTTGAAACTCAAACTCAAACCAAAATTCAAACCCAAACTGAAACCCAATCCAAGCAGACCCTATATAAGAGTAGAGACGATGCAAAAACCTTAGAAAACTTAAAGTTCCGCAAATATGGTAGGGTTCTGCCCTACCTACCAACGACACTCCTCACAAGGTAGAGAGATTTTGTGTGAATCCTAAAATAATCCACTACCAATAAGAAATAGAATTATTAGCCTCCTATCTAAATATGTCGAATAAATAATGCATCGACTCTTTTTTTCGTGAATGTCATTTTTATTCTTTTACCTTTTCCCCTTTACTATTAGATTATTAAATTTTACATTTTAAAGTTTCATCAGATTTAGTGCAAAATAAACACTTAAAATTAGTATGAAATCTTTCTTTCTTAAGAAATATCACTTGTTATATGCTATTGAGAAAAAAAAAATGAAAGGATCTACTACCGTTCATTTTATTTATTTTTACAAATTAATCAATGACTCTTAATTAGTAAAAGAAAAAAAAGAATCGTTGAATAACTTAAAATAAAAGGAAATGTTCATTACTGTGTCGACAGAGGGTCACCCTTACCTGATGTAGGGGAGGGTTCATTAATCTCCCTCGCTTGCATCAAGCTAGGGGACATCTCCATATCTCGATCACCTTTGCGCATCACTGCACTCTTGCCCACATAAAATAGTTATAGGACTAAAACTAATTTACAAATAGTAAAAGAACTTAGTTTGAATTTTAAAAATAGTTAAAGAATCAAGTTTGCGATTTTCTCAAAAACATATATGGTAACTTTTAACGAAATAAGTTTGTGCATTACCCCGCTGGTAATACTAGTAGTAGTATTGTTGTTTCCTACCAGGAATAAGACTAAACACAAACCAATATTGGAAGAATTTTGAGTCCAATCGTAGATAAGAGTTAACTTACAAGTAATAGAAATATATATATATATATACACACACACACACACACATTTTACATCTATATGTACTTATGCTGAAAAAGATGTACAAAAATAGAATACAATTTTGAGAGCACGCGACATTTTTGGACCGAGAGGGCAGGAGTGTCACAGGTTGGGCGGTTTTTTTTTTACAAATTAAACAATGACTCTTAATTAGTAAAAGAAGAAAAAAATCGTTGAATAACTTAAAATAAAAGGAAAAGGAAAAGAGTCCACATGTCCATGACTGCATCGACGGAGGGTCACCATTGCCTGATGTAGGGGAGGGTGCATTAATCTCCCTCGCTTACATCAAGCTAGGGGACCTCTCCATATCTAGATCCGCTATGCGCATGACTGCACCCTTGCTCACATAAAATGGTTATATGACTAAATTTAATATACAAAGTCTATATGGCTAGGACTCAGCTAATTAATTGGTTAAATTAGTTGTAAAATTGTAATAATTCGTGGAATCTCTTATTCTAACATAGGTGAATAGTGTTTAATTTGGATTTTTAACTAATTTTACTTAGCCATTAATCATTACCCATTTACAAATAATTATAGAACTGCGTTCAAATATTTTTTTTTTTAAAAAGAACTGCGTTTTTTTTTTATTCGGGGAGGGGGTGTCGAACCTGGGACCGTGAGGTCGAGTGCTCCCCCACTGGACAGCCACTTTGAATTTTAAAAATAGTTAAAAAATCAAGTTTGCGATTTTCTCAAAAACATATATGGTAACTTTTAACAAAATAAGTTTGTGCATTACCCACGTCATACTAGTAGTAGTAGTATTGTTGTTTCCTACTAGGAATGGGAAAAAAATAAAATATCCCCATTTTGTGTTCTGTTTTCTATCCCCATGAATAGATAATTGATACGTGTTATTTTTTTCCTACGGGTTCCAATATTTCTTTAGGTTATAATGTTTTGATTAAAAATTAACACATGTCAATTTTTTATTGGTGACAAAAATAAGATAGCCAATGAAGATAGAAGATTCATACACCTAATAATATGGTTAGATTCATATAATCCTCTTCAATTCCTTCTCTCATAAAATCTCCTTAATATGGTAAAAATTACAATGACAGCTAAACTACTATCTAAATGGTCAAATAGACAACTGTTTCCTACCCCGAAATTGGCCGAAACGATAGTAATCCACAATCCGCTTAACATCCATTATTCTTTACATTATAGAATAATTATAGGTCGTCGGATTCGTATTTTGACGGTTGCGATCATTTAATTTAATACATTCTTTATAATATTATTGAGGTCTAAATAATCTAAACCGTCAATTATTCGATCCGACAGTTCATAATGGTTCCACACTGTGTATAACAATTAATATTACGCACCGTAGCCGACTCGAGTAATCCAAAGGTGCATCAACCTCGGATTCTCAACCCAAACAAGGATTCTTCTTCCATGTCCCCCTTTCTTAAATAACTATCTTTTCATCTTCCTTGTGATTCTATAAGGATTGATTTCTTTCTTTCTTTCGTTGAGATTTCATATAACACAGAGCAAGAAACAAACAATGGCCGGAGGAGGAACTGTTGTTGATGATGAAAGCAACAAGCTTTCGATAGAGCAAGCATTTCAAGGACAAGAAGTCCCATCATGGAGGAAACAGATAACATGGAGGGCTATAATAACTAGTGCTATTTTGAGCTTTGTTTTTAACATAATCGTTTGTAAACTCAATCTCTCTACTGGTGTTATACCCTCTCTCAATGTCGCTGCTGGTTTGTTAGGGTTTGCTTTTGTTAAATTATATTGTTCTTTACTCCAAAAATGTGGGATCTTAAAGCAGCATTTCACTCGTCAAGAGAACACCGTTATTCAGACTTGTGTTGTCGCTTCTTCTGGGATCGCCTTTAGCAGTACGTCATCTTTCCAACCCATCCTTTTTTTTTTAATAAATTATAAGAAATAACGCTTCTGATTTGAGTTTCATAAAAGTTCAAATGTTTATAGATTTTGGACTCGTATGATATACTATTTAATTTTATTCGGTGTGACTTTTGTATGATTCTTTTGTATGTATCAAATTAGTATAAAATTGGTGGTTTTCGGCCACTTTTAAAATCGCCTGTTAATTTAACAATTAAAATTGATAGAATTTCCATTAAGTTTTTTTCAAACATGTCCAAAACAATAATTTAACAAAAAAACAGTAGTTAAAAAAAAAAAAATAGTTTAGAGATTGCATAAAAAAAGAATAGTTTAGAGATTAAAAAAACAAAAGTTCAATTGTTTGTAGATTTTTGCTTGGTATGATATACTATTTAATTTTCTTAGGTCTGACGTTTGTAAATATTTTTGTATGTATCAAATTAGTGTAAAACATGTGGTTTTCGGCTATTTTTAACCGTCTGTTATGCAAATTAATAATTTAAATTGACATAAATATCCTTAAGACTATCACAAAAAAACCGTAATTCAAAAATAGTTTAGATATAAAAAAACTAAAATATAGTTTAGATTATTCACATGTATATATTAATTTTGTTATGGTTAGCTGAGATATTAATTAATTGTAATTTTCAGGTGGTACTGCAAGTTATGTGTTGGGTATGAGTTCATTGATTGCATCACAAGCAGATGCAGGAAATACACCAGCCAATGTGAAGCAGTTACACCTTGGATGGATGTATGGCTTCCTCTTTCTTGTTAGTTTTCTTGGCCTTTTCACAATTGTCCCTCTCAGGAAGGTAAATTCATTCATTCCCAATGTTAATTTAATCACATATGTTAATTTAAATTAATTTGTTACCTTTATATCCATCTTTTTTTAATCACATATGTTAATTTAAATTAATTTGTTATTCAAATTTGATTTCTATATGATGAACAGATGATGATTTTGGAGTATAAGTTAACGTATCCGAGTGGAACGGCTACTGCATACTTAATCAACAGTTTCCACACTCCCAAAGGCGCGAAGCTGGCGAAGTAATTCTCTTCTTATCTATTTGTTTACACCAAAAATTCCAATTTGACTGTCTAATGTTGATTGTGTATGCAGAAAGCAAGTTGGAGCTCTATTCAAATCCTTCTCTTTTAGCTTCGTATTCGCGTTCTTCCAGTGGTTCTTTGCAACCGCGGATGGATGTGGTTTCAGTAGTTTCCCAACATTTGGCTTGAAAGCTTTCTCTCAGAGGTAATTCCTAAGTTTATTCACAATTTTTCGTTTTGCCCTTTTTAAACATAATTTTTTTCTATCGCGTAGTAAATATACTGTTTATTACTAATCTATGAGTGTCCATGAACTTAAATTTTGATCTTATAATGATAGTATTGTTCAAAATTCAGGTTTTATTTTGATTTCTCGTCGACATATGTGGGGGTCGGGATGATTTGCCCCTACATGGTGAATGTTTCATTACTAATTGGAGCTATACTCTCATGGGGGATAATGTGGCCATTGATTGAAAAACAGAAAGGAAACTGGTATGCTGCCGATCTTTCGGCAAGCAGTCTTCATGGAATACAAGGATATAGGGTATTATTTGCCTCTTAAACATTTCTACTTTTCTACTAATTTTGTTCTGAATTTATAGGATTTATTTTTTTTACAAACTTAATTAAATGTTTATTTTTCTGTTAACCAATATTGTAGGTGTTCCTTGCAATAGCCACAATGCTTGGAGATGGTTTATTCCATGTGGCGTACATGGTCGTATTTACAATTAGAACCTTTATAGAGAAGAAAAAGAAACGTGATTCAGCAATTGGAAAACATGACGAGGATTTAGAGAATTCAAACTTTGATGATAAAATCAGGACCGATTATTTCTTGAAAGATCAGATTCCGAATTTGTTTGCGATTGGAGGTTACATTGTATTAGCTGTTCTTGCTATTGTGGTCGTACCCTTCATTTTCGAAGGAAGGATCAAATGGTACCACATATTGTTATCGTACTTGTTTGCTCCTGTTTTGGCATTCTGCAACGCCTATGGTTGCGGTCTCACTGACTGGTCCCTTGCTTCTAATTACGGAAAAATTTCGATTCTTATTATTAGTGCTTGGGTTGGCACTGATAAGGGCGGTGTTATTGCTGGACTCGCGGCTTGTGGTGTGATGATGAACATTGTTTCCACTGCTTCTGATTTGATGCAAGATTTCAAGACGGGGTATTTGACCCTTGCCTCGCCTCGTACTATGTTTTTTAGCCAAGTTATCGGTACTGCTATGGGTTGTGTTATTAGTCCTGCAGTTTTCTGGTTCTTCTACAAGGCATACTCTGTTGGTGATCCTGATAGTTCTTATCCAGCACCATATGCTCTGTTGTATCGCGGGATTGCACTCTTAGGCGTCGAGGGAATCGGTTCTCTTCCCAAGAATTGTCTTAACTTAGCCATTGCTTGCTTTTTTGGTGCTATTCTCTTGGATATCATTACGGAATTCTTGAAACACTACGAGAAAAAGTACCGGATTTATAGGTTCATTCCGAGTCCAATGTGTATGGCTATTCCGTTCTACCTTGGCGGATACTTTGCTATTGACATGTGTGTTGGAAGCTTGATTCTCTTTGTTTGGGAGCTGTCAAACAAGAAAAAAGCCGATCAATATGCACCGGCAGTGGCGTCGGGCTTGATTTGTGGTGACTCTTTATGGGGAGTTCCAGCAGCAATACTTGCTTTGGCTGGAGTCAAGCCTCCAATTTGCATGAAATTTCTGTCTGCTTCACAGAATCTTAAGGTTGATGATTTGCTTGGTTTATGATAAACTTTTTTAGTAATGTTTACTTTTGCAGTTTCTAAGACATGTACAAAGGTTTCCAGTTATATTACATGGTTGTTGTTTTTTTTTTTTTTTTTAATTGCTGCTATTATTCAAGTTAGGAATTCACTATTGATAGAGTATAATTTCTGACTTTACAATACTTATTCCTTCATTACTTTTTATTATTTATCTTTTCTTTAGCACATCTACATTTAGGATTTGTTTGGTAGGCGAGGAAGGGAAAATGTTTTCCTAGGATGTGTATGGCATCATGACCGGTGGCGGAGTCAGGAATTTTTCATCGGGGCGAATTTTTTTAGGGTGGGCGAAATACAACATTTGTAAGAAAATATCACCCAAAAAAAAAACAAAATTCCTACAAAAAATTCGTCGTTTCTGAAAATTTTGGTGGACCGTAACCCCCTCCTGCCCTCATGAAGCTCCGCAAGTGATCATGACTAATCCGGATAAAAGATCTAAACGGATCCGGTTCAAAGTGTTCCATACCCGTAGCTGTTTAGTCAAATTTATTATTGTATTCTGGTTCGGCCAAATTTAAATTATGAAAGTTTTGTATTTGTTCAGTTAAACTTAATACCGTACTCGGATGAGGTCAAATCAAAATGGATACTAATATTTGGAGGTCAGTAGTAATATTTTAGTAATATCCAGAGGAAATAAATAATCTACCTCCATTTTGTTGGTAGGGGCGTTTGCAAGAGGGGAGTTAAATAAAAAATATTTTAATTTTTTAGTTTTGTTAAATTGATTAGATAGTAGGAAAGTTTTACTTTTTATTTTGCATCCTCTAGAAAAAAAGAATTTACCAGTATGAAATACTTTCCAGTTTACTGATATGAAGAGAGAGAGGTCCATCTCCATATTTATTTTTTAATCCCCTTTTCTCAAACTAAACATGATTTTTGCTCAAAGTTAAAAAATAAAATAAAATTATTATGAGGGGACCTTTATGAACATATTTATGCATCACTTATTTTTCTAGAAACAATAAACCGACAAATGGGGGGGGCAATCTTCACCTACCAAAAAATTACCAATTATTCTGATATGGATCAAACCCATTAAATTTAATGGTTTAGAATTCTTACATTTGTTAATTACTCCCTCCATTCCCTATTAATTGTCGTTTAGGAGATATCTAGGTATCCAAATTAATTGTCGTTTAAGGTTGTTTTATTAGTTGTCAACAATTTATTCCAATTATACCCTCAACATTTTCCTTTCTTTATGACAAAGAAGTGAGAGAGATGGAGGGTGTGAGATAATATTGGAAGTTTAGGTGAAAATGACAATTTCCTTAATTTTCTCAAATTGTCTAAAGAGTCTTATATTTAGGAATGGAGGGAGTACTTATTTTCAATGAAAAATCTAAACTACAAAATCCCTATAAACCCGGTGGATATCAAAATTTCCAAATACATATGATTTTCATGTCCCAAATCCACTGTATCCAACCCTTACTTCTAATGGACAAAAGATTAATGAATTCCTTACAAAACCTTATAAAAAAATTGATTATGTTCCCAGCTGTAATGAAATACTAATAGTACTCCATATGCCATAAATTTATTCACTCTTGCCTGCACAATATAATGAGATTAACTTTAAAAGTAAAGTAATAAATGTGTGCCTCATAATAATCCTTAATTAGGATGCTGAAAATAGAAATTTCCAACTGGGAATTAAATTGGCTAAGATTTTAATACTGGTCAATTTCGTATTTCCATAATTGCATACCAATTTCCTTTAATATTATACCTCTGCTTATCTGTAATGTATTTTTTAAATGTTTTACAAAAAAAGGAAATTTGGAGCAATCTCATAGTTGGACCACTCCAAGATTCAAAATTATGTTTGTTACTATAGTTATTACACATCTTCTAACTCATTCCATGTCTCATTTATCTTATTGAGATATCCAAAACTAAATGTCTCATTTCTAAATTTAGCTAAAATTTAAATGCAAATATTTGATTGTGAATTTAGGGATGAATTTGGGGGGGGGAAGATCACTGGCTAATGAAGAAATCCTTGATTTTTTACTTCGTCGATTCGGGCAAATGGGTTAAAGAAGTGTTGGGGTTGAGAAATTTTTGAATTGCCACTTTTATCCTCAGTTAAAAATGTCACTTGTTGATTTCGTGCTGCTATATGACGGAATTGGACGGAAGGACGAAATAATTTGCCCTAAAATTCATTTGAGGTTCATTAATGCTAGAAAAATTACATAGGGACAAAAAATCCAATTGCTATAACGTTGGGAACAATATGAAATTAGTCGTACTTGCTATTATTGTTTGGACGATGTTTTCGTATTACTCTCCGCTAACTTATAAGTTGTATGATATATATTATTGTAACTCTCTTTTAATTATACTATTCTTCTAAATTCTTACTCAAGTATATGAAAATTCATTTTCGAAATGAGGAAGTATATGACATGCACTTAAGTTGTCTGTTGTAAAAGATACAATATTTTGAAGATGAAAGTTGTAACAGAATAATTGTAAATTTATATTATTACTTTTTCTTGGTTTTGTTGCTCAATATGGTTGAGTTACCAACGCATAAGGACTTAAAAAAAATTTATCATGTAAAATGTGAAAATTAACATTCTAATTAAGAATTTGCTCATAATCAATTTTAATCCCTTTTATATCATGCATGGCATACTTAAAAAAATTATCATGTAAAATGTGAAAATTAACCTTCTAATTAAGAATTTGCTCATTATCAATTTTAATCCCTTTTATACCATGCATGTCATGCTCTGTACTCGTGGATCCAAGAGCGGATCATGATTTGAGAGTATCTATAATTATCTACTTGACATTCATCTTTACTCTATTAAAATAGTTATCCTAATGTGAGTATAGATGGTAGCGGATCTAAGGGGCAAATGCCCCCTCTCCTTCCCCAACATTTTTGAAAATATCACATTCTATTAAAAAATTATTTTACCTTTAAAAGTAGAGAGTATTAAATCCGCTCTTGAATATAGATACATTAAGAACATACTTAAATACCATTTCGATTTCTCATACTATCCCACTTAAGATTGATGATGACAATGTTACATTGATAAATACATTCTTAACCTAAGAAGATAAAGGGTCGATATATATATACCACTTAAGATTGATGATGACAATGTTACATTGATAAATACATTCTTAACCTAAGAAGATAAAGGGTCGATATATATATATATATATATATATATATCATTTCGCCAGAAGTGTACTAAAAAGTTGCATGCTTATTTGAACTTTTCTCAAGTTTGAAGTATTCACACGAGGAAAGTGGAATCTTATATAGATACTTAAATCTTTTCTGTATCATGCAATCAAGGACGATGTCACAATGATAAACATATCTATTCATTGAAGAAGATAATGCTCAGTAACTGATAATCTAGTAGTGGTTAAATATTTAACTCGTAATTTATGAGATTAATGGCAACATATGAAAAACAAACACAAGAAGACAAAGGGTCGTTATGTAATTTCGCCAGAAGTACTAAAAAAATTGCTTGCTTGTATGGAACTTATCTAGAATTTGAAGTATGTACTACGGCAATAAAAACTTATTTGTGCTCATTCTATATTTCGTTTCTAGTAAAAATTGTCATTTTTTAATTTTTTTTTTTAAAGATTCCACTATTTCTTTTAGATTATACTTTTTTTAATTAAAAAATTAACACTTGATAATTTTGTATTGATGTGACAAAGAACGATGCACGCAATGAGGATAAATGATTTTTACCAATGTATTACATGGAAAGTGGTCGACCACACGTGTGGTGGAATAGTTGTAGAAGTCCGCCCACAACCTGAGAATTTTTCAGTCACCAATTTGTCTAAATATACATCATTGTTTTAAAAATAAGCAAAAATGAAAAAACATGAAAAGCAAGAAATTTCCATGAAATAATGAAGTTGTTGAATGGACATGAATTAAACTTATCTACAACGTGAATAAAAATTTGTACAAGTTTTTGTTTTTTCATCTGCCTTATTCATTGAATATAACTGCTCGCAATTTAAGAAGATAATGCAACAATTTGCAGATTTGGAAGATTCTTGATACAGACAAATTTGAAGATTCTCACAAAAAGATGTCTTAAAGAGTTTATAAAAGTTATTTTTTTTTTTATTTATTTTTTTTTGCAGTTTCATGAAGATTTTAGACAAAGAAATGAGTTTAATTCTGACATTCAACAAATTTGACCTAGCCCTTCTGATACATTTAATGCATATTATGCTTAATTTTATTTCATTCTGACATTTTAAAATATATTTACTAAATATAGAAAATGAATCAACATTGCCCGTGTCTTCCAAACACTGGAATAGAAAGAAGATTTAGAACTCATTCTAGTTGGAAAGCCATTCTAGCTGAAAAGAGATTTCATTCCATTATATTTCAGCATACCAAACGTGTTGTTAGAGCATTTTTGGTAGCTGGAATGGAAATGAATGGATTTTCCTACTTTTTTCATTTCATTATATTTCAGCGTACCAAAAGTGTTTGATAATTCCAATATAAAGTTTTCTTTCCACGTTTCATTTTAATTTAGAACTCCGCCAGTGAGTGTTGAGGACTTTTGTCTTTGACACTTACTGCCGGTCCCAAGCCCGGATAAAGGAGGAGGGTTGCGGTAGGTCTCGTGACAACCAGCGTAAAACTCAGTCACATCCCATGACATGAACCAAAATGAGAATGGATAGAGTGAGGAATGAGACTATTCAGAAGAAGGTTGGTGTAGCACCTATTGAAGATAAGATGAGAGAGAACCGTTTGCGTTGGTTTGGGCACATTAGACGAAGGCCAAGTGAAGCTCCTGTTAGGAGAATTGAAGGATTATGTAATGTAGATGGCGTAAGAGGTAGAGGGAGACCGAGGAAGACTTGGATGGACGTGATAAAAGGGGATATGAATCTGCTAGAACTAGATGAGAGTTGTGTTTGGGATCGAAAGAAATGGAGAGATTGCATCCATGTGGATGACCTTACGTGATTCTTACTTTGGTTCATGTAGCCGACCCCAATCTGTTGGGATTAAGGCTTGGTTGTTGTTGTTGTTGTTGTTGTTGTTGTTTCATTTTAATTTAGAGAAATTGAAGCTTTTCCCAATCCTACATCAAACAAATTAGCATCAGCAATTATCCAAATATGAGATCAAAGTGAAGCAAAAATCTCTTTAGAAAAATCAGAGAAAATGAGACCTATTTTTATTGATGTGAGCTTGAGCTTATCCAAACCTTGTAAAAGAAATCGTGAGTTGTGACTATCACTAGATAAAACAATTATTTTTTAAGGCAATTAAACATTTGGATGGATTTGGTTCTAGTCGCTACTATGATTTGGGACATGTCTTCGGAATAATAGGTTATTTAAAAGTGATTTTTAAAAGTCGCTTATCAAAATCGTACTCATGTTAGTCGTGGAATTTGAACACATAACATCTATAAGAAAATGTGGAATTCTTATTGTGAACCCCCATCCCACATGGAATAGCTCTGAAAGTTCTAACTGGTATATAAGAATGAGTCTAAGTATCTATTATCATATTGGATTATTTTTTTTGACATAGTGAGTTCGGTTGACAAGTAGATGGTCGTGATTATTGCCAGACCCATGTATCACATTTTGGACCCGCGGACACGGAGATGACATTTATCAATTGAGCTAACTTATATTGGTATTAGATAAACAATTAATCATTCCTTTTATCGTTTTCCCTTTTCTTTTTTTTGCCACCTAATCATCTACTAGGACTTTTCAAATTCTAGTTCTCCAGCAAAGATGGAAAGGAGACGTGCCTCAAAGATATTGACTATAAAAATTCTTTTTTTAGGTCTAACCTAAAAGTACTAGTTGGTGTATTAATTTTGGAATGATTTATGGGTTTGTAAAAATTTCTGATCACACAAATTATAAAAATAAATTATCGGTGTGAATATGTAAGATATGAAATATAAAAATTTAATATTGAAGATTGTTGAAATATTATAAACAAATGCTAATTAAAAGTACTTTTTATAGGTAAAATATAATTTTTTATTGTTATCAATTACTTATATTATGGGAGAGCCGAAAACAGTCAAAATATTAAAACTATAAGGATTATGTGGTTCAAGAGTTTCCTAATGTCTTCAACTTTGTGAAAAGAAAAATTGACCTATTCTTAGCCAATAGTGACTCCTTTTTATTTTATTTTTTTGTTACATTAGACAACAGTGCTGCTAAGATATAAATATTATTTATCGTCAATTACAAAACGGGAATTTGCTTGGTCCGTTGTAGCAATTGGCAATTACATTTAGAGTAATCCGGGTTCAAATCCTGGCAGCGGAATTGTCTTTCGTAACTTTTCTTTTCCTCCCACAGTTTCACAATATAAATTTTTTCTAACTTTTTAGGTTGATTTTTTTTTTAAATTGTCCTAGTTGAAACTTAAATTTAGAATAAACTTAAACTTAAACTTAATTAAAAATGCAACGTGTATCTATTTACCTTTTTTTCTTCTGAAAATAACGTCTCTATTTACCTTGGGGCCATGGGCGAAGACAGGGGCGGGAGGGGGCCCCTAAAATTTTTAAAAATACTATTATTTATTGAAATTTTATGTGTATTTTGAACAAATTTGGAAAATTTTATCAGTTTTGCCCCCCAAGAATTTTTTTTTCCCGTTTTTATTGCCCCCCATGAATTTTTTTTCCGTTTTTATCACTTAAGCTCTGTAGTTCTACATACTGTTGCAGTTTCGCCTCCCCCCCCCCCCTCCAACACCAAATTCCTGGCTTCGTCCCTGCTTGGGGCAAAAAATTATCCGTCCACACTTCTGTATCCAACCAATCACAATTCGTCATGTGTATATATAATTGGAAGAAATATACACATAGCAAATTTTGATTGGTTGGGTACATGAATAGGGACATACACAGGACAGACGATTTTCACTCTTACCTTGGTCTATGCCAAAGTATAATAATAATAATAAATATTTTTTATTTCTCTTATTCTTAATCTATGTTAAATTAATTAGAAATACCTCCATTATGAAACGGGTGGAGAATTACATTTGAGATTAGGGCCGAGGAACCTCTAATACAGGCCCATCTACCCTTGAGATTTCTATTGAACGTCAACATTAGCCCAATGATTATAGTCCTTTTTACAGTTTTTCATTTTTTACATTTGAGATAAAGCTGAAGTATCGCTATTATAAGCCCACTCAACCATTTTTTAAATTTGCATTAACATCAACAGTAGCCCAGTAGTTAGAGCCCCTTTCACAGTAAATCTTTTTTACTATTTGTGAGTGAACCAAACAAACTCTATTACAGGCCTACTCCATCCTTGAGATTCCCATTGAATGTCAATATTAGCCCACTAATTATAGTGCTGTTTACAAATTTTCTCCTAAACTTAATTAACTATATTTTCATTATATTGTATCCAATCATATCTAAAGATGAAAAGTCAAGTGTCTTTATATAGGTAAATATCGCCGTCAACGACTCATTGAGTCCTTAGGTTTCCGAAATAGTGTAAAAAGAAGTGTTTTTAGTACACCTATGATATTGCACCAGAGTAAATTTATAGGTTTGAAACAATCACATTATTCTACTTCTGATAATATTATTAGTTTATTACATAGTGTACCGTAAAATGTATTATAAGAAAACCCAAAATCCCTTCAACTTCCATGGTTTTTCCTTATTGTTCGCTTTTTCACATAACATTGGCATCAATAAATTTATACAGTGTATTTAAAGCTTTCCGTACATGGCCAATATTTTCAATAGTGACAAAAAAATAAAAATAAAAAGCCCAATCGTCCCAATTAATAAATACTGTGCTATTTAATTTTAATTTTAATTTTTTTTACCATCCATATTACAACATATTTAAATCACAATTATAGTTGAAATAAGGGGGAAAAGAATATAGTTGACTCCGTGCTGCCAAATGACGGAATTCTTCACCGAACTGGATGGAAGGACGAAATAATTGGCCCGAAAATTCATTAATGCTAGAAAAAAATACAATTAGCCGTACTTGTTATTACTGCTTGGACGACATTGTCGTCATATTAATGCTGAGAATATTTATTAGGATAATTCACTTTTAATCGTACTATTCTCCTAAATCGTTACTCAAGTCAAATATGAAACTACATTTTTTAAATGAGAAAATATATTACGTGCACGGTGAGTTGTATGTTCTAAAAAGATACAATAAAATATTGTAAAGATGAAAGTTGTAACAGAATAGTTGTAATTATATCAATTTATATAATCACTTTTTCTTGGTTTTGTTGCTCAATATGGTTGATTTACCAACACACAAGGACTTTAAAAAAAACATTTATCATGTAAAATGTGAAAATTAACCTTCTAATTAAGAATTTGCTCATAATCAATTTTAATCCCTTTGATATATTGTAAGGAAAATGCATATCATGCTCTGTACTCGCTGACAATTTTGCTATGTCAAAATGATTATATTAAAGGTGACAAATGACTCCAGTGAAAAAAAAAAATTTAATTATATATTATATATTTTACTCCATTTAGATAATAAATGTATAAATGACCCCAGTGAATTGTTGTGTATATCAAATGACCCCAGTGATTTTTTTTTAATTATATATGATATATTTTACTCCATTTGGATAATAAATGTATAAATAATCGCAGTGAATTTTTGTGTATATCAAATGACCCCAGTGAAATTTTTTTCTGGATCTGTCACTGATGCCAATGAGGCATTGGTTAAGTGGTTAAGGCTGAGGCCTTATGACGTAGATGTCGTGAGCTCGAATTCCCTTTCCGCTTATTGAATCCCCTATTTATTGTAATAGATAGGTCGCCTCTCCCAATAAATAAATAAAATTTAGAAAAGAAAAAAAAAAAAGTGTGTGACACTTAATTCACTAGATTGATAACAATATAGAAAACAAACACAAGAAGACAGAGGGTCGTTATATTATTTCGCCAGTAGTACTAAAAAATTGCTTGCTTGTATGGAACTTATCCAGAATTTGAAGTATATACTAAAACAAAAAATCATCAATCCTCATTTTGTGTCCGATTTTCTATTCCATCAATAATAAATTATCACGTGTTAAATTTTCGCTGAAGATTTCACTATTTCTTTTAAATTATTATTTTTTTAATTAAAAAATAACTTATAACAATTTCTTATTAATATGACAGAAAATGAGATACAGAATAAATATTCGATTTTTACCGATGTACAACATGGAAAGTGGTCGCTCACGCGTGGTGGAAAAGTTGTAGAAGTCCGCCCACAACCTGAGAATTTTTCAGTCACCAAATTGTCTATAGACAGGGACGAAGACAGAGGGGTGGGGCGGGGTGACAATCGCTTCGAAAATTTCTAAAAATATTATTATATATAGTAAATTTTATATATAGTTCGGAATATTTTATCAAATTCGTCCCCAATATTTATTTTTGCAATTTTTATATGTAATTCAACATACTATTACAGTTTTCACCCAACGTCAAATTTCTGTCTTCGTCCCTATCTATATATACATCATTGTTCTTGAAAATTAAGCAATAGTGAAAGACCATGAAAAGCAAAATTTTCCATGCAAATAATGAAGTTGTTGAATGGACATGAATTAAACTTATCTACAACGTGAATAAAAATTTGTACAAGTTTTTGTTTTTTCATCTGCCTAATTCATTGAATATAACTGCTCGCAATTTCAGAAGATAATGCAACAATTTGCAGATTTGGAAGATTCTTGATACAGACAAATTGGAAGATTCTTACAAAAAGATGTCTTAAAGAGTTTATAAAAGTGTCAAAGAGGCCGCAATCTAGTGGGGCAAGCCTCGACTCGTAACCGAGAGGTCCCGAGTTCGACACCCTCCCCATGCATTTGGCAAGTTTAAAAAAAATCTCCCTTTCTAGGGCTATCTCCTCCTCTTGTGAGGTAATTTTTTCTCCCCATCATGGAGTAACCGCCCAGCCGGGCTTCAAAAAAAAGTTTATAAAAGTTGATTTTATTTTTATTTTTTTGCAGTTTCATATTGATTTTAGACAAAGAAATGAGTATAATTCTGACATTCAACAAATTTGACCTAGCCCTTCCGATACATTTAAGTCATATTATATTTAATTTCATTCCATTTTGACATTAAAAAATAGATTCACCAAATATAGAAAATGAATCAAAATTACCCGTGTCTTCCAAACACTAGAATAGAAAGAAGATTTCGAACTCATTCTAACTGGAAAGCCATTCAGACTGAAAAGAGATTTCATTTCATTATATTTCAGCATATCAAACGTGTTATTAGAGCATTTTTTGTAGTTGTAATGGAAATGAATGACTTTCAACTTTTTTTTATTCCATTACAAAGTTTTCTTTCAACGTTTCATTTTAATTTAGAGAAATTGAAGCTTTTCCCAATCCTACATCAAACAAATTAGCATCAGCAATTATCCAAAGATCAAAGTGAAGCAAAATTCTCTTTAGAAAAATCCGAGAAAGGGAGACCTATTTTTAGTGATGTGAGCTTGAGCTTATCCAAACCTTTTAAAAGAAATCTTGAGTTGTGACTATCACTAGATAAAACAATTATCACTAGTTTGTGTATTAATTTGGATTGATTTATGGGTTGAGGAAAATTTCTGATCACTCAGATTATAAAAATAAATTATCTTGTGAATGAATATGTAAGATATGAAATATAAAAATTTAATATTGAATATGGTTGAAATATTATAAACAAATGCTAATTAAAAGTAATCTTTATTTGGCAAAATATATATTTTTTTTTGGTTATCAACTATTTATATTATGGAATGTTGGAGAGCTGAAAACAGTCAAAATATCAAAACTATAGGTATAAGGATTATATGGTTCAAGAGTTTCCTAATGTCTTCAACTTTGTGAAAAGACAAATTGACCTATTCTTAGCCAATAGTGACTCCTTTTTATTTTATTTTTTTGTTACATTAGACAACAGTGCTTCTTTGATATAAAGATTATTTATTGTCAATTACAAAACATGAATTATCTTGGTCCGCTGTAGCAATTGGCAATTACATTGAGAGTAATATCCGGGTTCAAATCCCGGCAGCGGAATTTCCTTTTATAGATTCTTTTTATTACTCCCTCAGTTTCACAATATAAATTTTTTCTAACTTTTTAGGATGATTTATTTTAATTGCCCTATAATTGAGACTTAAAGGATAAAATATTAAAATGCAACCCGTCTCTATCTCCCTTTTTTTTTTCTTCTGAAAAGAACGCCTCTTTTTATCTCAGGGAAAAAAATCATCTGTTTCGGTGTATATACTTATTTATATACCCAACCAATCACAAGTTATCATATATAATTGGAAAAATGTTCACATAACAAATTATAATTGATTGGGTACATGAATAGAGATATACACGGAAGATATACAGAAGATTTTCACCTTACCTTAGTCTATGCCAAAGTATAATAATAATAATAATAATAATAATAATTTTATTTCTCTCATTCTTAATTTATGTTAAATTAATTAAAAATACCTCCATTATGAAACGGTTGAAGCATTACATTTGAGAGTGGGGCCGAGGAACCTCTAATACCCTTGAGATTTCGTTTTTACACTTTTTCATTATTTTTTTACATTTGAGATAAGGCTGAGGTATCTCTATTATAGGCCCACTCGACCATTTTTTAGATTTGCATTAACATCAACAGTAGCCCAGTAGTTAGAACCCCTTTCACAGTAAATCTTTTTTACTATTTCAGAGTGGGCCAAAGAAACTCTATTACAGGCCTACTCCAGGGGGATTGCATGGGTCTGACCCAGCTTTTTCATTTCGGTCATGACATGGCACCTAAAGCTGGAGGAGAAACATTTTTGTCCAGGACGGAAGTGGTTGAGACCCGACCGAAACAAACCCTACAAACCCTAACTTGGCCCCGTGACTTTGAGGACGGAATTGCCACTTCCATCCTCAAGTTGCAGGCAATTTGTAGCGTGTAATCACTTCTCACTTTTGCTTTTTTTACCATGCAAAATTTCTGAACAGTTTTGGCACTTTCTTTCGCATTTCTGGCCGATTTTCAGAGACTTGTCCAATTCGAAAATTAATTTTAGAATTTCCCACAACATCTATAAATACCCCCCCCCCCCCCCAAAACCTCTCCACAACCTCAACTCTCAAACCCATAAAAACCCTATCCTCTTCCCAATTTGTTTTTCCAAAATTTATTTCTACAAAAACCCTATCCTCCGTAATATTATTTCAAAATGAATAGCGAAATGGATCCCGCCCTGAAAGAGTATTTCAGACACCAATTTAGAATTGCGGTCGGAAATCAAATCGATGGAAAAATGGTAGTATTCTATTTAGTACAGAGTAAGTTTTTCTTGTATGAAATGTGTTTAGCTATCTAACTCATCATTTTCGATTTGTAGCGTCTTCCATCGAAGTACACAAGTTGGTTGGAGCAAACTGGTCTCGGGTTAGCTAGTTGTGTCTACCTGAAGGACGACTTTGGGAATCAATGGTGCGTCTATGTAACCAAAATAGATGACACCTACTACCTAGACGGAGGATTGCAACAATTTTTGCGAGACAACAATCTTCGTCCCACAAATAAAGTTCATTTTATATCATCTCCAATGAATGTATTAGATATTTATGTTAAGGGAGGGCCCGGGATAGGTTACTTGAAGGGCGAATTATCGTATCCCTCAGACGGGGCATTTTTCCAGCAGAGTTTTCGAATAGACATTGACAAAACATATTCGGCACTTTCCAAATCGGTACGTTCAGTAATATTAAATTTTTAGTAATAAAATTGTTCATTTTACAATTATGTGTTGTAATGTTGTTTCCCATGTACAGTGGATATGTAGGCAGTACATGCAATGGCGTGTTAGAATGCAGTTTGTAATCCCCGAAGTAATACACATGCGCAATCTGCACGGTAACAAATTGACACTGTAAGTGACTAGAGACGAAGGCGGAGACTATTACTATTTTTTTGGGTGGGATGAGTTTGTTGTGTTTTCAAGATTACACCCGGGTGACCATGTACAAATTCATCCAGCCCCTTACGATATCCTTGATTATAGGGCCGGGAATGATGATTTTGCCAATTTATTACGTCAACTTTAATAATAGGTAATTGTAATGTAAGCAATTTTCGGATATTGAATGAAAAAAAATCGAGCACATGTAAAACAACTTTATACATTCTAAACTATTACAATTTAGTAGAATTTAAATACAATTACTGTGGAGTAGGTGCTTGTTGAAGATGTGCTAACATGGGGAAAGTCTTCCAGTTGTGACCGACTCGCTTACAATGGGCGCACTTCTTTTCCCTTTGAGTGCCCCTGTTCTTTGTGTCCATAGGCATTTGAAATCTCCGCCTGCGTAGCTTTCATGTTAGGAGGGTGATATGTCATATCAAAAGGGGGAGGTCTCCAATGAACGGGATCAAGTACAAGATATAAAATGGACTTTTACGTATTCCTATAATGATCGAGAGAATAAACATGGTGGATATATTTAGAAGCATCATCCCTCATGGATTTGCACACAGCAATGATATGGGAGCATGGAGTTGAATAAGTAGACCACTTATCACAGGTACACGCACGAGCTGATAAGTTGACCGTGTATATTTTTCCACCTTCGCCCGGGCCTCTATGTCGGGACATGACCCTATAGATACCTTGGTCCTTGTGGTGTCGTTGCACAGTCAGACTTGTTGCTTTTTGTTCGTACGCGAAATACTGCTCCCATATCCTCTTAGGGAAAGGCGTCTGACAACTATTAGCGTCATGCCGGTGTGTGTCAAAATAATGTACAAGCTTGAAAAAAAATCATCTCCACGAGCGCTTTCAAAGGCAGCGCTCTAGACTGCTTCAGAACGCTGTTTAGCGCCTCGGACATGTTTGTAGTCATGCAACCGAAACGCATTCCCCCGTCGTACGCCAAAATCCACAACTCTTTGGGGGTCTGCATCAACCAGTTAAATGCATCCTCATATTTTTGTTCGATACACTCAAGATAAAAAATCGCACTTAACCTTTTTTCTTTTGGCTTGCAGCAATCCACACATAATCTTTCAATTCTTAGTTTTTCGAATGAGTGTGAAAATTGGACCTGTAATGCCTAAGGCAGTATCGGTGCACTGCCATTGGGGGTTGCCATCCGGGGACGCTAGCCACGGCACTAAGAATGCCGGCATGACGATCGCTGATAAGACACACTTGAAGGTCTTTCAAAACATGGTCCCTTAAGTGCCTAAGGAACCATGACCAAGTGGAAGTTGACTCTGAATCGACCAAAGCAAAAGCAAGGGGTAAAATTTGGTTGTTAGCATCCAGAGTGCTCGCAACCAGGAGTGTCCCTTTATAATTCCCCCTAAGGTGTGTCCCATCAATTGAAATTATAGGCCGGCACCACCGGTAACCGTCAACCAACGGTTTAAAAGTCCAGAACAATGACCTGAACACCTTGGGGCCATTAGTGGCATCTCGTGGATGGTAAAGAAATTTGATTATAGCACCCGGGTTTGAATCACTTAGTGCCCGCATATAATGGGGCAGTACCTGAAAAGTTGAATTCCAAGTACCAAAAAGTGTTTCCATAGCATTTCGGCGGGCATACCAAGCTTTTTTATAGGTACAAGTCAAACTCATGTTATTTTCACAAGCAGCCCTAATCAATTTAACAGATATTTCAGGATCAGTCTGTACAAGGTGTAGAATTTTTACCCTGATGTAGCTGGAGGACATGTTGCGTTTTTTGTTCTGGTCCATCAAGCAGTAGTGGGCCTGGTTTAGTTTGGTAACCTTCAACATTCCATCCACCCTGCTATGGTTTACGCGAATGTACCAACTGCATCGGCTATTTTCGGTTGAATTTCTACACACCCCGCTGAACCATTGTGTGTTGCTCCTCTCTCTCATCCATTCTCTCAAGACCACCTTGTCATGCCACACTTTAACTGCCAACATTGCCTCGCGTTTATCCTTGAATTGCATCCCCAAGCATATTTCGGGAATATTGGGATTCCATGTTTTAATTTTTTCTCCCCCGTATGTTAGTTCCGGGACAAGTTCCATGGAACCCATATCATTCCAACAGGCAAAATTAGCATAGTTACCGTATGATGGCAAATTCCATTCTGGAATGGCCGGGGCGGAGGTAGATGTAGTTGGTTCAGGCTCTTGGACCGTCTCTTCAGTACTCGGTCCAGCGGTTTGTTGTTGGATTTCATGGTTGGCATCTTCCGCTACCGCCTGTGCATCTTCCTCGACCCCGTCGTCCTCGTGATCGCCGGCACTATCTTCGGCGAAGTCGTCTTTCGTTTCGGAACGCCGTCTATGTCGGATATTGGACCCAAGGAATCCATGACCGAATTATCTATACAGGGTTCATAAGAAGACGGTGGGGGCATACTTGGTATTGGATTTGGCTCCGGAACAAATTGTGCTTATGGCGCAAATTCGGTTGTCGGTATTACAAAGCTATCTACATGTCTCTGCACAGGTTCTAACAAGGCACCAACATGAATCCCTTGTAGTTTGAAATCTGTTTGGATTTCCCACAAAGTGTCTAAACCTTCTTCGGCGTTAAGGTTTACAACATCGTACGTCACCATGTTGTACGTCGGCATGAAGAATGGACGAATCATTATTAGCCGAACAGTGACACTAGAAAGCTCGACTCCTTTGCGCCGACATATTCGATGGCAAAGTTGTTGGAATGAAAGCCTTTGTATAACTTCCAAACTTCTTTCGCTTGGCTCCGCAAAACAGGGATAACCACCATTTTTGTACACTATATTGTGGTCGAAGTGTAAATACAATCTCATCGGACATTCAAGCGCCATTTTTTTATAAAAACAAAATATGGGGTTGAGGAAGGATGGGTTTGCTTGTAAAAAATTGATTGGGGAATGAAGTTTGGGGTAAGAAAAATAGATGGGAGGGTATTGGATTTTATAGAGAAATCAAGCAACAAATGTCTGCTGGGGGAAAAGTTTCTGCCGGTTGAGGATGGAACGGAGAGGACGGAACGGAAGTCCCACTTCCGTCCTCAACCGGCAGAAACTTTGTGACCTAAACTTTGCTCCGAGACTTTGAGGACGGACTTCCGTCCTCAAGTTGCAGGCTATTTGCAGTGTCTGGTCACTTCTTACATTTGCTTTTTTTTTACCATGCAACCATTTTCAGAAATTTCTGAACGATTTTGGCACTTTCGTTCGCATTACTGACCGATTTTCAGAGACTTGTCCAATTCGTTTTATACCCTCTCCGATAAAGTCCATTTTATACCCTCTTCCATTAATGTATTAGATAATTTTTCCCTCCGTGTTCATATTATAATTATTATTTTCAGTATTTTTTAATCATTTCGGAACTTTCAAATATCAAAGAACTGAGAATTCCATTAAATTCTGAGAAACAAATTTACATCGAACATATAACAATACAAAGGCCCGATTATTCAAACCCTAATTCTTTCGAAACTTTGGCTCATTCATTTTCCAAGAACATGTGTTGCTGCACGATGCATCCGACATCGGGTAGTCAGGGTGAGCCTCCACAGTTACCTCTTCAGGTGATCTTGAACATTGTCTGGCTCCGTCCACAAATCCTCTTCCTTCGTACCCAAAAATATGGCAGAGAAAGATAAAGAAAAATTCCCCAGTCCTTCTGTACCGCTTAGCCCTTGGATTAGCCTAAGGCGGAGTTATATAAAAAAAAACATTTAGTTATGAAAACATTGAATTAATACAGTGTGCCGTAATTAAATGCTACTTACCGCAACGTATTCCTCTCATTGGGCCTCAGCACCGTCCAAATAAAAAATGTTGGTCCTACCGTCATACTTGAACCATGGTTTGTGAGTGAGTGCTTCGAAATCCCAAAATCGTCTACGTAGTTTTGCAAGACCTGCGTCGATCATCGCTATTGTGAACCGTCGGTGACGGAGTTCATTCCGTAGACAATTTCGTTGTACCAATCGGACCAACGTTTTTCACCGGGGTAACCCAGTGTACTAAAATCGTAACAAATTTCTATTAAAACCTCCTCGTATTCTGCAGGCCATTCTCTGGTAAAATCAGCATCCCTGAAAATGTTACGCATTTCCTTTTGAATAAATTTAGGAAAGTTTGCCATGCGGGAAGATAGGGTTTTTGTAGAAATAAATTTTGGAAAAACATATTGGGAAGAGGATAGGGTTTTTATGGGTTTGAGAGTTGCGGTTGTGGAGAGGTTTTGAGGGGGTATTTATAGATGTTGTGGGAAATTCTAAAATTAATTTTCGAATTGGACAAGTCTCTGGAAATCGGTCAGAAATGCGAATGAAAGTGCCAAAACTGTTCAGAAATTTTGCATGGTCAAAAAAGCAAAAGTGAGAAGTGACTACACGTTACAAATTGCCTGCAACGTGAGGACGGAAGTGGCAATTCCTTCCTCAAAGTCACGGGACCAAGTTAGGGTTTGTAGGGTTTGTTTCGGTCGGGTGAGGACGGAAGTGGATGGCAAGGCGCGTAGGGAAATCCGCCACGTCAGCCAGACTTCCGTCCTCAACCCTGGACGGAAGTTCTGAACAAAAATGTTTCTCCTCCAACTTTGGGTGCCATGTCATAACCGAAATGGAAAAATTGGGGCAGGCCCATGCAGTCCCTAAACCTTGAGATTCCCTTTGAATGTCAATATTAGCCTACTTATTATATTGCTCTTTATAGTTTTTCTCCTAAACTTAATTAACTCTATATTTTCAATAAAATACATCCAATCGTATCCAATAGATGAAAAGAAAAAGAAAAACAATTATCAAATATACTCAATTTTAGCATCCAAAATGTATCGCCAGTATTGGTCCGAATCCTATGCTGAATAGCCAAAATTTAGTACGTACGGAACGTCTGCACATGTGTTATTAGATACAAAAATTGGATGTGTCCTTAAAAAATACGACAGGTATTTGTTTTGAACAAATTTTAATCGTCAAAATTTCAATCTGACAGACGGAAGTAAATCCTGCACGTGCAAAACTTACCTCGTTCCGCACTGGAGCCGCAACCCACTAGGGTCAACCAGAGTTACTCCACTTAGAATTAACTCATAATTGTTGCCAATATGATACTCTAGATAGTAGTTAATGTGATTGTAATTGGTATTCTTGCCACGACAAGTTTAATTGGTATGTTTTTCTATGGTTCATATTTGATCAAATGGTGTATTTAATTCTGAAATTAATTTTTGCTTGGCGTGCTTGATCCCTAATTATTGTTTGCAACTTTTTAGGTCCCCATTAATTTATGTGCAAAAAAATAGGTATTTCCGTCTTTTTCAAATTTTTAATGTTAGTCAAAATGTAAATGTTAAATGGGAGGGTGCAGTGGGAACTTCAATTTTGTACATCATCTTCCTCATTACAACTACATTCTTCCCAACCCAAGCTTTTGATTTCCCCCTTCAGAAATGTCGAAGATTTGTGATGGAAGGTTTGATAAGTTAAGCTGATTGAGCTTCAAATTCTTTAACCCTACAGGAACTTTCCCAGATAGCTAATTCCCTGATAAGTCAAGATTATGCAAGATTGACAAACTCCCAATTTCATCTGGAATGCTCCCTGAAAGATCATTATTTGCTAAATTTAACTCATAACTTCTTCCATGAATGAATCGTTTTTGGCAGCTGACCAGAGAGTTGGTTATCATGGAGATCAAGCTTTCCCTATTGCCCCAGATTCACTATAGTGTCCGGCAAGGTGGAAAATGCATTATCATCACCTGGAAATTCCAATAAGTTGTCCAATAATTCATTTCCTCTAGTATATTGCCTTAAAATATGTTCTTTGACAAAGTTAGTGAAGATAAATTTGAGGCACCAGCTACAGATCTTGCAATTTCACCCCCAAAAAAATCCGGGTT
Source organism: Vinca minor (assembly GCA_026122235.1). Taxonomy (NCBI): domain Eukaryota; kingdom Viridiplantae; phylum Streptophyta; class Magnoliopsida; order Gentianales; family Apocynaceae; genus Vinca; species Vinca minor. The sequence continues at coordinate 1,753,956 of JAOCZM010000286.1, forward strand.
TGAGTATAATATGGGTTTGGGTAGTGTAGGAAAATACCAATTTTACCACTGGTCTATTGACCATGATTTCTTAACGGACATCCAAAATTTGAAAAAATTGATGGAAGAACCTATTGTTTTGCCCGTAAATTGAATGAGGACCTCCAAAGTTGCAAACAATCATATTAGGGACCAAGCACGCTAAGCGAAAATAGTTTCAGGTCTAAATACACCATTTGGCCTTCATATTTTTATTGGGTTCATCTCTTTAGTAATCGAATTAATTGAGTTGTAGACATAAAAGCATAATAACTCAACTGTATTTCCTTCTTTGTTTGTCTGCTTCAAAGGCGAGACCCGTTGAGTTTTTAAAAATCATACATTTTGTCTAAATGAGATCTCTTTTCTACTGTAAAAAAAAATTCGCTCTCTAAAAATGTTTTTGGAAAATGAACTTCATTGATTGATTCATAACACATGCTAACTCCTTGACAGTATCTATTCAGACTTCCATTTCAAAGTTAAAAGAAATAAGGAATTGCTCAATTTCTTGGATTATATAATCTATATTTTTGTACATTAAATATCGGATAAACATTTTCTATACTAATAGAACTTTATCCCATTTATTTTTATTTGATTTAAATTTTGATTCTTTTGATTTTATTATTTCAGTATCTCTATTAGGAGAAGATGTGTATGTAAAAAAAGTAGAATATTGATAAATAAAAATTACCAGAAATTTAAAGAGCGATTAGGTTAAAAAAAAAAAAGATTTCTAAGCATATTCTTATCCTGAAATCTTATCCGAAAATAAAAAAAAATGAAGGAATATAGAATTTGTTGATAAGTTTACTTGGTTCCAAGGTATCTATTACTACAATATTGCCTAGTTTTGGTTGTATCACTATGTATCATTTGATGACCCCAAAATCGTCTGTCATAGATTCAAATCGAGTTCAAACGGAAGAACTCCAAAGATATTTACAAATCAATAGGTCTTATCAACGGAGCTTTCTATATCCACTTACCTTTCAAGAGTATATTGATGCACTTAATCATGATCATATTTTAAAACGAGCAATTTTGTTGGAAAATTCATGTTATGAGAATTAATCTAGTTTCCTTATTGTGAAATGGTTAATTACTTGAATGTATCAACATAATCATTTTATTATTTCTGCTAATGACTAACAAAAATAATTTTTTTGGGCACATCAAGAAATTGTAATCTAAAATGATATCTAAGATATTTTCAATTATTCTATTCCATGTTTGATACCCAAATTTCATCTCACACGTCATTTAATTTTTATTTTAAAAACCCGAACACAAAACGTTATATATTACATCCAGTAATTTCTTTACGCTCACAATGTATATAATTAAATAGATGTATCGTGATTTTTTGTCTAATCCAACATTTGACCGTAAAAAATGTTCTAATTTGTTTTAAAGAACGAGTGATAAAGTTTTTTCTCAATTCACAATCTGAATATAATGCATATAGAACAAAACACTTTGGATTAAGTCGCCTATTTTCTCTGCAATGTTCAGACATAGTCGGACAGCTCCCCTACAATGCTACGTTGTCGGTGTATGCGTCTCTGACCCGAATAATGATATCTATCATCAGTGATGCGCTTTCTTTCTCGATATCACCAGTAATTGTTGGTTTTGGCATTGTTTCTAGGGCGCCAAGCCGCCGCAATTCCTCCTCTACAGTAGCACACTTTCGTTTTGCATCTGTTGATAGGGGAATCCATACTGGAGTTGATTACATGAAGAGGAGGAGAACGGAGGGGTGTGTGCAGGTGACAGGGAAATGAGAGTTAGATTCGGTACACGAGGGACATGGGACTTGTTAGGGTTTTATCAATTTTCTAGGGGATGGTTGTAATTTAAAGGGTGGCGGGAGCTTGGTTAGGGAGAGAGATTAGTGTTTCCTAATTTGAATTCAGGACGGCGATATGAGTATGGGATTGCTTTGGAAGCGGGGGAGGCACCAAGAAGGGCGTGGATTGAAAGAGAAGTGGATTTTGGAGAGGGCATCTTGTTGATGCTCAGTACAATGGTGTCATGCCGGCCTTTTAGTCGTGATTCCGAACTAGTGGCGACGTAGATGGATGGAGGGTTGGCGGAGCGTGTGATGACATGCAGTGGTTGTTGGTTTTCTGTTTGGAAAAGACTAGTTGAAGATAGGGATGGCAATTTAACCCGTGATCCGCCGCCCCGACCCGCCCCAGTCTATTTTGGGGCAGATCGGATCCGCCGTTCTACCCGTTCCGTTCTCAAAACAGGTTAGATTTGGTTCTATTGTTCAACCCGCCCCGCCCCGTTTTGATCCGTTATTATTATTATTATTATATATATATATATATATTGAGAATGGTAGTATTGTTTTAAAAAAAATTTACTCCACCGTTCCTTTTTTACCTACTCTCACCATCTCACATCAGTCATCACATCACATCACACACACACACAGCTTCTTCAAGAAGTCTCTTGAACCATTTAGAATTAGAGTAGTTGTGTCTGTGGGAGGAAAAATCTACAGCAGTTTGAAAGAACTTCAATTCGGCTACTCAACTTGAAATTCACCGTACAAGATTTGTGGGTTTGTTGATGAATCGAGTTTTTTCATCTGGGTTGCCTTCAAAATCGGTTCTTTTTGCAGGTATAATCTATTTTGTGTTGTTTTTTGTTAGATGAAAGTTTGAAGCTTTGTTGCTTTCCCAGTTCGATTGACTTTAAAATCCTTGTTTTTTCAGTTGTTTTTCATGATTTCCCTCTTTGCTAAGATTGTTATTTTATTTGTTAATTTTGCAGAATTTGTCTGGGTTTTTTGTTTGCAATTGCATCCAGAAAATTACTTGATACTCAAAATGTGATTACTGGTGACTAGTTGCTGTGTTCTCTGAACAACTTTCCGTTGAGGTTGTCTATTTTATGAACATGAGTTAATTGGATTTCGTTTTCTTGTTGAGAGTCTACTATGCTTCATCTTAAATAAGATACTAAACGGGATCCTGGGTTCATGTCCAAATTTATCTGAAGTTTAGTATGATATAGTATTATGAATATGCTGCATGGCATCATTGTATGTTGTCTTGATTGTGTTTGGTAAGATGGCATAAAAAAGTATTGATGATTCTCATATAGTTTTCTTTTCTTTGGCCTTACTATATTTTTAATCAGTAGTGTCTCTGCTTCAATTTCTTTTATTCTTTTTTATAGTTTTCTGATTTTCTTGTGCAGTTTGATTTTGGACAAACATGGATATCATAGAAAGTGAAGCTCAATCTCAACTCTTGGGTCCAATTTTTGAACAAAATGCATCACTTGAACCTGGTTCACCTATTAATTCATGTACTCACAACAATCCTTCTCAAGGTGTGTCAAGCACTGTCAATGTTGCACCTCTGCCTATAGATGTCAATAATAAAGAAAGAAAGATTGGTGGAACAGCTAGAAGAACACGGTCCAAAGTTTGGAATGATTTTATAAAAGAGAAAGTTGATGGGCTGGATAAGGCACGTTGCAAGTATTGCAACCTTAGGTTGGTTGGTGATCCGAAGCAAGGCACCACTCACTTGAAAAATCATTTACAAAGGTGTACTAAAAAAAGATCAAAAGATATAAGACAACAACTTTTACAAGCCAACTTCGATAAGGATAATCAATTTGAAGTTTCTCCTTTCAACTTTCATCAAGAGACTTCCCGTATGGAACTTGCGAAGATGATCATTATGCATGAGTATCCTTTATCTATTGTAGAACATGTTGGTTTTAGAAGATTTTGCAATAGTTTGAACCATTGTTTTAAGGTTGTGTCGAGGAACACAGTAAAGAGTGATTGTTTCAAGATATATGACATTGAAAAAGAGGCCACAATGCGGATTTTTGAGAAGAATGAAGGTAGAGTGGCACTAACAACAGATATGTGGTCATCTTCTCATCAATTGAGAGGATTTATGGCCGCACAGCACACTTCATTAATAACAATTTCACCTTGCAAAGTCGAATTTTCAGGTATTGTTTTTAATTAGTTAAGTTCCAATATTATTTTTTTTTTTGCAGTTTCATCTATGTACCAAGTCCACACACTGCTGAAGTTCTATGTGAAGCTTTAGTTCGTTGTTTGTTGGACTGGAATATTGATCGCAAATTGTCGACCGTCACAGTTGATAATTGTTCAACCAATGATGCAATGATGGATTTAATAGTAGAGAAACTTCCACTAGACTCTCTCTTGCTCGGTGGCCGATTGGTACATATGCGATGTTCTGAACATATATTAAATTTGATTGTGAAAGATGGCTTGGATGTCCTTGGAGCTGCAATTCAAAAAATAAGGAACAATGTTGTTTATTGGTCAGGGACACCGAAGAGATGTGAGAAGCTTGATGAAACAGCTCGCCAACTTCGTATTACAATTGGTAAGGTACTCACACTTGATTGCAAAACTCGTTGGAATTCAACTTACTTGATGTTACAAATTGCCTTGGATTACAAAGATGTTTTTGTCCGCTTGAAGCAGCGTGAGCCTAAGTATAAATGTTTGCCTAGTGAGCATGAGTGGGATTTAACTAAAGAAATTTGTTCTAGGCTGAAAATATTTTATAGTGCGACTGAGCTTTTTTCTGGTACAAAGTATCCTACTGCAAATTTATTTTTTCCAAAAATTTGTGAGATCAAGGTGGCTCTAATGCAATGGGATTCTTGTGGTGTTGAGGTTATTGAGTCAATGTCTAAGAATATGGTCCAAAAATTTGATAAATATTGGTTAGATGTGCATGGAATAATGGGCATTGCAGCCATTCTGGATCCTCGATACAAAGTAACTTTATTAGAGTTCTATTTGACAGATTTATTCTGGTGAATCTAGTATTGTTGATAAGGAAGTAAAGAAAATTAAAGATTGGTGTCGTGAGTTGCTTGGGGAATATGAAGCCAACAAGCGATTTAAGGGAAATGATAACATGGGGGGTTCATCTGAGATTAATGTTGACAAAGTTGAATGGAGTGATTTATGTGAATTTGAGAGGTTTGCTTCTCAAAAGAAAAGAAAACGACCAACGAGATCAGAGTTGGATCAATATTTAGAAGATGATATTATACCACGCACCATTGATTTTGATGTTTTATCATGGTGGAAGTCAAACAAAGGTACATATCCGATTCTACACCAGATTGCGAAAGATATTCTAGCAATTCCGGTTTCTACAGTTGCTTCAGAATCTGCTTTCAGTGCAAGTGCAAGATTGATTAGCCCACACCGCAGTAGACTTCACCCAAAGACTATGGAGGTGTTAATGTGCGCCCAAAATTGGTTATTTAACGACTCAAATGGTAATTGTTTATATTGGTGTGACAAATCATTTTAGAATTTCAAATTTCAAATATATTTGTTGTTTATATTTATATTACATGATGACCTATGATAAATGCAGGCCATTCATCTAAGGGATTTGAACATGCAACGATAATGTTTGATTCAGAGAATGAAAACAGCGAGATTTTGGTATGATCAAAATTGTTATAGGATAAAGTTTTAGAATTAAGTTTCAAATTGAATATCCTTTTTGTGTAAAATGTATTAACTATATTTGAATTTTTTTTGTCCTAGGAATAATTCGTACCCCTATGATCAAGAAGTTCAACCCATATTTGGTTATGGATCGAGAAGCCGAAGTCAAGTTTCGAAGCTTTTAGTTTTGCAATTTACATAGCGGATTAGTTTTTAGTTTTGTAAAACTTGTCGACTTTGTTGTTATTTTTCAACTTTGGAACATGGTTTCTGCTAAATTGGGTTAAAAAATGTTGCAGGATTGTTGTTTTTTGATTAGAAATGTAAAGCTATATGACTGTGAAGGAATTTTCTTGAATGAGAATCAAAAGTTGGATGGATTTTGCAAGATTTCTGGCAGGTTGATTTTTGGTGAATGTAGCACTATTGGTATATTATTATTTTTTTTAAAATCAGAACGGATCGGGGCGGGTCTGATCCGATCAGCTCGGGGCATGGGCGATGATTCTTGCCCCGTTGCGGATCACGGGGCGGGGCGGATCAGCAGATCAGTTGCGCGGGTCGGGGTCGGATCTTTAGAAATCCGCCTCGATCTGCCCCATTGCCATCCCTAGTTGAAGATGATATGGATGCGGGTCAGATCACTGATAAAGCCAGGTCCGCCAAGCAAATTGGGCCAAGTGCTTCTCAAAGTGGGCTTAGTCTCTAATTGCCCATTAGAGGTCAATAGTTTTGTTTGGGCTTCCCTTGGCCTCTGCGACTGGGTTGCCTGAGACGGGTCCAAGGCATATCTTTGATGGATTTGCTGGGCCAATCCAAGTTGGCCATTTTTTTTGGGAAATCAATGACTAAAGCACAAAGAGGAAATTTTGGAAGCAAGTTTCTACTTCAATTATTCCGGCTGTGACGCTGGTTTTGGATGCATACGGACGTCAAGATGCAAACTCTTCAATTTGGAAGACAAAGCTTGACGACGATGAAAAGGCGGAGGTCGCGGGTCGACCCCGCCAAGGCTCATAAGTTATTTGATCTGGATTTATCCGGACTTAACTCCTAGACAATTCAAGACTTAGCGCGCCTCATAATGGTTCATTTTTTTAATAGTTTTTCCCTTTTAATAATAAAGTCATTTGCAGACTTCGTGGTCAATACCATGATAGTATTAGGTTTTATTTTATGTTTTAAATTAGGATTTACTTCAATTTTTAATGTAAGCAAACAATGGAGACGACTGTCTCGAACATGGAGAATCATCCCTCAAAATTAGTTTATTGGCTGCTCAAAACCTGCTATTATTCTTTCATGTCTTATAATGACTTTTAAGTTTAGCGATTATTCCTTCAAATGTTTCTTTGGACGACAACTCAAGCTCGGGATGATAATTTTCTGGGAAAAACAATTGTTTAGTTGACAAATATGAAAAACAAATAAAATTTGCCTCTCCTTCATTGTGGACAAATTCCAACTCAGTTAATGATACTCTAAAAATCACATGGTACGATCAACAAAAATTAATTTTTAAAGTTTCTACTCTTTTAAAGAAAAGAGTTTAGTGAGCAAGTTCGAGTTCAATATAAAACTAAATGACTGGATGAACTAATTTTCTTTAAAAAAAACTTTAACTATTTGAATGAAAAAATTGAAAAGCAAATTGGATTTGTCACTCAATTTAATGGATTAAAAACTAACTCCACCAATTCATTCAATAAAATACTATTCTCAACCCCTTTATTTATAATGTTGTCAAATTTAAAAAATTTCATAAACTTTCAATGTGGGATCTTGAATAGAATCTAAAAGAGAAAGAATAAAATAGAATATGAAAAATATAAAACATTTAAAAATATTAAAATTAACAATTTAATTTTAATAAGTTAAAAATGTCAAGATATATCATTAATTTAATAAATAAAAAAATTATTTCAACCAATCATATTTTTAAAACTAATTGAAAACAAAAAAAATTCAAAAAATTACACTTGAAATGTGAAGGCTTGTGATTTGTTGAAACTGATAATAGATATTTTAATATAAATATAGATAGATAAATATTAAAAAAACAATCCAATCGTCCCAATTAATTATTATTGTGCTATTTAATTTTAATTTTTTTACCATCCACATTACACCATATTTAAATTACAAATCCGCCAGTGCATCGACGTGGGCTTCCCACAAAGCTATGTAGGTGCCGTGTTCGCCTTCCCAATTCCGAGTCGCTCCCGCCTTGAATGTGTGGAGGTCAATACCCTCTTGAGTACCCTCCTCCTCCGCTGGGATTGGTACCATTAGCTGGAAGCCGAATTGCCTAGCAACCCTGTCAGTCATGTGGTACTCAACCATCTCAAAGCAAACGAGTGGAGTACGGGCTCGATAGGTCGCCTGGAAGCCGTCATCCCGAGCCGTTCTCTCCGCAATTACCCAGTCAGGGTAAGGTCTCCACATGAACTGCATAAATAAATTCTAGTTATTGTAAAAAAAATTATCTAATTTAAATAAAAAATACGAGATTACCGAAAATTACTTACCCCTTGTGCGTCCGTCAGCATATCTAGCTGATCACGAAACACCGTCAGCTGCGACTTCGGGGAGTTGCGGAAACTCCGGCCAGTATTCCACCGTGACCCGTAAGCTCTCCCGTCAGCGGGAATATCATGCTGAATCGGCCTCGGTTCTTAGGACGGAGACATGATATTCGCTCCCACGCCCACAATTGGTAAAAACAATCAATGGAGCAGTTAATAAAATATTCGAATTGCAGATTAACCATAAAACCATATACAGTTTAGACAAACCTGAATCAGCAAGCAACAGCCAGAAATGTCATTCGAAACAGCCTGTGAAGAGGTGCACATCTGGCGGTACAGATGTGCAAGGACACCGCTAGCCCAAGAATGTTGGTCGTTTTCGAGGATACCATCGCTGATTGTGAGAAGATAACGCATGTTCTCCCGGGACCCGGACTTATTTGGAAAAAGAAAAGTAGACATCAAGAGGAAAATCAACTCCCTAGCCCTCTGTTATATCGCCAACTCAGTAGCATCATCGCCTAGGGGCACACTGATGTGGGCATAAACCTCTAACAGTGCGATGCTGTTACCCATAGTTGAAGCGGGTGGGAGTCGGAATCCTAGTATGTCGAACACCCGGTCAATCCACTGATTTTTACTCATGTTGTAGTCATCTCCTCTAGGGTAATGTTCACTCGCTGGTTGTGCTGGTTGGTAACAACCAGCGAGTGATTCAGCCTGTGCAGCGGGTGGGAGTCGGAAACCAATCGGCTGAATCACTCGCTGGTTGGTTTCGTTTTGGTACGCATCAAAAAAATTACCATAGTTACTAATAATCTTTAGATTTGTGTTAAGTTGAACATCCCCGTCCCATATTCTTAGAGATCTATGCGCTGTATGTTTGTTTAAAACACTAGCATCATATGGACTGGGCAGAAGATGAGCAGGAACAGACATCTATACAAAAAACAATAAACATACAATTTATTAGAAAAACACAAGTTATATCACCAAATTAAAAAATCCCCCAAGTATAAAGTCACAAAATAACAATTCACAATTCACAAAAACTCTAAAATGATAAATACCCTAAGTTGATAAATGCCCTAAATTCACAAATACAAAAACTTCAAAAAATGAACAAAGGGAGAAGAAGAGGATTTGGGGGATTTAACATTGCCAGGGCAGAACACTTCTGTTCTGGCTGACGTGGCAATTCGCGTCTGGGAGAGTGCCACGTCAGCCAAGACGGAAATGGGCCCAGAACGGAATTCCCACTTCCGTTCTGGCCAGAAATGTTTCTCCCCCTTTTTTAGCTGTCATGTCATGACCATTCTGCTAAAATACTGTTAGTCTAATGAAAATCCCCACTAGATAGGGACAGAAGATTCTTACCACTAATGAAGTAGCATTATGCTAAACCAAAATAGCATCATGCCATATGGTGCATTGTTTAAACTTTAGGAATGCATCAAATATTATTTCTTAATTAGAGAAAACTACTATATACAATTACAAACTATTTTTTCTTTTATCTAAATAGAATAAACTTTAAATTAGGCTATTTTTAGCTTGAAAATTTTATGGTCTTGCATATTCTGTCAAATTAGTAATTCCTGCCAATTTTACAACCAAAATGAACACGTGCATGCACATGTCATCGCAATGAAAGGCAAAATCTCCATTTTATCCCCTTCTCTTAATAAGTTAATTAAAAAAATATTTTCTTTCTCCTGCCTCCCTCTGGTCGTATTGATGATATTGGAAACTTCAAATCCTATAAGATGCATGATCTTCCAAGAGGCTAAAATTGATGATATGAATTGGAAACATAAAATCCTGTAAGATTCATGACCTTGTGCATAATTTCGCATTAGAAGTAGCCAATGAATGTTTGGTAGTTCCAGGTTGATTGCTAAGTGAAGATATGTACATTTATCAATCAACGCTCATGGAAGTGAAAGTCTAGATACCTCAACCAAATTAAAGCCTTTTTTAGATTCAGTACATTGTTTTTTATCTTGATGTGTTAGCAAAATGTAGATATCTCCACCAAGAACAACATTCAAGAGTTAGAGCTTTATCGGAGTACTACTGATCATACTGGATAAGAATGCAACTATGCAAATGTCTTGGAAGGTCTCAAGCCCCATCCAAACATGCCACTAATTTTACATACAACTAAATAAAGGGTTTAAGATATATTTTATTAATATCCATCTTTTAATATTTTATCATTGAATAAGTAAGACTATTTATAATCTTTCATATAACTAAGAATTAAACTATTTTTGGTAAAAAACAATATTTACATCTACCAAAAAGAGAGGATATATTTAAAGGGTAGTGCAAGAGAAATTCTCCTCCTGCAAGAGCATTTTTTGTTCAAATGGTCATACTGCCCTTGGCTAGATTAGGAAATAGTCATATTAATTGATTTTCTTCTTTTTTTAAATCAAATTGGATATTATCTCTATTCATTCCTCATTGATTAATATTAATTGATTTTCTTCCTTTTTAAAATAAATTGGATACTGATTAATGATTACTTACACTTCATTCTTTTTGCTTAAATTTGGACATTGGGATTTACTGTGCTAGGAGAAAGGGCTTTTGAGAAGTCTCAATTAGTTGTTTTTTCCATCATTTTCCTTTACTTTCACAACTTTCCAGTGGATTTAGAATTAAATTTAAGTTAAAAAATTTCAATGAAAAATAATTTTCTCTTCGAACTTATATGCTTCTCATAACAGATCTTTTCATTAATGGAAAAAAATCTCCCCTCGATTTCATATGAACTCCATTCACTTATTATAATCTAAATCAGAGAAAGTTCCATCAATTAAATGTTATAAGAATAAATTTTGATATGTGAATCAAGGAAAATACAGCCGGCTGACTAGGAGAGAGAAAGAGGGATAACATCTTAAGATATGAGAAGGAGGAGAGAATTAAGGGATTTGATAGATGAAAGATTTGGTGAGATTGATATAAAGGGTACTTTTGACATTTAGTTAAGGAAAATTCTGATATGGACCGGGTCCATGTGAATCATGTGGTCCAGATTTGACCACATCAATGCAAAATGAGGAGAGGGAAGAAAATGCAGTGATGTGACCAAATCTGATCATAAGTGTTCTTTAGTTAAACATTACTCTTGCAGGAGGAATATTGCTCTGACAATATCGCCTCCCATATTTAAATCATCAAATAAGAAGATTGAGTTTCTTAATGAGATAGACTTTCTATATAGATTATCTTAAATGACGTAAGATATTTATCAGAATATTACGATTTTTATCCAACCAATCTAAACGAAAATGTACCAGCAATTCTGTTTGGAAATGTGATGTGCTGCCGAATGGATAAGATTTTGGCACCTAAAAAATAGAGGTAAACCAATTATTAATTGCCACGTGGAATAAAGTAATCTGCAAGAGCAGGTTATCAGATTTTTTTAAAAAAAAATTTAATTAAATGGAATGGACGAATGAGAGCTTGCCACGTAACCCAGTCTAGTGACCTGTCAAACCGATCAACACACTTTTGTTTACAAGATTTTTTTTCTACAAGAAACTTTGGTTGTTTTAATGGTAAAATTAAAACAAAATTTGGTAAATTTTAATAAATAAATAATAAATGTTGAATATTACTACTTTATTTTATAATCTAACCATTTTTACTTTGAAAGTTACTATTTTTATCATGAATATTTATATTCTATAAAATAGTAAATTTAGACGCAGTAATGGTGAATTTAATGACAAAAATAGTAATGTATTTCACAAAAATGGTAAATATGGTGAAAAATTAAACTTACTATTAAATTATAATTTTACCATTTTTATCTCTATTTTAATAAAATGATAAAATGGTAAGTTTAGTAACAAATTCGGTAATTTTATTTACATTGTTTGTAACCTTTGTTAAACAATTAGTAACTTTTGTAAAGAATAAATATCACTATATAAATATCCAAACTCGAACAAATCTTACCATTTTAGGTTGAATTTTACTATTCTGTAAATTGGAAGATTTTTCACATACTTTGGTAATTTTTTAAAATGAAATTAATAGTTTTGATGAATTAATTGGAGTTACTTTTTTTTTTTTTTTTTTAAAAAAGTTGTATTGTTACAAGATTATTTCTTTTTATAAGAATATGAATACTTTTTTTTAACGATAATAAGAAAAATATTAAAAAATATTATTTAATATTCCTAAATCAATAATAAAAAAAAGAATTAGCTTTAAAAGATAAAAGAAGAACCTGCTAAAAAAAAAGTTAAACACCAACAAGTTATACTGTACACAAGACCTTCTGTAAAGTGCCCTACAATCTTTTGCATCCTCCCTAAGAGTCTATTTAGGTAATGCTTCAATAAATAAAAAATGGACGATGCTATTCCATAAGAACGATAATATTTATTATCTTTCTTGATTTGCATGCAATACGTTAAACGAGCACTCATTATTTTTATTGCTAATTTTCCCCTTGAATTTTAATTATTTTATTAAGTAATATTTTTTAATATTTTTCTTATTATCTTTAAAAAAAAGTATTCTTATTCTTATAAAAAGAAAATAATCTTGTAACAGTACAACTTTTTTATATAAAAAAAAAAAAAAGTAACTCTAATTAATTCATCAAAACTATTAATTTCATTTAAAAAAATTACAAAAGTATGTGAAAAATCTACCAATTTACAGAATAGTAAAATTCAACCTAAAATGATAAGATTTGTTCGAGTTTGGATATTTATTCTTTACAAAAGTTACTAACTGTTTAACAAAGGTTACAAACAATGTAAATAAAATTACCGAATTTGTTACTAAACTTACCATTTTATCATTTTATTAAAACATAGATAAAAATGGTAAAATTATAATTTAATATGATAAATTTTATTTTAAAATAATAATTTTTATTTTTCACCAAATTTACCATTTTTATAAAATACATTACTATTTTTGTCATTAAATTTATTATTATTGCATCTAAATTTACTATTTTATAGAATATAAATATTCATGATAAAAATAGTAACTTTAAAAGTAAATATGGTAAGATTATAAACTAAATTAGTAATATTCAACATTTACTATTTATTTATTAAAATTTACCAAATTTTGTTTTAAGTTTACCATTAAACAATCAACGTTTCTTGTAAAATGGTAACCGGTCACTTGACTGGATGACGTGGCAAATTCTCATTCGTCCATTCCATTTAATTAAATTTTTTTTTAAAAAAAAATCTGATAACATGCTATTTCAGGTTACTTTATTCCACGTGACAATTAATGATTCGTTTACCTCAATTCTTTAGGTGGCGGTTTTTTTCTGTTTATTTATAAGTCTTATGTACGTTGTTGTAAAACAAGCAATTAACTGTTCCACAAAATAATGGATAATGTTTTCAAAGGTTTGACTGATCTTGAAACACATAATTTAGCCCCTTGCCCATTAGTCATCCTATATAAACCCCCCATTGTTGTCTAAACCTCTCGTCCATCATCGCATAAATATTAACCAAAACTCCTAGACAAAGAGTGTAATCAATCATGGTCGGCAAGGCATGTTTGGAGCTTCTATTTTTTATGTTATTTGCGATTTTATTTGGTTTCGCATGTGCTCGAGGTATTAGACCAAATGCAGCTACTCATGGAGATGATTCCTTAAGTCCCACCAAGGTTTGTGATCCAACTAGGTTCTCGAACCTTGGACTAAATATGAAAGATTTTAAATATTGCGATTCTTCACTTCCTATTCCAAGGAGGGTGAAAGATTTAGTAGATAGAATGAGCTTATCCGAGAAAGTGAGACAACTCGGAGACCAAGCTTATGGTATTGAGAGGATTGGTCTGCCAAAGTACAAGTGGTGGTCCGAGGCTTTGCATGGCGTCTCCAACGTTGGCCCAGGAACATTCTTTGATGATGTAATCCCCAGCGCAACCAGCTTCCCTACTACAATTCTCACTGCTGCTTCTTTCAATGAATCACTTTGGAAAAAGATTGGCCAGGTACGTAAATGATCGTGAAATTGGCGATCATCTTCGAGTTACTACATTGGTAGGAACATTAGTGCGATATATTTGACGAACCATGTGTTGTATGCAGGCTGTGTCCACAGAAGCAAGAGCAATGTATAATTTGGGGCATGCTTGATTGACATTTTGGAGTCCAACAATCAACACGGTGAGGGATCCTCGTTGGGGGAGAGCTCAAGAGACTCCGGGAGAAGATCCGTTCGTAGTTGGAAGATATGCTGTTAACTATGTAAGAGGTTTACAAGATGTCGAGGGGAAAGAAAGATACCCTGATGGAAACACTAGGCCGTTGAAGGTTGCTGCGTGTTGCAAGCATTATGTAGCCTACGACGTTGATAACTGGATGGGAGTTGTTCGTTTCAATTTTGATGCCAGGGTACGTCTATATTGTGTTATATTTTTTTTTTTTCCATTCTTCATGATTTGGTTGAATATGATTACGCTTATAAAATTAATTTTCTATAAGTTAACGATGTCTACTTTGTGCATTTTTATTTAAATTAAGGTTCGCGAGCAAGATATGGTTGAGACTTTTCAAAAACCCTTTGAAATGTGTGTCTTGGATGGTGATGTTGCAAGTGTTATGTGTTCTTACAATCAAGTCAATGGAATCCCCACATGTGCAGACCCAGTGTATCTCAAAGAAACCATTAGAGATAAATGGGGTCTTCATGGTTATATTGTTTCCGACTGTGATTCAATTCAAGTTCTAGTCGAAGAACAAAAGTATCTTATGGATAAACCAGAAGATGGTGTTTCACAAGTTTTAAAGCTGGTGAGTATATATAGTTTCTTCATTACTCGTGCACCTTTTCTTTGGCAGATGTCGTTTATTTTCCTTTTCAGAAGGCGTATCTCTCCCCCCCATCTAACTTATTTTATGTGGGTTATTGATTTATTGACTTTAATTAGGTTTGGATTTGGATTGTGGAGAGTTCTACACAAATTATACTGAAAATGCAGTTGTCTTAGGAAAAGTGAGGGAGTCGGACATTGACACTGCCCTGAGAAACCTCTATACGACGCTAATGAGACTTGGTTTTTTCGATGGGGCGCCTGAATATGAAAAACTTGGTAAAAGTGATATATGCTCTGGAGAGCATATCAACTTAGCAATTGAAGCAGCAAGAGAAGGCATAGTTCTACTAAAGAATGACAATCAAGCTTTGCCTTTAAACATTAATGGAATCAAAACATTGGCAGTAATTGGACCTCATGCTAATGTCACTGGCCCCATGATTGGGAACTATGCAGGTACGTAGTCAAACTAGAAGTTAGAAAGAACATTAACCTCTAGTAATAAATACTTCAATGTGATCAACCAGTGCGTATCAATGGAGCTTTTGAAATTTCTGTAGGTGTGCCGTGCAGATACACTAGTCCACTCAACGCATTCAAAGAAGCAACGGAAGTCATCTATGAAATGGGTTGCGATTCAGTTGCTTGCCAAAATGATAGCTTAATCATTCCGGCCATGCCAGCCGCCAAAACGGCAGACGCCACCGTAATTGTTGTGGGCCTAGATTTGTCGTTTGAGGCTGAAGGCTTGGACAGGACAAATCTCCTCCTTCCTGGCCATCAAACTCAACTAATAAATGAAGTTTCTTCTTCCTCCAAAGGTCCCATTGTTCTAGTTGTCATCTCCGCCGGATGCATCGACATAAGTTTTCCCAAATCGAATCCCAAAATTACAGCAATTATTTGGGCTGGATATCCTGGAGAAGAAGGTGGACATGGAATCGCGGATGTTGTGTTCGGGAAATATAACCCAGGTAACTACCATATATTGTTTTCCAAGAAAAGCATCATGCAAAATTAACATGAGTTTATCTTAATTAAATTGTTTTATCTCTGTTAAAATTTGTGTTGAAGGTGGAAAATTGCCTCTCACATGGCATGAGAACAATTATGTTGACATGTTGCCTATGACCTCAATGCCGTTGAGGCCGGTTGACAGCTTAGGCTATCCAGGGAGAACTTACAAGTTTTTCAATGGATCGGTCGTGTATCCTTTTGGATACGGTTTGAGTTACACCATATTTAATTACAACATTATAAATGCAACAATAGAAATACAAATTGACTTGGATGAATTTACACATTGCCGCGATCTCAACTATGCGACAAACGTTACCAAACCCAATTGCCCTGCGGTCCTTGTGGATGATCTTTGCGATTCCATGTGCTGCTGGAAAGTACAACTTCCAGTTCGACGTTCAAGTGAATAATACAGGCAAAATGGATGGTTCTGAAACTGTTATGGTGTATTGGGTTCCTCCTAATGGTATTCTTGATGCTCCTATCAAGCAATTAATTGCCTTCCAAAAAACTTTTGTCGCTGCTGGGCAGAGCGCTGCGTTACATTTCGAATTGGATGCATGTAAGAATTTGGGTTTGGTTGATTATAAAGCTTATACACTTTTGGTCGAAGGGACGCACAAAATTGTTCTTGGAGATAATGTTGCTTCCCTTCCTCTCGCCATCAACATCAGTAGTCACCCTTAGTTTTTTTTTTTTAAAATAAAAATTATGTACAATTTCTCTTATATTTTACTCCCTCCATTCCTTATTAATTGTCGTTTAGGAGAAATCTAGGAGTCCAAATTAATTGTCGTTTAAGGTTCTTTTGTTAGGTGTCAACAATTCATTTCAATTATACCCTCAACATTTTCCTTTCTTTATAATATAGAAGTGAGAGAAAGAGAGGGAGGATGGGGTAGTATTGGAAGTTTAGGTGGAATGGACAACTTCCTTACTTTTCTCAAATTGTCTAAAGAGTCTTATATTTAGGAATGGAGGGAGTACTTGTGTATACAAGTTTGATTTGATGTATTATTAAGCTTCAGCCTCATCTAAAAAATTAAATGAATAGACATTTCACATATATTTTTATTGCATATTCATATATTTATTTAGTTTATTTTGATTTTGTCCAAAAAACAAACGGTGTAAACTTCCAACTTTTGTGTGTTATTTGATTTCTTATTTCACTTTGATGAGCACTCTCTGATCACTTGATTGTAATGAATCTCGTTTTATGGATTGAACTCTTGTTACTCTTCATTGTTTAGCTAGAAGAAAAGTTCTTACATAAAATTTAAAAACAAAAAAAACTCTCAATGCAAAGTTGCAGCAGTATAATGGCAAAAAATCCTCCGTCCCCGTTCATGTCCCCATCCCTATCCCCAGTCAATCACAATTCACCATGTATATATATAATTGAAAAAAATATTTATATAATAAATTATGATTAGTTAGGGATAGGGGTTGGGACGGGACTGAGGAATGAGAGATTTTCACCCAGTATAATCCATCATAATATTGAAAATACATCATAAAATATTAAAGTAAAACCAAAATTTAAAAAAGGAAGGCTGAAACCATTCACTGTTTTACTAGTTATCAAAGCGAAGATCCAGTTCTGAAATCAAACTTGTTGATCAACAATTGGCCAACGATATTTTTCAACCTAACTATGTCAAAGAAAAAGGCATTTATCTGTTTTAATAATTAAGTAAATCAAACTATATTAAGAAATAATGTAACTTTAACATTTAATAAATCAAAGTTAAAATGAAAATTGTTATAATATTAAGAGGAGAAAAGGGGAAAGAGAGATTTAGAGAGAAGTAAACTCATTCTGGGCATATGTGTGATTTTGAGCATTAAGATGGGGGAAAATTTAAAGTTTTATTGATGAAGATGAAGATGAAGATGATGAAGGGAAAAAAATGACTCTTTTGCCCTTAATGTCATGATCGTGTGCGAGACACGTGACTTTTTTTTGGCCTGAAATGTTACCGAATTTACTAATTTAATAGAAATAGTGGCCCGTGAAAAAATCATGTTATAATTTATAGCCTAATAAAAAATTTATACTAAAAACTAAAAAATGAAAATAGTTTCATGTCATATATATAGCGAATTTTTCAATTGTGAAATTGATGGAGTAACAATTACCTTCCCACAAGCAAGAGGCGACCTATATATATCTTGGGGCCTTGTCCCCAGGGACGAAGTCAGTAATTTGGGGAGGGGGAGGGGAGCGAATCTGCAACAGTATACTTAGTAGTACTTTTAAAAAATTCTTGGGGGGTGAAACTGAAATTTTTTTATTATATCTAATAGTATTTTTAAAAATTTACATATAAAATTTACTATTCCTAATAATATTTTTAAAAATCTCGGGAGCGTCCGGCCCTGTCTTTCGTCCCTGCTTGTCCCCCCCTCACCACCTCCTCCTCCCTCTTTCCCCGCTCCCCTGCCTATGTGAAGTAGAGCCCCCTCCCAACAAGAGATTGTGAATTTTTATTTCATTTAAAAAATTGTCTTTTTTCTCCACTTAATTCAAGAGATTAAGGACCAAACACAATTCGGACTCTTAATATTCGGTCTCGTGTCAATCCAACCCGACCCACAAGACTATGCGTTGCCTTAAATTTTCGATTTTTTTTATCCGAATGACTATGTTTTGGGAGAATGGGTTTCACATGGTATTGGTTTTGGGGGAAATTTTTTTTGGCATCAACAGATTATGGAAAATTCATCTTTCAGCAAAGATGGGTTCTCAGAATCTGTCTTTATCTGATGTGGTACTTGTTTGCCAGGTTAGAGCAAGACGAATTATGAAAATATATCTTTGTTGAAAGACAAATTTCCGTAATCTGTTTTTGCCCTATTTGTTTTTCATTTTTTTTGTTCCCGAGTATAGACAAATAATATTGTGGACATGATTTTTAGAAGAAACAAATTTAGGGTGGGATATCGAGTTATTTTGGGTGATTGTTATGGTTTTAGGATTTCTTAGGGGTAGTAGGGTTTGTAAGAATTTCAAGAAGGTAAATTAAACGCATTAAAGATTAAAAAATATAAACAGGAAACTTATTCTGTAAACTTGTGCATTTTTTTCGCTTTACCCAAATGAAATTCAAAAAATCTTATCATTTTGTATGATGGAACCAGAAAATCTAATCCAAAATTTGAATATATCTCAACGAAATTAAAAAATCTTATCATTTTGTATGATAAAATTAGAAAATCTAAAATAAAAATTGATGAGACGGATTCAAAGAATCCATCTTATTTCAATAAAATACAAAAATCTTATAATTTTGTAAAATAAAATTAGAAAATATTATGCCATAACATGCATCGTGTGAAATACTTGATACTAGGATTAGACTCGACCCATTGGGGTTGTGTGACTAGTCAACTTTTTTTGTTATTTTTGTTTTTTGCATTTTGTATGTTGACTTGAATTTTATTTTATCAATGGATTTTCGTATTTTTAAATTTGTCTTTGATTTTATTTTATTATTGTTCAATTAGTATGACTTATGTTATAATGTATATTATAAGCCTCTTATTTAAAAATAAGTAGGCAAATACAAAATGGTATGGGGGAGGATGAATTAATCTAGAATCCAACTACTCTAACCATATAAACCTTAACAAATCCCTCAAAACCCTAAAAATCCTAACCAACACTAATAAACCATAACACACCCTAACACCTTTATTATACTCTAACAAACCCTAAAACCCCTATCAAGCCCGATCTCCAGCCCTAATAAAATTTCAATATAATTCTTGTCAAAAAATATTATTTGTCTTTCCTTAGATAAAAAATTGGAAAAAAAAAACAAGGTTGAAAACGGATTATCATAATCCTTCTTTTCTGAAAGACGATTCTGATAATCTGTTGATGTCAAAAAAAAAAAAAAACATCCTCAGCAAATGTGCCATGTGAAAATCATTATGCCAAAACATAGTCATTTTGGTTTTAAAAAACTCTAAAATTTCCTATAGAGAAGAAAATTGCATTTTGGAGGAGATTAGAAAAATGGTTAATTGTACCTACTACCATTAAAGTAGAGCACCTTAGTCCATTAAGTTTCAATTAATGCACTATGAGTCCATTCCGTTAAATCCATGTTAAAAATGACAGCAAAATAACTTTATTGGCCCTTTATACTTTTGCATTTCACTACAATCAATTTAGGACATTTTTCAATTTAGTCCCTTAAAGAAATAGATTAACTCATTCGCGAAGTTATAAATTTAAATTTTCCACAAGAACAACAAATTCAAGAAAAATGTTCAACAAGTACTAGTTTCTTTCACCTTATTCTTCTTTAGAAACTCTGACTACTATCGTCCTAGTTTCTTGTATATCGTATATAGTAACAAACAAAAATATTTAACACCACCCCCTTAACTGCAAGGGTCTGGTGGACAACAGTACCAGGGGAAAGATCTGCAAAGCTAAATTTGATGGTGCCCGTGTGGTAATAGACTGCGAGAAATGGAGGGAAAAAGTTTTAGTGAGAGAGATGGTGTTAACCGAGGTTAAGAGAGATGTTCAAATTGTAGTCAGTGAAAAGTGTGGTTGGTGGTGGCAGCGCTGGTGTAGCATGGGAGAAACTTTAATTAAGGGTAGGGTTTTAGTTTAGATTTTTATCTTTGAGGATATTTTTTGAAAAACTAGTCCGAGATTGATTTTGAGGAAAGAAAGTAAAGGGAAAAAAATAGAGTAATCACAAAATAAGCAATGCTTGATCAAGGTCTGGTTTGCATTTGGTTTGGGAATCAAATCCAAACTCAACCCACATTTGGATAGAGACTCAGTATGAAAATGGGTCAAATAAAAAATCTGGATATAACCCATATATTTTGGCCAAGAAAACAAATATCTAATCAAGTGTCCTAATACTACCAACATTCTGCAAAGTACAAACCATTTCATAATTTGAAAAAAAAAAAAAAAAAGCAACACATACAACTCCTGCTAAAAAAACGAATTGACATGTCAGATGGACTACCTTTTCTTTTGTTGGTCGAATCAATTGACCCTCTATTTTTTTAAATTGAATTTGTCAAGAGAATCTTTATTTGAATTGGATGGGTTATTGAGATAATCTATTTGAATTGATATTTCAAATACCTACAAGTAATGTGTTGTAAGTTTTTACCCAGTTTGGATTTGAGATTAATTTGAGACACAAACTCAAAATCACAAGCCAAAACTCAAACCATACCTTGTTCAAGCAGAAGATAAGGACATTAATTTCATTTTACACTCAAAATAGATGTCATCTATTTTCTTAATAGTTGATTGACAGTCATTGAAGATAATGCCTCTTTATAAAAAATAAAAGTAAGACTGCATAAATCGGGACCTTCCTCCCAATCAGGGAAGAAGCCAGGAATTTGGTGTTGGGGGACGAAACTGATAAATTCTTGGGGGGCAATAAAAAAGGCAAAAAAAAATTATTGGGGGGGGGAGGGGGAGCGAAACTGATAAAATTTTCCAAAATACACATAAAATTTCGATAAATAGTAGTATTTTTAAAAATCTTGGGGGCGCCCCCCGTCTTCACCCCTGCTTCCAATTGATGCGGGAGTCTTTTGGATTGGGTACGACCTTTTTTTATTGACAATCATTGAACTCCTAGTTCCTTTATTGAAACTTTATAGACTAAAGTGCTACACTTCTAATTTAATGGTAGTAAACTAAATTAACCGTAGCAAAAGTCTAGAATCCATCAAAAAAGGAAGGCAAAATCGTAAATTTCGTCCTTGAACATTGTACGACTTGCACGTTGGGTCCTTTTTCTATTTTTTTTCCTTGTTGGGTACATGAACATTTTACGACTTGCATGTTGGGTCCTTCCGTGTGTTTTTGGCTAGTCAACAGTTAGTCAACATAAATCCCAAATATAATCAAGGGCATTTTTGGTACTTCAAATATCTATCCTCCCCTACCCATCTTCATGAAGCTGAAACTGAAATCTTCATCTTCTCCGGTGCCAACACCTTTCTCCGGCGACAATATGTAAAATTTTCAAGAAATCATAAAAAACAACCCATTTACATTTCCATTTCATGAAACCTATACCATTTTCATGATTAAAAAACAACCCATTTCCATTTAAATGAATGAGAGTGGGCTGATTTTTTGGCTTCCATTTTCGGAGGAGATGAAGATTGGGTTCAGTTCTTTGAATCTCAACAGAAAGTGACCCAATCTTCATCTTCTCTGAAAATGGAAGCTAAAAAATCAGCTCACTCCCATTCATTTAATAAAGAAATTTTTTTGGTGAAGTGTTAAAATGGGTCTCTCTAAAATATCCAGATTTGTTGGGTTTTGAAATGAGTTAGTTTGTTGTATTTTGGGTGTTCTTGAGATGGGTTTAAGAAAAAAAAAAAATTGGTGAAGGGTCTCTTTAAATGGAAATGAGTTGTTTTTTAATCATGAAAATGAGTTGTTTTTTATGATTTCTTGAAAATTTTACATATTGTCGCCGGAGAAAGGTGTGGTCACCGAAGAAGATGACCGGAGAAGATGAAAATTTCAGCTTCAGCTTCATGAAGATGGGTAGGGGAGGATGGATATTTGAAGTACCAAAAATGCCCTTGATTATATTTGGATTTATGTTGACTAGCCAAAAAACATACGGAAGGATCCAACATGCAAGTCGTAAAATGTTCATTTACCCAACAATGGAAAAAAATAGAAAAAAGACCCAACGTGCAAGTCGTAAAATGTTGAGGACGAAATTTACGATTTTGTTAAAAAGAAAAGAAAAAAAGAACAAATCGACAAAGTATCCTCGAATCTACCAATGGATTATGCCTAGGTCAACAACCCAATTGATTGGACGTTATTGACCGTCTGCCACGCGTCATTATTATGCTTCGCGCCAAAGCTACCGTCGACCGACAGCCAACAAACTTAACCGCCTGAACTAAATGGTGCGTAAATTAGTCGTTAGCGCCACGTCATCTTTAAATTATTAATTTATCAACCTTACAGAATAAAATTTTAAAATCTTTCTTTTTTTATATTAATGAAATTACCGCTCATGCCCTCCTGGCTCCTGATATTATTCTACACGTGATCTTTTGAGATTTGACTCTCGTTCTTGTATCGGTGGCTCGGCAATAGATTCTTATGGTCAAACCGATATGGCCAATGGACCTTCTCAATCTTTTTTAATTTTTCAATCTTTAAGTCGAGAGGGCAAAATATACAAAGGGTTGAAAAGAAATTATTGCGGACAAATTTAAAAATATATGCTGAAAAGACTTAGAAAATATATATTTATTACGTAATTTTAAAAGTATCGAGGGGCGACCGCCTCCAATTTTGTCTTTAGATATATGGATGGTGTCAATGAGAAATATCTAGACCAAAATTTATCATTTTGAAAATTTTCTTGTATGGTTCATATGTATGAACAAAACAATTCATTATGTTAGAAAAACGTATTGCTAAAAATGTTATAAAGATCTGAACCAATTAAAAATTGTAACAGTTAGCATTAAGTCTACTATCAAGTTGATAAGAATTTGAAACTAATTTTTTTCCTAAAAAATAAACTAAATTATTTAGGAGAAAAAAAGAGGAACTTAAAAAAGTGTTAAAAGCAAATACCATTTCATGTTTGATAAGAATTAGTTATACGATCTTCTAATTGTATTTTAGTTTCATTGCTAACGGCCATATAGATCTTCTAATTGTCTTCCTAAACTCATATAACTGGCCTCTTATATTTTAAGGTGCAACCTCCACTTATATATTTGTTCTAATATAACTAAGGATTTTGTTGTAACTTATTTATGGTCTAACCACTCTTCATAATTCCCATGCACAGCAAATACGGACATTGAATTTGAGACAGAGAGTGTATGATATTGAAAGGCTGATGACTGAACTAATATTATTTGGGAATAAGATTGGGATGTTGTTGTTGTCGGGGTGAATTTAGAGCCTACAAGTTGAGTGGCGAATTACATATCACGCGGGATTCTCTGTGACACTCTATATGTAACATTCATAATTATAATTATATTCACATCTAGAGTTTATTATCCCTAGAGTTTAACTATTTTAGTGTAGTTTATATAAAATAAAAGTTTTAATAATTAAAATGTAACAGAGAGTATCAAAAAAATATTTAAAGGGATATCGCCATGCCACCACCCAGATCCGTCCCTAGTTGCTGTGTACATGTGAACCCACAACTGCTATTTAAAGGTGCACATTAGATAAAATTACACCTCTCATTTAATAGTCACCACACCACAACACCACCCAAAATCCGTCCCTAATTGTTGTTTACATGTAAACTCACAACTGGTATTTAAAGGTGTACATTAGATAAATTACACCTCCCATTTAATAGTCACCACACTAGCGATAAAAAGATAAATTGCACTAGGAAAACCATATACGATAACACGTCTCTATAGAAATTTGAATCTTGTTGAAGGGGTGAGTCTAGCATGGGACGGTCTTATGTGACCGGTCCCATACTTCCTCTCACATAAAATCATTCAGGACCGACCTGCATTGTAGGTCCCCGCCTGTATTTATGTCTCACATGTCCCACTGGGACCGTCCCATACAAGAATTTTCCTTGTTGAAGATAGGAAATTTGCTCGTATACGAAATAGGGTAACTCCATTTCACAAACACTGAACTCGATAGCAAGTTTAAGGTCATGTAAAAGTTTTATTTCCGAGTAGTAATTCATGGAAAAACAGTTTGTCATCATAATGATCACAGTTTTTTTTATTTCTCTTTTATGACCGATATCTAGATATTTAATCCAGTTAAAATTTTATAAGATAAACATATGAAATATGTGTTGGAGTTTATAGCTTTCTGTTCACTGAAATAATATTTTTTCTGCCCAGTTATTAAACTTATGAAGACAGAAAACAGAATATTGCAATAAATAAATATTATACTGGACAGGAAAAATATTTAAATACTTACTGAATAGAAATTCTGCACATAAAAATAATTTCTGGACAAGAAAACAGTACTGGACAGAAAAAACAATATTGGAAAATAATTTCTGAACAGATAAAAACAATACTGAAAAATAATTTCTGGACAGGAAAATAATTACTGGACAGATAAACTGCTCTGAAAAATAAAATTACTGCAACCTTAACCGATTTGGATTTTTTCTACTGGACGAGATAGCAGTTAACCGCTTCCCCTTAAGTTCGATATGTCCGGCCTTTGATCGACTCACAGCACTCTTGAACACTGAACTCCCAAGGTACAACGCCCAATCTCTTTCTGTAACTCTGAAGCAAGAGAAGCAGAATCTTCGAATCTTGTAACAGTGTGGAACTCTCAGCACAGTGCTTATGAAATGCATGAAAGGAAAGAATTATGCAGGGGGAGCAGAGAAATTTTCGGGGTGTCTTCTCTTCTGGCCGGCAGCAGCTTTATATAGCCACTGAAATTAGACTTGTAACAGCCCAGGTTTATTACGACAATAAAACTCGGTCATTACGATCAAACTATAAAGCATGACATTAGTATTCTTTGTTACAACCTAATGCCATTACCCTCGCTTAATCGTTTGGTCATTCTGTGATCAGTTCAGTGTAATTCGAAAAAGAAAAAATTCAAACCAGCAGCAAAAACGTGGCTGATTAGGCCCGCGAGTTTTTGTCCGGCATTCGTGTACGCAGGTCGCGCCTGCACACAAGTTCAAGCTATTTTGGCATCAACAGAACTTCGAATTGCACCCCCTGCGCGGGCGCACACGAGGTTCTCACATAGGGCATAATACAAGTAACACAATTTAAACCCATGTTAATCACTTTAACATATAAAGTGATTTTCTCTTTCATGGGTTTCCTATGTGGGATGTGAGTTAAAAACCCCATTTACCACATTTCATCCACCCCACTTTATACCAATTTATCATTCACACCAAGAATTGGTTTTCTCACATGTTATATATCATCGCGAAGCTTGCGCAACCCACTTCGTGATAAACTCAATAACATTCAAAACCGAGCGGTGTAACATATAAATATATTAGCTCAAATATGTCCTCACGACACATTAATTACACATTAATTCTTTGAGAAAAACACATTCTCCAACAATCCCCCACATGAATGAAAATCTTTTATAAAATGCACATGAAATGCAATGCAAGAGTTCGGCGAGAATTCGTTGCATCAGGATAGGTAGTTGTTAGCCTTGAACCTTCCCTAGTGAAATACCATCGGATACACTTGCTAACCAGTGGACGCGATGCCTTGAACTGTTCAGCGTTTTTTGTGTGTATCAAGACAACGATACTCACACAACGATTTCTATATACTGTTAAACGATTCTTTCATTGTTGTCCATTTCGGCCCTGGACTGCCTTGGAAATGTTCATCGAATGCTCTAGAGATTTAGCCCTAAAGTCATCTCATAGAAGTGGCCCCTTCACATTCGAGCATAGGTGATCTCTTATTTAGAAGTATCCTCGTCATACTTCACGTGATACGTATAAGGATCATTGAAAACTTTCGTTTATCCTCCAATGGACGAGTCTATCACTCTTTCACCTTAGGAATGAGCTGGAACTCAATTTTCCGAGTGCTTTGTTCGACTCCCCCCCACAATTCGGTTGTCCCTTTGAACCCGCAATCGGGCTTTACAATTCAGTGGGGTTGCCATCATGAGTGGTAATCAATTTTACTGAGCTTCAGCCCCATTCCCTCGATGAAATCTCAACAAGATCTCTCGTTAGACCTTTTGTTAATGGGTCCGCTATATTTTCTTTGATCTCACAAAATCCAAAACTATAACACCGGTTTTCAAAAGTTTCTTTACTGGATTTATGTCTACGACGTATATGTCTAGACTTCCCATTATACACATTATTCGTTGCTTTCTACCAATAGCCGACATGCTATCACAATGTAAGCTAACCGGTGGCATTGGTTTTGAAAACATTGGAACATCTTCCAAAAATCCACGTAACCATTCGACTCTTCGCTCGCTAGATCCATTGCTATGAATTCTGATTCCATAGTTGATCTCGCAATACAAGTTTGTTTGCATGATTTCCATGAAACCGCTGCACCTCCAATTACAAAAATGTATCCGCTTGTGGATTTTATATTTTTGGAATCTGCTATCCAATTTGCATCAGTTGTACCCTTCAAGTACAAACTGGATATCTAGTATAAAATAATCCATAGTTAGCAGTGTACCTTATATATCTAAGTACTCTAACTAACGCTCTCCAGTGCTCATAACTGGGATTACTTGTATACCTCGCCAGTCTATTGACTGAGTTTGCAATATCTCGGTCTAGTACAGTCCCATGAGATACATTAGACCGCCTATGATCCTAGAATATTCAAGTTGTCGCACTCTTCTCCACGATTCTTGTGAAGATTAGCACCTACTTCCATAGGTGTTCTCGCAATTAAATCACTTCCTTTATCAAACTTGTCTAATATTTTTTTCAATATAATGACTTTGAGAAAGTGAATATCCATCTCGATGTTTTGGTAATCTTCATTCCAAGTATTACATCAGCATGTCCCATATCCTTCATATCGAAGTTTTGAGACAACAATTTCTTGGTAACTTTAATATTTTCTTTGTTACCAATAATTATCATGTCATCTACGTAGAGACAGACTATTACATAATCGTCTTTGCTTCCTTTCACGTAGACACATTTATCACTCTGGTTTATTTGAAAACCAATTGATAGCATTACACTATCAAATTTCTCATGCCATTGTTTAGGTGCTTGTTTTAATCCATACAGTGATTTAACAAGTCTACACACCTTGTTCTCTTGGCCTGGAACAACATACCCTTCAGGTTGTTCCATATAAATTTCTTCTTCCAGTTCTCCGTTAAGAAAAGCTGTTTTCACATCCATTTGATGGATCTCCAAATCAAACAAGGCTGCAAAAGCAATAATTAGCCTGATTGATGTTTTTCTAGATACAGGGGCATAAGTGTCAAAATAATCGACACCCTCAGTTTGTCTGTATCCTTTAATTACAAGTCTTGCCTTGTACTTGTCAATTGTACCATCAGGTCTAATCTTTCTCTTAAAGATCCATTTGTGACCTAATGCTTTACAACCTGGTGGAAGTTCCACAAGTTCCCATGTATGGTTTTGAAGAATTGAATTTATTTCACTATCAATCGCTTCTTTCCATAAGTCTGAATCTGGAGAAGTAATTGCTTCTCTATAAGTCAAAGGATCATTTTCTAACAAGTAAGTTAGAAAATCTGGACCAAATGACTTTTCCCTTCTAGCTCTTTTGCTACGTCTGGGTTCTTCAACTTCTTCTTGAAGTTCTTTTTCCCCCACAATCTTCTCAACATGATTGTTTTTAGGGTCTAAGCTTGAACGCTTAATGTAAGGAAAAATCCCTTCAAAGAAGGAAGCATCCCTAGCCTCAATAATTGTATTTACATGCACTTCAGAGTTATCTGATTTATGCACTAAAAATCTATAAGCACTACTATCCTGTGCATATCCTATAAACACACAATCTACCGTTTTAGGTCCTATTCTCGTCCGCTTAGGGGGCGGAATTGGAACCTTTGCTAGACATCCCCAAACTTTTATGAACTTATAAGAAGGTGCGTGACCTTTCCATAATTCATAAGGAGTTTTATCTAGTCTCTTATGTGGTAGTCTGTTTAGGATGTGATTTTCAGAAAGCAAAGCTTTCCCCCACAAATTCTGAGGTGAGCCAGAACTTATTAGCATTGCATTCATCATCTCTTTAAGAGTTCTATTTTTTCGCTCTGCTATTCCATTTT
Source organism: Vinca minor (assembly GCA_026122235.1). Lineage (NCBI taxonomy): Eukaryota > Viridiplantae > Streptophyta > Magnoliopsida > Gentianales > Apocynaceae > Vinca > Vinca minor. Next base: position 1,782,631 of record JAOCZM010000286.1, read on the forward strand.
GTTCTGGAGTATAGGGTGCAGTTGTTTGATGAATTATCCCACTTTCAGCACACAACTGTTCAAATGGAGATACATATTCTCCACCCCTATCACTTCTTAGCCTTTTAATTTTCTTGCCAAGTTGATTTTCAACTTCAGCTTTATAATGGCTAAACATAGATATTGCTTCATCTTTACTTCTCATTAAGTAAACATAACAAAATCTTGTGCAATCGTCAATAAAAGTGATGAAGTAATTTTTACCGCCTCTTGATTGCACATATTTTAAATCACAAACATCCGTGTGAATTAAGTCTAACGATTCTGAACTTCTTTCAATTGAATGAAAAGAGGATTTAGCTAGCTTTGCCTCAATACAAGTCTCGCACTTGTAATTTTTATCAATGTTAAATTTTGGAAGTAAGTTTAATGAAACTAACTTTTGTATACTTTTAATATTTACATGACCTAGTCTATCATGCCATAAATTAAAAGACTCAACAGTATAAGCAAATTTAACATCTTTATTAGCCTCTTGGGCAATTTTTCCAGCTGAGCTAGTCAGCTCGACATTAGCTCAATTGGGTCACACTGTAGTACGATCATTACATTCATTTTAAATAAAGTACCAGCTAAATACCCTTTTCCCACAAAGGCACCACTCTTGGTAAGAATAAACTTGTTTGCTTCAAAGACAAGTCTAAAACCTTTGTTGTTCAGCACTATTCCCGAAATGAGGTTCTTCCGAATCTCTGGCACATGGCATACATCAGTCAGAGTCGCCTCCTTTCCAGATGTCATTTTTAGGACAACAGTGCCCTTTCCCTCTATTTTGGAGGTCGCAGAGTTCCCCATATAGCAGACTCCATCTTCCACAGCTTGGTATGTCTTGAACATCCATTTATTAGTACAAATGTGACTAGTGGCCCCCGTATCAACAAACGACAGCTACCAGATGCATGTCTTCTATTCCAGAGCCCAGGCTTCCATCTTCTGCCACATTAACTTGGGCAGCATTCTGATTCCGGTTGTTATTCCCAGCACCATGATTTCTCTTGTTCTTGTTATTTACACGTGAATTTCGGGCTGCGGCAATCTTTTGCTTTGTGGTTAGGTTTACCACACACATAGCGAGTTCCGATAAACTTGGAGTTTGAACCATTTGACTCATTTGGGACGCTTTCTCTTAGCGTTATTCATTGAGTTTCAGTTTAACTACATTAGCCTTAGCCACGAGCTACTAGGCTTCGGCTCATTTTTCTTGAGTCTTGTTCTATCCTCGGTTTCAACATTAGATCTTCGAGTCATTTCCTTTTCTTGTGTTTCGGGTAATGCTTGAAATCATTCCCGAAGGAGGGAGCTTCTCGATCAACACTCGAACTCCCCGAGTACAGCGCTGATACTGTATCTACGAAACAAGAGAAGCGAATCTTGAATCTTGTAACGATGTGGAACTCTCGCCGAGTGCTTATGAAATGCGGGAAAGAATTATGCGAGGGAGAAGGGAAATTTTCGAGGTGTCTTCTCTTACGCGAGGCGGCTGACTTTATATAGCCACTCGAAATTAGACTTATATGACCCGAGGTTTATTACTGACAACAAAACACTGTTATTCACAGTCAAAACTCATAAAGCGCTGACATTAGTATTCTTTGTTACAACCTAATGCCATTACCACTCCCCTAATCTTTGGTCATTCTTTGATCGATTCATTGTATGCTGACTCGAGTTTATTACAGACGATAAAACACATTTCATTCATAGTCAAAACCATAAAGCGCGACATTAGTATTCTTTGTTACTAACCTAATCTTTGGTTATTCTTGCATCGATTCGATGTAATTCGAAAAAGAAAAAATTCAAACCCAGTAGCAAAAAAGCGTGGTTGAGCTTGAGGCTCATGAGTTTTTGTCGGCGATTCGTGTCTGCGAGTCGCGCTGCGTACAAGTTCAAGCTATTTTGGCATCAACAGAACTTCGAATGCACCCCACTGCGTAGCGCACACGAGGGTTCTCACATAGGGGCATAATACAAGTAACACAATTTAAACCCATGTTAATCACTTTAACATATAAAGTGATTTTCTCTTTCATGGGTTTCCTATGTGGGATGTGAGTTAAAAACCCCATTTACCACATTTCATCCACCCCACTTTATACCAATTTATCATTCGCACCAAGATTTGGTTTTCTCACATCTTATATATCATTGCGAAAGCTTCTGTAACCCACTTAAGTGATAAACTCAATAACATTCAAAACCGAGCGGTGTAACATATAAATATATTAGCTCAAATATGTCCTCACGACACATTAATTACACATTAATTCTTTGAGAAAAAACACATTCTCCAACAATATGACACACTTAAAGTGCATTTTAAATGATTCGAATTAGAGAACATTTCTGACATACCATGAAAAGAATCAAGTGAAATTAGCGTCAGTCAACTGTTCCCTACCTCTTGTCATGAAATTTTCCATTTTCAACCTAGAGATAGGAACTTAAAATTACTCGTATGTTAAAGAATGTTTCTTTAACTAGATTATACTTCTACACAAATCTTGATAGAAGCCAATCAAAAAGAGCAAAAACTAACAAGAATTTGCCACGACACCTACAAACTATTGACATTAATTGACTTGTCAAATGCGAACATAGTTTTCATTTTACAAATAATTTTTTTTTTTTTTTTTTTTTTTATTAATAAAAGATTACCCATTAATAATAAAATGGCAGAGTCATTCTAGCTCGACAGAGTTCACAAACTCTTTCTAATACAACAAAAGAGAGGAGTTGAAAAGGAAAAAAAGACAAACAAGGCAGGTAAAAAAAAGTTACATAAGGTAACGAAAAAATAATCCACACCCCAAGAGGTGGGAAGCAACTAAAACTACTAATTTAACAAACAAACAAAAGATAGTCTTCTCACGACAGCATCTTCATCGCCATTTTCGAACCTCAGAGGCAAGTACTTGGTTTCAACCTCTTTCGTAGACAGCGATTCGGGAAGAACATGGGGACTATCAACGATCTAAAGAATCGCCTAGAAAAGAGGTGGAAACTCAAGAAAGGGCCAGAACGAGCCGGGTATCCATATCTTACCACCGTCAACTAGTTGATCTAAGAAGATCGACAAAAGATCTCGCCCCCAAGTCTTGAATCTTGATGAAAAACGCATTAGAGAATATCCATCGATGTTTATGGTCAAAAGTAGGGGTGAGAATACCAAAAAAGGGTAGAGAATGGCTAGATCCAACCTAGCCATGGAAGTCAAGAAATAAGGAAGCTTCAAGAGAAAGAAAATGGAGGAAAATGGGAGAGAGAAGAGAAAAAGGAAGAAATTTTTTTTTTTTTTACAAATAATTTAAATCTTGTAACTCTTGCAATCTCTGGAAGGTCATGTGTTGCTTGGACTCAAGCAGTCAAAATCAATTCATATGATAAGAACTTTGGAAGTCTTATCTAGTTTTACTTATTACCTCCATTTTAAATTGTTTGTCACATTTAAAATTTTTACAAAAATTAATAAAAAATTAATAAAAAAAATTAAATAGCCCTCAATTAATAACTGAAAAGTAATTATTAGTAGTTAATTAAATAATAAATAAATTATGACTATGACTATAACTATAACTAGAAAAATAATAATAAATATGCATTGAAATAATTTGAAACTTTTTTAAAATTAAAACGTTACAAATAATTTGGAATGATATAGTAGTACTAATTAGGGTGTTCATGGTTCGGGTTGGTTCGGTTTTACACATTTTTTAAACCAAACCGAAATATTCGGTTTGAAATTTTTGAAACCAATCCAAACCATTCAAAATCTCAAACCGATGCATTCGGTTTGGTTTGGTTTGGTTTGGATTGGTGTGGTTGTTCGGTTTCTGAGAGATACAAAATATATTGATTATAAAGTAAAAATAAATAATTTTTATATAATTATTTAGCTGCTAAAAATATAAAAAATAAGACTATTTTTTCACAAGTTAAACACAATAAAAAAAATAATGAAACATAAATTCTTAATTCTTGAAATTTAATATAAAGTAAAAATAAAATAATTTTTTATATAATTACCTAGCTACTAAAAATATAGAGAAATGTGTCTATTATTTTTCACAAGTTAAACACAAAAACAAATTAATGAAACATAAATTCTTGAACTTCAAACAAATTATTGAAAAATTATACTAAGAGAAAAAAGCAAAAAATACAAAAAATATAGCATTATTAGTTTTAAAGTAAAACAAAAACTTCAAGTGAATATAAACCATATTCAATTTATTACTTTAGTAGTTGAAGAGCTTGCTTGTCATGGTATAAATAAGAAGTTCAATATGTTTTTTTTACAAAATAATTCTTTAACACAAACACACACACACACACACACACACACATATATATTCGGTTTGGTTTAGTTTGGGTTATAAAAAAAATTAAACCAAACCAAAAGTTCGGTTTTAATTTTGTCTAAACCGAAACCAGTCCAATGCATAGCTCAAACTGAAAATTCGGTTTGGATTGGTTTCAATCGGTTTGGTTTAGTCGGTTTCGATTTTTCATGAAACACCCCTACTACTAATGACAGATAACTTACCAGCTTGGCTAATTTGTGGCCTGACACATAATAATAAGAAGAAAGAAGGTAAAAAAAATGTGAAGTCGTAGCATTTGCCTAAAGATTTTTATGCTATGAGATGTTGGCATACATTGAAATTTGACACTTGGGTTTGGTATGGCGCTTTCTTCATTTCTTGGCCTAATCTAATTTGGTGAACATCAAGTGTCACATGTATTGAATATGATATGAGGAGGAGGAAGGGAGGGGGGGGATCAATTTTTTCTTTCATAGTTTTCGAATTAGAAAAGGTATATAGTAAAAAATATAAAATAAAAAATAAAAAAAAATTTCTGTGGGTTGGCCCCCACAAAAATATAAATGTATTTTTGTAACAAGATAGATAGAGATATAATACTTTCAAGTGAGTTTGGTTTAACTGGTCTAACTTTCAATCATCGTGATTTGTTCAGGGGATAGGTTACAAATTCGATTCACTCAAGGAGAATTGTTCAGGTCTCAATCGAATTAGTCGTTTCAATATATATATATATATATATATAACTCTCACGTTATAGGATTGTAACATAGTGATTGACTTATTAAATTATGTTTTTTTCCCTTAAGGGTATACAAGTTGCATAGAGAAATTGGTGGCATTTACATATTTGCAATATTTCAGGGTAAAACATTAGATTAAATGTTCACCTCTATAACTCTATTTAGATGCATACAAAGGGGTGTGTTCTTTCACTAACCATTTTGATTTTGATGAGACTAGAAAAGAGGATGGGTTATTCTCTAATCTTAACTAAAGTTGCTTTCCAGGGAAACCCTTCATGTATTCTTGATATTGAAATTCCTGGATCATAAATTCTCATAACAATTTCGAATGAATGTTCAAATTGAAGTAATTAATTTTTTATTAGTGATTTGTTCAATGCATTATGAATACCAATGAATGAATAAAGATTTAAATTATTTCCCAAACGCCGAATAACCAACAAATGGTTGAAACAACGAATCTGCTATTTATGGGAATCGGGTAGCACAAGTGGTAAGGCTACTCGAACACGGGGCGGAGGTCCCGTGTTCGATTCCTATATCTCCCTATAATGGGGCAAATAATTTCTCCTCCTTATGAGGCTTATCTTCCCTCCCCAGGTATGGGGCATGCTTCAATCTTTCCTATCTAAGATACTCTCCGCTCTTTCCCTTCGGGGGCAATCGCCTTCGGGCGCTCAAAAACGAATCTGCTATTTATATAATGAGTTTGTCGATCCCTTTGGTGTCCAGTGACGGATCTAATTGAGGAGTGAGGAGTGGGAGGGGTCTCGCCCTATGTTACTTGAGCCATTCGTTTATATTTGTCGACGCGACATGAGTATGTTATGAAATACTTACCGTATCCGGTGTTGACAACAATTAAACATTTTAATTTAGATATTTAAGTACCCGGTACTTAAATACATACACGTACACAATACTCGTATCCGAGTCCGAGTAACATAGGTCTCGCCCTTGATTTTGTTTTTTAATAAAAAAAGGGAGTTTTTAAATGGATTTTATGTATTCTTTTCCTATGTTTTGTCTACAATTTCACTCCGATTCTCTCAATTGTTTTGATTAAAAATAACATATAATTTAGTTTGGTCCCTGATTTCGCCACCGTTGGTTTCTTTATCTTTTTTTTTTTTAAGCCCGATTGAGTTGTTGTCCCATATAGGGGAAGAGAGAACTGCCTCAGACGAGTAGACGATATCCCTAGAAAGGGAGATTAAAGTTTGCCACACGCAGACGGAGGGTATCGAACCCATGACCTCAAGTTCATGGGCAGGCGCCTACCCCACTGGGTTAGGACACCTTTGATCCGTTGGTTTCTTTAATAGACTATAATTTGGTCATTGAGAAACTTCTTCTTTAATTTTGATTCTTTTCCAGACTAATTCAAATTCCTATATATTGATGAATTTGCCAGGCATTTTCAACCAAAGAGTAAAAATACTACATTCTTGTTCTCTAGTCAAAACCCCCTCTCATGGGGTAAAGAATTTAAAGACTAGTCCTTTTGGCATACCCAATCTATACTAATATTAATTAGGTTGACACTCATATTGTTTTAACATATTAAAATAAAAATAAATGTGTTATGATGTATAGTCTAAAAATAAATATTCTGTAATAGTTGAGTATTTCTGTCCTTTTTTTATTTTATTTTTTTAAAATGATCCATTATTGTAAGAGATAGGGACGAGGGACACATGCTATCAAATGCAAAAATCTTTTTCAGAGGAAAACATTGAATTTATGTCAAAAATAGGGAAAGCATTGAATTAATAAAATCTTTTAATTTTTAAAAAATAATATTACTATCAATTGAGGTGTTATGTAGTATTCTTGTTTAATAGGAATATTATCAAAGACATTTCAAAGAATATTACCAAAAATCCAATTTGTGAATCTATAACAGTATATTCTGAAGTTCCTTTTTAAGAGTATCCATATTTGCTCTGAAATTGGATCTTGTATCCATATTTATTATTGTATCTTCAATATCTTTAACTTCATTATTTACAAGCAGCTCTTAGAGTTTATAACTTAAAATAAGTTATACATATTCTCAATTACTTATCAACCCATCTTATAGCTCAATATAAGTCCAAAAAAGTTAATTTAAAAAAGCAATACTTAAAGTGCTTTTTTTTTAATATTTAATGGTAAAATTATTTTTTTTTACAAAAAAATATAATATAAGCCAATGATCATGTCTTGGCCAGTTAACTTTATTTACTGATTTTGTTCGGGTATTGTACCTCTATTTTGTACCACAAATCATATGAGATTTCTTTCAAAGTGTGTTTCTTCAAGATCCAAAATACAGGGGTTAGATCTGTCTTAGATCTTCACAGATTTAGACTTATTTTCTCTGTTTCTAGACTTGATTTGGGCCCTTTATCAACTTTCTACATCTTCCCGAGGCAATTTATAGGACGGTTGATACGCCAATGATCCTATAAATTGTCGATCCCTAAGGAAGATATTTCTCTTGCCTCTGTGGTTCAAGGATTGCGATGGAGATGCTGCGAATAAGAAAAAATTATGTATTTGTTTATCTTACTAGTTTTAATTTTAGTATCTCCTAACCATTCAAGTTTTCTTGGTTGTGTCTTTTGTCTGTTATCATGAATTTTTTAAATCATTGTATAAATTTTATTTTCTTATATTGTCATATTTTCCATTGATTGTAATGGTATCGGATATTTTGTGATTAATAAAAAAATTCTTATTCAGAACTTTGAAGGCATGTATGTGGACTATTTATGTCGACTTTCGTTCTTCTCTCTTACCGTACCCCTCCCCCTAAAATAAAATATTATTAGTCTTTTTGGTTTTGTTTCTGCAATAAACATACGATTTATTTTTAGGGGAATAAATATATGACTAGTCGTTTTTTTATTATAAATAAAACAGAAACATATTACTAGTCAAACGAAGGAGTCCCATAATTTAGTCTTTTTCCCTCCAATAATTTGTCTAAAAAATCCTTTGTTTCCATTATCATTCTCAATCCTTACGAATAGATATTTGTCGCGTGTTCAATTTTTTCACTATTTTTTTAAGTTATAATTTTTTAATTAAAAAATTAACAAATATGCCAATTTTTTATTAGTGTGAATAGGAAATGTAACATTAAACAGGGATAAAAAATTCTTAGCCTAATAATAAATTAGAGATATTTAACAATTCCTACAATTTTTTATTTGACAAGTGCCCTTCTCTTTTGACCTCCGAGGCAGCAGCGTCTACCACGTCCTCCGCCTAACACCACCCACAAAAGGGTTAGAAATCCTCTATCCCCATTCGATATCCTCTTTCCTGTCTAATTAATAAGAAAATGATATTTATTAAATTTTTAATTAAAAAATTATAATCTAAAAGAAATAATGAAACTCACAAAGAAAAAATATACACGTGACAAATATATATTTGTGGGGAGACAAAAGGGGACACAAAACGGGGACAGATGATTTTTGCCACAAAAATCCCCATCAGCCTTGTAAGCACGGATTTTTCTGATATGAACCAGGTCCACGTGAATCATGTGGTTCAGAATTAGTCATATCATCACATAATTGTCTCTCTCCTCATTCTGTAGTGATATGGTCAATTCTGTATCAAATGGTCCAATGAATCTGATACATATAAGAACTAACTAAGTAGCACAAGGCCGTCAAACTTTCTCACACTTGGTCAACCTATCAACCCACATTTTGAAGAAAAAAAAATTGATAGATTATTAGTGATTTTTTCTATCTTGAGCACTTGGAACACATATGTTAATCGAAGAGGCTAATAGCCCAGTGAGGGCGTTAGTCAGTCCCGTGACTGAGAAGCTTTGGTTGATACCTGCTCATCTGCGTCACGGTAAGCTTTATTCTACTTTATCTAGGGTGTTCTCTCTCCTCAATGTGGGGCAATCGCCTATTGTGGCGTCAAAAAAAAAGAAAAAAAGAACACATGTTAAATTGATAAAACAATATAAGAAAATATTTTTATAAAATTCTTTTTTTTTGGATTTTAATCGTCCACCTTTTGAGATAAATAGAATAATAAATATTCAATTAAGAAACAAATGAGTATTAATAATCAATCAAATAAAATATATTTACTTTATATATTTTTATTTAAAACATTAAATTGGTTCTATTTGATAGTAAGATTTGGAAGAAAATATATAAGGTAAATGAATATCTATTGATGAATAATTAAGTGCAAATTCTGTCATAGAATATTAAGATTTTAATCATAAAAATACTTTACATATAATAATTAAAGTGACATACTAGACGAGTTGATAAATTCTAAGATGATACGAGAATAAATTTTCAACAACGAATATTCGAATCTTGTATGAAGTAAATTCTAATAATATTATTATGAGTATTTGTTATGAAATTCGTTATGTTGACTGACTCACTACCTCCGTTTCGTTTTTTTTATTTGAGAAATAGTTGAACTGCCACCGGCCCACCGCCACGAATGCCAATTCCGTACTTCTCTAACAAATTCAAGGGCATATCTGTCAAGCTCCCAATGCATATCCTCAAAAGATATTTTTTTCATTTACAAAACAAAAGAAACACAAATACGGAAAGTATTTTTTTCCCGAAATACAAAAAGGAAAGAAGTAATTATAAAATATAAAAACAATAATATAAAAAACCAAACACGGCCTTCCTATTTATTACCTATATCTTCCTAATTCTCACCACACACGAGCAAATCGTGTAACTTTTTCTCATATAAATACCTCCCAAATCCCTTCCCCAACTTCCTCAACCCAAATTTTGGTGTATATTCAAAGCAAGGAAATTCTCGATTGATTTTTTCTCTCTCTCAAAAATAAAAAAATAAAATCTCTTCTCAGTGATGGTGAAATCGGAGATTGAGGCGGCTCAGCCGCGAAACGGTGGCGGAAACGGCAACAGCAGAGAAGGTAATTATCTCGGTGTTGCTGTGCATAGTCAGGTGAGGAAAATCCGGCAGGAGATGGAGAAATTGAAGCATCCTTCGCTTCAGCAACTGGAAGCTCGGCCTGTGCTTCAAGAATTTACTCTCCGGCAACGATCTAGGTCGCCGTTGGGAATAGAAAGAGAGAGAGATAGATCTATCTTCGTAGGAAATTGATCGCCGCCGGCGAGAATTCGATACTTCACGTTCTGTGTGAATCTAGGTTTTTCTCGATGGTTTGATTTTTCTGAATTTCTTTTTCTTTAATTTTCATTTTAGTGATGGATCAGATGTATATATTCTAGTAGATGTAGAAGAAATATCTCTCTCTCCAATCTATCTCTTGATGGATTGAGTAGAGCTGCTGTGCTATACTTCAAAATTTTGCACAAAACGGAAAAAGTTTAGTAGAAAATTCCTTTTTTTTTGGGCCAATATTTACTGGACAAGAATCTCTCTATGCAATTATTGGTGATTCTAGTTTTTTTGCAGCATCTTGAAATTTCTTTCTGCGATTCCTTCGAAACGTGAAATTCAGGATCCCATGAGTGATGAGCTGGTGAAAATCGACTATATGTTTTTGTTTATGTTGCGAACCATTAGAATTCGTTATAAAAATGATTTTTTCAATTATATATATGACAAATTAAAATTGTCTCAAGTATAAGAACGTGAATATACACAGTAACAGATAATTTGAGCTTACTCGTGTCCTTTTTTTTCTTTTTCTTTTTCGTTACTGAGATACTGTCATATATCAGTTTCAATCCCTTTAATCGATCTTAACTACTTCCTATTTTTACTTATTCCTTCCGATTTTTTACTGTTTTAAATAGTATTTGGCTTTCCTTAAAAAAGCATAATGAATACAAAATTTACTTTATTATAAAAACATATTAGGAAAAAAAATGAAAAACAATTGAGGCCATCTTGTACCGTGAGGCACTAGGCGACTGTCTCGTCCAACTGAAAGTAGTTATGGCCTTGGGATGTTTTTACACACATTTATAAAAAGAAGTCGTTGAATCATTTTCTTCACGACTTGGATTAAAATTGAGTTTACAAATATTTTCATGAAAAATGCAAGTTCAACAAAAATTATTTAACATTTTACATTTTTACACGTATGACAGCAAAAATCAAATTAAACCTATGAGTTGGAAGACATTTATTAATAAATCTAGAGAAAAGAATGCTAGAATCAGAAAGTAGTTGGTAAGAGCTTTACTAGATGTACATAGATAAATTGCGTGGTTCTATTTTCTTTTGGTTTTGAACTTCACAAAAATGATAAGTTTTTCGTACAACTACTATTTGTTCGCTTCCTTGAAAACAAAAAAAAACATATTTTAAGAGCAAAAATCATATGTAGGCAAATTGGTGAAATTCATCCCAACATTTTATGATTGGCGACTTGGGTTCCTAAACAATTTTTTTTTTTAGATACTCAAACAATTTGCGTATTTATATTATATGTTCTTCTGTTCAAAAAATCGCTAGTCAACGGTTAGTAAACATTTTTTAAAAATATTTCTCTCAAAATCTCAGGGGTATTTTGGGTAATTCATATACTAACCCACCCACAAACCATATACACCTGAATCCATTCATCTTCTTCATCATCCCTCTATAACAATACCCAAACTCACTTAATTTTTTTAAGAGGAATTAGCCTTTTTTGCCCATGCACTATTTACTAATTTCCGATTTTGCTCACATTCTTTTCTTTGATCGCATTTTGCCCGTGGACTATTTACGAGTACCGAATTGCCCAAAATCGGCGGAATTCGGCAATCATACAGTGGTGATGAAGGGTATTATAGTCCGAGCAAAAATAAATTTATAGTTAATTCAAAATAACCTCAAAACTATCTTATTGTATCAATTGAGTGAATGAATTGTTTTCTTTTTTTTTTCCTTTCAATTGACCCTTCACTCTCTCTCTTTTATCCATTTAGTCCCCCCTATTTCCCCCACACCTATTCTTCTTCTTCTTCTTCTTCGTCTTCACCCACAACCAGTAGCAACCACCGCGCGCCGCCGCCACTCTACCTTAACGCCACCACTCTTTGCAATCCCACCATCTAAATAAGACAATTTTCTAAACAAGAATTAAAAATCAAAACCCAACAAAATTGCACTATCACCATGGAAAAAAAATTGTAGAAACCAAAAACAAATTTCTAAACAAGAATTAAGAATCAAAGGCTACTGATGTGAAAAATAGGAGAAAAGAGCACCAATCCGGTGCTTCACTTAAGCAGGGGCAAAGATGCTGCGAAACAGGGTGTACCGACGGACCAGCCACACACAATCGAGCACACCAGTAAAAGTGACGCCATCATTGACGTCACCCCAGTTGTACCCAGCTGCATATACGGAGCAGCCACACCGGATAGGCGCCTCAAAATCAGCTACACCGGACAGGAGCAGTCATTTTCTTCGTCTTCTTTCTTCATTGTGTTGATCATACCACCACCATACCACTCTGAAACCTAAGCATATGGACAAAAATAGGATGCTGAGAGCTTGGGTTTTGGCCGGAGAGGAGGGAGGAAGAGAGAAGATGTGGTGAAGGATTGGGGGAGGATCTAGGTTTATTTATGGGAAATCGAAACGTAAGGTGTGGCGGTGGAGGTGGTCTGAGGTGCGCCAGTGGTAGTGGTTTGAGATGCGCTGGTGGTTGTAGTGGTATGGGGGCGGGGATAGTGACAAACAGGTGGGGTGAGATTTTAATGGGATATGGGGTTTAGTTGCTTTTTTTTGGTTAGTTTTTTGGTCTAATTGAACTAATTTTTTAATTAAGGTAGTAAAATGTAAAAATGTAAAAAATTATTTTTGATCTGACTATTATACCCCTCAGCACCACCGTATGATTGCCGGAATCCACTAATTTTGGGCAGATTTGGCACTCTTAAATAGAGCGTGGGAAAACGCGATCCAAAAATAGTTTTTGGGAAAAATCAGAATTTCGTAAATAGTACGAGGGCAAAAAAGGCTAATTCCTATTTTTTTTTAATTAATCTCTCAAGAAAGACCCAAATCAAATAAACCCATTCCATTGTCCAAACGAAGATGCACCAGGAAGAATGAGAATCAATCAATTTGGTTGTTACCCCATTTTCTCAGCACTTGATTTTGTCCACAAAACGAGTCAAAAAATCGAAAAAAGTTGCCCATTTTCCGTTCAACAATTCAAACAACAAATAACTGCAAAAAAACTGTCAAATAAATTCTTTTTTTCTATATTTAATACTGATTTTGAATGCACATTGGTAGGGTTAATGCGAAAATGAGAAAGGTGGTAGGTGGGAGCCGTTGTGGTTGAAAGCATATTCATGAAAGAAAGAATATTGAATATGGATTCAGATTCAATATTGAAAGCATATTCTCCGATCGACCTCGACGAAAGCGACGTCGTTTGGTCCTTATCCTCCTCCTCCGACCACACGACCTCTCAGAGAAAGGTGGTAGGTGGGAGCGGTTGTGGTTGAAAGCATATTCATGAAAGAAAGAATATTGAATATGGATTCAGATTCAATATTGAAAGCATATTCTCCGATCGACCTCGACGAAAGTGACGTCGTTTGGTCCTTATCCTCCTCCTCCGACCACACGACCTCTCAGTTACACTCTTCGACGAGCACGAGCACGACCACCATCCTCCTCCTCTTGTTCGCCTGTTTCGTCGACTTCTGAGATGGAGTCGAGGCTACCAGGTTGATTGGAGAGCTGGGCCTAGTGAGATGGAGTCAAAGCTACCAGGTCCAGCACCGAGAATTTACAGGGTATATGAATTACCCAAAATACCCTGATATTTTGAGTGAAATATTTTTTAAAAATGTTGACTAATCGTTGACTAGCGATTTTTTTTAAAAGAAGGATTCATGGTACAAATACGCAAATTGTTTGAGTATCTAAAAGGAAAAAAAATTGTATAGGGACCCAAGTTACCAATCGTAAAATGTTTGGGGATGAATTTCACAAATTTGCCAAAGAAGTATAGCTCAATTTAGGTTAAGTTTTTGTTTCAAAATCTTTATTTTAAAATTGTAAGATAGAAATTGTTATTAAGTAGATAAATGAATCTCTTTTATTGATAGTTAACTTGATTGAATTGTTTTCCTATACTACTTCCATTCCTAAATATAAATTAAGGAAGTAAAAATTAACATATTGTGAAAATTAATAAAGTAAAAATTAAGCTATTTTGTAATCAAAATATTAATATTACTCTCTTAAATATAATTAGTGATATACAAGTAGAGCTGTCTAAATGGCATATGCCGTGGGCATGCTCGCCCTGTGAGATTAATGGGCGGGTATGGGGCTATGAATTCCATGCCCATTTAAATGCGGGTATCAACGGGCATACCCATACGGGCAAAGAGCCATGCGGGTACGAGCGGGTTGCAACCGAGTATGCCCGCTTTGTTTTGTTTTTGTTTTTTATTAATTTTAGATATGAATTAATAAGGCTCTTTAGTCTTCTCCAAACTCAATAAGAGTTCTATATCTCCACTAATTTCTTACATGCGTTCTTATCAAATATAAGTCATCTTCTTCCTAAAAATGTATAAGTTCAAATATGTGTACGCAATTGGATTCACGATTTCATCTCTGAAGGTAACTAAATTATGTTCTAACTTATCATTTATCATTTACCATTTATAATGTTTTAACTTCATGTTTTATATGTGAAGATGATGAGGAGGAATCAACATTATATAAGATGGATTCAAATAATACTTCTAGTGTTCATGATCTACATCAATAGACGGAAGTTATTAAAAACCAATATCTATTTTTTTGTTTTTTTTTGCTTTGACTTCAACAATATGTTTGTTAATTTTGGACAGTTGATCTTGAATTATTCTTGAAATTGTGGACTTTGATTTGATTATGTTTTTAACTATTTTGGATATTGTGGAATTTGATTTGATTGTTCTTGAATTATTTTGCATTTTTATTTTCACTTCACATGACTGTAAATTGTAATCGAATGAGAAAGAACTATATTTTGTTGATTTTTTTGGACATAAACTTTTTTTTTTATATAAAAAAAAATTCAATAATAAGGGTTGCGGGCATGCCCATTTGCCCACGGGCATTCATCGGGTGGGTACGGGAATCCCTTTTGATGGCCCGTTAAAAAAGTGGGCATGCCCGCCCATCCCCATTTAAGGCATGCCCATGACGGGGCGGGGCGGGGCGGACATGCCCGTTTTAACAGTACTATATACAAATCATATTTAAGAGAGTAATATTGACATTTTAATTATAAAAACATCTTAATTTTTAATTCCTTAGTTTTTGCAAGATATAATAAAAGTCTTCTATCCAGGAATGGAGGGAGTATGTTTTGCGGTACATTTTAACGTTTTTTCTTTGTAGTGGTGGAAGAAGATGATTTCAGCTTCTAACTACTTCAAAGTAGTTAGAATTTTCTTTTTCTTTTTTTCCTTTTTCCTTTTTCCTTCAAACTAATTGACAATTTCCAAGTCCCCTTCTCCCCTAAGCATTGATGCAAGAATAATTATAGGCTGGCGTTATTGCTATTTACCTCCTGTGAGAGCAAATATAACTCTAATAAAGATTGTGCCCTTTTCAGTCAACCAAATGAGCAACTTTGCATTTTGACGGATCCCTCAAATCAATATACTCATTGTTTCCTTCAAAAATATATAAAAAATACAAAAGTTATTTTAGTATAAACATGTTAGAAAAAAGTTTTAAAATTTTTGAGTCCTTTTTAGACCTTGGCCTTAGGCGATAGTCTCGTTCACCTAAAGGTAACAACAGTCTTGAAAGTGTTTTTAAACCTTGAATTGATTTCTAGGAGAAAAATAAAGTTTTAGACCGTGAGGCTCTAAGCGTTCCTCTCGTTCACCTACAGGTAGTCATGGCCTTGAGGGTATTTTTAAACACATGCTTATTGAAGATGGGTTATTGAATCGTTTTCTTGACTTATATTAAAATTGAGTTTGTAAAATTTTATGCGAAAAAGTAGGTCCATTATTCACAAAAATTATTTGCAAAATTTCACATTAAGAATTGTCAAAATATTAATATGTATGAACATGTATTAATGAATGTAGAGAAGAGAAGAAAAAAAAAAGCGTAAAAGGTGCTCACGACCCTTAAACTTTTCTCGATTTTGGTTTTTTGACCCTGAACTTAAAAACACAAAGTCCTTAACCCTGAACTTTTATAGAGTGTTAATGTTCCCCTTTCCATCCAATTCCACCGTTAAATCTAACGGAATAGCAACATGTGACTCTCACATTACTTAACTTAAGAGTATTTTAAGAAAAAATAGATTATGACATAAAAAAATATCAAAATGGGATAAGAAAACGGCTAAAAGGTAATCAACTTACTTTACTATAAAAAGTCAGTGATGAATCTAAAATATATAGCACTTCGCCCAAACATTTATCTTGACATATTTTGCTAAAAGAAAAATACACTGTCCCTCTTTTTGTCAATATATATATATATATATATATATATATATATATATATATATATATATATATATATGGGTGGTGATATTACGAGAGCTCAAACCCTCCCCGCCACAAATGACATTTCTGTCCTCATGAATCAAATTACTCAAATTTTTTTTGTTCAATATTCAGCAATCTGTCAAACTATCAAACCCATTACCGCCCCTCCATTCATCGTACCATCACCCTCGTCCCGTCGCCTCCTCTCTGCACCAGTCACCTTAAGAAGCCACTCACCCTCCGTCTCTTTAATTATGGAAAACTCCTCATCTCTTCCATCTTTTTTTTGAAGTTTAAGCATCTCCTTTGTTTCCTTATTTTATTATTATTTATTTTGCAGATATGCGAAAAGAAAGTAAGATGGAATGAAACTTATCAATAGATTTAATCATATCCCAAAGATAAGAAACTACCAATAATATCAAAAGTCAAACAAAGGAGAAAAGCTTCGACTAATGAATTTTAATTAATCAGATTCAGTTTTTTCAGTTATAGTTAATTAGGGGCCCATGAATTCTTGTAATACCTGTAACTTTTGCTTACGTGATATTTGGCGTATAAATTAATTTTTCGCGAGTAACTGTGTAGGCGTAATTTATTTTTTGTGATTTATGTGATTTAATTACATAATCTTGTGCTTATATTAAATGCCATATTAAATGTTATGTGAGTATGTGTCCTTTTATTTTATAACATGTTACGTGTTACTTTTGGGGTACGTTTTATTGAGGGTGTTTCGCACATGTATTATAGTTAGTGGACTTATTTGTGATTCACCTAAATAATTAATTTAATTAGAACAACTGGTGGAATTAATTAGGAATTGTAATGGTGTTAGAAAACTTACTATAATATAATATAATAAGGTAAATAATATAAAATAAAATAGGAAAGAAGAAACGAGGATTTCGCTGCTTCGGGGGCCAGGAAACAAATAAATTGATTAAAAAAAGAAAAGAAAAGAAAAAGGAGACTGCTAGGTCTCCTCGGGAACCGCAATCAAGCGGAAACAAGAAAAAGGAAGCGGCGGCCCTTTTCTCTCTCTCTCTCTCTCTTCTCGGCAACCAGCAGCAAGGAGACAGGAATTATTGTCTCCATTATTATCACGAAATTGTGTGCAATCAACACACAAGGATTTCGTGATCCAATTACTGTCCAGAATTTTTTTCCCCAGCAAAGCTATTTCAGAATTACTTTTCTTCGCGTTATCACTGTAACGGTAGGGACCCCTACGTTATTTAATTTTCGCATTTATTTCTGCACAGTAAAAGCGAATAAACTTATCAATTTACAAAAGAATTGTACAAATTACTGTTGAATTTCTGTTATGGTGTTATTTACTGTACTTGGGGTTATTTGATTGCATAAACTGTGAAAGATGGAATTTGATGTTATTGTAGATAATATTATATTGCATATATGTATTTTTAATGTTTTATTATCTTTGAATAAATTAATGTTTTTAGATGCTTGTTTTGGTTTTGTTGTCTACTTACCTACAGCAAGTTCACCACTGTTTACATCATTGTTATATTTTATATTTAATATAAAATTCTACTCATAATTATTATATGCATGCATAATTTTTATACAAGCATGAATTATGGTATTTGAATTATTGAATTGTTTGATGATTTCAATCGCTTTCGTTAATTGCTATTCTCACATAAACTGTTTTTTTTGTATTGTTTTGTCTCTGTTATGTAATTGTCTTTGATTAATTGTTTGGGGTCTGATTTAGAGTCGCCTATGTGGAGTCATTGATGTTGTCCTAAGTGGCTATGGTCGACCGTGTCGTCGCCCTCTTTGAGCCTTTGTCTAGGATCTCTAGTCAGCAGGATCCGCCCGCTTTTTGTCCTATTATGTTCTGCGACCCCAAGAGGTCTTATGCTCTGTACTGTTCAGGGTCTTCATCTAGTGGGACCAATCATTAGATACGGTAGTGGTTTTGTGGAGTCCCTGATAGGGGATGATGAGACAATGTAAATGGGTTGATCCTTAAAATCTGTGGCCCTTAGTTTGGGGGCTATCCGAACCCACGTGTTGATACTGAACCATCCTAGTTTGGTTGATAACTGGGACCACTATCGTTATTGTTGAGTAGTAGTGAATAGATAAAATGGCTCATATGTTGGGAGTTGTGTCATAGCATTAGCGATGTTCTAAGTATTTAAGACGAGTATGTGATTGGGTGTACCGGATGGGCAACGCGTGGTGCTTGTCGTACACTCAGTTATGGAATCGTTTAGGTGCGAGAATGTTGTTAATTGTTTAACTGTTGCATAATATGTGTTCGTCCTTGTTTGTTTTATACTCGATTGTCTGACATAACTATTGGTTGTAGTGCATGAGTAGTATGGGATGCTCGTGTCATGAATTCCGATCTGGGATGTCAGATTTGATAAGTATAGTCGAACATTTGTTTTGGGTCTTTAATTGCTGTTCGCTTGGAGTCTATTTGGTTTTATATGAGTTGGGGATGGTGGGTATTGTTTAGTGCATTTTTGTATAAGTTAGCATCTCATTCATTTTTCTGAAAACCGCAGCTGTGCAGTCCACTATTCTGTTCTGAACTCTCTGTTCTGATCTGATAAATCCTGTACTGCGCTATCCTGCACTGAGTTCTGAGTCTTGTTAGACTTGGGACGAGTCATTTGCATATACTTCCATAAGGGTATTTTGGGAAACGGACATCTGCATTATCTGTATCTGATTCTGTTGTATCTGTTTTGTTATGTCTATATATATATATATTGCTATTGTTATTACTGTTTT
This sequence comes from Vinca minor, assembly GCA_026122235.1. Lineage (NCBI taxonomy): Eukaryota > Viridiplantae > Streptophyta > Magnoliopsida > Gentianales > Apocynaceae > Vinca > Vinca minor. The sequence continues at coordinate 1,801,972 of JAOCZM010000286.1, forward strand.
TAGGTCCCTACTGAGCACCAAAGCTCAGTCCATCCGCTTTTTACTGTGCAGGTGATGTAGATGTTGAACTTGTTCACGTTGATGATACCTGGGAGGGGCCATTCGATGAGTGATCCTAATCTACGTAGCTGCTAGAATTTATTTCCTTTTCAGTTATTTCTTTAAGAACGCTTAGACTTATTCCAATAATGTAATAAGTAGATTCATTTTCAATTATGTATTTAGATTTCTACTGTTAAACATTTACTTTGGATTTAATGCATAATGAATTGCCTTTTTAGTAACTCTGTTTCGTAGGCTTTGGTGTCTCATCAACCAATGGGACACTGCCATGTCATCACCCGGGTTACGGGGTGTGACAATTCTCATGTGTTTGACGCGACGGAGGAATAATTATGGTTGAAAATTGGAGTTGAGATGGTGGTTGGAGCACTGGTAGAGGGGAAAACAGGAAAGGGGGACGATAATGGCATGGCAGCGATGATGTAAGATTGCGGCAGCGGTAGGGTTATATAAACTAGAAGGAAATGTTTAATAAAAATATTAATAATAATTTGAGTAAGGATGGAGATGTCATTTTTGTCAATATTGCTCTGGCAGGAGGGTTTGAACTCCGCAATATATATATATATATATATATATATATATATATATATATATATATATATATATATATATATATATATATATATATATATACTACTAGTAATATGTATTTTGTCCATTCTCATGTTATTTGAAATTTTTTGAGAAATTCATAACAAAATAGGTTTATCCAAAAAAATATGAGAAAAAATTTGGCGCATTTTTCTTATCCCATTTTGAATTGTTTTAGGTTAGGACATATTTTCTCAAAATGTTCATGAGTTAAGTCATGTGAGAGTCACGTGTTGGTGTTCCGTTAGATTTAACTGTGGAATTGGATGGAAATGGAAAAATTAACACTCCATAAAAGTTCAGGGTCAAAGAATTTGCGTTTTTTAGTTTAGGGTTAAAAATCAAAATCGAGAAAAATTTAGGGGGCGTGGAAACTTTTTACCAAAAAAAAAAAAAAAAAACCTAGCCGTTGAAGTAGATGGTAAGAGTTTACTAGATGTACACGGGTAAATGTGTTGATTGTTAAAAAAAATAGAATGAAGGGTAAAATTGAAAAGAATATTCCTAATATTTATTAAATTTTAAATGTTAAAAAAAATGTAATAAATAATTTAAAATATACAAAAAGACGAAATATTGCAAGTAATTGGAACCGATGTAGTATAAGCATTGATCAATCACCCTCAAATTCTAACTACGTGGTTCCACTTTGGATTGGTTTTAAACTTAACGAAAGTGAAAAGTTTTTTGTACAACTACTATTTGTTCGATTTCTTTTAAATAAATCAATTTCTTCTTCTTTTAAGAGCAAAAAATTTCATTTTGTACAACTACTATTTGTTCGATTTCTTTGAAATAAATCAATTTCTTCTTCTTTTAAGAGAAAAAAAAAAATCAAAAGGAGGATAGCTCAATTTTGGTCGAGTTTTGTTTCCAAATCTTTATTTAAAATTTGTGCGAGAGAAATTGTTGTTAAGTGGATAAACGGATTTTTTTATTCAGAGACGAAGTTATGGGGAGACAAATGTCGAACCACATATAAAAACTAGAAAAAGATATTGGGCGAATTTAATCAAATATTTCAAATTACAAATAAAATTTACTATATCTAGTAAAAAAAATTAAAAATCTCGAGAGCGACTACCCTTGGTCCCCTGTAATCATCCCTGCTTTTATTGATAGATACATCGATTCAATTATTCCAAGTACCCCTCCCCAAGCATCGATGCAAGAATAATTATAGGTTGGTAATATTGTAAGAGTTATTTACCTCCTGTGGGAGAAAACTTAGCTCTAATAACAAAAATGCATCTATGTGATGAAAAATGTTAAATTACCCAATTTAGTCCCTTGTGTATTTTCAATTTGCCAAATTAGTCATGTTTGGTTAGTTTCGATCCTTAGGTCATTTGCATTTTTTCGACCTGTCAAAATGGTCATTCCGTCATTTTTTTTATAGAAGCCGGTTAAATTGGTCACGTGGTCATCATTTGCCCTTTTTTGAGACTTTTAAAATAATTTTTTCTTCATCTTCTACCTCTCATTATTCTTCATCTCCTTCATTCTTCTTCATCTCTTAACACCACAACCGCTAAAACTCACCACAGTCAAGCAAATCAATTCATCTACCACAATCTGTACTTCTCATTAATTATAAATCAATCCCTTTCACCTCCATCCTTTTCCCCCTTCACCACCTTACCCACCATCGCCTGCACCCACCACCACCAACCACTGCCTACCCCACCTTTACCAACCCACCATCTCCAATAGCAATAACAAGCTTCTCAAAATTTCAAAAAAAAAAATCTCTTATTATGGGATGAAAATGGCAATGAGTTTTTTGGATGAAAATGGGAATGAAAAACTTTCTCTCAAAATCATGGAAATGGAGTTGGGTTTCATCAATTTCAGTTGATGAGATTGAGATATAAGCTTTCAATTTCAGTTTCATGAGATTGAGTTAGATGATTTATTTGAAGAAATTGATTAAATTTAGTGTGCATTATTTGTTAAAATTGAAACCCACAATTGCAGAACCCACAACTCTATTAATTGTTTGAAACTTCCAATTGCGTATTGAACATTTCTTCTGAAACTTCAGAATTCTTGTATTAATTGTTTGAAGCTTCCAATTGCTGTGCTCTAATTTCTTCTGAAATTTCAGAAATTTTGTATTAGAGAGGTTAGTTATGGCCTGCAATTGAAGATTTTCATTGACTTGTGTATTATCTGGAAAGACTTTTATGGTAGGTAAAAATTATGTAGGTGGCTAATTTGGTCGAAAATTAATTAAATTAGAACTAAATGGCAAATTAAAAATACATCCAAAGCTTACGTCCACAGAGAAAAATCGACTCTTAGAGAGAAAAAAATTAGAGATTGAGGTGTTTTATCTCATTACATTAAGTTTTAAATTTAAGTCCCTTGGAAAGAAGGATTTAACTCGAATTAAATATAAAAAAAGCCAAATAAATGAAGAACCCTAACATTTGGGGAAATTTTAGAGAGATAACATTCTTTATATTGAAGTGATTGAATTACATGTAATCTACACAAAGTGGGGGAAGAATTGGTTTGTTTGATTGTGTGGGAGTTTTAGAGGTTGTGGTGTTAGGAGATGTAGATGAAGGATTATGAGAGGTAGAAGATGAAGAAACAATTGTTTTAAAATTCCCAAATTTCCCTACAAAAAATGCACATAATGACCATGGCTTTTGTAAAAAAATATTGGACAGAATAGCCGTTTTGGCTGGTCGAAAAACAGATTTTTTTTTTATTTTTTTTTTATTTTTTAATGTTTGGTGGTATAAGTCCTTCCGTCCATATTTCCTTCACTCAACTATTAATTTGAAATTTAAATCTGGTCAAACCTGAAAGTATAAGGAATATTTTTGGTAGTTTTTGTTAAACACCCCACTCCATCCACCCATCCTAACGTACCCCTAACACCCCCATCATGTGAATCTCTCATCCCTCTCCCGACAGACCCCCTTTTGAACCACCCCTACAGCGCCGCCGCCCACCACCACCACCATTTGTAAATTGAGGAACTGGAATATGCATTGAACAACCAGATGAAGTAAAAAGTTCTTGCAAATGCAACTTTACCCTTAATCTAAATAAAAATTAAAGAAAGAAAAGGAAAAGATAATCTAAGCCCAAGTTTACCCAGCAGAGTCATCAATTACCTCGTCCCCTGTCCCCACTCCCCTCACCCACCCAATTACCCTTTATTCTCTTCCCTGTCAGAGACACTGCCTCCTTCGTCTTGCTTTTCTTTCTTCGCCGCCAGTCCTCTCTGAATACTATGAAGATTGTCATACGTAATATGCGCATTCTTAAGGTCTACCAAATGCACATCTTAAGGAAAAATTGAAGAGCGGTTTTGGTGTTGTAGCCACAAGTTTTTCATTGCTTAGATTGTGAAAGAAGTTAGAGCCTCATTTCCTTTCACAAATTCTTAAACTCATCCAATTCTGATGACGTGCATGGCTGCTGCAGTGGCGAATGGAGTGTGGGGTTCAGGGGGTCCGTCGCAGTTGGAGGGGGATGGGTTGTAGGTGGGGAGGGGAGTTTAACAGAAACTACAAAAAATACTCATTTTAATTTTAGGGTTGACCAGCTTTAAATTTTAAACTAAGAGTTGACTACAAAAATACTCATTTTAATTTTAGGGTTAACCAGCTTTAAATTTTAAACTAAGAGTTGATTGAAGAAAATATGGACGGAATGACCTATACCACTAAATATAAATTGTTTCGATACTAAGAATTGCAAAAACAATCTTTTTTGACCTAGATCACAAAACCTAAATATTTTTGGACCTGTAGTGCTAATTTTCTAAATTGTAATTCTATTTTCATCATTGTAATCTTTGTACCGAAATCTGAATATAGCAATATAAAACTGTAATGTGGCTGAATGTGGACCAAGTGATTCATGGTCAAATGGTAGGCCAGGTCCATATCAGAATTATATTAGAATTGTTCCATAAAACCTGCACAACCGGAAAGACAACCCCAAAAAAAAATGAACAGCAAAATTATGCTAATGGCGACCTCATTATCCCAAGTCCGGCCACTAACGACAACCATGTGTAATGCTCGGCTGGTTCCACAGCCACCGGACCTTATCAAATGGGTCAAAAGAGAAGGTGGATTTGTGCACAAAGCTGTGAAGATAGCGCAATTGGACCAATCTGGCGGCCTTGGTCTTGTGGCAATTGAAGAAATCCCAAAAGGGTCTGAAATTATTGTACTTCCTGACCATATCCCTTTGAAGTTTGGGGCTATTGAAGCTGCTGATAATGGTGAAAATGGTTCTCACTCTGCTTTGGTTAAACTTGCTCAACATGTTCCTGGTATGAGTGCTTATTCTTTTTATTTCTCCGGATTAATAGTCAAGATTTCTTTTATAATCTTCTTTGGAGTGCAAGAGCTGTATTTTAGATGTTAATTTTATGGGTTTATGTTTTCTTGATGTTTCAATTAGTGGATTTTTAATTTTGGAATTATTGAGTTTCTGCTTACCACTTTTTTAATAGTTTAGTATGATATTAGTGTTCTGTTTGTATCTAATGGTGTGATGCAGTTTAATATAGACTAGTTTCAGTTTGGAAAATTCTCAGCATATTTACTTGATAGAATCTATGTAACTATCAATTTGTGTGACCGTAATGTATGGTTGAGATTGAAGGAAAGTTTTACAAAATCGCTATTAGACCGACTTTGTTATATGATACAGAATGTTGAATAACTAAGATGTGTTATACTCAGAAAATGCATGTAGTAGAGAAGCGTATGTTAACATTGATGTGTGGACGTACGAGAATAGATAGAGTGAGGAAGACTATTCAGAAGAAGATAGGTGTAGCACCTATTCAAAACAATATGATAGAGAACTGTTTGTGTTGGTTTGTAGTGATGCTAGATGTTTCAGGAACCTTAGGTATATCTATATGCTTTGGATTGCACTTCCATATAGGTATATATCAATAAGTAACATATATTCAAAGTAATATTATATTTTGGCTTTCGCGAATTTGTATAGTTTTCCATGGAGGGACAATTGTCAGATCTTTCTAGATTAAAAAACCACGAGAGCTTGTAAATAGGATGAATCCTCATCTTTTGAAAGATTGCATATAAAAGAGAAAGAGACAGAGAGTTATAGATATTACATCCGATCTATCATTCTATCTCTTTTCCTGATTCAGTCACATTCTTAGATGATTTTTTCTTGTTGAGAAGTGTTTAGATTGGACAAGAGAAGTATGATAGTCACTCTAGAATCAGAACTAAGAGACCGAAATTGAGATAATAGTGCACAGATGAGGATGAACGTTTTGAGGGACCTACTGGCCTAGGAGAAGCTAAGTCAGGGGCCCATATGTACTAGATGCTACAGCCTAAAAACACTATCAAATAATAGTCTTTAAGTGGAAGAAAGATTCGGGGAGTTTTGAGGGTATCTTTTGGCATTAAAAGAAAGTGAAGCTAGAAAGATGATGGATGCATTTGCTTTTTGCATATGTGACGGGCAGGATAAAAGTTGCAAAAAGGAATCAACAGTAACCATGCATAAGAGGTGTCTGAAGTGTTATCAACTATGATAGAATAAGAGAGAAATACTGCAAAGGGTAGCATATGTAAGCGGAAGGCAGTTGTGGCTGTATGGGTCTTATTCTTCTGATTTTTTGTATTTTAAGTCGTATAGTTTTTTGTACGATTGTGGGCAATCTAGAACAGAGATCTTGTAGTTCTTGCACGTGGCATTTTATGGCGGATCTACATTTCAGTGGATGTATATTAATTGAATTTTGGCATAGAACTTTGTCGTACCTCCTTGAGATCACTACTTACCGGTTAAGAATTGAATATGTGCAAGAGATTGTAATGATCCAGAGTTGAACAATGATGGTCTACAGATAATAACACTGTCAATTGTTTGTCGATAACAGTAAATATGGACCACGGAATGCAGAATAACAATGAAATACCAGATACACTGACGGTAACAGGAGAATCAATTGAGTGTAGGTAGGACGAATTAAAATGACTGGGAGACTGGGAGTTATTATCCAAACAAAGGGAGAAATATATCAAGGCAGAAATTCTAAGTCAAGCACGTGAAATTCTATGTCAAGACTGTTATGGCTATACTTGGAGTAGTTTTCATTCTCATTCTTAGAATAAAAAAATACCACTTTATCACCCATGCTTTCTCACAATGACATTTACGAGAACCCAAGACCAATAAAAAAACTATTCAAACATTTTCGAACAGGAACCTAATTCAAATACACCATTTGATTGTGTTTGGCCATCTAGTGTAGTTACTAGAATAATGCATGTGATATTAACTTCTATATTTGTTCCATATTCATCAGTATTCGCTGTTTTTCGGCCTTGTCCATGTGTGCATGCCATGCTAATCCTCTTTTGATTTTGTTGTGAAAATACATGTTTGTCCTCGAGCATTTTCAGGGAGTGGCACCCTCTTAGGAAGACTTTCTCCTTTGTTTTGTTTTTATTTCGTTTTGCACGGATTTTTCTTTTAGTGAAGTTATCATGATTGACAAATACTTTTGTCAGAAATTATAATAAACTGAAATTTTTATTTCCTTCATTGCAAGTTTCTATTGTTCATCTCTAGTTGTATATACTACATTCCTAACCGTTAATCTATTTCTCTAATCTAGCTTAAGAGTTCGAATATAGGTTCATGACTTCATTTTTCATACAATTAGGATTTTGAGTTTTGAATATTTGGAGTAAATTGGAATCTTGGAGCATTTGACAGAGGAGCTGTGGGCTATGAAACTGGGTTTGAAGCTTTTGCAAGAACGAGCAAGAAAAGGATCTTTCTGGTGGCCATATATCAGTAATCTCCCCGAAACTTTTAGCATCCCTATTTTCTTTCCCGGAGAAGATATAAAGAACTTGCAGTATGCTCCTCTTCTTTATCAGGTAATATATCTGTTTCAACTTGCATAGTGTGGATTGGACATGAACTCACCAAAGCTTTACAGGATAGAAAATTTGAACATGGTTTTGAGCTCTTAAAACCTACGTTGAGATATCATAAAGACATTGCCTATCAACTATTTTTCTTGCAGGTAAATAAGAGATGCCGGTTTCTTCTCGACTTCAACAAAGTAGTGAATTACGAGCTGAAGAATCTGAAATTGGAAGACCACCCTTTTGAAGGACAAACTGTGGATGCATCTTCGCTAGGATGGGCAATGTCAGCTGTTTCTTCTCGAGCATTCCGCTTGTATGGTAATAAGCGTTCAGATGGTACCCATGCCAATGTGCCCATGATGCTTCCACTAATTGATATGTGCAACCACAGCTTCAGTCCAAACGCTGAAATTGTCCAAGAGCAAGAGGCAACTGACGGGAGGATGCTTGTGAAGGCATGCTACTCCTTTGCTTCTTACTTTTGTAATCATATGGAAAAGACCGTTACTTTATCTGCTAATGCGCCACTTTAATAGGGTTTTTTTAAGGTGATGTGTTAACATGCGCCACTTGGTTTTATGTTTTTTGTGGTTGCCAGGTGATTGCGGGAACTCAAATAAAACAAGATGATTCGTTAATGCTCAACTACGGAAATTTGAACAATGACCTTTTTCTTCTAGATTACGGATTTGTGGTGCCGTCAAACCCTTATGACTGTGTTGAGCTCAAGTATGACTCGGCACTTCTAGATGCTGCAAGCATGGCTGCGGGAATAACATCTCCAACCTTTTCTTCACCAGCTACATGGCAGCAACAAATTTTGTCTCAGCTAAATCTCGACGGAGAGAATTCTCAACTTAAGGTTTGTGCTTTTGTCTTTTTATCTTTTCTCCTGCTTTCAGCTGAAACCATACTTTTCTGCGTTCTTAAAAAAAATGCAGAAAAATCTTCTAATAATATTTTATTGAAGTAAAATATAGTCATAGTTTGTGAAAATATATGCCATTAGTTTTCCCTCGTGATTATAGAAACCATCATTTTCTGCATCTAATTACCATAAGAATCATTTATACTTGAGAAGATTTTTTGCTGATTTTTCATAAAATCTAAAATTTCTGTAGAAAATTGGGGCGTGTCTATCGAATTATGTGTTTACATTTGTTTATCTGGTTAACTAGAGGTAAGAACACGTAAAGATGGATAACGTGCTTGTATTCCTTTCAAATAAAACATTTTGCTTAATTCTTTGATGAGAGAAGTCAGAATTTAACTCACAATCATCAGAGTGTGCTGGTATTCACATTGCAGATTTTTGTTTGTCCTCTGATGGTTTATATTCAAAGCTAAGGCAAAGATTTTCGACAAATTTTGTTGTAGAAAACGATGGCTTTATTTCCCTGTACAGAATTATCAACTATCTGATGACAAAAAGAGAAGTTAAAGAACTCTAGACGAACATTTTTTTTTTCATTCACGAACTTGTTTGATTTGGGAAAAAAACCACCTATATGTTCTGCCTACCTTCATCTTTCTTCCATAATCTATGACCATAAGTCAAGAAATGCTCTAAGGAAACTCCTTTACTTAGTAACTATCATAGACGGAGTTAGAAACTTCATGTTAGGGGGCGAAAGATAAATTTTACATAATTCGTGGAGGGGCAAGAGGTAAATTAATGTTTCAAGTTTTATAGGGGAAGAAATGCAGTTTTCTATATCTTTGACCGTTCTCGATAACTATAACGACTCAAGTGCTAAATCTGATTCTTCGACTTGCTTGCTTGGCAGCTAATGTGTTTTCTTTTACTAGAGTCTGGACTCCGATCAAATAAACTAACTTTTTTTTCATCTCCCTGTTACGTTCATTATTCAAGGTAAGCTTAGGAGGACCAGAGCTGGTAGAGGGACGGCTTTTAGCTGCCTTGAGAGTTATCCTATCAAACGATAAGGAAGCTGTCGAGAAAACCAACTTGGATACACTGAAGGCATTATCTACAGAAGCTCCTCTTGGAGTTTCAACTGAAGTGGCTGCTCTTCGTACCATCATTGCACTTTGCGTAATTGCTCTTGGACATTTTCCAACCAAAATCATGGAAGACGAAGAATTGTTAAAAAAGGGTGTTTCGGCTTCAACAGAGTTGGCTGTTCAATTCAGAATCCAAAGGAAATCTCTAATTATCGATGTGATGAGGGATCTTACCAGGAGAGTGAAGCTTCACTCGTCAAAGGAATCAGTCACTTCTCAAACTTAGGTATCGATTTCTCTCTTTTGATCGTAAGTTGTTTTCTTGATTGCGGGGATTATGCCTTGAACCCTTGTTGTTATGCATGAATAACAAAATCAATAACGATAGATAGTTTCAATGTGATCTTTGGGGTTAACAAAAATTCTATGTTGCATTGGGTTCATTTCATCTTTCGCTACTTTTGTTGATAGTGGAGCGAAAAAAACTATTCCACACTATGTCACCCTAATATAGATATGCACATTATATTTTGGTCTTAAAGTTGGCTAAATGCAGTACATGCTGAGCAAAGATGGAACCAAGGGGTGAGGGGTTAAGGCACTCCGGGATGGCAATGGAGACGGGTGAATTAAAGATTCGGACCGGCCCAACCGAGGATTCTCCGGTTTCAGTTGGGGGTGAATTTGGCCCCGCTAGCGGGGGCGGGGGGTGGAGGCGAGAAAAATCCCCGCTTTTTCCCAGTTGGGGGTGGGCCTCCACCTGAGTTGGGGATGGGATGCCCATCCTTCCCAGTGATGAGGCTAGGCCGGGGATGGGGATACGATGAAAGAGGTGGGTTGGGGCGGGGCTGGAGCTGGAGATCATGGTATCTGCCCCCACCCGGCCTCATTGCCTAGGCACTCCTGATATTTATCAAAATTACTTTGCATTCATTAATTTTCTAGGTTTTCAGTCACTTGTTCTCTAAATTTGTCCGTCTAATTTTTTTCCTCCCAAAACTCCCTATCGATCCTCACCCCCAAAATACAAAGTTATAGTTCCTTCTTGATGCAGAGTGTAGGATCAATAATATTGACCCGACTCCATCTTATTATCATTACGCCTTTCATATTAAGTTCTCTTAGTATTGTCTTAATTGGAACCCTATAATGCGTGGGAGTATTTTCTAAGGTAATTCAATATTCAAATCTTAGAACTGAATTGTTGATAGAGTAATTAATATTAATTTCTCTACATAAATTTCAGATTGCCTTTTGGAAATGATGGGGGAAGCAGTGGTTAAAAGACCAGTGATGATGATGAACCAAGAACCTGCAAATTTAAAAAAAGAAAAAAACTTGTAGGTTATCCTTCTCTTATCATAGTACATGGAGGTTTTAATTTTGTGTATGATTGTTTTAGGACAACTAATTTGAGACTTTCGGGGTTTATTATATGAAACACAATAAACAATGTTATAAAATTTGAAGTTGGCAATTATCGATAAATAAATATTACTACCACATCTAGAATTGAGATTTTATTTTTATGGAAAATGAATAGAAAATAATTTCAATCGTGCCTGAACTCATTTATCACATGGGGGCCTTTCTTTTTTGAAGTTTCATAGGGTACTTGTATTCGGCCCAATTCAACCCCAACACGAGTGTACCCTGGACCGAGACAATTATATTTCGGATGGTCAAATATTAAATACTAAAATTGAAAATGTAATAAAAAAGTGTTATAAACAAGTTACAAAGCATCTGGCATGCATTATTGCAAATTATATTATTTACTTCAATAAAATGGTACTCTTTTAAAATTGTTACACCCAGAATTCAGAAAAAACACCCAGATGAGGGAGGGGAACAGACAGTAAATATAAGTACAAACCGGCCAAGAAGGAACCAACAAATATTCAAATAACCAAAATCAAATCAAACCAAAATAATTCAGGCCCTACTTATCACAACATTTTCACTAGATGACTAAACTTAGAACTTAACAACCGACACCAGTCTTTATCTGATTGAATAATCAACAATTACTTTGTGTCAGAAATCAACAAAATAGACATTTTAAAGAATAAGAAATACTCCAAATGAGACTCTCAATCAAGAAGGAATTGAATATGACTTAGCAAAAAAAAAAGAAAAAGGGAATTGAATACTATTTCATGTAAACAAACATGACAACAAAATGGCAAAACTCGAAAAAAAATTTATAGCTTTATATAACGATATTTAGTTATTTTGCCAACACCATTCTATTAAATTTATCAGACAGATATACAATTTCAATCTCATATGATTTAAATTTTTAGAATGAAAGAAGTAACACATTATAAATTTGATCTACATCTATCCCATATGATAAATGATCAAGTCCTAAACCACCTAATATCCACATGTTACCACCATAATTTTCAAGAAACCCATAAAAAAATCTCAAATTTAAAAGCCAAGATCATACTTAGGGATGACAACGGGGCAGATCTCTAAATACCCAAATCCGTTTGATCTGTTGATCGGCCCCAACACGCTCCGAGCAAATTGGCATATATTTTCTTTTCCCAGGTATAATTACCATATATAAAATATATATAACCCTACATCTATTTTCTTCTCATATATGTATTATTATATCTGAGAACGAGGCGGAGCAAACATCATATCCAAACCCAATCCATTACTGTCCTGCTCCGAACATGAACGGGGCAGGGCGAATCAGCGGGGCACGGGACCAAATTACCATTCCTAATCATACTTCCTTAGTTTGGAATCGAATGTTCATTTTTCTATTCATTTTGTATAGAAAATGTAGACATTCAATTAAAGACGCATTCAATTAAAGACGCGGGGAGTATGATTAAAACTTTTAGACCAAAGAAGCACCCCATCATAAATTTAATCTACAAACATCTTATATGATTTATTATGACTATAAATGAACAAATCATGAACTACCGAAAACCCTCCCATTCCAACCTCAATTTTCAAGAAATCCATCAAACATTTCAAATTAAAGAGAAAAAAAAACAAAGTTTAAAAACTTCATTTCTGAAATTTACATTTTATATATGTCAAGAATTCCCCTAAAAGAGCTAAAAAATTATAATATAAAAAAGGGAAAGAAATATAGCATAAAAACAAGAATAACAAGAAAGAAAGCTGGAAGAAAATCATGATAATAAAATGGCCTAAAATTTTCTCTCCCTCAAACCTGGGGTTCATTAGCAGCTTCAAATCTTGATCCCATCATCATCATAACCTTAAATTCCTCGAAACTAATCATTCCATCACCATCAGCATCAACTCCAGTAATCATTTTCTTACATTCAGCCAAAGAACATTCTTCACCTAAACTTCCCAAAACATTCTGCAATTCCTCAGCAGTAATCGAACCATTCTTATCAATATCGAAAATAGAGAATGCATCTTTCAAATTCGCCAAAACCTCTTCCGAATCGATGTCTTTGGTGTTTAATTCAACGAATTCCTGTAAATTAATGAACCCATCTCCGTCCGCATCCACTTCTTTAATCATGATACTTAATTCCTCCTCGCTCGCCGGATTTCCGAGGCTGTTCATGATTGAACCCAGCTCCGCTGACGAGATCTTTCCGTCGCCATTAACATCGAATTTATTGAAGACTTGTTCCAATTCTTCTTCGATTCGAACCCTCGATCGAACTGATGATGATCTTGAATTCGTGGGCGTTGTGTCTGTTGACGATGCTGTCATTCGTTGCTTTTTCCTCCGATTGAACAATGCTTTCAATCCATTGTTCAAACCCATATTTTTTTCGATTATTAAAATTTTCTAGAATAACAGAGCAATACAATTCGATCTCAAAGGAGAAAAAACAGAGAAAGAAAATAGGAGATTTGATGATTTCTACCTTGTTGTTATAAGGCTAATTTGAAAACGGATGGATGAGGACGGATTTTGTGACAGAATTGGGATTTTATTTATCTCAGAAATTCTGTTCTGATTAGGACTAAATATCTGCGTGGAAGCACGATTCGCATGCCTGGTTAGTTGGGGAGGGGTAGGGCTGTTTTGGGGTGTGAGTCGGTACAATGGGCTAAAAATAGATTTTCCTTGAGATGCGGAGGGAATGAAATCCTGGCGCTGTGTAACACTTTTTGAATGGTTAGATTGATGCATTGATATAGCTCACATAAAATAGTTATTTTGAGTCGTCAAATGCATCTTCCGACAATCTAAAAATTATTATATTGTGCGGAGAATTTTGTCTCCTTCGTAAAATTAACTGTCGCAAAAATAAAACATTTGATTTATTTTTTCATCAACGCAAAGTGTCGTCGAATTAATTTGATATGACGACTAAGTTAAAAAGAGAATAATAGTTATTCCAATTAGAAAATTATTTATTAGCATAATAATAATAATATAGGTATAGTGACAATAATTCTTTTTAATTTCTATATCAAAATCAATGATATTAAATCAGTATTGCGAAAATAGCAGATGCAGGAAGAGAGCATAGGGCAATATTTGAGTTTTATTTTTATCAAAATAATCAAGATTTGGCAGAATGGTTTTCACATGACATGGTGTTTCTAGAATGTTTTTTCTGCCATCAACGAATTCTATAAATATGTCTTTCTGCAAAGACGAATTCTAACATTTTGACACGTTATCCAAAAGACAAATTATAACTTATAAGAACTCCAACCTCAATTTTTCTTTCTTACGAACTGTTCATTTTTGTAACGTAACAGCCCCCATATGATACCCCTGCCTACCCCTACACAGCCACTCCCTTGCATGCCCCAACCCTTCCGCTCCAAATTTCGCCAGCGCCACCCTAGTCCGACTTTCCCTCTCTCCACCAGCTCTCCCTCTCTCCACTATATCTTCAAGGTATGATTTTGTTTCTCAAATTATTATTTCGATTACACTTATAAAATTGCTTTGAAAATAGTTTATTTATTATATGTTTGTTTGATTTTTTTTATTGATTAATTGTTAGTCTATGTAATTATAGTTTTAATTAAAATTGATATTTTGTTACTTTGTGTGATAATATGTTTAATTTTAATTGATTAATTAATGAATTGTGTTAATTTAGAATTTATCTTGAATTATTGAATTATTTTTGAGTGGTTTATTTATTTATTATTGTTGAATTTACATGGGTTGAATTGTTAATTTGCCTTATTTATTTATCTTGAATTGTTGAATTTATTTTTTTGGCTAATTTCTTTTGTATTATTAGATGGAAGATGTACCTAGGGCTGTTATCGAGCCGATTAAATCGTTAATCGCTCGTTAATTGGTTCGTTAAAATCGGTTCGTTATACTCGCTCGGCTCGTTAACGAACCGGTTACGATTCGGTAAAATGGCTCGAAAATCGTTTTAAATCGCTCGTTAATCGCTCGTTAAACCGGTTAATAATATTCTACCGATTTTAGCGAGTTATCGAGCCGATTTTAACGAACCGATTAACGAGCGATTAATGAGTTAACCGATTTTAGCGAGTTAGCGAACCGATTAACGAGCGATTTGCGAGTTAACCGGTTCGCCAACAGCCCTAGTTTTGTAATAGTATGATCCGATTAACGAACCGAATTACGATTTAATGCGAATTACGATTTTCGATCCGATTAGCGAACCGGTTTTGCGCGATTTGATACGGTTCGATTAACGAACCGGTTTTGTACGATTTTATTTCGAACCGATTACGAATTGAACAACCGAATCGGTTGACTAACGAACCGATTAACGATCGATTCGGTTTTCTTAACGATCCGAACCGATTTGGCCCAAAACCGGCTCGGTTCGACTCGTTAACAGCCCTAATGATGTACCTATGACACATGCTTATGTCCACCCCGACCTTCTCCACACGGAGGTTTTGTATCAGCAGTGTGATCACCATTCTAGCGCTATTTGGAACGATACAGATCAAACTAGACTAGATAGACCCCTAGATTTTATCTGTTGTGAGTATTGACCACCATATAATAAAGAGAACAACAACATAGCGGTTTTAGATTTGATAGATAGACTAGGATTTGGTAGGTTAAGCCGGATATGCAGTATTCAAGTTGACCATGTCTTAGTGACTACCCTAGTAGAGTGATCGCGTCCCGAGACCCACACATTTCACTTAGCTTGCGGGGAGGTGACCATCACATTGGAAGACGTTGGAGTCATTTTTGGACTGCCAATAGAGGTTTAGCCAGTCACTTTAGATGAGGCTGCGAGTTATAACCAAGATACTTGGAGGCAGCATGTTCAGGGATTATTGGGGTTTAGTTATAGTGAGCGCACTTTTAAGGGAATTTCCTTAACAAGTTAACAAGAGTGCAGTACTTGCCCATATTGGCGATAGGTTGCCCGATGATGCTACCAATGAGGCGGTGCATCAGAGAGTTAGGGGCTTGATTTTTATCCTTATAGGCAATTTACAATTTTTCGACAAGTATTCCTCTAGATTACACCTCCGCTATATGCTATTACTCCAAGATTTGAAGGAGACCCATAGATATTCATGGGGGCAGAGTCCTAGCATACCTCTATAGGCAGATGTGCATTTCATCCAGGATGGAATCAAAGGACATCAGTGGTTGTTGTTTGCTCACTCAGGTAGAGGTTCTTTACATTATTTTTTATTTAAAATTTTCTGGTTTTTATTAACTGATTTCATTAATTTTCCTAGTTGTGTGCATGGGAGAGACTAAGTATTTTACGGCCTCTCATCCCGGACGATCCATTGGATAATTTCCTAGTAGGAGTTATGTTAGGGGTTAGATGGAAGGCCCCAAAGGACATGCAAAACACACCTACCCACCAGTTTCTTGCCTTCAGTGACTATTGGATATTTGGATGACATGAATGCTCACCAGGGGGTAAATAATTCTTTTGTGTTTATTTAAGTTTATAATATATGTTCCACAATTAGTTTAATTCATTTAATTGTAGTCTGATAATTTTATTTTCTAGTTAAATTGAATACCTTACCTCGCGAAGGTTCTCGATGTCGTTGTGGCTTGAGAGCCTTCATTCCCAGCAGTCTGTCTTTCTTGTGTCCCCCTGATATACTTTGAGATTATCGAGCGTCGTGTTTTTGACAGAGTATTGAGACCATTCGGATATGATCACTTCATACCAGGGTCGGCTCAGACTCGCGGATTTGATAATGCTCCATGAGATGATTTCCACACTGTCACCCTTCTGGGTAATTGGATGAACCGACATCGGGCCTATATTCAACTATGACACGATATAGGGCATTAGCGGGCTATTAGTTTCCCTTAGTCCACCATTTCAGTTATATATATATATATATATATTATATATATATATATATGGAGGATTATATAGCCTGGCACCAAGATATTACTATACTATTTATGGGAAACCCCCGTCGAAGGGATCCCCGGCCTCATCCGCTTGGATTTCAGTTGACCACAACAACTGGTCAGATTAGGGGTGAGCACCGATTTCAAATTCGTCAATTCGGTCATTTGACTTCGGGTGTTTCATTTTTCATACCTTAAAAAACGACCAAATTCGAATTGATGAATTCAGAATTCGGTTTCGACCGATTTGGGTGAATTGGAGGACCAGTAACAAATGACTTAGCAGAGAATTCGGATAAAAAGAAAAAAAAATACAAATTCAATGGCTCTGTTTTGGATCTACACTCTCAAGTCAATGGAATAGAAGCTTTCAACTTTCAAGCCTCTGTTTAGGTTCTACACTCTCATGCCAATAGATTTACATGTTTTAATATATATATATATATATATATATATATATATATATATATATATATATATATATATATATAAAACTATTTATATAAAACTGTTTAAAAAACACAATTCGAATTCGGTCAGACCGAATTCAAAATTAGTCGGACCGAATTCATCCCAAATTCGACCAATTCGAATTCGGTAGTGACCGAATTGCCGAAACCGAATTATCAAATTCAATGTGAATTCGGCTGGAATTCAGTAAAAACCGAATTTGCTCACCCCTAGGTCAGATTCTCGTGAGTTACAAAATCTTTTTGTTTAAAATTTATTTATTTTATTTTACCTTAGTTGTTACTAATGGACTTTTGTATATTTTTTCAGGCTTCTGTGCTACCCAGGTTGAAGCCTATTTGGCGGTTGCTTATGATGCTTGTCCAGATCTTTCTACATGAGGGCAATCTCAGAGTTACAGAAGACTTTATGCGCTACTAGATTTGCTATGGGTTGCAGACCGAGGTCAGGCCGTCGTACAACCAACCATACGGAGGCCTAGAGATTATGTTGAGGGCAGGCCGACTCAGGGAGATATACGGGAGGAACGCATATCAGTACTTTAGAGATGGGAGCTTTATCAGAGCTTTCGTGGAGATATCCAGGCTCCGCGTTCATCCTCATCGTCTTGGAGAGACGTGACTTCAACGTTTGGTTTTGGATCATGTGATCGCTTTATTACGCTATTCACCATCTGCAGAGGCATTGGTATACGTGGGATGATGCTGGAGACATACCTTCGATATATAGAGCTGAAGGTATATATGTAGATTTTTGAGGTCCTGCGTTCTCCTTTGGACTTGATCCTACCTAGGAGACTCATCCCAAATGACTGTTTGATTCCCCGTTACCTGCCGATTTAGAGGAGAGTGTATTCGAGACCACACCTAATGATACAGTGGTTTGCACCCCTGTTGGCAGACTTTATTGGTTGAGGTCGAATCCCACGAGACGACTTTTGTGGATGACTGATTGTCGTTTATTATCTATTTTTTCCTATTTTGTATGTTGACTTTACTTGTATTTTATTAATGGATTTGAATTTTTATTTCGAGTTTTGGGTTTTAATTCTATTTAAATTCTGCAGTGTTCACCAATTTTGACTTACATTTTAATTTAAAAATAAGTAGACAAAATATAAATGCGAGATTAGAAAACAAAGCTCATTATGAATAAATAAATAACATGAGGAAAATTATAATAAACTTTACTACAACGGGTTGAAAAAAGTTTACTACCCCCGCACCCCTAACGGGTCGAGCATAATCTTAAGTTCAAGGATATCTCTCGGTGCATGCATAAAGCTAACCATGTCACCGTGTAGCTAACATTTTTCCTCGATTAACTCATACCAGTCATCAAAATAGTATCTTTGAGGCCCGCCCATTTTTTTCTTTCGCAACGCGAACTAGCGATATATTCCCTTGATTATCTTACAAGTATAGTACTTTTATACCGAGCTCTTCTTCATCCCGCCAGTTAAAGTAGCTATCACACATGAACTATAGATATATATTATAAGAATTTAGAAACCAAACATTTTATTAAACAAGATTAAAAAACACTTATTCGGGGAAAGCAACATACTATTTTACGAACGTGGTGATCCCTCGAGAAAACCATGTCCCAAAATATTTGGAGATAATAAGCCTCGTAAGAAGTTTTAGATCTAGGCCCCTTCAAGTATTCGATCCCTTTGCGAGTATTTCTGAAATTCCTGATAAAAATATCAAGAAAGTTCCTGGGCGAAGATACAAAATTTACCTTATAACTAAATTCAACTTTGTTTTCAGCCAAATATTCTACAAAAAACTTGGTACAAGTAGTATTGGCCCTATTCCTGGGTTAAAAAAACCCGACAATTGATTACCAATGATTCCTTCAAATAGAAGCTACCCGTTACTCCGAGTCCAGTGTCTTGAAGCCAACTTATGAACGTTGATTGTATAACCTAGACAATAAAATTTCGTTTGGACAAGTGTTAGCAATTAACAAAGTAAAATTATACTTGTAAAAATTCAGAAAATTTATTACCATCATGTTGTTCATTGTTTTTTTTAAATGGAAAGAGAGTATGGAAGTTGAGAGCAAAGGAGTTGATTAAAGCATATAAGTAGAGTAGATTTGTGAGGGGTTAGTATGACGGATTCGTGTTGTTTATATAATAACTTATGAATATTATTGTCAGATAATTTCAGAAAAATCTTATCCCAAATTCAACGAAATCTGAAAAATCTTATCAATTTGTATGATAAAATAAAAAAATCTTATCCCCACCCTGAGAAGAAGATGAATACAAGAATCTGTCTTATCTCAACAAAATATGAAAATCTTATCAATTTGTACGATAAGATTTTTGTAACCTTCAAAACCCTAAATAACCCAGAAATAGAAGACATGTGCTCAGAATCCGTTTTCAAGAAGAAGGATTCCAAGGATACATTTTCATACCCTACAAACGGATCTGAATTAGAAGACAGACACATCCACTAAAGACAGATTCCTGAAATCTTTTGATGCAAAAAACAAATGTCTCCCAAAAATAGTGTCATGTGAAATCATTCTGAAAAAACAATGTCAATCTATCACAAACGATGATCAAAGGCTAAACTTGAGAGAATTTGAAATTTTTTGGATATTTCTGATTGAATCAAAGAATGTACAAAGAGCTCTATTTATAGAGTTTAGATTACTAAGTACAAGTACTTTATGTATAAGTAAATTAAGCTATCTATGAAGCTAATGTAAGTTGTTATTCTACACTGCATTTAGTCACTAAAATGAGCCATCATCCACTTGCATCTTGGCGCCAAAGTTTGTTGTAACTACTCCTTGAATCACACGGTTTCTGAGCTGTGGTCCTGTGCTTCTCCCTTCTAGAAGCTTCAAGTAGTTTATGTGATGTATCTTGTATGCTTGGTGCAATTGGCTGCCTATGTAGCTTTGTTGTTGTTGCTACTGCTTCTGTGTCTGCTTCTGAGTTTTCCAAGCTAGCTCCAGTGCATTATGTTGAGTTGTTTGCATTGAGCTTGGAAGTAGTACAAGAAGCAACAGTATACTTTGATACCCCCTACCCCCTCCCTACCACAATCTGTGCCAGGAAAATGTCATTAACTCCTAAAGACTGCAATAAGTAATGAAACACAGTAGGATCTAATGCCTTGGTAAAAATATCAGCTAATTGCATTGCACTAGAAACAAACATAGGTTTAAGTAGGCCAGATTGATATTTTCCCCTTATAAAGTGACAATCCATCTCAATGTGTTTTGTTCTTTCATGAAACACTGGATTCTCAACAATGTAAATAGCACTATTGTTGTCACAAAATAAAGGAACTGGAAGAGTAAGGACAATCCTGAAATCTTGCAACAAATAGATAATCCGTTGAATTTCACATGCAGTGAGAGCAAGAGCTCTATACTTAGCCTCTGCTGAACTTCTAGATAAGGTAGGTTGCTTCTTTGATTTCCAACTGATCAAAGACTTTCCCATAAAAACACAATATCCAGTAATAGATTTCCTTGTATCAAGACAACCACCCCAATAAGAATATGAAAAAGCTCTCAATTGTAACTTAGAAGAAGCATCAAAGGAAATTCCTTGACCTGGAGCACCTTTGATGTACCTTAACAATCTATGGGCAGCTTTCAAATGTAGCTCAGTGGGCACATCTAAAATCTGACTAAGTTGTTGAACAACATACTGAATATCAGGTCTGGTATAACAGTTTTCCAACAAAGCTTCCTATAGCATGTGTTGTCAGATAAAAGAGGTGAATCTCCAAGAGAAAGTTTAGTTCTAGAGTCCATAGGTGTTGTCACAAGTTTGCAACCAATAAAACCTTCATCAGTTAACAAGTCAAGAGCATATTTTCTTTGGGACAGATTGATCCCAAGAGAACTCCTAAAAACCTCTATGTCAATGAAGTATTTAAGGTTTCCAAGATCCTTGATCTTGAAGGTTTTATCCAGAAAAGTCTATATATCATTTAAGGAGTCTAAATCATCTCCAGCCAAGAGTATATCATCAACATAGACCAGTAAAGCCAAGAACCCTTTAGATGTAGTCATAGTAAACAAGCTATTATCACATTTGGAATGAGTAAATCCTTGGCTAATAAGTTCAACAGTAAGCTTCAAATTCCATTTCATGCTTGCTTGTTTGAGTCCATAAATCGACTTTTGCAATTTGTAAACCATAGGTACATTATACTTCACATTCTGAACTTCATAACCAGGTGGTAAGGCCATGCATACTTCTTCATATAATTCTCCATGAAGAAAAGCATTGTTTATATCAAGTTGTTGAACATGCCAATTGTTTATAGCAACAAGAGCTAGCAATACCCGTATGGTGGTGATCTTAGCAACATGGGGAAAAGTATTCAAATAGTCTATACCTGCTAATTGAGTGTACCCCTTTTCCACTATCCTGGCCTTGAATATTTCAATAGATCCATCATTGTAGAACTTAACCTTGTACACCCATTTGCAACCTATATGCCTTTTCCCTTCAGGAAAGGAAACAACCACCCAAGTATTGTTCATTTCTAGTGCCAATATCTCAGCTTGCATATCCTTCTACCACTCTTGATGCTTTACTACCTCAAAGAATGACTTAGGTTCATGTGAAACCGTTAAATTCAAGGCATATTTCAAATTAGATTCAGTGAGCTTAGAATAAGAAATAACACTAGAAACATTATGAGAAATAGAATGAAGGACATGCTTATATACAAAATCTTGTAGATAAGAAGGAGTGACTATGCCTAGTTGATCTTCTAGGTGAACTAGGCAGATTATGAATGTCAGACATAATGGAAGGGAAATGAGGTGTAGAATCAGAAAAAGCAATAGAGGATGCATTTGAAACATCCTGATCATCATCTAAAGCTGAAACATTGTTGCCACCTAAATTCCTCTAGTGGGATGATCATGATCAGGAGAACTGATACATCTTACATTATATGAATAATAAAGAAAAATTTGTTCATGAAAGAGGACATTTCTGGATATGAAGACTCTTCTAGATGAAAACTCTAAGTGTAAATGCCCTTTACTCAGGGACGATTACAGGGGGCGGGCCCCCGAGATTTTTAAAAATACTACTATTTATCGAAATTTTATGTGTATTTTGGAAAATTTTATCAATTTTGGCCCCCCAAGATCTTTTTTTTTTTGCCTTTTTTATCGCCCCCCCCCCTCCCCCCAAAAGAATTTTGGAATTTTTTTACCAGTTTCTCCCCCCCAACATCAAATTCCTGACTTCGTCCCTGCCTTTACTGCTACCAGGTATACCTAAATAGACACACTTAACACTCATTTGTGCAAATTTTGTCCTTCCTTGTGATAGAGTGCAAGCAAAATCCAAACTACCAAAAACTTTGAAAGAATGATAATCAGGAGTTTTGCCATATACATTTTATAGGGAGATTTGTTCTTGATGATGGGAGTAGGAGTAACATTTATCAATCTGATAGCATGAAGAACAAAATAATTCCAGAAGTTCAAAGGTATTGAGGATTGAAATTTTAAATTTCTAGCTATGTTCAAGATGTGTTGGTATTTTCTTTCTACAAGACCATTCTGTTCAGGTGTCTCTACACAAGTAGTTTGATGTGTTATGCCTTTGGAAGAATATAAATCATGCATATCAAATTCAGGACCATTATCAGTCTTAATGATCTTGAAAACAATATCAAATTGTGTTTTGATGTATTGGCAGAAAGACTGAACAATATGTCTAGTTTATGCTTTGGTTTTCATTGGAAAAAATCAGCAATACCTACTGAATTCATCTAAAACAGTCAAGAAGTAATGATGACCATTAACAGAAGAAACTTTGATAGGTCCCCATATATCAATATGTACATTTTGAAAAATAGTAGTAGCTACATCATTTCTTTCAACATAAGGCAGCTTTCTTTGCTTTGCTAAAGGACAAATAGGACAAAAAGAACTCTCAGGAATCACAACATCATAGGACAACCTATTTATTTTTTTTAGTCTAGGAATGGAAGCATGACCTAATCTATAATT
This sequence comes from Vinca minor, assembly GCA_026122235.1. Lineage (NCBI taxonomy): Eukaryota > Viridiplantae > Streptophyta > Magnoliopsida > Gentianales > Apocynaceae > Vinca > Vinca minor. Next base: position 1,825,306 of record JAOCZM010000286.1, read on the forward strand.
CCATAACAAAGTGTCACAGCACTTATTGACATCTAAAACAGAAGAAACTTGTAAGATAGTAGGACTAGAATCAGCTAAAGAGTCTATCTCAAGGTAATACATGCCTTAAAACAGTTTAGCTGTACCAATCCTTCTCAAGTTCTCCTTGGCCTGAAGAATACACTCATCAAGAACAAAGGACACCAAAATATTGGATTTAATTACCAACTGACTGATAGAAATGAGATTAAAACCAAAGTTAGGCACATATAGAATATCATGAAGAATTAAAGAAGAAGAAAGATGCACAGTGCCACTATGAGTAACAGGAACCTTAGTTCTTGTTGGAAGATTGACAAATGATGTAAAGTTAATAGGATAACAAGATGAAAAATGATTTAATGAACAAGAAATATGATCAGTAGTTCCTGAAATACTCATTAACAGTCAAGCTTCCTTGCTTGATTTTCTAAAGTTCCTCAAGTAGATCAAACAGTCTAAACTGATCTTCATTTTAGAATCTGTCACTCAAATCCTTCCATACCTCTGCAGCTATGTAAATCCAAAAGACATTTTGAGCAATGGAGGTAGAGGATGAATTTAAAATTCATCGCATTGTCATGTTGTTGCACTGCTCCCAAGCTGCTGAGTTCCTGTCTCCACCATCTGGTTTCAAAATACTACCATCAACAAATCCAAGTTTGTTCTTAGAGATCAAAGAATTTCTCATTGCTCTACACCAAGCATTATAATTGCTTCCAGTAAGCAATTTAGGAACAAGCACAACTGAAGGATTCTTACTCAGATGCAAATAGAAAGGATTTCCAATGGTGTTTACATTGTTGTTAATTGCCTTTTCTAGGTTTTTGACAATTCAATTAACAATGAGAAATGATTGCAACAATCAGATTGCAGAGACAACAATGTATTTGGTCTTAGGAAACAAAGAATCAAAAGAGCTAAACCTAAGAGAACCTAGGCTCTGATACCATATCATAAAAAATGATCAAAGGCTAAGCTCGAGAGAATTTGGGAATTATTTGGATATTTCTCATTGAATCAAAGAATGTACAAAGAGCTCTATTTATAGAGTTTAGATTACTAAGTACAACTACTTTATGTACAAGTAAATTAAGTTATCTATGAAGCTAATGTAAGCTGCTATTCTACACTGCATTTAGTCACTAAAATGAGCCATCATCCACTTGCATCTTGGTGCCAAAGTTTGTTGTAACTACTCCTTGGATCACACGCTTTCTGAGCTGGGATCCTGTGCTTCTCCCTTCTAGAAGCTTCAAGAAGCTTCTGTGATGTATCTTGTATGTTTGGTGCAATTGGCTGCCTACGCAACTTTTTTGTTGCTGCTGTTTGGATTGAGCTTGGAAGTAGTACAAACAATAACAGTATACTTTGATACAATCTGATAATAAAAAAACTCGCAATATTCGAAGGAGATGTTATTAATGTGATATATGCTTTGAATGGTTGCTTAGCAGGAGAAGAATAATGGAGGGGAATGGAATTTATTAGATAAGGAAGAAACTTTGTAAGAAATAGAAAGGCATGGAAAATTGTGTATACCCCTAGACACTGTAATTATCCAGAACATAACTTGGCTAATTTGGACTTGGATATTAATAATTTGTACTTTGGGACCAAATTCTAATTTGGATGATGCAGGACTTAAATTACTTTATTGAATTGTTGACGTATTACCCCACATCCCCCCCTCTCCCCTCACCCCCCCACCCCAACAAAAAAAACAAAAATTTATAAAGAGTAATAAGAGGTACATGACATTTCTATTTCTAATTTTGACTTGGTAAAAATATTTATGATTTAATTGGATAGAGTTTGATTTGAATAAAAAAAAATTAAGTTGTGTAAAAATTACTTTATCTATTCTAAATTGAATGTTTACATTGTTATTTTAGTTGGTTCTAAAATGAATATCCACTTTTTTTTTGTTTTTTTAAAACGAACACATTTTATCTCTAAATTTTTTTAACTAACTTCATATATTTAAGGAATTCAGTTTTATTGGCACATGTGTCCACCACTAAACTCTTTAATGAAGAAGATTATTGTAATAATTTAAAGGGAAATGATGTTTGGCTAAGCCCAAATAGCTAAAAATTGGCTAAATTGGGTCAAAATTGGTCAACAGACAAAAATACCCCTGAAGTCCTTCTTTAAAAAAAAAAATCCCCAAAAGTCAAAAAATACCTCAATAGTCTTCACTCCTTTTGAGGAGGTGTCAGGCGGGTATGGCAGAAGCAGTCCGGTTTCAGTGCGGAACACACCGGGCAGAACAATTAATAGTCGTCAGATAAAAAATTGGATGACTGAGAATATTTTACCTAAAATAGTATGAATAATAAGTATTTTAAACAAACTGATCTCAGCCATCCGATTCTTGATATGACGGCTATCAAAATGTTTCGCACTGGAGCCTTAGCGTGACAACAGAATGATGGGACAAATTTTGTATACATATTTATATACCCTAAGTCCACATATAAAAATATTATTTGCAACCATAAGTACATAAATTATATTACTTTTAGGTCCCTAATGTTATAAAACTTTAAAAATTAAACTCGCATAGTATATTTCCATTTCACAGATTGGCCAAAAGTTTCTAATTAAATCTTTTAAATTCACAATTTGACCCAAAAATCATGAAATTAACTTTAAAAAAATTATAATTAGACCCCTAACTAATAACATATTCATAGTGATCATCATATATAACCTTGGAAGTTTACTAATAAGTTATTGACGTATATAGAAGTATAACGAACTTTGCATGTGTACGGTTAGAGTTTCATAGTACTAATAAAAATAGATTACTTACAACGCTTTCATATTACTAATAGTATACAAACAATCTTATAACCTTGAAATTGATTTACATTGTTAGCTTGTTAAGAGTAATGTTATAACGTTAAGACATACTTAAGAGTAATGTTGTACCATGAGAGTGTATAAGTTGTCTCAATCACTATAAAATATTCTTCCAAATAACGAACCAGAATTGAACCCTTGACCTATTGATAATTCTAGCAACTAAACAACTTAAAAATAGCCAACTGCACCAACAACTTGATGTGTTAACAATGAACATGTTTACTTATTTGTTGCATCTTCGTCTTCTTCTTCGTCGTTGCATCTTTATCTTCTTCATCCATTTTCTTGAAGAACAATCTTGTTTTTTCGAAGAACATATACATGCTATTTTTTTGTTTTTATGAATTTCGTCATTTAACTCCTCAAGAACACAAGCAAAAGTCCACAAAATTTATCATAAAAATTCCCAAATGAAAAAACTCATCAAAATTAATATGAACTCATAAACCCATTTTGTTAAAAAAAACACCAAAGATTATATCTTTTTCACATTACTGAACCAAATTAACAACTGACACCGGCCACATTCATCAAAAAAATCCCATCCCGTTCTAGTCTCCCTCTCTGATCAACCGATCTACCCTGCCATTCCATAGCTTCCTGGCAATACAAATTACACAAGAAAATGGGTGAAATTTTAAAAGGAATGGATTTGGTTTTGTCATGATTGGTCAGGCCATGTAATCCATTTACTACCGTAAATTTCTCTCTGTAAACTTGGAAAAGCAGGTGGGGTGAGAGATGGGGCGGGGGAAGAAGGAAGAGGGGGTAGGGGTGAGTGGGATACAATTAAGACAATAGTTTTGAAGAGTGGGATAAAAAAAAAGAAAATTGAGAAAATTCAGCAAGGGCATAATTGGTAATGAAAATGCCAATTTGGAGATTTAGCCACTTAGTCATATAGGACTTCCCTTATTTATATATAGTCAAAATAATCTCCTCAGTTTTTATGTAAATTTAAATGTGGACAATCAACTTTAGACAAAAAATAATAATATTTTTTGTAAAAAAAAAAAAAATAAAAAGCATTGTTTTGAAACCTGGATCGGACCGGTCGGACCGTCGATCGGACCTCCGGGCGGTCCGGTTATGTACTAAAACCCAGACACGCTAAAAACCGCTCTAATTTCACGGACCGGTCGACCCGGAAACCGGAACGGTTTTGGAAAAACCGGCCGGGTCACAATTTTTTTTTTTTTAATTTTTTTAAAATTTTTTTGTATAAAAAAGTGAAGAAGAAGAAGAAGAAAAAGGCAATCAAAATATTATAACATAAACCCTAAACAATAATTATAGTACAAATAAGTCCTAAAAAGTTTATTTTCAACATCTAATTGGTCGTTGGACATTAAAACTAAAGGATATATTTAAGGGAATAATTAACATAAAATATATCTGAACTAGTTTTATATCAACGAGATTTTTATTTGAAATTTTTTACATTAACAATATTTTTTATTAATAAGTATATATTATATATTTTTTAATATTTATGACGTCACCGGGTTGATGAACGGGTCGATGACGGTCCGACCACCGATCCAACCAGTGACTCGTGATCCAGTAACTTTTTCGGGTCGATGTCCGGTTCGGGTTTCAAAACATTGATAAAAAGTTGTCCATGTGGAATTTAGTATAAAATTTGTATACACATGTGGGCAGTTAGGCATTGATTACGACTTGTTACATAACATGCATGGAACAACTTAAATTGGTCAAAATTAATTGTTAATTAGGAATCAATTAAAGATTTTACCAAAATATGGTAAATATTGAAAAGAAACGTAACCAATAGTCTTTTTGAAGATGACGCTACTGTTCCCAACTCTTCCATAGAGTTTGGAGAAATTTTATCTTAATAGGTGAGTAAGTTTAAAATTTATAGTCAAACCAATTAATACAATACACGTATAAAAAGAGAACTTTTAAACTTATTCACCTATCAAAATAAAATTTCTCTAGTTTTGGTAAGGAAGCTTAGGATTTCTCGAAAAATATAACCAATCGAAGGTTTATCATATTAGGATAAGTTTATAATTTCATTCAAAATCATATGAAATGTCAGATAATAAGTTTGACTTTTGGGTGATGGATGAACGGGTCACTTTGGCATAGATTCGGCCTTTTGGGACTCCACGACCATTTTACATGAGTTGGAGTGAAATCCATCTGTAAAGTAGGTTCCGCCACAACTCATGTGAGAGAGTTGTGGGGCCAATCTTACAAGACCGACTATATATTAAAATTTTTCATGGATGCACCCTTGGGTGTTCACGGTATGGATGGATTGAAACGATTTTCCTCAATCTAAAATTTTTGCTTTTTAAAATTTTAATCCAGTCCAATTCGTTTAAAAGTTCAATCCGTTCAGTTCGAATTAAATTGGATTGGATTGAAACAAAATGAATTAATTGGTTTTCAATATATTTATATTGGAAAAATACTCGTGCTATGCACAAAAATATTAAATTTCAAATTATTAATTTAGATTCGGATAAAAAGCTCACGCCCATTAAACTATTATGGTTTTTGGTTTTTGACCCTCAAACAAAAACGGTCAAGATTTACCCCCTGATCTATTCAAATGTATCAAATGTGACCTTCCATCCATTTTATCCGTTACATCATGACAAAAGTCCAAAAAATGGGGACATTTTGGGCAATTTATATAATATCCTAGAAAAGTTTTTATATTATTAAAAAAACTCTAATATTCTGACTAAAAAGAAGAAGTCGCCGGTGAAAATAGTGAGATAGGGAGGCAGCGGCGAGGTGATGGGTTGCCGGAAACCGTGTACCACTCCTCTTCTCCAACCACCAACTGAAAATTCCAACCTATGAAGAAAGCCTTAAAAGTCCCCATTTCTTCCCCAACCTATTAGACTCACTCAATTAATTTTTCAAAATTCTCCAAAGTTTCCATTTTTTCTTCAATCCTCTCACTGATCTTTCACCTGTAATCTTCATTAGATCTTTGTAGAAACTTCCCAATTATCTCAAATTGATTGATTTACTGAAGAATTCTCACTGAATATTAACAGAAATCACCTTCGATTTGAAGCTCATCTTGATGATTTTGAGATTCTTTGATTCCTTTACAGTGACTTTTTAATTAAAGCTGAGAAGAAATGGTATTTTGCACTCTTCTCTGCCGTATTTCTATCATTGATCATATTAATATATACAATTTTTGGGTTTAGTTCATCATACTATGCATTTAGCTCTTCGTCTCCCTCAAGCCACCTTAGCTTTAAGATTTATTTTGTTTAGGTCTTATATGTATTGCCCAAAATGCCCCCATTTTTTGGACTTATGTTATGATGTAACGGATAAAGTGGATGGAAGGTCACATTTGATACGTTTGAATAGTTAATGGGGTAAAACTTGACCCTTTTTGTTTGATGGTCAAAAACCAAAAACCATAATAGTTTAAGGGGCGTGAGCGCTTTTTACTCTTTAGATTATTAGATTGTCAAATAGTATGATAGAATAAAATGAAATTTTTATTTTAATTAATTAATTAATATAATATAAATTTATGATATACCAATAATTCTAAAAAATAAAACATGAGTTATTTCACTTTTAATTTATAATTTTTTTTAATTTTTTTCTTATTATCAATTTGGGAGATATTTCAAGATTTGGAGAGATTATTGGGGGACTGGTTTAATATTTGAAGTTTATTGAGATAAAAATTAATTTATAATTAATTTAATTGACGTAAACTCTTATAAACCTATCAACTTTTTATAAAACAATTAAAACAAAGAAAATTCCACATTGAATTTTTAAGTCTTTGATTTGTTGAAAATGAAAACATTTTCTATAATATAAATATAGATAGATAGACCATTCATTCTTTTTTTTTCAAAAGCTCTTTTGTTTTTCCATAGATAAATTTCCGGACATATTCAAATTATCTTGCCGTTGAAGAAACCACTCATATAATTTTTTTTATATAAAAACAATTAGGGTATTTTGTCGATTTGTGCATTTTAACATCGCCATTTTTTTTTATGGGAATCGGGTAGTCCAAGTGGTAAGGCTACCCGGCCACGGGACGGAGGTCCCATGGTCGATTCCCGTATCTCCCCTTATGTGGCAATAAAATTCTCCTCCTTGTGAGGTTAAGTTCCCTCCCCGGCTTGGGGCATGCTACAATCTCCCTATCTAAGGTATTCTCCGCTCTTCGGCAATCGCCTTCGGGCCTCAACATCGCCATTTTTTTAATTCTCATTTAACAAATATCACGATGCACTTTTAACAGTGTTCGATATTGTTGATTGACTATCGAAGCAAAATTTTCTTGCACCCCCATATCTTTTTGGACTATAGTTGAGATTCTCTTTCTTATGCTCACATATTGCACTCCTTATTTTATCATTTCAATTTGTTTGTACTCCTTTCAAATTATGAGAAGACGTTGGAGTGAAACAAAATATTGTATGTGCTTGAAATCAAGGCAGTCATACTCGCAATCCTACGTAAGGTCGAAAGGGCATATGAGTATCGTAGGATCGTAGATCCTACTTAATTTTAAAAATTATTTAAAATTATACATGTACTCTTAGAAAAACATATCAATCACAAATTTAAAGTGTCTTAAAGAAAAAAAAGATAATCAAATACTCAAATACTCAAAGCAAATCATTCAAGTTATTAACATGTTTATTAATTATAAAGATAAAAATAAAAATATCATGTACTAAAATTAAACATGTTTATTAAATTTAATTTGAAGTTAACGAAATTAAATAAAGACAATGTAAAAAGAATTCTGTAAAATTAGCTAAGATTATTGTGAAACAACTAATTTTTTTAAAGAAAATGTGAGAATTAAAACAGTCAATCACTAAATACTTTACATATCAATTCACATAATGAAAGAGGAGAAGGAATGAGGAGATATTTATTGGAAGTAGCGTAGCAATATACCAATTGAAACTAGTGTTCCTAGTCTAACCAAAAAAAAAATAATAATAATAATTAATTAATTAAAAAATAATCTAGCAATAACAAGAAGCGAGATATAATTTGAAAGCAAAGAATTACATGTTGTTGAAACATGATTCAAATGGAGAAATTTCATTTTTAATTACTAAGTATTCAGTAAAAAAGTCAATCGGAGTTAATTTAATTGGTAAAATGTGCGTAATTTCTATTTTTAATTAAGATTCAAATATCTCCTGAGATATATAAATTTGTATACATCTTCAAGTATCAATTCCGAGTATAAGAAATGATTAAAAAATAGAAAATATAAAGTGTTTCAGCAAAAAAAATAAAAAATTAAAGACTTTAGTTTTGAGTGACTCGTGGGATCGTATCGATCCTACGTTCCTGAGTCAAATACTACAAGCTTACACCGATCCTACAGGATTACCTATTCTACATAGGATCTAACTCAGAAGACCCCTTAAAATTCGTAGGATTGTACGATCCTATGAGTTAACTCGCGAGTTTGACTGCCATACTTGAAATATGTCCTCCAAACATCTACTGAATTGCATGAAATTATGCCCAAGTGTTAAGCGGTGTCGCATGCATTGGCAGACCTAGGGTGGGGCATGGTGGGGTAAGTACCCCACCAGCCTTTCCCCCCAATTTTTTATTTTATTTTATATTTTTAGCTTTGTTTCTGTAACACTTCGTACTGTAAACATTTTTTTAGTGTACCCATTTTGAGTCAGTTTTTAATTTGAAATTAGATTTTGTGGTTTGTGGTTTGTGGATTATAGGAATAACACCTTATATCTTAACAAGTTTGGTTAAAATTGTCAAGAAGGCCGTACCCCAGTGGGGCAAGCCTCTACCCGTGACCGAGAGGTCCCAGGTTCGACACTCTCCCTGTACATGGGGGCAATAAATTCTCCTCTTCTGGTGAAGCTAAAAAAAAAAAAAAAAAATTTGGTTAAAATTTTAACAAGCTTAAATGTGTAATGGGATATATCAATGACGGAGAAAATGTCAGTAGTATTTCGTTATGTGAAGAATAGGCAAATATTAGAGTATTTTATTGGTATATAAAAATGCGTATTTGCTTTTATAAATTTATTTTGTCAATATTAATTGTACCCCTCCTGTTTTTACAGTCTGCGCCCCCTACTGTCGCCCGGAAGGAAACGACATTGTGCGGCTGAGTGTGACGATGCGCGTGTGTTGCTGTACGAACCATTCCGGGATGGCTCGGTCGGTAGTCGACAGACCAAATCAATTGTGGGCGGTTGCCAAGTTGGTTGCTCGATTATCTAACCTTGGGCGGTCGTTTGTTGTCTTATCTCAAACATCTTTAACCATCTCTTGGGTGCTTCCTATTGGCTACGAAGCCATTTATAGAGGGGTGGTTATTGGTCAAAAAATGTATATAAAGACCCTTGTGGGTATTTTTGTAGAAAAAATATACTGAGTTTATATTATTATTGTAAAGTGAGTTTTTGCTGTAATTCTTGTGGCTGAGAAATACAAAAGTTGAGCATTTGCTCGTACAAGTGACTGTTCTTATGTTTCCTTGCTTTATTTTTCGTTTGTAAGTTTTGTGTCGGGGGTTAACGGTTCCAACCCGTCTCACATAGTTCGAAAAATGTGAGTGTGAGCTTAGATGAGCTGAGCGTGAGTTCAATATTCAAACTTAATTTGACCCCCTCAGCCCGGTTAAAGTTCACATCCGAATAAGAATAATATATTAATTATATTATGTATATATAATACCAAATCTATAATTAAAAAACATATAAAAACTGGCGGCAAAACTCATTGATTATTTTTTATGTTTCTCAAACTCTATATTTGATTTTTTTTTTTATGAGTTTATCTTAATACATAAATTATTGTATTATGTATATTTGTATTCTTCTCAGTATTTAATCTCATGGCTCATTTATTCTACTATTTAATCTCAAAGTTTGTGAGTTTTTCAGATCTGAGCGTGAACTGAGTTTTTCCAATTTTATTGTGAACTGAGCGTGAGTTATGTCAAACTCAACTCACATAGCTCGATTGACACCCCTAGTTTTGTGCATTCTAAGGCAAAAAGGTTGACTGCTTAGCGTGAAAAAGAGAGAAAATGATATGTCTCAGAACTCTATTTCCTTCCATGTCACACCACTAGACATGTGATACGAGGCTCACTTAGAGAGAAAGAATGAAAGAGGTAGGAAGAGACATAAATTAAGAGCATTTTAAATGCAGGAGGTGTTTGTGGAATTAATTGCCATTTGGGTCACCAACATATTTTCGTTCAGCCATTTTTATCCTTTTCAACTTTTTTTTAACTTTTTGACATCCCCAACATATTTACTAAAACCGCCAAAATCATCCTTCCGATTACAAAAACTGTCAAAAATGGATGACTTTCTATGAATAGTGCTTCATCTTCTTCATTGTTAAAGGGCAAAATTGGAAAAAGCAAAACAAGAACACCATCTTCAAAAATCAAGAACACCATCTTCATCTCCGGCACCACCACCCCACCTCCGGCTCCACCACCACTACCGCCGCCGCCCCGCCGCCGCCGCCAACCTTCCCCATCACAAATTCAAGAACACTAAGCCATCTTCAAAAAAAATTCCGAAATTTTTCAAAAAAAAGCCCAATCACTACGGACCATTTCACCAAAATCAAATCATATACACTTGTTCACAATTAAAAGACGAAGCTATTGGTAAAGTTTGAGCTTCAAACTCATCACGAATCATCCAGAAATCGCAAAAGAAAAAATGAAAAAAAATTCTGCCAGAAAATTTTGCCCAGAAACCGAAATTTTTCAAAAAAAAGCCCAATCACTACGGACCATTTCACCAAAATCAAATTATATACACTTGTTCACAATTAAAAGACGAAGCTATTGGTAAAGTTTGAGCTTCAAAATCATCACGAATCATCCAGAAATCGCAAAAGAGTAACGAACAAATTTTCTGCCAGAAAATTTTCGCGAAAATTTTCATTACTCTTTTGCGATTTCTGGATGATTCGTAAAGAGTTTGAAGCTCAAACTTTACCAATAGATTCGTCTTTTAATTGTGAACAAGTGTATATAATTTAATTTTGGTGAAATGGTCCGTAGTGATTGGGCTTTTTTTTTGAAAAATTTCGGTTTCTGGGCAAAATTTTCTGGCAGAATTTTTTTCATTTTTCTTTTGCATTTCTGGATGATTCGTGATGAGTTTGAAGCTCAAACTTTACCAATAGCTTCGTCTTTTAATTGTGAACAAGTGTATATAATTTGATTTTGGTGAAATGGTCCGTAGTGATTGGGCTTTTTTTTGAAAAATTTCGGTTTCTGGGCAAAATTTTCTGGCAGAATTTTTTTCATTTTTCTTTTGCGATTTCTGGATGATTCGTGATGAGTTTGAAGCTCAAACTTTACCAATAGCTTCGTCTTTTAATTGTGAACAAGTGTATATGATTTGATTTTGGTGAAATGGTCCGTAGTGATTGGGCTTTTTTTTTAAAAAATTTCGGTTTCTTGGCAATTTTCTGGCAGAAATTTTTTTGAAGATGGCTTAGTGTTCTTGAATTTGTGATGGGGGAAGTTGGCGGCGGCGGCGGTAGTGATGGAGCCGGATGTGGTGGTGGTGGAGCCGGAGGTGGGGTGGTGGTGCCGGAGATGAAGATTTGGGACTTAGGGTTTGATTTTTGAAAATGGTGTTCTTGATTTTTGAAAATTTTGAAGATGGTGTTGCTTGATTTTTGAAGATGGTGTTACTTGTTTTTGGGTTTTTCAATTTTGCCTGTTTATAATGAAGAAGATGAAGCATTATTCATAGAAAATCATCCATTTTTGACAGTTTTTGTAACGGAAGGATGATTTTGGCGGTTTGTAAATATGTTGGGGATGTCGAAAAGTTAAAAAAAAGTTGAAAAGGATAAAAATGGCTGAACGAAAATATGTTGGTGACCCAAATGGCAATTAATCCAGGTGTTTGTGTTTATGATGAATAGATATATGTCACATTTTTAGTTGTGAAAATGGAAAGTGGAATAGAATTTTGAGATAGACGATTTTATCCCCGTGAAAAAGTAAGCTGTGTGGGTGTAAGTAAAAACATTCGTAACATTGTTAACTAGCTCCCCTATTTTCGGGGCCGGGGCCTAGATCAGATCATGGAAAGCGTTAACTCCTAAACACCTAATCAGTGTGGAGATTAGTTCAAACTTGACAAGGCCCAGGCTCAACTACCAGGCCGAATTGACACAATGTAGTTCTTTCGTCATTTATTAACACCTCTTTATTTCCTTTTTTGGGCTAAGTATTTATTTAACACCCATTTATTATGGACTAGATATCTTTTCCATTCCTTTTTTTCAATAATAAAATATTGACATGTTTTAATTTTTTAATTAAAAAAATTATAATCTAATAAAAATAGTGGAATACGTAAGAAAAAATGAATACGTGACAAATATCTATTCGTGAGGATAAGGAACAGTACACATAATGGGGATAGATAATTTGTTTGCCTTTCTTACCTTATTCTAGTCGATAGCTCATGCATTACTAAATTGATTATTTTTCTATTTTTCTATCTCATCCTTTTTGTTTCCATAAAATAACTGTTATCTATCACAATTTTATTTTTAGTTTCTCTATTTTCTTTAATTTATAGTTTTCTTAAAAAGAACAACTAACAAATGACAACCTATTAATAATGGAACAAGAGATAAAACAAAAAATGACTTCCATTTTATGCATTTCCATGCCATAATTTTTACATTATAATTTGTGAATTTAAATCATGTATAAGAATTCTAAATTCAAAATGTGCAAAACAAGTGAAATGAAGAATGAACATATAACTTGTGAAACCCTAAAGAATCTGGTCATTCATTTACTTATTTCCTACGAAACTTGAGAAGTAAAATCCAAATTAATACTCCTAAATATAAGGCTTTCATTACATGTTGTAAAAATTAATGAAGCAAAAATTAAACTGTTTTTATAATTAAAATATTAATATTACTCTCTTAAATATGACTTGTATTAGTATACCACTAATTATATTTAAGAGAGTAATATTGATATTTTGATTAAAAAAAATTCTTAATTTTTATTTGCTTAATTTTCACAACATTTAATAAAAGTCTTTTTTTTTATAGTACCACTTTATCTCAATTTCTCATTTCAATTAAATTTTGTTATTTCACCTCCATAACCGTGTAGAATTTTCTCCCTTTATATGGATATTCTCTCTACTTAATGTAGTTTGTTTCTATCTTTGAGTTTCATTAAATCCATATCGATTATGTAATTTCCATAAATAATATCAAACTTCTTTTATTAAAAAGAAAAGCTCTAGTACGTAGTCACTCATGTACGCCAAATAAACGTACACCAATTACAGGCCCAGTGATAAGGGTGTCTAAAATGCTCGACGGAAAAAGGGACCTCTGAAAATTAGGAACCCCAACATTTTGTTATATATATATTCTTAAAGAATGATAAGAATTGTTCATTACTTACTCAATATAAATAACTCACCGACTGAAGTTGCGGAGCAAAAACATGGAGGAAGGAGGGGGAGATGTTTTGTGCACAATCATTTGGATTGTACTGTAAAACTAGATCTAATAGATAAAGAAAAATCATTACTACTGTTGTTATCTTTGGTTTTGAAATCAGAAAAATCAGAAAATCGTATTATATTTTGACATTTATTATAATTTATATTTAAAAAAAAAAAATAAGGAACTAACTTTGATAACTAGTATATGATCTCAATATTGTTTAAGACGGGTCTGACCAATTACCAATACTAGTGATAATACCAACTCAAACAGTACGAATATGAATAGAAATTTCATGAAAATTACAACCCCAAAATAGGGGGAAATAACTCAAGATCTGGACAAATCAAACAAACATAGAAATATTTATTGTCAAATGACATATTTTTGTTTTTGTTTTTCTTTTCTTGGGACGTTCTTATTTTAGGACACACCACACAAACAAAAGAGTGATCACTCGAAAACAGTCTCATAAGGAAAGATTAGCGGCAATGTTTAGTGCAGAAGCAGCGGCGTCGGAAGCCGCGGCAATGGCCACCGTGAAAGCCTTCGGTCTGGCAGATATTAGCACAGTTGCCTTTACTGAAACATGGCCCCTTGAACCGGTGGCTCTGCGACTCACATGTCCTTGCCTCCGCGACTATAGGTCCCATGTTCGAAACTGATAAACAAAGAAAATAGAAAGATTATTAGATGAATATTCACAAGTTGATCATTTTCACATCTCCTTTTTGGCAAAGTCTGAAGGACGAAGCCAGTAATTTGGCGTTGGGGCGAAAATTGGCATAATGCATATAAAAAATGCAATAAAAATGTTGGGAACGAATTTGATAAAATATTCCGAACTACATATAAAATTTACTATACCTAGTAGTATTTTTAAAAATCTCGGGGGGCGACTGCCACCCCCGCCCACCCTTGTCTTCTTCCATGTCTGATACAAAGTTATCTTTCCTCTAATCCAATACAGTAGTGGATGATTCGATAGTTTTATTGAGGAACGAAATATATATCAAAGAACATAAAAAAAAATGTGCGGGAAAGCTAATATTTCAGAGAATCTCTTTGATTTTTTTATTTTCTAAAGGTAAAATATGTCAAGTTTTAAAATTATCCCGCCTTTCTAAATTCAGTCACTACTAATCGGGCAAAGGTTGGGGCAAATTATATATGGACATGTACATATATATTATACTAAACTTTAAAAAAATTGGAGGTGACATAAAATTTCCTATATAATTTTTTTAGTATTTGAAAAAGAATATGTTGAGGTCGACTACTATAATCCGCTCTCCCTAAATTAACCAGCGATACTAACTGAATGTGTTTATTTTGTATAGAAAACCGGATGTACAACTCTTGAGTGAGGGAGTTGTAACATATACTATAGAAATCATTTTAAAGCTAAGAATAAAAAAAGTGTGAATAATAATATCGTAAAAAATATTTTGATGATGAAGAGGGCTATTTACCATTGGCCATGAGTAACACCAGGAAGAGAAAGGCTGTTGCAAACAAGCGCATGAAGCTCCTCATGTTTTCACACACAGTACACCCAGAGAGAGAGAGAGAGAGAGAGAGAGAGAGATTTGTATTGTTGTGGGTATGTCCATTATTTATAGGGCTATTGTTTCATCATTGCAAATTAACATGAATGAAGAATAAAAAATTTAACGACACTCATCTTTTTTCTCCCTTCTCTCTCTCTCTCTCCTCTACCTCTAGCCAGATTTGGCCATTGACTCCGGCCAATGATCAAATTTTAATCAGTTATCTACTTTTATTTAGTTTTTATATATCTATTTTGTACTACAAATCATATGATATTTCTTTCAAAGTGTTTTTTTTCAAGATTCAAGACATGGAGGTTACATCTGTCTTAGATCTTCACGGATCTAGACTTGTTGACTCAATCCCTATGAGAAATCTTTCAACTCGGACTTGATCTGGGCCCTTTATCAACTTTCTACATCTTCCCGAGGCAATTTGTAGGACGGTTGATACGCCCATGGTCCTATAAATTGTCTATCTCGAAGAAAGATGTTGAAATTGATTTTCTCCTGCCTATGTGGTTCAAGCATTGCGATGGAGATGCTGCAAAAAAAAAGAAGATTATGTATTTGTTTATCTCACTAGTTTTTAATTTAGTATCTTCTAACCACCCAGGTTTTCTTGGTTGTGGATTTTGTCTGTTATCATGGTTTTTTAAATCATTGTATAACTTTTATTTTCTTATAATTTCATATTTTTCTTTAATTATAATGACCTCGCCTACATTTTGATTAATGAAAAATTTCTTATTCATCAAAAAAAAAAAAAAAATAACATGAATGAACAATCAAGAAAAAAGTGAAAAAGTCACCATATCTCGAGTGAGTCATCACTATCTCTTGTTGTGCCTTTTTTCTAAATTTGGGTTTTTTTTTTGACCTCACCAGAGAAGGAGCTTGTGTAGGGCGGATAGAAGCCCGACTAAACGGGTGCCCCGTGAGGAGAGTAGTAGAAGGCCGACCAGCGGGTGCCCTAAGAAGGGAGTATAAGAACCCACACAAGAGGAATCAAGAATAAGAAATTAAATCCTTCCTTTTTGTGTGAATTGGGTTTCGAACCCACAACCTCTTGGTTGTGGGCAGACCATCTACCTATTGGGTTATGGACCTTGTGATTTTTTCTAAATTTGTTATTTTTAGGTTAAGGGAAAAGAGAAAAAGATAAAATTAGTGTGAGAAATTCTTTCTAATTCGATCATAAAAGTATTTCTATCTTACTCAATCAAGACATATATAGAGATCCTCACCTTAGGAATCTATCTATGTCACGTCCTGTGTATGCGAGGCTAAGGGTCTGAGAGAGCAAAATATAGGCTTATGTTTGGCAACATTTAAGATGATCTACTTAATAACCGTACTTATTGTACCAAAATGATTCTCTCAAAGCAATAGTTAATAACATTTTTAAGTTATCTCATGTGAAATGTGAATTTGTACTTTATCTTAAATATTTGTCAAATTTATACATAAAAATATTCAGGAGTAAGGTGTCAATAAAATTTTACCAGACCACTAAAAGAATATCATGTATTTATCTATAGCAATTTGTGAGTGTGTGTGTGTGTGTGTGTGTGTGTGTGTGTGTGTGTATATATATATATATATATGCTTAATTCTCTCTTGGTTACATAGTTCTTTTGAAGTAGGATTAATAAGCATATTGTAATATTTTTCTAAATCAAGAGAATGTTTCAATAAGCAGAATATAAATATGAAAAGACCAGTGTACATGTGAACCAATGTGAATCCACCAAGCATAAAGATTAGTTTTCTATAGGTAAATTTAAATAATATTTAGTCTTCTTTATACTCAAGTAGCAAAAGATTAGCTTTAAGTTCTTCTTTTCTGACTTTATATATGAATATTGTCGATCTAACCTTTTCATTTATAGCAGGGATGAAGCCAGGAATTTAGTGTTGGGGGGCGAAATTGCAATAGTATATTGAACTACAGAGCTCGAGTGATAAAAACGGTAAAAATATTCTTGGGGGGGCAAAAAAAATTCTTGGAGAAGCGAAACTGATAAAAATTTCCAAAAATTTCCAAAATACACATAAAATTTCGATAAATAGTAGTATTTTTAAAAATCTTTTAGGGCGCCGGCCCCCTCCCGCCCCCCTGTCTTCGCCCATGATTTATAGGAGAGACATGATTCAAAGGGCTCTTTAATTTGTCCAACCCTGTTTTAAACGCGTACACACACACACACACACACACACACATATATATAATTTTCAAAATCTTTGACAGCTGCTCCAAGATTCGACAATGGTGTTACGTTAATCATCCATCACACAAGTTTTGTGTTATATTAATTTGACTAAGCTTGGATATTTTTGTGGCTCAATAATATATAATTGCTGAATTTAAATGAAATTTAATTGAAACCCTTAAGCAAGCATTCGGCTTTTTTTTTCCTAAGAGAAAAATATAGCACTTCTCGTTAAGTCGGAAATTACATTATAGTGGCTGAGAGTACAACATATGGGTACAAGGAGTGGCGTATGCAGACTTTAGATATAGGAGGGGAACAATCAAAATTGACAAAACAAATTTATAAAATCATATAGAATATTTCATTGTAATAATTTTTCTACGTGTTTTCATACTTTGATAATATTCTATAATTATCTCATTCACAATAGTACTTGATATATGACTGACACCAACAAAATGCTCCAATACCCGCTCATTCTTCACATAACGAAATAATACCTACATTTGCTCCTTTAATGATAAGTCACGGGATTCATCAATAAGAATAGAAAACAAATCATCACCAATATCTTTGATAATCACCATATAGTAAAATTTTCACAAGATTTTTTTAATAAACATTATAGTCTATTTACACACTTAAACTTGTTAAAATTTAAACCAAACTTGTTAAGATATAAGTGGTGTTATTCCTATAATTCACCAACCACAAAATCTAATTTCAAATCGAAAACGATTCAAAATGGGTACACTAAAAAAAGCTCATGGGACGCAGTGGCGATGTCAGGAATTTGTCATTTGGGGGGGGTGTCGAATTCCTTACTGAATTTTTTTAGAGTGGGCGAAAACAACATTTATAAGAAAATATCACCCAAAAAAATTTCATATAGAAAATTCGTCGTTTCTAAAAATTTTGAGGGGTCCGTAGCCTCCTCATGAAGCTCCGCCAATGACGGGTCAGGTGTTACAAAAACAAAACTAAAACTATAAATAAAAAAAATTGGGGGAAGGCCACCCTAGATCCGTCAGCGGGTACGAGCCTTTCTTGGTGACGAGATGATCTAGCAGGTATATATATTTTATTAGGGAAAGACAATCCACTTAGGTTAATTAATTTAGCTGAGACAATCCACTAAAAGAAACAATGTAGGAGTTTTAGGGTTTAGATTAATTATATTCTTCATAATGTAATCTTCGTTGTCCTAACGACAGGGATGGCAATGGGTACCAAACTTCGCCCCGCGGAACTAACCCTTTGCTTTTCCCTGCCCGTGATCCAACGCCGGTTAAAAATCTTCGCCCCGTCTCACTCTTCTTTTAAATCACATAAGTAGCATATAAAAATTGAAATAGGACCTACAACGTATTTTTTTTTAAATTCAATCTAACTTAGTCATTCTTCTTGGGAATAAAAAATAAGGAAATCATAACGTAAAGAGTAGAATTTTACATGAAACCTTCATTTAAACATAATTAATAATATTATAATATGAACGGACGGAACAGGGTAGATTGAATATTACATGATATCAAATCCCAATCACGGGCGGGGTCGAAGCCGCCGTTCTGCATTCGGGACCCAGTGGCGAAGAGCAGGGACGATTACAGGGGGGGCGGGGGGCCGGCGCCAAGATTTTTAAAAATACTACTATTTTTAAAATTTTATGTGTATTTTGGAAAATTTTATCAATTTCACCCCCCCAAGAATTTTTTTTTGCCTTTTTTATCGCCCCCCAAGAATTTTGGAATTTTTTTACTAGTTTCGCCCCCCCAACATCAAATTCCTGGCTTCGTCCCTGGCGAAGAGAAGAATTGTCATTGCGTGGGGTGGGGTGGGGTTGGGGGGGCGAATTTCTTACTGAAATATCATAGGGAGGCGAAATATAACATTTATAAGAAAATATCACAAAAATAATTTTTTCCCTATAGAAAATTCGCCTTTTTTAAAAAATTTGAGAGGAGGGCGAGAAGGGCCACTGCGGGGCGGGTCATATTTACCCTAAATAGCACGGGTCAAGTTGGGGCGGGACGGAAGGTCAAAATTGTCATCCTATAATGGAACCCCAATATATTTTCTATCCATATTCCTAGGAGATCTTAAAAAACATGTGTTTTGCTTACTGATTTTTTCTCTCTAAAATTTATTAATAGAACACGTTATTACACGTTGATCAATTTGTAAAAGAAAAAGAGGAAACAAGTTTGATGGATGTGAGTAGAATTTTCATGTAAAGCGTGAGAGTATTCTTACTAGCAAATCTAGCTTTTGGAAAGAAGAATATTACAGGCATTAAAGTGAAATAAAAGGTCTTCCAAAAAAAAAAAGCAAATAAATTTTGAACTTCTGAAACTGTATAATTATTCTGATTAAAAGGAGCATTTCGTAATTGTATATGTCGGCAAGAAATTACATTTGGGTGCGTTGCTGGTTACTAAACTCTTTTTTTCTTTTCCCTTTTTCAAATGTAAAAGAGAAATCATTAAATTACTCCCTTTATTTTTGGTAATAAAAGTATTTCTAATAAGAACTTATGTGTATGCATGATTTTGTTTTAAATGTAGGTTGTACCGAATCGTATAAAAAGTTCGGTTATTAAAACTTTGGTTAGAATAGTTTGGTTTTCAGTTTGAAAAGTACGTACGTTCGGTATTCAATTTTTAATTTTAACATTGATAAATTGAGATTGAATATATTTAATAATATACATAATATATATATATATATATATATATATATATATATATATATATATATATATATATATATTACATCTTGAAAATATATATTCTTTTTCAAGGACATATATTCTTTTGAAAAGTTGAATATCATTATTTTAAACCACCCAAGAGGTGATCACTTTATTGAATAAAAAAACTTTACAAAGCTTAAAGAGGGGGCAGTACCTATCATATCTGCAAGGGGTGAGCATATTTGGAGGAAAAAATCCAATTAATCGAATTCGATTTGAAATCAGTAAATTAAAATCCTAATCCAAAAATTGAATTCGAAATAGGTCAAATAAATACCATTTCAATGATTTTGTATTCTGTTAAAGAAACAGTTGACATTTTATGGAATTCGAAAATATCGAATTCAAATTGAATTTTTTTTTTTTTTTTTTGATAAGAACCATACTAACCTTCCATTACTTCCAAATCATCATCAGGTAATACAAGATCCAAACAACCATTTGTTTGTGAATCACAAAAAATTTCTAGGGGAAGGGAACTCAGCCTAACATTCCCTTTTACATTCATATTCCTCCCCCAAAAGGCTAAATTGTGAGCAGCTTTATTACAATTCCTAGAGATAGGGATAATCATCCAGTCTTTAATCTTTGACATCAAGCTTTTGCACATGTCTGTCACAGGTTTTCCAAGCCATTCTTCTGATCCCTTCTGCCCTCTGAAGAATTGCCAGTAATATTTTAATAACTTTCTTGCTCTTGAAATTTGAACACTTTAAATACAATTTTATTTTCTTCCTCTTTTAATCCCAAAAATCCCTAATTTCATAACTTTCTTCTTCTTCCATTGAGACAGACTCGACTCACTCCTCGCCTTGCTCCATATTTTGACGCCCGAAGGCGATTGCCCCCGAAGGGGAAGAGCGGAGAGTACCCTAGATAGGGAGATTGTAGCATACCCCATGCATGGGGAGGGAATTTAACCTCACAAGGAGGAGAATTTTATTTGCCCCACAAGAGAAGATACGGGAATCGATCACGGGATCTCCGTCCCGTGGCCGGGTAGCCTTACCACTTTGGGCTACCCGATTCCCATGCTCCATCTTTGATTTCCTGCCATGTCATATTTTTAGTCTTGTTGTTTTCCAGACCTCTCTCTACCTTAGCACTTGATTTCAAGCTTTTCTTCACTCTCTCTCACGAAATCCCCAATTTAGGTCTATTAATTTGTCAATTTCATCAAAAAAATAACTCTTAATTTGATTTATCCTACCCATGGAAGTCTTTTAGGATAAAAAAAAAATCATTAATCTTAGATAATTCCTAATCAAAATTGTAGTACTTCTGACAACAACAGAATGCATAAACAGTAGTAAAATTATGACTGGTGCAAGTGAACCCAATCACAATAAGTAAACATTTTATATAAGTAATTATTGAAATGTAAATAATTAAAATATTAAAAATCCGAAAATATCTAAGTTCAATCCTAAATCCAAGTCCAATCCTAAATACTAATCACTCTGTCCCAAATTGTCGGTTCACCTTTCCTATTTAATATGTCTCAAATTAACTGTTTATTTTCTAAAGAAATTACCTATTAATGAACATTGAATGTTGGAGAGAAAATAAGGTACAAATAAATTATAACTAAAATTAATTTGGGTAATATTTGACATTTTACCATATCATACTATAAAATTTGAAGAAACCTTAATTCTCGTGCAAAACCCAAAATGGATAGATAATTTGGGACGGAGGAAATATAACATAAATAATACACCAACAGATAACCAAATTAATACTCCCTACATTCCTCAATATAGGTCGTTTAGGACACTTTGAAAAAATTAAGGAACTCAAACAAACAATAATATGTTTACCACAATTCCAATAATACCCCTTCCTTTCTCATTCTCTTTCACTTTTCCAATAAAAGATATGTTGAGGGTATAATTGGAATAAATTGTTGACACCTAATAAAAGACTTGTAAATGACAATTAATTTAAATACATATATATCTCCTAATCGACAATTAAATGGGAATGGAGAGAGTAATATAATTTGCATATTTTATAACAAAGTTGCAGAAAAGAACACATAATGATTTATCTGGTAAGTATTGTCAATCAGTATCATATAAGTGCGTGTTTGGTACGCAGGAATGGAAAGGCCTTTCCAACTTTTCTTTTCATTCCGGCGTTTGATTGAGCAATTTGAACTAGGAATGATCATTCCACGGGAATGATGATTCCAGGAAGAAGTGGGTAAGTCCATTCCACACCAAAACCTGTGGAATGTCTTTCTAGGAGAAGTTGGAATCATCATTAAATAGTAACTGATATTTATACATCTCTTTTAATTAATTATTACGTTCATTTTATATAGAAACGTATTCATATTTAGTCATAAATATTCTATTTCATTTAGTATAATTTCATAGATGGTAATTTTATAAATATTTCTTTTTCTTGGTAGTAGTTTTA
Source organism: Vinca minor (assembly GCA_026122235.1). NCBI lineage: Eukaryota > Viridiplantae > Streptophyta > Magnoliopsida > Gentianales > Apocynaceae > Vinca > Vinca minor. Next base: position 1,847,643 of record JAOCZM010000286.1, read on the forward strand.
ATATATTTTTAAATTAAAAAGTAAAGATATTTTTATTACTATACTGACATTTTAATAAAAATTATGTTTCAACAATATATATATATATATATATATAATGTTAATGTTATTCAAGTAAGATTTTGTGATTAATGGTTAATTAGGTTTTATCACTAGTATATGTTAGAAGGGCATTTAGGTCATATTATATTTAATTTCATTCCATTATGACATTAAAATATAGTTTTACCAAACACAAAAAAGGAATCGACATTCCATTCTGCCTTTGCCTTCCAAACAATGGAATGAAATAAGGATTCTGAAGTCATTCTGGGTGAAAAGTGATTCTGATTCTATTACATTTCATTTTAGCGTACCAAACGTGTTGTAACGTGCTACTGCTCTTCGCCCTCGCCCTCGCCCTCAATATACGGTTGATGGAATGAACCCTTGTATTTTAAAACATATATATTCGGCCCATTAATCCACTAAACGGTCCAGCCCAAATGCAATATAGGAAGCCAGACGACGACGTCGTCAATAGGGTTTTAGTTATTTCCAGTTTACACAGTCGGTCTCTCTCTCTCTACTTGCTCTGCTTGTATTTCTTCGTCGTCTCGTATAAACCAAACCAAACCAGTAGGGTTCTCCATTTCTTTGCGTGTTTGGTTGGGAAGAAGGAAGAATGACTAAATTCAGAAAACTTAATCGTCCAACTGGTCATCGAATGTCCATGCTCAGGTTTTGTTTCCGCCCCACGCTTTCTTTATTAGTATTTCATTTTTCAATTTCTGTTTAATAATTATCTGTTTTGAATTGAGGTATTTTGATTTTATTTACTTCCAATCAGGACAATGGTCTCCCAATTAGTCAAGCATGAGCGGATTGAAACCACTGTTGCCAAGGTAATGTCTTCTTATTGTTTTTGGATTAGTTTTTTATTTGAAATTTTCTGTCTGGGCTATTGAAAAAGTAGATTGTTCGTGAGAGGGTTACAGGGCCCAATTTGAGAATTTTTTATTGGAAAATGTGCAAAGGGGTTGTATGAGAGGGTTTTCTTTTCTTTTCTCTTTTTTTTCCTGATTGAAGTTGGGAGAAGAGGATCACCCCCCCCCACCCCCCACCCCCACCACAAGGTTGTGCATTGTTAAGGTCCTCTTGTATTTGTATTGGTTTCGAGTTTGAGAATTTTTGGTCTGGTATAGAAAAAGTGAATTGTTTCTGAGAGGTTGGTTTCCGGAATGAAAGTGGTGCACACATACAATGGATGAATTACTGAATTTTTTATTGACCTATTGTGCAAAAGAATATTTTCTTCTGGGTTCCTTTTTTGAGTTTTCTCCATTTTGTTATGTAGCTGGAATTTGAATTTTGCTACAATTGATTTCTAAAGAATTGTTTCGTAAAGTGCAGATTTTATTTGCAACACAATTTATTTGAAAGCATAATTAAATTCCTGAAGGTGTTTTCAATGAGAAGGTTTTCTTATCAATTCACCAAGACAATTAGTTTCAATTAAATAACAAGAAGAATAGATGCCATTTGGGTATGTTGGTCTGTTCAAAATTGATGAGATAGTAGATGAGCTTTTGGTCTAATCTGCTTATAAATTGCTAATTTATTTGTTGTTTTAATTTCATTTTAGGCAAAAGAGATTCGGAGGCTTGCGGACAACATGGTGCAGTTGGGAAAAGAGGTAGGTATATATAATTTTTTTTGTCAAAGACTTACCTAGTCGTTGTACAATACTGTTCTATTCACAATTAATGTTACAAGACACATTTAATCTCTGAATCAATGGAGATTCTGGGAACAAACGTTGTTTTATGTTAAAGTCTGGCTCTTTCTATCGAAAATTTTTTTATGTATTTATTTGGAAAGAGAACAACATTAAAAATGGCAATGTTCTTTGTGTTGTGAGCTGATGGCCTTCTTCAAGTTTTAGGTGCTGATATGCCGTTTTTTTGTTGTAACAACTGTTAATCATGGGCTCATGGGCAAAGTTTTCATATCTTCTCTCCTTTTATTTGTCTATTGAGGATGAGAGGAAGAATGGCTAGAAGAGGCCTTCATCCCTACATTCCTCTTCTTTCTTCCTGACTACCAAGTCTGATAACATAGAAGTTTATTATTTCCACACTTTTCCTTTGTTCTCTGTTTATGCTCTATTAACAAAAGACCTAGGTTGTATGAAGAGTGTCATTTATATTCAATCCATCTGAGGAAAATGTAGACCCTGGCGCACTACTGATCCAACTAGTTTGAAGTAAGACGAGGGTCTTTAGCCCCTGACTTTAGTTCACAAGATTTTTTTAAGGAATGTGATTCGACCCAACTCTCTATGTGTTCACCGCACTTAGATGGAAATATCTTAGTTGGACAGGTCTGTACATCCCTTCTTACTTTATTGCACCCATCCTAAACAGAACTTTTTTTACATGCGTATATAATTATCTTTTTTGCCTTTGGCCATGTCGAGCAGGTTCTTTGGATCCCTTTAAGAATATACTTCATGGGCTTCCATAACCATGCGATTTTGTTGAACAGGGAAGTCCTTCTGTGCACTCAAATAGCTAATGATTAGTACTGAATTTGAGAGTAATAAACCACTAGTTCATGGGTTTAGCTAATGATTAGCACTAAATGGTTCTTGGTCTGCCTTCTGTGGTGCCTTTTGGCTTTGATTTGAGGGCATGATTCTGTAGCAAACATGATGTTATGGGGGATTACTGTTTAAGTGGTATTCTGTGAGCAACCACTTTGTGCATTCGTTGCCAATGTTAGGCCAGTCTCCAATTCATCTATTTCAATGATATTCTGGGAGCAATCACTTTGTGCATTTGTTGCCAAATGTTAAGTCTATCTCCTATCCATGCCCTATGCATACTCCCAAATATTGGGGACTAATGGGTTATGTTGTTGATGTTACATGTGTTGTCTAATGTTTACTACTCTATTATTTCAACTCATTGCTTTAGTAACTTGAGCTTGGGTTAAGAAGAGTCGAGCTAAGCCAAATCTAGCCATGAGTCACACTCGAGTTCAAGTTGCTATGATCACAGCTCACCTTTTGAAAGTGTTAGACCTCTCTGTTTTTGAATAATTGGATTTTTTGTCTAGTCACTAGTGACTTCTATGGCCGAGGTAGAATATTTCATCATAAACGTTATGATTAGTAATCTATGAATTAGAATTTCATGTATTTTGGTACTAAAAGGTTTGCGCACAGTATAGGATCTTTAGATTTTAGGACTCTCTTTCTGTGTTTCTGCATGTATGGTTGTGTTTTGATGACGTTCATCAATTATGACAGGGTACACTTTGTGCTGCAAGAAGTGCTGCTGCTTTTGTGCGAGGAGATGATGTCATTCACAAGCTATTTACAGAATTGGCTTACAGATACAAGTAATTTTAGGTCTATTTAATTTGCTGTGTTAGTTGTGGATTTGCAGTCATAGTAGAGGTAATATATATTTTTTTAAACAGAGATAGAGCTGGTGGATACACAAGAGTGCTACGAACTAGAATACGAGTTGGAGATGCAGCACCAATGGCCTATATTGAGTAAGATTCTTGCTCCATCCTTTTGGGCTTATTTCTACTTACATGGATTGAGAAGCTTTTTTGCTCTTATTGGAAGCTATTACGAATCATGCATATGTTACATGGATTGAGAAGCTTTTTTGCTCTTATTGGAAGCTATTACGAATCATGCATATGCAAAGAAGCGTTGGATAGGTTCCTAACAGTTCAGTTTTTCCTTACTACCTCTAACCAAAAAAGAAAAAAGAAGAAAATTATTTCTTTAAAATTTGTAGTTCATGTCAATAAAAAAAGAACCAAGTAATGTTTTTCTTTAGAAAAAAATATGTTGAACAACATTTGTTTCCCCATTCATTTTTCCTGTTTATTTGCTTCTTAGAAATTGTTAGGAAAGAATAAGCCGACTGGGAGAAAAGCCAGATATTATAGGCTTTTTTTTTAGTTTAAGTCATTGCATCAACTCTGTTTCACGGTCCGTTTCTCGTTGATAAAAAAATGTTGTTTCTTTATTTTTTAGATTTATAGATAGAAAGGATGAACTTAGACAAGCGAAGCCTCCTACTCCTCAACCACCACAAAGAGCTGCCATGGATCCTTGGACAAGATCTCGACTTAGCAGGCAATTCGCTCCACCTAAAGAGAATAAAAGCTCTGATTCTGACATCTGAGATATGCCATTTTAGACCAGGTTTTCTATCATTATTTTTGTCTTCCTGCTTTGTTTAAAGGTGATCATCAAGTTTTAAATCCTGAAGAAGAATCACACAATGAAAAGGCTGTGAAAAGAAAAGCCAACAGAAACAAAAATAATCGCAATCTGTATCCGAAGTTCATTGAGATATTTGAAGCAGTTCCTGTTCTAAGCTTAAAGGATGTGGAAAGTAATTCAAATTCTATACTTCTGAAAGTGCTTTTTTTGTGTAATATTTGGGGAATGGATCTAAAAGAATATTTTTTCCTTCCATCTCCAGTTTGCTGTCAGTATTGCCCTTAGTTTTGAAGCTATAGTGGTCTTGAATGTTGCTTCCTTTTCTAATTATCTGTCGCTTCATCAGAGAGAAATATCAAGCTGGAGTTGTCAAGCTAATGCAAATTTCAACCGAACCACTTAGCCTCAACTTAATGTGTTCTCCATATTATACTTTTAAATAATTTAGTTTCTTTTCAAACACTAGCCCTTCACATTTCTCTCTATCGCAAGGGCATGTTTTATAAAAATATCATTAAAAATTTTAAAATACATATATTTGATAAAGATGTTGAGAGGCTAAAAGGATTTATATTATGAAACAGAATGAGTATTAATAGGAGCTCTCGTACAATTCATTTCAATAAATGTGAATCAGATATTTTTCTCCTCAATTCCGAGATCTATTTCTTTAAAGCTTTTCGCCCGAGATTTTTAAAATTACTATTAGATATGGTAAATTTTTTATTTGTAGTTTAAGATATTTTATAAAGTTCGCCCTCAATATTTTTTTGACAATTTTTATATGTAGTTAGGCATACTTTTGCAGTTTTTTGTTCCCTAAAAGACAATTCCTGCCTTCATCCTGGGCGGGCCTAAGTGTAAGGTTGGAGAGGCCTTCCCCTCCCCCTCCCCCGCACCCGCACCCAAATCTTTTTCTAGCACGAGGTTTTTAGTACTTCTTTCTAGGGGTGTTTATTGGTGCGGTTTGGTGAAAATCGATTTATTATTGCGGTTTTTATACCGTTTTTTAATATATTTTCTAAAACCATACCGCACCATTTTGACTTTCAAATCGAATTTCACCAAACCATAATTATTTTGGTTTGGTGAAATTAGGTGCGGTGAAAATTGATCTAAAAAATTATACAATTATTTAAATATCTTATGACTCACGAGCTCCAATATAATAGTTTTTAAGAGATTATCCATGTAACAAGATCCCATAGTTTTAATGCGAATTCAAATAAATAAATATATGTCTAAATTTTTTTTTTTAAAATAATTTTTTTTTTCTATTACAATTATTTTTATTAGGCCTCACTAGAGGAGGAGCCCATGTAGGGCGGATAGAAACCCGGCTGAGCGGGTGCCCCATGAGGGGGAGTAGTAGAAGCCCGGCTGAGTGGGTGTCGTAGAAGCCCGTTGAGCGGGTGCCGGCTGAGCGGAGTAGTAGAAGCCCGACTGAGCGGGTGCCCCATGAAGGGGAGTATAAGACCCACACAAGGAAACCCAAAGAAATTGCAATTAAATCATTCCCCTTGTGTGTGTGTGTGTGTGGGGGGGGGGGGGAGTATCGAACCCACAACCTGGCCTTTGCCCCATTGGGCTAAGGAACCTTAGATAAATATATGTCTAAATTGAAAACGTTAGCAAAATACATATGTTTTCTTTGAAAGTTCTAAACAAATAAATGAAAAGTTCTACTCACTGCAATTGTCATGCAATTAACGTTTTTGATACAGCAGTCTACGAATTGACATCAACTAATTACGAAATTCTCACTGATAATCTTATGCACCATCAAACTTGAATTTAATAGAAGAATATGGCAAAACAAAGACAACATCGACATAGGCATAGTCAATCATACGAAATTAAAAAACTAAATTTAAAGATATATAACTTAATTCAATGAAATCAAACACAATTTTTTTTTAAAAAAAATGACCCTTTTCAATGAAATCAGAGAGTACCGTTGAGACTTCTGAGTTGTGACTATTATGAGGTGTGAGAATAAGAGAATCAGATCCTAACCCTAATTTAAATCTAATAAAACAACTAACTAATATTAATATATTAATTGTAATTAAATTAAATTTAGTAAAACAAATTATGTGAGTATACCATTTTTTTAATATAAAAAATAAAAATTTAGATAGGTACATAATGCGGTTTGCGGTGCGATATAACTTAAAATTTTCTAAACATCGACCACACCGAAAAATAATTTGCGGTAACTAAAACCGTATTTAACCGCACCATAATTGACCAAACACCGCACCGTACACCAAACTTAAATTTGGTGTGGTGCGGATTTCGATTAAAACCGATTAATGAACACCCCTACTTCTTCCCACAATTTGAATGTATTTTTACCTTTGTCTCGCAATATTTTGAGAAATTGTTTTATAGTAACATGTATTATAATCTGTCTTCAAAATTTTAACTTTGTATCCGTCCTGATCATTTGAACAAAAATTCTTTATTTGGTTCATGAATGTTGGCTTTGACTCGTATATTCTGTCACACTTACGTATACATTTAAAAATAATAATAAAATAACTCTAAGAAACGTGATTACTAATTTAATACTCCCTTAGTTCTAAATTGAATGTACACACTTGACTTTTATCATAATTAGGAAGAATAGTTTGACTAAAGGTGAATTATCATAATATTCTCATTAATTAATACTAATAGTAGGAATTATAAATTAGCGGAGCTTAAATCATTAAATATTGAAGAATAATTATCGGTGTTCGAGGAGAACATATTCATGACATGCTATTATAACCTATTCATAGGGAACATCTTGATTATTTTATCAAACTTTCTTCCAAGGATTTTGTATCTTTTGCAAAATGAATATCTATGAACATTCATTTCACTTAAGCTTGTAATTTGATCAAGATGATTATAATGTAACACCACCTTTTCTTATTGCTGGTTTTCTCCCCTAGCAAGGAGATTACTTGACTTCATATTGAAATACTCGATAGAGTTTGATCTTAAGAGAGGTGAATTAACTTCTAAAACTTTTTAGTTTTTGTAAACTTTTTTGCCTTAATTGATCACCTTAACAACAAGTATGTTGATTAAGCATATAAGGTGAGTTAAATGTTGAGGTAACTCAAATGACTTAAATGTTTAAATGCAACACATAAGAATACAAAATTTATGAATGTGATCTTTGAGGTACTAAGTCAAATATCCTATATGCAAAACGTGTAAGAGCAAACACTATAAATCATATGACCAAAGCCAAGTAGATAACCAAGCAATATATGAAACAAGGAAGCATGTGTAAGTTTACCAACTCTTAAACAAATAAGTTCATGTACTCATGTAAACAAGATATAGCAATTCATGAACTATAAAGTAAAGAGGTAAGGGATAGAGAAAACTAACACGAGGATTATAGTGGTTCGATCATAAAAATCTACATCTACTATCTTAAGACATACCTAAAGATTTCAACATTTTACTAAGAAGTTCCCTTCACAACAAATGCAGTTAATTATAGTGGTTCGATCATAAAAATCTACATCTACTATCTTAAGACATACCTAAAGATTTCAACATTTTACTAAGAAGTTCCCTTCACAACAAATGCAGTTAATGAATGTGAATAATGACGGCTAAAAATGTTGAATTTGAGGGAATATCGGGGAAATTCTTAGTGGTTAAGAAAAAAATAGAGATATCTATTGGGACAACGGATTTTTTGCCCTAAGTTTATTGCTTTTCCTATATTTGTGGTTCTCTTTGGTTTTTGAAAGAAAAATATTATTGCTCGTCTTATTATGAATGTGTCTTTTATTATTATTATTATTATTATTATTATTATTATTATTTGTTAGTATTATTTGTTATATATGGGTGAATAGAAGTTTACTTTACAAGGTTAATTGTATTTGTGATAATACTTGTATCTTCAGCTATAATTTTTCTTTAAATTAAGATTTCATTCTTTTCATTTAGTGGTAACTAAGTGTGTATTTTTACATTACTTCCATAATTAATTTTAAATTTGTTGTAAATAATGAATGAATCTTAAAAGGCTCATAAAGCCCTAGGGTTTAACCTCTATAAATAGAGGCTTTGATTCACATAATGGGATACACATAATTATTCTATTTTCTCTAAACCTCTTCTCATTTCTCTATATTATAATGTATTATCAACACAATTCTCCATTCTCGGTATTTGTATATGGTATCCACCACCCCTACCATTCTCCATCACCACCACCACTACCTCCTGCAAGAAAACCCATGGATAGTCAATTTTAATTAATCACCATGGAAACCCAATTTAAATCAACCAAAGAAATTCCTTAAATCCATTTATTTCTCTCCATCTTTATAAATTCAAATATGAATTTATAAAATTCAAAAAATTCTTTACCAATTCAAATATGTGCCACGATTCTTTATATCTGGTACGATTCTTTTAACTGAAACGAAACTCTACCAATTTAGATTGAACGTAAATCACGAATCTCTGCATCCTTACTCTCAGTTTTTGTCTACAAGTTTTGAAAGGATGCAAGAGAGAAGATATTTATTTATTTGCTACTGTAACCGAAAAACAAAGTTTAATTAAAAAGCCCAATGGGAGAAGGCTCTCCAATACTGCAACTCCAAAACCATGTGCCTTATAGCATCAGATTTCAAGTATTAAAAAAAATCCATGTACTATTTAATTTGAGTTTTTTATTCGGAAACCAAGGTAAGTTTTTCTATTTAATTATTGTATATTTATATATGATATATCATTATAAAAAATCACATGGATTAAGTATAATTAAAATATGACTACGAGATAGTGATATTATTGATAAATCACATAATATGGATTAACATCCAAATCCGTTTTAATGGAATGGGTTCTTAAGACACCGTTAATAAAGATTCATTGAGACCGTTTTATGTCTTTACCAATAAAGATATATTATTTGACATAAATTTAAAAAGAAAGATTGTCGTACTACCAAAGAACTTTTGTAATTAGTTACAAATTTTAATCAAATCATACGGACAAATATACGACCATCAGAAAATGGTTGTAGCAAAATCCCGTAGACAAATTACGACCACTAGAAGATGGTTATTACGTCAAATATATTTTGTAATTGGTTAAAGATTTTAATCGAATTTTACAAACCATTATATGACTACCAGAAGATGGTTCTATTGAATTGTAGAGAAATATATGACACTAGAAGATGGTTGTATCGAATCTTATAAACAAATATATAACCACCAGAAGATGGTTTATAAGATACATGCATGTTGATTATTACTTAAAATAAACCACCAGAAGATGTTGATCAAACAAATTATTATTGTTTATTCTTACCCACCCGAAGATGGTTATAATATAAATACAAATCGATTTCGTTCCGATATTATTTTGATAACATTTTATATATTTTAATATTTTATATTGTGAATTATGATGTGATGAGTCTTGGAGACTTATTAACAATAAAACTCTGAATGTTTTATTTTTTTTATTTTTTAAACTCTAAAAGAAAGAAAGGTAGAACACCAGAAGATGTTTTACGAAAAGTCTGAATTACGTCTAAAGTACCACAAAATAATGATATAATCTTAAGAATTCCTCCACGATAAAATCTTTATAGAGAAAATAGTGCAATTTTCTCTAATGGTCGGATATGCTCCTGCAGAAGCATTATAAAGAGAGTTTTATTGTTATTTATCTCATGTGTCCTCAAGACGAAATAAAACAATAAGTCATTAATAAAATTAACAAATGATTATCGTCGAAGTGATAACATAATAATAAATATTTTACTTTCTCTTGTAGAGTATCTATGTATGAGATATAGTTTTGAGATAAATAATGGCAGATATTGACCTTCAATCTTGAGTGACATGTTTGTATTTTAGAAAAACGTAGACCTCAATTATGTTCCTACAGTAACAGTTATTGAGGAAATAGATTCCAAAATTGTTATTCTTGCATCTCCATTGGTCTAAGTACGACAATTATCCATGAGATTTTGTGAAAACCAATTATGAATGATTATCACCTAAAGTGATGGAAAAAAATGAGTAGTATCTTATTTTATGTTTTGATGAACTCTTATTTAATATTTTTGGAGATGTATTAGAAATTTTTGGAATGTAATTTCATTTCATCTGTTTTGAATTTTTATTTATAAGATTATATTTAGTCTTTAAGAACCATATATTATTAAAAGCTTCAGAAGAATTTGCGTATGGGAGGGTTCTGGTAGAACTAATTTATTGATAACTCCAGACGAGTTAGTTCATCAAGAAATTTGAAATAACGTTTCCTTTATAAAAGTTCCTGAAGAACTATAACTGATCGAACTGATAGATTAAAAACTCCGGAAGAGCTAAAAGATTAAAAACAGTTTCAATGCTTTTAGTTAAAAGTATAAATGTCCACAATATAAATAAAATTGTACAATTCTGGCATAAGTAGTCGATTAAAAGCTCCTGGAGAGCTGATTAATTAAAGATTCTTGAAGAGATTTATGTAATCGATTTTGACCTATAATTTTCGTATAAAGATTAATTCAGATAGTGGACAAATGCATTTTCAATCATTGCTAGTGTTGTTAGCAAATAAATTTGCATTGAACAGATTATTGTTTATCTCTTAGAAATTATATAACACTGAAAATATAAATTTTTTTTTTATGGAACCAGAAGTTTTCTAAAATATTATTTGTATTTAGTTACATATTTCAAAGCAATTATATTTGTCTTAGTACTGTGAATATTGGGATTGAATAGATTTTTGGGATGAATAGATTTTATTCGATGCATCGATATATGTATATTGTTAATCCGCAACTTGAAGTTTGCGTTTTTCTTGATAAATTATGATGTGCTCATATGTTTAGATTCTCCCATAAATATAATTTGTCTCAAAGGTACTAGTGATATTCTATGACGTCTAGAGTAAAAGTTGCATATCCTGAAGAATATGTTAATATAATAAATGTTTTTGTAGAATCATATATTTTTCTTTTGAATTTATTATACACTAGGTTTCATACCCGCGCGTTGCGCAGTTGTATTTCTAATTTTTATAATCATTTATGGTTGAAAAGGTTTTTAAAATTATTTAACTTAAAATGTTATGTATATAACTTACTATCTTTATTCTACATTCAAATTGGCAAAAAATACTAATGTCACCATTCAAGATTAATTTAATTTTACTTTCAAGGAAATCTTATTATAAAAAACATTTTAAATATATTGGTGAAAATATTTTGCAAAATCAATTCCGTAATTGTTGGCAAAATCTTTAGAACTTTCTCATTCAATTATTTTTTTACCTTTTATTCTAAAGCTCTAAATTATAATATTTATAGATACAAAAAGATTATGAGTTTCAATCCGAATTCTATATTGAATGTTTAATATTCAATTCGTTTCAAATTGAATGTTACAGATTTGACTTACATAAGAATTATAGAGAATATTTTGATCATGAGGAAGTTACAAAATTTTTCTTAAATATAAGAGTGACTCATATCTTAGTGGAGTTTGCATCCCTTGATTTATAATGTTAGTTATGTAAATTTATGGGGAAAATATATCCACTTGAAAAAAATAAATATTTATTTTGGAACAAACTAATATGAAAAATAGACATTCTATTTAGAACGGAATGAGTAACATATATTTTTGGCTTTTTCAAAAGATTCTTAATATTTCAAATTCCAATATATGATTTTCTCTTTATTTGTAGGAGTGAAAGTTCCATTGTGTACTTGTATATGAAAAACAAAAATCACGCCTCCACTCATGATACTCTCAATTCATATTTGTTGGACAATTATTTGTTTAAAATATTAATATTGAATAATAGTCAGTTCATGCCTTCAATATTTTTATTTATTTAAATATTTTTGACATGTAATTTTGTACATAAATTGATTAATTTCAATACTTTAAAATTTGATAATAATTTTTTATTGACGCATCATTCAAAAGACAATAATTTTTTATTGAATGTCAATGACCAAATATAATTATGATATTCATTGCCAATGTTAAATTAAATTATAAATCAACATTGTTTTTCAAATAATCAAGAAAAATAGATAAATTAAAAAGACACACCTTTTATAATTGCTGACTAATCAAACAAATAAACAAAAATCAATTAAATATGTTAATAATAAATTTACTTTTCCATGTATAAAACGTTCTTCATGTTAATAACTACAAATTAGTACCGTAATAAAGTTCCAAAGATTTTGCCAAAGATTACGGAACTGATTTTGCCAAATATGTTTAAAATATTTTTTATAATAAAGTTTCCTTGAAAGTAAAATTAAATTAAAAAATTACATTTTTTCATATCACATAAAAAATAGAAAAATAAAATCCACGCCTTTATAATTGTTGACTTATCAAACATAGAAAGAAATCAATTAAATATTTTAATAATTAATTACATTTTCCATGTTTAAAACTTTCTCTATGTTAGTAACCACAAATCAGTACCGTAATAAAGTTTCCATTTTTTTTTCAAAGGTTACGGAACTGATTTTGCCAAATATTTGCACTAATATGTTCAAAATGGTTTTCATAATAAATCATAATAAAAGGATTAAAAATGGTTTTCAACAAATCAATTGGGTAACAAAGATATGCAGGCAGTTCATTGAGGGAAATCTGAAATGCAATCAATTATCTTAACCCACCAAATCCCTAGATAGGAAAATTCATAAGGTTAGAAAGACTTACTTGGGAGACAACCTGAAGTTGTTTAGGTGTAGATTTAGTAATATTGTGCCTGCAAATCATAAAATCTAAAATCAAAATCAGTTGAAAATTAATTGATTTGAAACTAACTTAATAAAGCAACATCTTGAATTATATATAATTTGCTCAAATTGCGTATAATTATCCATCATTATTCCTCATCAATCAACAAATTTGTCTTCCATTATTGTATTGATTACGTATATACCTAATATTACTCCCCAATTTACTCCTTTAGTTAATTGGATTAATTGTATTCCAAATATAGATACGTACCATAATTCTTTCTCCGTGTGTATATATGCTTATTGTATCATGAATGAAATGATGTGAAAAAAATTCTATTTTCAAAACCCATTATACTTACCCAATTTTTTTAGAGAAATAATTTTTTTGAAGAGTCCTCCATATCATACTTTTTTCTATCTTTCTCCTTCAATCTCATTATTCTTACCCAAGTTTGTAGCTTCGATCTTATGCTCCTTCAACCATGTCTTCTGAATTTTAGCAGGTTTCTTGAGATAAGTTTTTAGCAGAGATTTTGGCAAGATATTAGGGATGAAGATCTTGGTCTTTAGAATCCCTCTCTTGTATATTTTTTATATGGACTCTCCAAATGACACTGCCCTTCCGACTACCCCTTTATTTTTAATTTAAATTGAAAATTCCAGACTTCTGAGCAGCCAAAAACTTCAGTTATCAATATTCACCTTTCAATTGCTTTAATACTTTTATGTAGACCATTATTCATAAGTTCATATATTTAAGAATTAATGCATTCAATTCACATGTGAAACTGGAAATTTTATCATAGGCCACTAAAGAGTTTATTACTACTAATAGTTAACAAAAACTTTAAGCATCATAAAATCTGTGGCAGTTTTAAAGCTGCAACAATAAATAAATATAATTATTATAATAAAAGTTATAAAACTCTTCTACTTCATTCATTAATATATGACACAAAACCATAAATTTATAATAAATTATTGAATTCTTTGAGATCAAGATATAACTAATGAACTTTATGAATATGTAGCTATAGAAATCTGCTCAAGTTTTTATCTCCATAACAACTTAAGATTAGAGCTGAAGATTATAGCTCATTAAGCAGTAATTTTAAAGAGTAAATTAATTGTAAAGTTGCCACATGGAAGTATCTAATTGGTCTACATCCCACAAAATGCTACATGTCACATCATGAAGCTTCTACCTCAACTTGACCTAACTTTATATATTATAGGTTTGTTTGTTTTTTACCAACTATTTATTTCTTAGTTCTCCTCTTTGTAATTGGTTTATGGTTGCGGACCAAATGATTTCCATCTCAAGATATAATGTGCGCTCATTCCCCACCACAAGGTGTTTAGATGGGTCCTCAAAAGAGGATAAGTTATATGTTGGTTATCGATCATTAGGGGTGTCAACGGGTTCGGGCCGGCCCGAACCCGGCTCACATAGCTCGAAAAAATGTGAGCGTGAGCTTAATATTCAAGCTCGCTTCTTATGTGAGCTGAGCGTGAGCTTGACCCCGCTCAGCCCGAAAAAAGCTCGAACCCGAATAAGATTAATATAATTAAAATATTATATATATATATATATATAATAATAATAATAATACTAATTTAAAAAAAACTTATATACATTATAATTATAATTATAATGTGTGGATTAACTCAATAATCTTTTTTTTTTTGGGTAGAAAGGAGATTATATTAAAGGAGTCTTACAACAGGAGAGAGACAGATACAAAAGTTAAAGGAAGAGAGAAAACAGGAAAAGACAGCGTGGGACAACACGGAACAAAATACATTGGGATGAATCACAACAAAAAGTGAGATGGTGTAGAAGAATTCAATGGGATTGTCAAAATTGGAATTGCCACCGACAATGGAATTAAATCAATCTTTTGAAATTTGCAAATTTATCATTTGTTAAAATTTTAAGTGCATAGATTCTCTTGTTTTTTGTTTTTTTGTTTTTTTTTTATATAAGACTCATTTTATTAGCATATCAAACAATTTTGAAACTTTTGCTTCTTTTTGTGTATTCTTGTCCAAATTTAGTTTTAAGGCTCATTGTATTATGCTATTCTTGAGACAGGATTTT
This sequence comes from Vinca minor, assembly GCA_026122235.1. Lineage (NCBI taxonomy): Eukaryota > Viridiplantae > Streptophyta > Magnoliopsida > Gentianales > Apocynaceae > Vinca > Vinca minor. The sequence goes on from JAOCZM010000286.1 coordinate 1,862,745, forward strand.
CGTTTTCTTCGCTAATATAAGTGAGCTTGGGAAGCTCGTGAGCTAAGCTCGAGCTCGTGTTAAAATGTGAGCTGAGCGTGAGCTCAAGGTTTATGAGCTTTTCCGGGCTGAGCGTGAGCTTTTGAATTTTTATGTGAGCTGAGTGTGAGCTATGCCAAGCTCAGCTCACATAGCTCGATTGGCACCCCTATCGATCATGCTGATTGGTATATATGTTGTTGCAACATAAAGAGGAAAAAATATATAACCGAACAAGATATTTCTATTCGTGTCTCTTGTTGATCCTCAAACAAATGAGTTTTGAACCAGAAGTTCAAAAGACGAATAGTTAGCAATATTTTATAACCAAAATTCGGCCAGGAAAAAAAACCTCATGATATTTAATGTCCCTGAAGGACAAGCTACCCATAATATTAAATTTGAGACATTGAAATGTGGGTTCCAATAATAAAACTTCTCGCAAATGGAGTAAATATTTATAGATGGTCAAGTCGAGAAGATTAAAATTCTAGAAGAATTTTTCCAAACATGAATATTATATCATTTCCAAAAGAAATTCAGGTACCTGAAAATTTGTAAGAATTATGGGATCTCAAATGTTTAGGAACTAATGGAACTACATAAAATTGTGCAAATGTCGACATTCTTTATGCGTGCAATAAAATGAGGATCTTTAATATAAAGTCTGCAAACCCAAAATTGAAAGTTTAGAGATGATTGGTAAAAATAGACCGTTAAGTTCAGCTTAAATTATGAAAAGTATGTACGGAGAATTAATACGCTTGAAGTGTAAATATATTCCGTACAGAAATTAATACACTTGAAGTGTAAATGCATTTCTTACAGAAATTATACACCTGAAGTGTAATCCTAGAAAAATATTCGTTTGGAATAACGAACAAAGAAATTACTTTGATGATGAATGCAAGTGTATTTTGAATAGCGCACAAACACTTAGTATGTACATAATGTTGCCACTTAGTAACAACATTTGTATGAAGGGCAATATGCCAGAAGCATATAAGTAATTTTTTCCGAAGAATATAAACATCAATTACTTAGTGATTAAAGCTTTTTGATATCATTATGGAAAGATAACATATTTCCATGTATAATAGTTTGCTTGCAACATTTATTTTATTTTATTATTATCTTTAGTATTTTGATGAAATAAGTTATCCCACGTCGGGGAGAGTGAGCAATGAATGATGTGAGAATATCATTGTTAAGCATCTTAATTCATGTTGAAGCTCTAACGAACTTGAAGTTCAATAGAGAAAAGTTGCAAATTAATTGGTTAATATTTTGCTAACTCCAAAAGAGTTGCAAATTTAATATTTATAATATAGATGATATTATTTTTCAAAAGGGAAATTTTTATCGATAATGAGTTCAAAGCACACCCGATGTGTGATTGACCTCCTTGTTACGAAAATAAAAATCTTTGGATTAGAGAGGATTAAATCATCAAAATATTCCTCCGGAAGAGTTATAGAAAAAGCAAGTGTTGAAAGTTTTGGAAAAATCTAGTATTTACAAATTGAAACATTCGGAAGATGTAATTTATTGATCTTATGAAAATCTAGAAAAATTATTCACTAAGACAAACCAATTGCAATTTTTAAGGTTAATCTTGAAGATCTATATGCATTGGTTCAATGATGTTGTTAACAAAGTAAGTAATTTGACATAAGAATAATGTACTCTTTTTCCTTAACTATGCGTATTTTTTCCTAATGGGTTTTTCCTAGTAAAATTTTAACGAGGCATATTCTTCATGTTATTGACATCCAAAGCTAAATGGCGACATCGAAGTTCATCAGATTCGCTCAAGTGATAATGTGACAGATTTATTCACCAAAACTTTACCTACATTAACATTCAGAAAGTTGATACATCAAATTGTAATGCGTCGACTCAAAGACATTTAATGATCAATGGGAGTAGCTGTACTCTTTTTCCTTCGTTCATGTTTTGTCCCACTGGGTTTTCCTGACAAGGTTTTAACGAGATAGCAATTAAATACCCTAACATCAATTGTACTTATTTTCTTAGTTTGGCTTAGTTTTTTTCCCACTGGTTTTTTCCAAACAAATTTTTGTGAGGAAATTTTGTATAGCTTAGTCTTTCAAGAGGAGGAGGAGGAGGAGGAGGAAGGGGGGGTGTTGTAAATAATGGATGACTCTTAATGACCCATAAAGCACTAGGGTTTAACCTCTATAAATAGAGACTTTGATTCACATAATGGGATACACAAAATTATTCAATTATCTCTAAACCCTTCTCATCTCTCTATATTATAACAAAATCAATAATGATTGTTGGATCAAAAAGTTGTGATCAAATAAGGATCAAAGAGTATAAAATGAGATCGATGGTTGGAATTTGATATAACTTTATGTCTTCTTGATCCTTATTTGATCCAATAATCACTACCCTAATAAAATAAATAAAATAAGAGCCGGGGTTTTTTTTTTTAAACACAGCATGGTAATTTCATTAATGAGATAAATCAGCAGCTACAGTTACATCAAGTGAAAAAAGCCAACCACCAAAAGGAAGACTCATTATTCAGAAACCCTCCGGAGATCCTCCGCTTACAAATTAAAAGTGGACAAATCCATCTTTATTCTTCTCTCTTCAAAATTTAATTAAGGGATAAAATTGAAAAATATGTCATTAATAAACTCTTTATTTAAAAAAAAAAAAAAAAAAGACAAATTAAAAACGAAGTGTGGATAGATAATTTAAGACGAAGGGAATACTATTTTTAAATAATAATAAAACCTCATTATCAATAGTAGTTTCTACTGGTTCTTCAATTTTTCTCAAGTATAATTCAAACTCTCAATCTATCAAGTTAAAAATAAAACGTCTCAACGCGAGTTCGACTTTATTGTCATAAAAAAAATTACTCAGTAAAGAAATTTAAGTTTTCATTGACATATTCCCCAAATATTTAAAAGATAAAAGAAACTCTTAACACTATAGTTATAAAAACAGTAGAACTCACAACTACGAAGCTATCTAAAATTAAGGATTGACGATCACAGTTCTCTTAGGAAAAAATGACCAATATGAAAAAATAAAATGCACGTTTAAAATTTTTAAATTTAAATAAATAGAGGTCTTCCCATCCTTGAGGGAGTGAAACTTTTTATTTTTTATTTTCTATTTTCTAAATGTCAGAATATATTATTAATAAAACAAGAGGAGGACATAAAATTGGTGCCTCAAAAACCTTACTAACTTCATTTTAGAAACAATTATTATCAGAATGTCAAGTTGAAATGTATTATTTCGAGTAGAAAGTGTTGTGATAACTATATTAAACTAATTGATAATTAAACTAACATTGATTAGAAGCTAAAAGCAAGCATGGTTAAACTACTATCTGAATAAAAAGTTAATATAGCAGCATAGCATAGCATCATCTTCATAATGAATCCAATGAAGGATCATCTTTGAAGGAAAATTTTGAAAATTTAATATTAATAGCATTCTTTAATCAATCGATTATCTCATTAGAGAATATGTATATGTATGGATTAGTCACTTTTGTCTGAACGAACACCCTGATTTCTAAAAAATAAAATAGAGTATGATCATTTTACTCCTTTTATTTCTTTTTATTTTTTTATGGAGAATTGAAGTCAACCTCATTAGTCATTACTACCTTTATCTTCAGACACATCATTGACCTCACTTACATGATACAATAACTGATTGATTAAAAGACTCTGCTTCATACAAGTCCAATCATATAATCTCTTCCACTGTTCTTCTTACCCTTGAAATCCCAATCCCCCAATCATACATAGAAAACTGTTAACAACACTTTGTCTAAGCTCCCTTTTCCACAATCTAAACAAAATCTAAAGAAAACCCATCAAAATTTAACCAACAATAAGGAATAAGAAGTGAGGGGAAAAAAGATTGATTTTTTTTTAGCTGATTTTGAGTAAAAATTTCAAGAGTATAATATGGACTCAAAGTCCTTGAGATTAATAACCCACCAATCTTTTTTCTCTGCTGTTCGATCAGGAGACTTTGAAGCTATCTAAAAAGCACATAAAAGATGAAGGGTCGGATCCATCTTCTTTAATGGGTTTGCAGAATGATGCAGGGGAGACTGCTCTATATATAGCTGCAGAGAATAATTTTGAGGAGATTTTTAAGTATTTTGTTGGGTTTTGTGATCTAAAGACTGTGATGATCAAGTCTAAATCTGATTTCAATGCTTTTCATGTTGCTGCTGCCCGTGGTCATTTGGGTAATTTCTGGATTTTCAAGTTCTTATTTTTTTTAATAATGTAGTTTTATGATTGACGTTTGATTTTGTTGGATAGTTTTGATATGATTTTGCAACTTTCTTGAAGAAATTTTGATTTGTGAATAACTATGGTGTTTTTGTTGTAGTTTATATGTGCTTGTGTGATTGGAGTTTGATTTTGTTTGCTAGCTTTGACGTGATTTTGTAATTTTTTTGGAGAAATATTTTTTATATGTGAATTACTATGGTTAGGTACGTCTCCTATCCATCCCCGCCCATACCCCAATATTGGGGATTTAATGGGTTATGTTATTGTTGTTGTACGTACTTGTGACGAGAAGTAAAAGAGGAATAGGGGTATTAAGTTAGATTGATGTAAAGATCTTATTTCTGCTCTGTCCTCCTGTCGGTTTTACTTCATGACTTTTTGGATAATTGGGTTTGCTGTTGAAATTGTAAAATGGGTAGCTAAAGAACATTATTTTAGTGCGATTTTTGTCCTAGATTAGAATGAATGGTTACTGTTTGTAATTAGCATGATGGTGAATGTCTAGTAGAAAATAAGGGCATAGTAGGAAAGTTAAATTTGAAATGATGAAAATGTGGACTAGGTTTTTGCTAGTACTGATTATTTAAAGAACATGTCTTTAGGAAAGTGGGAATAGTAGAAAATGATTGCAGTTTCAATCGATGATGTCAATTATAAAACTCTAGATGGACGGTTTAGTGTTTCTTACTTATGGCAGAAACCCGATAAACGAAAGTTAGAAAAGTGGGAAAGCGAGTTCGTATCAATTAGACCTGGCGTGTTCATTTAGTAACTTTTTTTTTGTAGATTTAGTAATATTTAGGGCTGTTAATGAAGCTCTATGAAGTTTGAAGCAATCTTTTACCGGAATTTGACCTTATCTGCTGCTGTATCCAGGAATCGTAAATCAAGTTTTGAGCATGTGGCCCGAGCTTTGTCGAGTTTGCAACTCTTCAAACACAAGCCCACTTTATTCAGCTGCTAGTCATGGCCATCTAGATGTAGTGAAGGCCATACTAGATGCTGACATAAGCTCTATACTAATTGTCAGGAAGAATGGGAAAACTGCATTGCATATAGTTGCAAGATATGGTCGTCTACCTATAGTCAAAGTTCTTATCGAGAGAGATCCAGCAATTGTGGCTGTCAAAGATAAGAAGGGGCAAACTGCATTGCATATGGCCGTAAAAGGTCAGGACACTTTTGTCGTGGAGGATATATTGGATGCCGATCATTCTATACTAAATGAACGTGATAAGAAAGGGAATACAGTTTTGCACATAGCTACTCGTAAATGCCGTTCTCAGGTATACTTTAGACTGCAATTAGCATATTGGAGTTCTATATTTCTTCTGTTTATAATTACTATAGGTTTTTTTCTTCTTTAGGAAACTAAATACCCCTGCCCCCTTACTTCGTTCCACTAACAAGATGCTCTGTCATATTCTGGGATTTCCTCTTCTTTTCTTTTTTTTGTTGTTTGGGGGGGTCGTTGGACCTTGATATAGACAGCAATAGTTCTTGTCTCTGATTAGCCAGGAACCCGGAAAGAAAATCTTTAGAGATTATGGAAAAAATGATGAACCAAAAAACGTCTGGTTGCCATGACCAGCAAGTTGGAATTGTAGCAGAATGAACTGCTCTGTAATCGAGTTGATAAAACTTCTGCGGAGGAAAAATGAAGGAGCAGTTGATCATTGGAGTTGTTAATAACAACTTGTTTGTACTAGAAATCTAAACTATTAGCTCCAAAGTTCAGGAATTTTAGTGTTTCATTGAGAACGAACACCACTTAAACTATCTGGTTTCTCTAGCGTGACCTTCCATGCAGTTTATCCGAAAAAAATTTAAACTTGGGATGGGAATGGAAGTTTGGATTTAAGATATCTCTTTTCCTTGTTGTGGATAAAAGTATCGTTGATACAAAATATACAATCCGGTCCTGCACTCTTCGTAAGGTTTAAACAATAGTCTTGTATACCGTAATTTCAGTTTGCTTCAGTATGCATCATTGATAGAGCTACAGTCTGCACATTTTCTTTTCTTTTACCTTTTGAGCAATTCTTATAGGATTTTCATTTTGATCTTTCCTATTGGCATATGTCTACTTGTTTAAACTCTTGGAATGCGAAAATACTTTTGCTTGTAGGTGAGTGTGGAAAAAAGAAACTAAAAGGTGCACGTCTAAGATAGAAGAAAAAAGAATAATCGAAACAATTTGGGAATTGGGATAATGAACTCTTGCAAGATATTTGTCAAATAGATTATTTTACAATTAACTTACAAAGCAATTCATCTCATGATAGTGATGCAAATTCACCTGTCTTGATGAACGTCAGCATCTCGAAATAAGATGCATGTGAAAAAAGTGAAGAAAAAAAAAGGAATTAGCCGGGCTAAGAACCAGACATTTATAAAAGAAATTACCCACATCTGCGAGAAAAACTCCTTATAACTTTTCTACATTTTTTTCCGGAAATGACAAGTTTCATCATTATCAACTTCATTGAATAATTGTTCTTACCACGAGAAATTTGCTTGTTCTTATCAGATAGTGAGCCTTTTGCTGACATACACATCCATCAACGTTAATGCGATTAATAATCAGAATGAAACAGCAATGGATATAGCAGACAAACTCCAATATGGGACCTCAGCATTGGAAATCAAGGAAGCTCTGGTCGAAGCTGGTGGCAAGCACGCTAGACATGTCGGCCAAGTTGATGTAACGTTAGAACTCAAAAGGGCCGTGAGTGACATTAAGCACGAGGTACATTCCCAGCTCTTACAAAACGAGAAGACTCAAAGGCGAGTTTCAGGTATTGCAAAAGAACTCAAAAAAATTCACCGGGAAGCTATTCAAAATACCATCAATTCAGTGACGGTTGTAGCTGTTTTGTTCGCCTCAATAGCTTTCATAGGTATATTCAACTTGCCAGGCCAGTATTTGATGGACGGACCTGAAGTAGGAAAAGCGAATATCGCTGATACTGCAGCCTTCCGATCATTTTGCCTCTTGAATACAGCTTCACTTTTCATATCCTTAGCAGTAGTCGTGGTTCAGATTACGTTGGTTGCCTGGGATACTAGAGCTCAGAAACTAGTAGTCTCGATAATAAACAAGCTAATGTGGGCTGCCTGTATCAGTACCTGTGGCGCATACTTATCTATAGCTTTCGTGGTTGTGGGAAACAAGGCGTCTTGGATGGCTATTACGATTACAGTTCTCGGGGCTCCTGTTCTCGTTGGAACTCTGGTTAGCTTGTGCTACTTTGTCTTCCGACAACATTTTGGAGTTTTTGGTAATGATTCCCAAAGACGGATCAAAAGGGCAAGCGGAAGCAAATCTTTCTCGTGGTCATATTCAGCGAATATATCCGATTTGGATGAATACTATTCAGATGAGAGAATCTACGCGTTATAAAAAGAAATGCGGAGAAGGTGTGCAAATTTTGGTTTTCCGATTTTAAAAGTTTTTACTCATCTGTGCAGTTTGTTCTGTTCATAGAACGCGATTCTGGCGAGTTTTTTGAGCAAAATGGCAGTATTTGGTGCTTGGTCGTGGCCTCGTGGGGCACTCCTATATTCAAAGTTCGAAAAAAAATGGAATGAGGGTATATAGATTGAGCTCATTTGATGACTGCCTCTTATAGATGAGAACTTTTCTGGCACTTGACTTGTGTAATAATGTCCTGGAATAAATAAATAAAAAGAACTTCAGCACATGCCAATTTGGTCCTTGTATATTATTCACTTATTATATAGAACTAGGTAGAGAAAATGTGTCTCGCACGTTGGTGGGTGATTTATCTATAAAATATGAGTATGATTTTTTATTTTACTCTTTGATAACAACTTTGTAATTCCGTAATGAACTAATACATGATGACTGATTTTATAACAACTTTGTTTGGAACTCTACTTTGAGATTACGTCACCTGTTTTTTTTTTATAAATAAAACAGAGAATTATGTCTCTCTTCCTGTTTTTGGACCAGTTGAGATTTAATACAGAAATATGAAGAGTTGCGTTGCTCTTCCTATTTTAACATCCCTTTAGAGTTTTTTATTCTTTTAAATCTTTTTTCATATGTATTTATTTTTTCCTAAATTATTAATTAAATCACATATTTAACCTTTTAGAAAATTATAATTAAAACCTAACAACAAAAGGCATTATTGGGATGCAAAAGTTAAAAATACTAAAACATAAACACTTTTGTTATATGTAATTATTATTAATTAATTACCTTTTTGACTTTTTAGAGAATTATGATTAAAACATGACAATAAAGAGCATTATTGGAATGCAAAAATTAAAACACTTTTTCCCCTGTACATAACCATGGCAATTGAAAAAGAGACTGCAACCGACGTAAAAGGGTCCATGAATGAAACCGCGCTCATGGTATGGATTACCATAGAACCCGGTCAACCTCCAAGTAGCAGTTGAACCATCCCCAATCTTTATATCTATAGTCATCAGGATCCATAGACTTTTGAAAATCATATAAAATATTTTAAAATTCAGATTGATACACTTCTTAAGTGTTCTGTCGCGATTTATTTATATTTATTTATTCAGTTTGACAAGTGTTGGGTATTTTGATTTTGATGAATTAGATAGTAAATATAAGTAAAAATCTAAAATAAATTTCATTCATTGTTTAATTCTCATTTAAGATTTATCACATTCTCTTTTCTCTCTCCCTCCTTCCCACTACTCCAATGTTGCTATTAGGAGTATTCATTAAAGATCATCATGGTGATGTTCTGTCCTCTATGAATGATTAGGGGGGTTTGTCTAACAAAATCGGTATACATACTGACCAAACCTATTACCGTATCTATATCTAGTCGGATCTAAATTATTCAAGTCCGTATCGACTTTTCGGATATGAATTTTAAACGAATATATCCGTTTCAAAGACGATACATAAAAAGGATTTTAGAGGTTAATTGTAATATTTTATGTAGTAAAGGGTTTTAAACGAACTGCTGAAGTACCAAATTGCAACTTTCAACCAGAATTACACCCACTCTTAAGTATCAAACAATGGGTCATACCCGGAAAGCTCCCGGCAACAATGACTTTAACCGGAAAAACAATGTGTGCATAATTGAAGGGATCACTTTGTCCACAAACATGGAATTTATTTAAATGATTGCAAGGGATGAATTACTAGGAAAAACAGACTTAAGATCAACCTCCTAAATATATCTACTTTTTTTGCCCATATGGTTTTTAATAAAAAAAAAAAAATAACATAACCACGGGCCGATTTGTCCACTAAAACAAAAGAATAGCTCGGAAATAACCAAGCATAAGTCCATCCATCCATCCAATTTCCACCACCCCATCCTTTTATACGCTTTAACAAAACAAGCTAAGATATACAATTTACAAATTCTGCAAGACCGAGAGATTTCGCTGCATGATGATTAAAACTCAACTAAGAACAAGAACCCGATATGATCATAGCTGTACTTGTCCCGGACCTCTTCGTGAAGATATAGAAGAAGGCCTCGACATGTCTGGCCCTGGTGAAGATCTCTTGGTATCTTCCAGTCTTTGAACATCCTGAGCAGAGAAAATGAGTGTGAAAGGTATACATATATATACACACAACATTTTCCAATATAACACAAATATCATGTATACTTTAAAGAATTTTCTCCAGTTTTTTGTTCCAGAGAACTGCTTGAAAATGTTAAAGCATTTCTTTCTTCTACTATTCATGTTTCCCTTTCGGGAGGTGATGTCGGGATTCTTGAGGATCGATGTCATATTTCACAAGTAGAATTTGCTCCAGTACACTAACGAAGGGCATATCAGTATCATGATCAATACAAAGCAAAACAAACCTTCGTCAATGATGTAGAACTGTTGTGTGACGGTAACTGTGAATGTGTCTGCATATGAGTCTTTGTTTGCATCCTGTGCTGATGCTGGATATGTTCAAATTGCTGCAGCCTAGAAGCAAAATTTATTCCATTGTGCCCGCTTCGTGAATCTTCATTCAGATCACCATCCTCAGAATATTGTGTTCCACTCCTTGTATAATTGTTTTGTGAATAAGGGCCCTCTGATGATGTTCGTTTGAATTGTTCATTGTTGAACGAGTATGATGGTACAGTTTTCAGTCGAGTCCGAAGTATCTTGAAGGCAGCACTTTGCTGCATTAACAAGCAAATATAAACTAATCAGGTTTAAGATCAACTGTAGATCGAATTAGCCATATTTATCAATACAGCATTTGAAATCAAAACATTGACGAATTTCATATAGAGAGAAAGAGCTGAAACCCTATATCAGCCGAATCTCATGATAATCTTTACAGAGATCAAACGGAAATATGAGATATCAGACATTGCAACTCTTGAACACTCACCACACTGACGGTGATCACATCAAGTAAAGATATCCCAACTGTAGTAGAGGTCTTATTTAATAAACATTCACATGCTCATATAAAAAACTACAATTCACGGACTGCACGCACATCTGACGTCTTCGAGAACTCAAGAGAGCCCAAACTTGGAAATTTCCTCGTAAGCATGGTATGTGCTTACTTTCTTCTGTGTATTGTCCCAGTCAAAATTACGACTTTATGCCTCTTGTTCTTCTTCCCGTCAACTGCACCACCACCCCCCCCCCACGCCCCAAAAAAAAAGAAAGGGAGGGGGCGCAAGAAAAAGGATCAGGTTCAAGATACTCCCCTGCTCCCTAAGATTCCTTCTCTACTTTTCCCAATACCATAGCATCCTACCTAAGCTTCATATATCCATTCTCAACCCAACTCCTTTTGGCAATCCCCAATTAGATGTAGGCCTTCTTCTCTTCTCTCTTTAAGCTTTACAAATTACAAGGCACCTTCCGTCCATCCAGCCCATTTTCAAGTAGGGACATAAGTATCAACACCAGAATCATCGAAGCTTTACCTCAAAACATGAAATTATTGTTTGATTCAAGGAAATCATAGATTGATCTGACAAGCATCATGACCAAGATCCAAAACCAATTGCTCTATGTATCGATACGGTTACTATATCCCCAATTTATATAGTGTTTGTTTTATAAACTTTAAAAAACATAAATAACGATAAAAATCGACAATTTGCAGCAAGTTTTCCCCCAAAGTTCACTTTGGCAACATGCACATCCATATTCAGCCAGGAAAATACCTGAGGAAGTAGCATCAGAAGACCATACAGAACTTTCAAAAGCCACATATATCTTCCAGGTTCAAGAAGCTGCAATAGAAATGGTTATTAGTGTACTTAACATAGAAAAGATACTGTATATATTCAATGAATGCAAGAGTTTGTTAAGCTGAAAGTTCACTGAACCAAAGAATCCATTAATGTCCATAGCTGAGAGTCAATTTCTAGTAGTGGCAATTTATAGCATCTGGTGTTATTGGGACCATAGCGTTGATAGATTTTTCAAAGAGGCTGGGTGGTGCATTAATGTAGCTTTTCTTTTACTTTATTAAGGATGCCTCATCCTCTTTCTCATATTTCTACTTTTCATAAATAGAAGTTCTTCTATTAGCCTAAATAGAAGTTCTTCTATTAGCTCCCCCCACCCACCCACCCCCACACACACCCCACCCCACCCCACACACAAAAAAAAAAGGAAAGTAGTCTGCAAAATCCATCAGAAATGTGTACCCATAATTAAGTTCTGAGGAATTGAGATCAAGGAAAAGAACTCCTAGAACACGTATTAGAGAATATGCAACTTGAGATTGTCTTTTTTCAAATTAAACGTTAGGTTTGAAATAACACATTCTAAAAAACCCAACCTTGAAAACCCAAAATATTTGGAGAAGAGTGATTACCTGGAGTCTGAGGTAAGCAAAAGTAGGAGTCTCCAATAGATGGATTAATTTGTCCAGCTGGACTAAAAATTTGACGTTAATATCTTCCTCAACAAGAGATTGAATAACAGAGCTGGCGTGCTGGTAAGTCTGTACAGGAACCCCCAGCAAATTGCAGTCAAAAAGTAATAACAAAATCAATCTTGATAAATCATTTTGCATGAAAAAGGGAGATGAGAGAAACAAGCAGGGAAAAACTCAACAATAAGGACATCCCAGAAACCACAGGGCACTTACCTGAGCCAACAAACAAAGGCTGATTATTGCCATTGGTGAATGGCACCACGAGGCATATAAAGAAATAAATAAGTCTTTCCCAGCAGCATTGACCAGCGATTGCTTCAGAAGATATCGAAGCTCAGACAATTCAGAGGATGTAAGCAAAATCAAATTGAGAGCCTGCAAGACAAATAGAAGCACCCACAAGGGAAATAAGGGGTTAGAATATTAAGAATACTAAATTAACCCCTTCTAATACATCACTTTTTTATGCCTAAATTAGGCCATAAACATAAAAATGAGTCCGGGGAGAATTTGTGGTGCACAGTGACATTTAAAAAAAGAGTAACATGCACTAAATGGCCACCAACTATTTTCATATTTCGGGTTATGGTCACAAACAAAGTTTTAAGCGGATTTTAGCCATTGACATTTTACGGGTCACTCATTCTAGCACCGGCAGTCAATTCCGGCCAATATTTCAAAAAAAATCCCCCACGTGAGGGGCATTTTCGTCCTTTTCCTTTCTACATTCTTCTTTTCGAGCCAGCCACCATCTCCGGCGAGCTTCTTCCCCAAAAAGCAGCATCTCCGGCAAGCTCCATTCAAGAAATGTTCAGAAGATTTCATCCCATTGATAAAGAATCTACCGCCTTCTTCAATCTCTAAAAAATAAATTTAAGGAAAAGTTCCTAATTTTAAATTTGCCAGCTTTACAATGTCATCTCTTTTGACCCCTATATGTTCCCGATTAATGTCGTCTCTTTCCCCGTTTGACATCAAGGACACCAGATGAGCCATCCTCCTCATGTGATCTAATTCCTGTCCTAGTGGAAACAGAATTTGATGATTTCGGTACTGGAAGAGTTTTCCTCTTTATACGGGTTGGACAGATCTCTCCAGGAAGTTGAAGCTCATGGTTGTGTTCCTTCTTGATATTGGCAAGAACCCACTTCCCAGAATCAATTATTTGGACCCTTATAAAGCAGGGCAACCAGTTCTTGAATTTGTTTGAAAGCCCTCCTTTGAACACACAAATCTCCTAGACACAACAGATCCATCAATTTGGGATCCATAAAGCTGGCCAATTCTAATCCTGAATCCCACCTCCTAATTGAAGAAAAATAAATTGGTTGGAGAAGATGGTGCAGGGTGGCGGTGGTCAGCGGAGAAAAGATGGTGATTAGGAACGGGCCGGGTCGGTCGGTTCTAGTAATTTTATTTATTTATTTTGTTGTTAACAGGGTTAATTAAATATTCAGGCAAAAAATAGGAAGAAATTGGCCAGAATTGACTGCCGGTGCTAGAATGAGTGACTCGTAAATTGTCCATGGCTAAAATCCGCTAAAAACTTTGTTTGTGGCCAAAATACGAAATATGAAAACAGTTGGTGGCCATTTAGTGCATATTACTCTTTAAAAAAACCAGTCAAACTACAATAGAATTCAGGTCATCAAATAAATGCCTCAAACCTGAACCATAACAGAAGCAAAATCGAGATCAGATTCTCCTTCAAGTATCTTAGAAAGTTCCCGGTAAACTCTTTCAGCATCTAAAAGCACACAAAGACGGCGAATAATCAGAGCACCACGCCTGAAGAGACAAAATAACAAAATGAGATACCCCAAAAGAGAGGGGGGATATATATATATATATATATATATATATATATATATATATATATATATATATATATATATATATATATATATATATATATACATATTACTGGTTTATATAGACTCAGCAAAGAGAAGATAAACCAGTATTGCCGCTCAAATCAAGCCAAGACACTACCTCTCCAAGAGAGAATTGTCCAACTGGAAGTTATGAACTAAAAATACTACAAGGTGGTGGAAATGCTGTGGATCCTTAGCAATGCATGCATGAACTTCCAGCACCAGAAGCACTACCTGCAAGGGCAAATGGACAAGGGAGGGGGATGCATTAAACAATATGATAGAGAAACTTGTAGCATTCTGTGAAGCTCCTTCACATAAAAAAAGAATTAAGAAGTAGAAAGTAACTGAGCCGTAAGTTAAATTACTGCCAAAACGAATAAGTGTTAAGTGCCTTGAAGATCACAGGTAGAGAAGTTGAATAAGTTATATTACAAAAGCGATTTCAGCCATGCTGACTGTTTAACTATAGTATAAGAAAAAAGGAATGCTCCAATCCCAATTATGAGAAGTTGGATAATTTTGAGGATGACAAACTACCAAAGGAGTAAGGATGGGCAATTCAAAAAACTAGAAGCCGATTCTTTCTTATCTTTTATTTTCCATTTGCTGGAGTAAAACGGGACTCTTGTCCATCCTGTGCTTGCTAATACTCAGTTCTAATTCTCAGTGGAAGTTAAATGAGCAGCGTGGGCGTTGTGTTTAATCATTCGGCCAAGACATAAACTACCTCTGCACCAACTAAAATTCGAAATCTTTTGTAACTTAAAAAGAATTTTTACACCCACCCCCACCAAAAAGGAGGGGGAAAAAGAAGAGCTCCATCAAGTTCAACTCGCCACCATGTAGGTAGTAAAATCAATTAATTTATTAAATTACCAAAATTAGGGATAGAATCTGGTATTCAGAGAGAAATAACAAATAATGGATCAAAAAGCATACCTCATCAGAGGGATCTGACAAAGCCTTCAGAAGCGTGTCAAAAACATCATTCAGAAAACAGAGAACCTGTTTAAAGAATGGGAGGAAATTAACATCATACTATCCGAATCAATATGATTGGTTACTCGGAAAGAAATAAAAACACAATGGATACTAAGCTCATTAAGCTTGAAATTCAGAATAGTAGGCCCATTCCGATTCTATACTCAAGCAGAAGTTTTATAACAAATTAGAAGCGAAAACTCAGAAACAACAAAAATGTCCTAAAGAAAGCAGAATATTGGGTTTCCCCCTTTATCTTTTTACCCACAAATTGATGAAGAATGTGATGTCAATGAAAAAAATAAATGAAATTTGATAGGGATACTGCAAATTATGCAGCTTTTAACATGAGAAAGAGCTTTCTTCTCTATTCACCCATTGAGAATTCTCCCCGAGCATATTAGTAACTCAGCACTTACCAGAAGACTTCAATAGCAAACTAAAATCAGCCATCAAAGAATGAAAAACAAAGCAGCGTACAACAGGAAGTAATAGTATTGCAAGAAGAGTATTATGTAACGATATCAAAACCCCTGAAAAGGTCCCTGAGAAAGTATACTGCTGCAGAGAAAAAGACAGAGGGATCTGCAGGTAAGAGATATAACCGTCTACTATTTCCCGATTACCTCTGTTCTGTGCTTGTTTAAGAGAGTAGATATCCAGTGCAAAGCTTCAATGCGTGTAGCCTCCCACTCACTAGATAAGTGCCTGAGACGAAGATAGTAAAAATGAATCGACATTGGAATCTAAAGAACGAGAGGGAAAAGCATTGTTTTCTTCATTTTCGATCTAAGATGCACAAAGCAAGATGCCAACCATCAGCAACTTTCTACTCTAGCAGCTTTTGGTAAGAGATCCATTACCTCCTTGCAACAGAGAGGATTGCTTCGACTTCAAATCCTTCAGCGGGATCAGCCTTAATGGCACGAAGCTCTTCATTTGTTTCACGAGCAACCTGCAACATTGGCATAATATTTAAATTAATAGAAGAAAAGGGAACAGAACCATATTTAATGGCCAACTGGAGAGGACAGCAAAAAAGGTGGCAATAAAAGTAAGAAATAAGCACCCTATTGTTTTGGAAAAAACACACAAAAACACTTACAACTCTTATTTTCTCTTCTTTGTCCGATATGCAGGGGAGGATGGCTCCTAGAATATCAGCATAATAAGGAACAAGCTGATCCCCACCAAGCTTTACAAACTCATTTATCTGCAGGAGAAAACAACATATTAGAAACTGATTTGAGCAGAATCGATCACAAACAGTAGACTCTGTAGAACACCACTGTGAATATTTAATAGCATAGCAGAGGTCAGAGGTTCCTACCCAGGTAATAGCAGTCAACCTGGTAAACTCATCTGGTGAAGCTGCTCTCTCCACCAGTATCTCAGCCATGCGGCCATAATCTACAGACTTCAAGAGTAGCACTGCTCAAGTCAGAGTATCACAGAGGAACAACATAATGTTCTTGCCATCTAAAACACATAGTATTTTCACAAATTTCAGATGACATTTCCTATGCAACCACAAACAAAACAGTTTCAAATTTCAATTATTATTTCAAATCCTTTGACAAATCAAGAGTCGGCAATGCCTGATAATAGTTCCCAAAGATTGAAATAAACCTATTTGTGGGAGCTTTGAACGCCTCCATATCAGTGTATTTCATGGTACAGGAACTTACCAGCACATAAAATGGTGATCTAGAGATCCCTTCCCACCAAGTATTACACAGGCATAAGATATTGCTGAAAGTGTGTTTTCTAAATGTTCGGGTAGATCACGTAAAGATAGCACACTGCAAATTTACAGCTAAGGTTTAAAGTAAAAACTTTGAATTACACAGAGGTCTTACTGGGGAATTCTTGATTTCTTGAAGAAACTCCGAAAGTGCCGAATCAGCTTGTTGGCGAATTTCATGGCTAGAATCACTCAACATATTGAATAAGCCTGCAATGTCATTCA
This sequence comes from Vinca minor, assembly GCA_026122235.1. Taxonomy (NCBI): domain Eukaryota; kingdom Viridiplantae; phylum Streptophyta; class Magnoliopsida; order Gentianales; family Apocynaceae; genus Vinca; species Vinca minor. The sequence goes on from JAOCZM010000286.1 coordinate 1,879,779, forward strand.
TTCACGTGAGCAAAGTGCCCTCAATTGCATGTAGAGTTAGACAGGCTCTTGGCTGCTGCCTCAATTATTTTATTTATACCCACAATTTGCGCAAAAGAAGCCGGGGGAGAAAAAATAGGTTGGAGAGAGAGAGAGAGGGAAGCTTCTCTTCTTTCACCCTGCCTCAATATATTATTTTTCTTCCTCAACCCCCATAAAATGGAAGCAATTGAAGTACTTGAGTTCCAAAAACAGCTATCAGATATCACTCTCCAAGCAACAAAAAAAAGGTAAAATACAGACTCAAGTAACACACCATGTGAAAACTTACCATCAAGAAAATCAGGGAGGAAACCCAGCATATCAATATCAGGAACGCTATCTAAAACAGTGATCCACCCCACCAAGAATTGGCGTACATAAGGATTGAGGACATTCATACGTTCTCTCAGCAATGGAATAAATTCTTCTATGCTGAAAAGGTTTAACAAGAAGACAAACAACAGAAAATTGAGTCAAGCAATCAAAAGCCTTAGAATCAATTGCTGTAAATGTAAGCCCAGCAGTAAAATTGAATTCAATCGAGAAATTGACAATAGGACAGGCAAAACATACCTGAATTGATCACTCTCTGTGACTATATCCTGTGTCCAACAATGGAACAAATTCCAGTTAAATGATTATCCAACCAAAAAATGCAGTGATAACTTATCAACTATTTTATGTAGCTAGGGCCTAGGAGAATAAATTTTATTTGTTTTCACCTTCACAAGTCTATCTAAAAGGTGAGCAGCACTCTGTACACTGGCATCTGAATCTGCTGAAAGCTTACAAAGGGCATCAAAAATTTGATTGAAGAACACAATAAAATCTCCTCTTACAACCTGCGGGGTAGAAATACCAAAATGAAGCCAAATTTCCAACATCTATGAAGGAAATTCTTTATGGAAAAAATGAAAAGGTATGTCTAAGACTCACCTTTGCTATGTTATATAGGGCTTCACAAGCATAATAACGAACTCTGCTATCTTGATCGGAAAAAGAATTTAAGACAGGAGGTACAATTTGCTGGAAGATCAAGTCAAGAGAATCAGTCAAATGCAATGAAATGCAAATCACTATTCCTACACCTAAAACAACTTCTAAGTAGGGGAAAATTTTAAGTAAAAAATCATAGTTATTAGCATATGATGTAACAAAACGCACACTAGGCAAAAAGATATTTGAAGCTACAAAGACATGTTCAATCAAATTGCCATTCAAATTACAAGAAAATTTATAGCAAAACTCTTCTCCAGATAAAAGATGCTTAAAAACTGTCTAAGAAAAGAATTCGTCATACTCTAACTTGAAACCTGCTTTAGTTAGCTAAGCAAACAAGAGGAGAAACAGAACCAACGGCTTGCCAAAGCCAAAGCACCTGGCCACTAGCTGACAAAGAATTAAATAATAAGCACCCTTAGGTTCTGAGCACCTTTCAGCAATCTCCGCTCTGACTTGAGAAACGTCTTCATGTACCTTTTTTTCCCATTGTCGTCCCAAACTGAAGAACTATTCCTAGAAATATTATATCACCGTTCCCTATTCGGTCTGCATATTCAATTCAGCAAGCATACAAATTTAGAAACAAACTTCACCATATCGGTATGAAAACTTAAGTCCAATTATAATCAGCTACACGTGTGTGGCCACTTTCATTGCCCCATTTTTCAAATCCTCTGAATAGTAACATATCCAAGGATTTTAACTGCGTACTCGCAGGAAGAGCTCAACATGGAAACCTTTAAGACTGTTAAAAATAAGGGCTTTAAACAGCACACTTACGAAAAAGAGCTCTAAACTTCTCATGATTCACATAACCCATGCATACTGGAAATCTGAGAGCAAATTCTATGAAATCCTACGAGAAAAGTCAGAATGTATTCAGTAACTAATCTTCATAGTTATACGACGACTATATCAACAAAGAGGCAGTTGATACAAGGTCCTATAACCTACAATCCTAACCAGGAATCAAATGTGACCCACGTTTCATTTGTTTTGAAAGTCATAATGTATTCAGTAACTAATCTTCATAGTGACAACTATATCAACAAAGAGGCAGTTGATACAAGGTCCTATAACCTACAATCCTAACCAGGAATCAAATGTGAACCACTTTTCATTTGTTTTGAAAGTAGAAATGACATTCAGCTGTCCTATAGCTCTTCATAGTTTCTAGAGTAAAGATACAATATTCTCCATGTCACACTCATATTAAACGTGTCACTTTACATGATCACCTCTAAAGAATCACTCAATAATGAATGCCTGAAAATAATTAAAGAAATTAGCAGCATTACTGTTGTTAATCTTCTGAACAACACTTCCTCTAATAAGATCTCTCTCTAACTTCAGATGTGCACAATCTGAAGATCAATTAAATTACATTTTATTCCTCAAGCATTGTCATTAAGGTCTCTCCATTTTTCAAATAAAAGGCATCACAACACGCCATCAGTCGATCAGCATGACTTATTCTCGTTTTCTTTTAGTGAGCTATAGAATAACTAATTCCCTGCTATTAGGAATGTATTTATGTCAACAACCACACGCAATCCTTTATTTGGGTCATGCAGCCAACCCCAATTACTTGGGACTAAGGCTTGGCTGATTTTGTTGTTGGTATACAACATAACCTAATCCTCCTAACAGGAATCTGACGTCACTTTCTCAAAGCTAGCTCTCTCCCTATCCCATTTCTCCATCACACTAAGTACACACATATATCTGCTGCAGTGCTACTCCATCAAACAAAATCTATGAAATCATACAAGAAAAGTCAGAAGGCATTCAGTAAGTAACCTTTGTAATTATATGACAAGTATGCAACAACGATGCAGTTGATACAAGATCCAATAACCTACAAATTACAATGTCCACCAGGAGCTAAACAGGACACACTATTCATATGTTTCCAAAGTAGAAATGAAATTAATGTGAAGGCTGAGGTCAAGTGGTTCATAGTTTCTAAAGTAAGGATATAATTCCCCATGTCAAAATCAAATTACATTTGTCAATTTACACAGTCACTTTCAGAAAATCACTTAATACAGGACACCTGAATTACAGAATGCAATCTGCAGCATTACTTTCATTATTTATGAATAACACTTCCCTTAATAAGGTGTTCTCTCTCTAACTTCAGATGTGCATTATCTACACAATGATCAACTAAATTACATTTATTTCTCGAGTATTGTCATTAAGGTCTCTCCATTTGCAAATAAAAGGCATCACAATATGCCATCAGTAGATTTGCATAACTTACTCCTAGTAACAGGAAATCCGATGTCATCCTCGCAAGTTAGCTCACTTCCAACGGGATTTATCCATGATATTAAGTAAGTGTGGGTATCTTCTCTCATCGATGGCACAGTCACTAAATACAATGTTTTTACAAGAACTAGTTTTCCAAAAACATTAACATTAAAAGAGTTCTCATGCTTGAAAAATTCTATAATTTTACTAGCACTAACACAGAAAGTTATTCTGAATGAAGAAGTTCATTCAGTTATCATATACTCAGTGCATCAGCATAAATAGTCCCAAGAAATAAGAAACCTGATGGCACTCTCCCAGAGATAGTTAGTTCTCTTACTGTCCCATTTCTTTGATCATATTAAGCCTGTGCATGTATCTTTTATTCCACCTCTCATCAACAACAGAGTCGCAACATAAAAAGTTATTACAATAACTAGTTTTCCACATACTTCAACATTAAAGTAATAGGTTAAAAAAAACTCTATACTTTACCAGCACTAACACAAAAAGTAACTTTGAAATTAAGAAGTTAATTCACGTGTTGTAACGATGGGTTATTTCGTGATGTGCAACATAGCGCTATCCTCAAAAGATAACATCTTTGAATATTAACTGCATTATTTTTTAGTTAACCCAATTGCTACACATGTGAACAATCTCTATGATATTTTGCATATCTTTGAATCCCCAAGGAAAATAAAAAAAAAAGAAAACAAGAATGACAAAAGTGATAATAAAATCAGATTAAGAAGTATACACGGAATGTAAGTAAGTGGTAATTGAAACTACAATAACGGATTTTCCTTATATAAATAAAAAATATATATTTGAGAAGGGCATAAATGTAAAGTAAAACAATATTATATTTCTACCAAAAAATGATCAAGGACATCCATTTTCACTGAAATAAATATATGTTATGCTCCTTTCCCAATCACGATCCATTCTTTATACCCAAAATATCAAATTGGATTTACTAAAGTTAATGGAAAACCTCTAGATGCTGTGCTGCTTCCGAAGTCAAACCAACGGTTACAGCAGCCAATCCTATCAAACCACCCTACATTGCAACAAAATACAAAATACAAAAATCAAAATCCCAATTCATCACAAAATCCCACATCTTTATCTCACATTATAAAAAAATGTTACCTTCCGGTGATTTGCTTGAGGCGAGTAAGTGAATTCATTCACCAATAAATTAATAACCGCAGTAATTTTATCATGATCCCCAGCTGAAGTCAGTTGCTTCACTATCCCTTCCACCTACAATACAGTAATTCCACAGAATATATCCATTAAACCCTACTCTCAGATTCAAACAAAAAAAAAATTAAATAAACACATAAAAATATCTAAATTAAATTAAATTAATAAGCTTAGCAACCTCAAGAGCTGCATTCTTCCGCTTCTCATAGAGCTTATCGGAAATATTACGTAATACAGAAGCTGGAATGATGGAAAACGCATCCGCCATGGGAGGAGGAGGAGGAGGAGAGAAGCAATAACAAAAGCAAAATCTCAAAACCCTAAAACACAATAAAATTAATTTCTCCCCTTTTTCTTCCTCCAGTCTCTCTCTTACAAAAATTCAAAATCAAAAAATTCTTTTCCTGATCTTTTCTCTCTGTAATCGAAACATCATCTTCTTCTACAACAAAAAATTATACAAAAAAGAAAAATAAAAAACAAATTTACAGCTGTAGATTGTAGTACGAGTGAGAATGGATCTAAATTAGGAATGAAAAAGAAGAATTGATTTGAGAGGATTTGGATGATGATGATGATGAACTGAAATTGGAAATTTTCTTTTGTTTTTTCGCGAGAGTTGAATTTTCCGTTTTGGGGGGTCTTTTTTCTTTTTTGGAAATTTTTTATTAAGACGTGTTTTGGTTACGGGGATTTTGGGGTTTGCAAGCTGTCACGACGATTAACGGTTGGGTAGAAACCGGGAAATAATGACTCAAAGGAGCGTGTCTGTCTGTGAAGTAAGTTGGAAATTTCTTGCAGTAAATTTTAATTACAAAAATAAGAGAAAATGACTCTTATGATCCTTATAGTATTTACCAAGTCACGATAAGATTCTAAAAGTTTTTTGGCTTCTTGTTAGGTTCTAGAAGAATTTTTCGTGCAGCGTCCCACCACCATTTTAAGCGGTGGTTCTCGACCAGGTGTATAATTAAGGGCAAAATAGTCCAAAAAAGAGCTAGTTTTCTCCAATCTTCACACGTGCACCACCCTACCCCATTATTTAATGAAACCTTTTCTTCTCCAACCCCAACTACAATTTCAGCAAGAAAAATGGAGAATATGAGCTCATATGAAGATGAGCAAATTACTGCATGTCATCATGGTGAAAAATGTGTAATCAAGACGAGCTGGACTAATTTAAACCCAGCAAAAAAGTATTTGAAGTGTGTTCGAGTTGGGGTGAGTTAAAAAGATCCATTTTGATTGTTTTCACCGTCTTCAAATGGTAGTTTTCACCTCTTCGACGATTACGGTAGTTTTCACCTTCTTCAACATTTAGGGTTTTCAATTGGGAATAAAACAATTAGGGAATGAATGGTTGTCTGATGGGTTGGTTTCTTCCTATTACCACACGTGTGGAGAGGAATAGGACAACTGAGTAACATCGTTTTAATTATGAACCATTTTGCCCTTAACTAAACATCACGTGATTGGGGCGTGCGTACAACTGGCATGAAACCATCACTTAAAATAGAGGTGGGACGATTTATATGGCACAAAATTTCTTCTATGACCTAACAATAAGCCAAAAAACTTTTAAAACCGTATCGTGTCTTGCTAAATGCTTTAAGGATTATTCAGGTCATTTTTCCCAAATATAATTGCATTAAATTAAAATTAAACTACAAGTGTGGTTGTACACTCCTCCTGAAATGGATCATTATTCACTAGATCATGCGATTTAAAATTGTCTACATCAAGTGAGACAAATTTTTTTATTTGACGTGGATAAATCAGGACTATATGATCCATTAGATCATAGTACATATCATGTCCAAAAAAAAAAAAAAAGATCATTGTAAGCCCTAAGGGCGAACAAACTCAGTTTTTGATATTGGACAAACTTTTGATGTTGTGTCTAATGATCTTAATCTTTGTGATAGAATATCGGAACTCATTATGGAAGCTCTAAGTACTTCAATCAAGCCATTGGTATCAAGATTCAAAGTTATTCAAGGCTCATTTATCAAGATTGAAGATTGAAGACTTAGGTTTGGTTAGTTTAGCTTTGTCGTCATTAGTCGTTATCTTATAAGCTCTAACCAAAGCTCTTATGAACATAAAAGTACAACACTCTAGTCTTGCATGTTTTTATAAACACGTTTTCGAAAGGCTAAGTTTCAAAATGATCTTTATACACTAGTATCTCAAAAGCTTTTGTTTACAAAGTATAAGTCTTTAAAATGGTTTTCTAAATGCTCTTACTTGTTTCATATTGAGAAAACCTTTTAGACTTCAAAAGATTTCAATACAAGGGTCAAAATAACATCTCTCAATGCTCAGAAAGTCGGATCATCCGAGCTTGCCTCGGATCAACCGAAGCAAGACAGAGAGATTGGTGATTGGACTTCGGTCGACCTATGTGCCAAGTCGGTCGACCGACCCCATGCATGGTCATCCGAGCTCCCTTGTTCGGTCAACCGAACTCTGCGATTTCTAGCCGTTATTTGACCGTTGGAGAGTCATTTTTCAGCCAATTTTGAAATGTATAAATACTACAAAGCTCTAGAATGACTCTAAGGCTTGCATATCAAATATTCATTGATCTCTCATCAAGCCAAAACACTTTCAAAGCAAAATACACTTCATTGCCATGATTTAAATCACTCAAAGGTGTATTTCAAAAAGCAAGACAAAGAGTGGACTTCATATGTTCTAAAGAGCTTCAAATTGATGAACTTCAAAGGTATCCATCTTTCACTTAGAAGAGTGAACAACTTTGTTTAATTACCCATCTTTATTCCCTTTCTTAGTGATTGGGTTATTCTTTGATAAGTCATACTTTGTGTGGGCAAATTGTAAAAGTCCTACTTAGTGTGGGCAAGCTCTTAGTGAGTTTTTGTATTGTGGTTGTGTTTGTAAAACTCTTAGTGAGTTAGCCACAAGTGTAAAAAGTGTTCTTAGTGAAGTTGTTGAAATCCTTGGGTGCGGCTCAAGGTAGTGGATGTAGATTCTAAGTGAATCGAACCACTCTAAATCCTTTGTCTTGTTGTTGGGTTTAGTTTTGCATTTGCTCATCTTGCACAAACTTATACTAGCATTGCTTAGATTTCAAAAAGTTCCCAAGTTCGACTAAAACCCAATTCACCCCCCCCCCTTGTGTTTTACAATCATCATAGTCCATATCTAAAATTTCCTTTAATTCGAATGTTGTAAATGATGCACCGATGGTTCGATAACTGTTAATTGTTAGAAATTTGGATAAATTGTCTATTACGTTCATATATTTGGTGTGTAATTACAGTTTTGCCCATGGAACTTTCTTGATGTTGATAGAATGATGAAATTGTCTTCGCGTTGGAGGGAAACGCAATCATGTCTTAAGTGCTTGGTGAAAAATCGGATAGAAGAGGTGGGGAATAATTACATGTTGAAAATTTTGGATAGGGAGAAGGCTTGTAATTTCGGTTTGGTTTGACAAATTTCTCAACCTAATCAAACCAAACCGAAATTATTCATATATACATATATTACTATTTATAATATGTATTAGGTATACATTACTTATTATTAGGTAATTATTTTAGAAAGAACAATTTAAATGACTCTTGTAATAAAATAAACTTAACATTTATAGTAATCTCCTTAATTGATCGATATTATATAAAAATACAAATAAGTCAATTTTCTTGTTCCACTCATGAGATATCTTCTCATGTCTCATTCTGTGCATATTCCCATTAGCTAAGTACTTATTAAAAGGATTTATTTATTTATTTTTTTTATTTTTTTTTACATGTATTATATTGTTTGTGAATATTATTTCAATAAAAATATTTTTACCTTATGAAACGAAACCAAACCGATGTAAACCGAATGTAGGTCCAGGTCCACATGGACCTTGTGGTCCAGAATTAGCCATGTCATCACATAATTGTCTCTCTCCTCCTTCTGTAGTTACGTGACTAGTTCTGAACCACATGGTCCAATGGACCTGGTCCATATCAGAACTATCCTACATGAATACTTGTAACACGTAGGCAAAAAAATCAACTCAAAACAATTATCTCTCTCTCTCTCTCTCTCTCTCTCATTTAATTTGGCTTGTTCAGCTTACGTGTTTTACACTCATTGGTTTGAGAGCAAATTGTAGGATGAGGATAACTTACTCTCGGATCAAGATTAAACTATATAGATGTTTTCTGAAAATAAATTAAAAGCATGACAATCACGACTTCGGATCTTCTAGTATGCTCTCTACTACCATCTCTAGTACACCAATTATATTATTGCACATGGTACGATATGATTTGTTCAAATCATAAATTCACTCTGGACTGATCATGCTAATGCATTGAGTAATAATATCATTGGTGTACTAGAGAGAGTATTAGAGATTATACTAGAAGATCCGAATCAAAGATAGCTGATTTTTTTGAAAGGTACCCATAATTAACTTGATTATTATTTTTAATGTTTGTATAAGTAAAGTGTCGACATTTAATTTAAGCAATAATTTACAAAAAAATCAGCTACTATAGTTGCAAAACTTCATCGGACCGTATATGAATAAAAAGATGAATAAATAGCCATACAGGTCACAACTTATTTGCGCTTAGCCACTTTCATAATTTCTATCAAATTTGAACTTTCTGGCTCCCCAATGTATTTACGAGCTACCAAATTAATCATTCTATAAAAAACTTGGATATTTTCCGTCTAAACTGATGACGTGGCATAACATGGTTGAATTTTCATGTCTCCTTCAAAGGCAAAATGGGAAAAAACTAATATTCTTCTCCTCCTCAAATTTCTTCGTCTTCCTTCATCCACCGCCGCACTACCACTCACCGCCGCTGCCTCTCATTTCATATCTTTAATTCATTCCTCCAAATTCACTTCACAACTCATGTTCGAATTTCAACTCCGTTCAAATGGAAAAAAAAACCTCTGTTTTGCGATAGTTTTCGAATTCACAAATGCAACAGTAAAAACCCTCTTCATTCCTCTTCTACTACTATCAACTTTATACTCAAATTCATAAAAACTTGAACCCCATATTCACTTTCCCTCTTCGAAACCATTACAACCTTAGCATTATTAGTACTCTCCTTCATTTTTTCCATCTGAATCAACTTATTTGCATCAAACATCGGACTCCCAAAATCACTCAGTTTAACAACACCAACATTATTAGTAAAATCCTCATTTGGATCCTCAAATAAAATAGTTGCTCCAACTTTTTCAACCTTAATCCAAGAACTAGGGACAAGTAGAGTAAAACCCTATTATGAATCAGTGTGTCTTTGAAGGTCAAGAGATTCAATCTTTAAGGCCTTAGACAAGTTTCTTGAAAAAGAGTTGTAAAAATAAATAGAGAAAACCTCCATAAATATACATAAACAATTATTACTTTTATCTTTTTGTCAATAAACATTTTTTTTAGCCCTTTCTATACATGAACTATTTTTTAACCACTGCTTTTGTCAAATTAATGTAAAACTAGTGATTTTCAGTCGCTTTTGAACACGTTTTATGTAGAAGTTTGTCAGACTTAATGATATTTTTGTCAATTTAAATCCTTAACATTGAGACTTAGCAACAAAATCCTTAACATTAAGGATATGTGCAGAACATGTGATTAAAAGTGGCAGGAAAACACCAGTTTCACACTAATTTGACAAAATCAGTAGTTCAAAAATAGTTTAGGTACAGAAAGAGCTAAAATAAAAGTTGACTGACAAAAAGA